>JARHVA010000310.1:4845000-5510000 GCA_037957365.1 Torreya grandis
CATAGATAAATAACACGTGTTTCCAAAAATTCATGAAACTCTTTACTGGTGTATTCCACCCTCAATTTGAGCAAAGTACATAAATTATGTGATTATATTCACATCACATAGAAGATTTGAATTATTTGAAGATGGTAAAATTTTATCCTTACTCTTCAAGTAATATACCCACATTTTTCATGAGTATTCATCAACAAAGAGTTGAATATATTGAAATACACTAATACTAGAGTGCATGGTCCCGTAAAAATATGTGAGAACCATATCTAATGAAATAAGAGCCTTATATGTACTTGTCCCAATGGATATTTATGTTATTTTATAGATAAACAACTGGAACATATATCAATATTATTATTAAGTGGGGGAATGCCTCTCACCATGTTGTGTCTAATGAGTGTTTCAAGTACCTTGAACTTAACTGTCCATACCTTATATTTCAAATGTTAGATGATTTTGTATCTTTGGTAGTTGAATCTTGATTGGATTTATATAAATCATATGTAAAATATGGCTTAGTACCTTATCATTAAATAATCTTGACATTTTTATGTACCTTCAATCTAATATACCAAACCTCATGATATATGCACCCTTCCTATCTACTTGTCGGTATATGGAGTAAGCTTGTCTTTTCTATATACCAACAATATGTGAAAGAGATGTTAACATACATAAGAGCATAGTTTTACATGGTACTTAGACAATATGTGATATAGATTCATCATATTAATGACACGTAATTATAAATAATTATTTGTACATGGGCGTAACTTCCTTGTATACTTAGAATTTCTAACTTTTAGAATATATGTTGAATGATAATGGGGAATGGGTAACGAAGTGAATAATAAATTAAAATTTATGAACCTTATTTCTCCCCAATAATTTATAGGAATAATTCCTTAGAAATCTTTGTTAGATCTATATTAAGTTTTATCTCTAGTAATTCAACACGATGATAATATTCTTAAATGTGAACTAGAGGCATCATTTATACCAAACTTTGTGTTAGGTTTTGCATATGAAAAATGATGAAAATAATTAATTTTATAAAAACTTTAGATAAAAATATATATCTATGTGGATTATAACCAAAAAATAAACCATATGGCCAATTTTTAACTTTTGTGTATACACAGGTTTTGAGATACTAAACTAAATTGATTTCCAAGGGATCCTAAAGGTTTAAAAAAACAAAATTTATTTAAAGCTTAATTTTTATAAAAATATAGGAGTTGTAAAAAATACTTAAAAGGGGTTTTTGATGCTAGGATTTTAGGTATTCTAACAAATTTTTATCTTAAAATTTATCTCAAAGCTCTAGATATCAAAATTTTACAATTCTAGGTACGGGTTCAAGAAAATAATTGAATTTAAAAAATGTGATGGCTGTAAATATTATTTAAAAGGGTTTTTATAGACATAAAATATTGACATCCATGAAAAAATTTAGATTCAAGGTCTTTACATTTTTTTCTATCTAGAATTAACTTGATTCCAAGAACTTTGTAAGGAAAATTTGATTTTAATTTTTCAAAAGTTTGAATTTCAAAACTTAAAATAAAAATAAAAATAAGATATTTGAGCCCTAGTTTTTCATAAAATGATTAAAACTTTAGGCTAAAAAGGAGAATTTAGAATTGGCCAATTAAAATGAACTTGTAACTTGTATGTGTTTAAACTAAAATCTAAGAGGGTAGAGATAGCCTAGGGCACAAGGATGGTAGACTATCTATAAAGCATGCCAATTATTTGTGAAACTCAAATAGAACATATATTTATTTTATTATGATGATATGCTAAAAATATATAAAGTATAGTTATGTTAGATATTGTAATAATAATGAAAATAAGATACTTAGTTGGTTCTGATGTTAATACAAATCTGGAAATGGAATAGATAGAAAGTGAATTGTATCTAGATACTGGAATAATTGCATGATTTTAGAAATTATGCCTCTATAGTTTTGAATACTTACGTCAACCTAGGATGGTTATATCAACACTCCTATTTGATTTGGATGCAGGTGTCTAGTATGGAATACCTACTGAAACTGGATGTGACCACTTGGATGCTTCTAGGTTTTGTGTTGCCTCCATTCTGGTGCATTCAGATCTAGGTCATGAATTGTTGTTCCTTGTCAAATAGTAAAACCTTAGTTATTTATCATCATATTGGCTATGAAAAAATGGGCTAGTGGGCACAAGGTGTCAAACTATCCCAAATAACCCTCTATTAATGAATGTTGCTTACATATCTAATACTCCAAAGATGGCCTCAAACTCATGTAGTTTTATGTGTGATAGGCAATTACAATAGTGACCTATCTTTTAACTTGATAGATATATATTTTGGGATACTCCTTCAATACTTCAAACCTATAGATGTGTTGTCCATATGACTGATATGAAAATAGGATAAAATAGAGAAGTTTTATTCACTTGAGTGCTTGATAGAATGTTTTGGTAAATTCCTTGGTCTGTGCTAGGTGTAAATGAGGAATGAATGAGATTTGATATTATATTTATACTAATACATTTAGATAATAACTAATACACCCTTAGCCTATAGTGTGTTTAGGGATACATGTGGCTGAATTGTGGCTTACACACCTTCATATTATCTTTTTGCATTTATCGATGTTATTAGTATGGTTGGACTATGGAATAACCATGGCTAAGTAGAGTATATATACGAGGTATTGTTAATATTTTATTATCATATTGTGAATTTTGTTCTTATAATATTATTTTGGAGGTTTCTCCTCAAAGTGACTTAGTCATAATATTCAAATATTCTGCACTTTCACCAATTGTTGTTGTATATCTACTTATCTACTCTTAATTATATGATAAATAATTCTATTTTTGCAAATCATCTAAGTAATTTAATTACAATATCTCACATTAAATAATTTAATCCAACCATTACATTTCATTTTAAAAATAGATGACTTTAGGCTACTAGACACTTGCGTTGGGATATGACACTTACGTTGATGTACGTGTCTAACTAGGATGCAAGTGCCTGGGTAGTTGAAAAAAAGATGTAGGTCCAAAACTTGCAGAGATGGAAGATAAGCAGGTTTATGACATTCTGGGTAAGATAGAAAGTTAGATTCATCAGAATAACATAAATCAGACTAAGAGATGAATAATTAGGTGTAGAGATATAGTGTATGCGAGCCTTTTAGCAATAAGAAAGGTCTAAAAGCTAAAGGTACATACATGGTATGTATTTTACAAGTGTACAAGACCAAGGTGATATATAATTCATAAATAGTGTCTACATTCCCTCCTAATCTAGTAATAAAATTGCTAGTTTAAAGGAAAAGGAATGTGTACTTGGGTGTATATAACACACCTTGTCTTTAATTGAGTCCAACTTTAGTGATTTGATCGTGACCAATCTGCAACCAAGAAAATGTTATAGTATATAATTAGTGCATATAATCTCAAATTGAAAGTATTTAAATGATTGAAAATGAAAGAGAGAAAGGTTTAAGAGTACACCTGTATGTCGTTGCAACCATCTTGCCTTTTGATAATTTGATTTGAAAGATGTATCATTATGAATCACTAAAACTAAGATTAGTAAAAATATAAATCTAGAAAGTCATATATCTAAAGAGATAGAGAGAGATATTGGAGGGAACATGCCCCCAACCTTGGAGAAAAGATGAGATTCCACCTGGCAATTGAGATTCAATCAATCATGCAACCCAATCATACTTATAACCTAGTATTGTGATTGAACCAAGTCAACTCACCCTATAAAATTGGTGAGGCTATATGATGTAATCAAGTCCAACCTATAAACTTGGCAAGATTAGGTGATTTAATCACCTAAACCATACCAAAAGCAAACCAACTATTGCAGTAGATTGGCTCAATACAGTCCATAAAAATCTAACTTGGTGGGTGATGACAATCCATAAAAGTATTTAGAATCTGAATATGATTTGATTTTATAATATTAGGTACACATTGCATAGCATATACACCTTAGATATGTCTCATGCTAAAACTATGTATAACATTGGTACCGATATATAGAATTCTACCACAAATATGTATCGAAATCATATGATTGTGAATTTTGGATAATTTAAAAAAATTTAAGTGTGGAGAACATGTATTCAAAATATGCCCCCATTATAATCTAAAAAATGATATAAGTTCCGATGTGGAAGACATGTTTCCAAAACATACCTCCATTGTAACTGAGTATGTTGAACATTGAATAAGTGTGGAGAACATGTTTCTAAAACATGTCTCCACTAAATCTAAAAATGTGAAAAATGTAGAGAACATGTTCCCCAAACATGCCCCCACTGCAATCTAAAACTGTGAAGTAATGTGGTATTCATGCCTCTATCACATGTCCCCACTGATATGCCCCCCATTTTGAGGTGATGGGAAGTAGCTACTGGTAGTTACCTTACCTTAAAAGGATAAGATAACCATTTAAACTATAAATGTACCATGTAGCATATAGAAGGAACATGTCTAGGTAGATATCTCATTAAAGCATGAATAATGTGATCACACCAAGTCTTAAGATGCATGATAGAGATCATTGCAACATATAGATATTAATAATATAAACTTAACAAGCAATCAATCACACACATAAGAGTACTCAAAAATCAAATCAAAAGATAAAATTTTGATGATAATGTAAACAAGGGGCATGTTCAAATGTCACACAATCGAAGGGGCATGACTTAATCAAATATCCATAGAGTAATAAATGACATATTCTAATGTTAACATACACCAATCAATGACATATTAAAATGTCAAAGAGGCAAACAAAGGAATAGGGGGATGAAAATAATGGATTTTTATTAAAATTTTCAAGCAAGAAAGATAATAATAAGGCAAGTTACTTAAAAAACTACATACATGAAAGCATAATCAACTAACATAAACATAACATACTAGTCCTTAGATATATGTGTTAGTAAAAAAATGATAATTACATAACATCTCAAATACACTACAAAATATATAAGCATGGAGAAAGACATGTGTGAGGACATAATATCAAACATGATAATGTAAAATTAACATAGAATGATATAACCTGGATGTGTCGTGATCATAGAAATGGATGCCCCTAATGTCCTAATGATGTGGTTAGAGGGAAACCTCAACATCCAAAAGTACTTATATCATGTATTTGTGTATGCCCGAGTCATTCTCAAAAGATGTGTAAAACACACGTATGTAAAAAATATTGATATGCCATCTACCAACATGGAACTAATAACATGTATGTCAAGGAACTAATAAAATATGTAAATGTTGGACACATTTTTTGATTTTTAAAGTTTTTTTTTTTTTTTTTTTTTTTGTATTTTTGGGATCTATGATACCTTAAAACCTTAATTTAGATCTTTTAAATTGTTTGTATCATGGTTGGATGAGTGAAAATGGTACATGGCATGTTCTTCCTTACATTTTACATGTGCAGTAGAAGAACCAATGCTGTCATTTGGAATATGGATCAATTTGTCTTCATGAGAAAATGAAATACCTTATTGATTTTGGTCAATTTGTGCTTCCATTTGATATAACCAAAGAGTGCTCAATGTAAATGCAAATGGATATTTTTGTGGCATAACCCGAACCTATGTTTGAATCACTTTAGGACCACAAGAAATTGGTAGTGTTATGTTGCCCAAAGAGTCTTTCCAACCTCCTTTATTTTGTAAGTATTTTAGATCAAAACCAATCTGGTGTAAACGTCTTATATTACAAGTAATTTTTGGTTATGTAATATCAATATGGTTATGCCAAAAATAAGCACCACTCGTTAATAATGTGATTATCAAATCTTTTTGGCATGGATGCTTTTTGTATTGTTCACTTTGGAGTTTTTGCATAGGATGTGGACCTTAGATAGGTTCCATATTGAGTAAACCTTGTATATATCCCATATAAGTATTAGGAACTCCACTTTTTTGTTCATAATGTTCATTTGGTAGTTCATCTCCCTCCTGTTAGGATTGTGGAGCTAAAAGCTTCACTGATGCAGACATGGAGGAGGTTGCAGAATGAGTTGCTGAGTGTCAGAAGTGTTTGGCGTTGGTCTGGCCAACCGGCGTCGGCAGGGTAAGACAGGAAGGCAACCGACGTCGGTCATATATCGGCCGGCATCGGCGACCCCAGGCAGACAGGGACCGACGTCGGTCGCCTGTGTAGTTCGACTGCGAGTTAATTACGGGCAGTGAGCTAACGAACCAAGAGTTTGCATGATGCGTGCTAATTTTAGACTCATAGCTGCGGATCTAATTATGGTAATTAGATGTCTAATCATTGTTTGGATGAGATCTATATAATAGACTCATGGTTGTATTGGAAAAGTGTGCTAGGGAGTAAGAGAGCATAATTATAAGCTCCTTCTGTGTGTGAGGTAGAGCTATGGTGCGTTCCTCCTAGTGCCTCAGTACCAGGTGTGTTGGTGCTGGATTGGAGAGCCAGCTGGGTTCTTCAAGAGTGTAGGATCTTGGTCACAGTTGCATGGCCTATATAGGAGATCTACATGGTAAGTAAGATCGTTGATCTGCAGGTGTATGTGTGTGCAAGGTCGAGGTTCACAGGTGAATAGAACCATTGCTTGATTTGCAGGTGTGCAAGGTCATACAGACAGCAACACAACAGGGAGCAGTATCAGGCAGGATCTACTTGGAGTACAGGTGTGTACTCGGATAGAGCAAGAGGAAGGCAAGGGAGTTCCTTCCATAAGTATGGTCTGTTGAATTGCAGGTTGTTGCAGATTCATGGGAGATCTACTTGAAGTACCTTGAGTACTTGTGGAGCACGTGGAGTGCTTGTGGAGTGCGTGGAGCACTTGTGTTGTGCGTGGAGCACGGGAGGTGAACACCAACTCTGTATTTGAGTTGGGTGTTGGGACCTGTGAGAGGGAGAGCTTTGGGGAGAAGAATTACTGTTCACTTGAGGTGTGGGAAACCTCTGTAAGGTGGTGGAGAAGAAGTGGCATCTTCTTTATTGTATTCTTTTCTGTATAAAGTGTTAATACAATTTGTGTATTATCTCTCATATGCTGTGTTATTCTGAATTCTAGTTACTTGGTGAATCTGGTTAATTTTCGCATATTAAGTTGCTTGGTATTAGTAATCAAATTGTGTGCTTCCGGTTTATCCATCCACCCATCCTCCCAACACCTCCTTTGTGTGTAGAATAAAACTTTGGTTCTTAGAAAGGGATATGTTAAGCTCCTTTGGATGAGTAAGGATGAATGAATCATATCTATGGACTTCCACATGTAGATGGATAAATAACTCATATTTTTTATGCAATGTTATTTCTTTCAATGGAGAAATAAGACCTACACTAAAAATCAATTGTAACTCCAAATCTAAAGGTCTAAATGTTAACTCATATGATGTACTTTTGAAATGAATAGTATAATATTGAAGGGATTAATCATCACATTATTTTTATTAGTAGAGGTTCCTAAAAATGCTTCAAAACATGCTAATCAAGGATAGATTATGCATGAAATAAAAAATTAAACATTTGATGGAAATTCAGACTAAATATATTCATCAACAGTCAAAGCAAATGGATGTGCAAATAAACATAGGTTTAGTAGAATCTGAATAGTAGGTATAACTCATATGATTAACATATTAAAGCAATCAAAGTGCTCACTACACATAATAATGATAAAATATACATAGAAAAAACATTTAAGAATAATATGTATTAATCTCTATCACATTAGAACCATATACAAATACAATTGAGTGTTACATATAGATATTTACTCCACGATGTCTCTTCATATTCCATCTTTTTGATATGCCCAAAAGGAGTAACACTTTGCATTCTGACATATATTATTTTACTTACATAGATCAAATACATACAAAAATATTATACAAAAGACAAAATGAGTGTATATCACACACATGTACATCAGATATACTCTGTGATTTTGATAACCCTATTCTACACTCAACACTTTCCTGGACTTTAACATTTGTCTCATCCTAAGATAAAGTCACAACATAGGATATTGATCTGAAGCTCAATATGATAAATTAAACTAGAAACAACAGTCATGATTATCATTCCAAGTGCCATTTACTAGTTTTCACCCTTTGCACACTATTTAGCCACCCTTTTAAGTTTTCAACTAAGTAGCATACTATCCTACCACTCTTTTAGGCTTTCAATAGACTAGCTTAACCAGGTGGCTGCCCATTATGGTTTTTCAGCCAGCCTATCCCCTCTCTTTATGTTTAAGGCCATCCTAAAAAAATATGCCAAAAAGTTATGAAAACTATAAAATTGTAACTGTGCTTTAACTATTTTATAGGTGGGGGCATACTTTGTATTGGATGCATAGTAGGTTATTATGATGATGGATTTGTTTTAGAAGTGGATTAAACACTTGGTCCTACAAAAATTATTAGTGCTTGTGTCACTCTTCTTCTACTAAATTATTTATTATAACTATTTCAAGGGAATGAATTATGGTTCATCAATAATTTATGTAATGAAGGCATCGAGTTGAGACATATCTTGATTTAATATCTTCCAGTTATTCATCACTTCTTGCACCATATTTAGAAATATGTGCAGTTAGACTTGAGTCACCATCAGGTTATGAATGTTTTCATCATTTGTAATGGTGATGAATACTTTAGCATTTGACACTTTGATCTAGATATCCTGTGTCATCTCCTCCATCTGATTTGCATGCCATTGACCCTATATGTCGACAAATGAACTACACAGAGTCTCATTGTGCCATGTCTATATTTTCTGCATAGCCTTATCCCTTTAATCTATCAACTACTTGAATATGTTGCTCATTATTTTAGATGTAGCCACGTGATATTCCATGATAGCTTTAAATTTATCTATCATGTTGAACTTTGGCTTAGCTATGACTAATGACTTGTTAATTTGTTGCTTCCAATTTAACATACCTTATGCTATCTATTTGGCTTGAATCTTAGTTGTGTCAAAACATGTTCGTATTCCTCTAATATCTTGTAGATCACCTCTATTTTTACCTTGATACTTGTAGCATTTACAACTTGTGGCTAACCAGCCAATCTTTCATGAGTTGCACCAATAAAATTGAGAATTGATTATATTATGACATCACCTAGTTGCCTAAGACTTGGGCCATCAATGTAGGGGAGTTGGTGTCAATGATCTGGTGTGTATTGGTGAATCAAAGGATCAAGTGTGCATTATCCTCTTAGAGATACAAAACTTCTTGTTCTAAGGCTGAAGCCTTCTGTGCAATTGATTCTTGGAAAGTAGTTACACCTTCAATTTTCTTGGTTAGTGACAACTAAGAAACATCTAAAGATGTTTCTTGCATAGTCATAGTCAAAGCCATGGATGTTGATACAGTTGTTTTAGGGGCTACTGTGAACTGAGATAATGGGATTTAAAAGGAGGTACACCAAGTGGGTGATGTGGAAACATCCCATAGTCATTGGATAGTTATTTTCGATGTAGGTTGAGAAGCCTCCTCCTATGTACCTCCTTGCATCATAAGTGTTGGTTTCACTATGCTTTTTGATTGTTTCTTATATGGTGAAGCTACCTAATAATTATATTTATCTTTGCCTTCAACCTCAACTTTACTTTTGGCATCCAATCAACTTTAACCTTATCTTCTATTGTAACCTTGGCCTTGGATTCATCTTCATTCTCATCAGTTTCATGATTATCTTTTTTATCCTCCTGAGCCTTCGTAATTACCATTGTTTCCTCTTTATTCTTTTATGCAAATTTCACTTCTTTTTATTTCCTTATAAATTCTTCTTGTGCTTTCTTATTTGCCTTTACTTCATTCACTCTCTTCTTTTGAGACTCTACTTCTTCAAGTTTCTTTCTATGTTCCTCATCTACATCTTGTTATTTACTCTACTCTTCTTCCTCTTAATCCTTACGATTTTCCTCTCACTTCCTCTTCTTCTTATATTCATTATCCTTCTTTTTAGCCTTATTTTACATCTCTAATGGATCTTGTTATTCCTATGCATCTTTGTGTTGTGTCTTTGGCTGTGTCAAGCTAATTTATTCAGATGCATCTATAGGGGTAGATGACTCTAGTTGTGTAATTGAATCAGAATCTTCTAGATAAGATGATTCCAAGACAATACCCCATCATGTAGTTATCTTATTTTTGGAAATTAGAGGTGCAGTGAGGCTCTTCTTTTGCCTCTATGTAGCCTATGCCTATGGTTTTGGTTGTGCTTCATGTGTTTGTTATGCACCACTTTCTTTGATTGGTTCATAAAAATACACCATTTTGTCCTTGACTGTTGGAGAGGGTCAAGCTGTAGCATGTGTTTGATGTGTGCACATCAAAAGTGGTGTTGGGATTTCCTATGTTGGTAGTTCTACTTCATGTGCAATAAAGGATCCTATAACTAGATCTTCTTAGAACACTTGGGCCTGAAACTATTTTCTAGATGCTTCTTCACCTACAATATCAATAATAATAGGAGGAGGTTGGCTGATGTCCACCCATAAGTCTTGCCTTCCTTGGTTTTGCACTTGGAAGGTGCACACTACTTTTCAAAATAATAATTCTTTTTCCTCTTCCTACTTGTAAACTAATTGTCAATGTCTATGAGTATGACCTGTAAAACATCCTGATCTCTAACTCCTAGCTTTGCCAAGTCGCATTCAGCTAATATCTTTAGAACATTTTTGTTTTTTATCTAGAACTTTATGTGGCATGTCCTCTTTTTTGGTGGTGGTGGTGAGATTTATTGAATGGATGCATTCCTCTTTCCCTTATCCACCTATGTTGGAACTATTTTTGGTTTTAGTGTTGCTTATAGGTATGCTTGTGGTTGTGATTGCAGTTGTGTTTGAGGTTGTGCCTAAGGTTGAATTGGTTGTTACACACTTGGGGTTATAGAATGCAAAGGCTACACTGATTTAGCTGTGAGGTATTTTTATCTCAAAAATTTTACCTATACATCCGACATGATGATTAATAACACTAGTGGAGTTGTTGGTTTGGGTAACTCATGCACTTTTATTTGTATATTATTGTGTAATTTACTCACTAGTGCATGTTGTCCTATATACTACATCATGTCCTAGCATACCCTAGGGTGAGAATAGATAATGGATTGTATATCTAGCCACCACACATTGAACCTCCTTAATTACTCAAAATATTACCCTATTTTCATCCATGCAATGTTAGTGAATGCATTGGCAGGCCAAAAATCTATAATAGTATCAACTAGGTCTTTTAGTGATTTCTATTATGTGAAGTAGAGTAGTAATACCAAAAATTAGTATTGGAATATGTGGGTAGTGACATTAAGGATCTTTTATATGTTTTTTTTTGAGTTTGAAGTCCAAAAAATCATGCTAATTAAAATCTTCATGGAGGCATATCTTTTTAAACGTAACATCTACTAGTTTTTTTTCCTACTTTACTTGTTTCCTTATCTACCATAATATTTTGGTAATGCATTTAGTAAGAATGTTAACTATAACATCATCCAAATAATATATGTGGATTCCCCTGCGTATCCTTATAGGATATTCTCTCTAAAGTGGAGTGGATTGGTGGAGTTCTGGATTTATAAGCTATTTTGGATGTAGATCACAAAGTTTTTTTGGTTTTTAGAGTATGTAATGTATGTTCATTGTTCATGCCCTTTATTATATAACATTTATTTCCCAAATCCATCAAACCATTGAGTTTAAATGCGCTAATATGGTTGTTCACGAGTGTATCTCCAACATTTATGTCAACCAACTATTGTTTGGCATGATGTATTATTCTGCATTTAGGTTCTTTGATCCAACCATTGGTAGGTAACTGATATGACACATCTTATTTAATTTATCTAATTTATTTTATGGGCCATCCTATCATTCTACCATGTGATCTATTTTTGGGAAAGATGCAATCTCTAAAGTGCATTATAATTAATGATTTTGAATGACTACTCATTGTCTTTTTGTCATACCTACCTTATCATCATCCCATTCCTGGACTTAATTAATGACCACCTTATTCTAACTACTACTTGTCTTCCTTTCAGGTTGACTCTGCATATCAATCTCACTCTATGATGTTGACTATTCCAACTTCATTTTGATGTGCTATGATCTAAAGATCGCACTAAAAAACACACTAACCCTAAAAAAATAAATAGAAAATAAAACATCACTAAATAAAATTCTTAGTTCTACATAATGCTACTCAGCATCTTCTCTCATTTATAATGATACAAGATAGAGATTAATGATGATAAGGCTTAAGTCTATATCCATTGATATGCCCTAGTAAAATGGTTCCCTTTAAATTTTTTTAAACAATTTTACCCTATTTTGAAACATCACGAATAATATAGGGTCATTTTCATATGATATGCAACTTTCCAAGAAATTCTTTGAATACGCTATCATAGAGTAATATTGTTTAATTGAAATAGAATTCCTTAGATCATAACTCACAATCATACCATGATTTTTGAATTAACTTATTGATCTCCTACATCCACTATGCCCTTTGTCTATTTTCCTCCATCTTGACCAAATCCATCAATATTTATTTCATAAAGTCTTGATTACGTAGCATCATAATCATTGTAATGCACTACCTAGGAACAATGTATTCCATAGTCATAAATACCTCGAGACCATAAATGAGCTGAAAGGGAGTGAATCCTATCACACATTTATAATTTTTCCTGTATGTCCAAAGAATCACATGAATCTTATCCTCCTAATCATCCCTTTAAACATTGTATATTTTTGTCAGTGTTTTACCCAATACCTTGTTTGAAGCTTTAACTTGCCTATTTGCTTGTGGATGATAGGTCATGCTCTTATGGTGCGATATCATAAATTTCTTAGTGAGAGATTTCATTATGTTATTGAATAAGTGATTACCTCTATTTATAACCAATTTTATTGGACATCTAAACCTTTTTATGATATTCTCATAAAAAAGATAAGTTACATCCTTCACACCGTCATTTGGTGTTACAATAGCTTGGACCCATTTTGTGAAATAGTTAGTTAGTAATGATATATCGTGCATGATTATGTTTGATTGGGGGAGTTATAGGCCATAAAATTTTAATTCCCCATTGTTCAAATGGTTTCTTTGCTAGCATTAGGACCAATGGCATCTCATCCTGATGATTCAGTTTTTCTATTCTCTGGAAAACATCTCTATGTTTGGCCACCCTATGCACATTGTGAAATAAATTAAACCACCAAAGACCACTCTATATTATCTTTCTCACAATAGATTATCATATGAAATGACCTCCTGTGACTCCTTGATGTTCTTTCTAAAGGAGTTGTGGTCACTCATGTTTTAAATCTACTCTGCACAACACATCATCCTTTCCAATTTTATATTGAAATCCATTACTGAGACTATAAGGAATGAATCATGACCATTTGATTTTTATACATTTGAACATAGTACATAGGAATTTTTACTTATTCTAGGAAGTTCATAATATCTTCCATGTTGTCAGGGATTGTAGTGGCCCTAAATAAATGTGCATCTAGAGATTCATCATATATTTCCTCTAGTTCTTCCCCATTTTAAACACTACTTAGATGATATGGTCCCACATTATTTCGACCTATCCTCACATTGATTATGAATTAAAATTATTGAAATTTTATTATCCACCTATAGATTTATCCACCTAACATCGACTTATTAACCAAGTATCATAATGCCTATTGATCTATGAAAAGATCAAATGGTGTGGCCAACAAATAATGTCTACACTTTTGTAAGGCAAACACCATGGCTAAGGCCTCTCTTTTTGTAGTCATATATTTTGTTTTTGATATTTTCCTAATATCAAAGTGTATGGGATGATCCAACCCACCATCCCCTGGTTGTGTTAAGATAGGTCCTAATGTGATACTAGAAGCATCCACATGTACATGGAATGTCTTATTCTAGTTAAGAAAAACTAAGATAAGTGTTGTTACTAACATTTATTTGAGATCAATGAATGTTTTTTTACATTTTTATATCCACTCAAACTGTGTATTTTTGTGCAATAACTTTTATAGTGACATAGATATGGTTGTGTATCCCTTGATGAATTTAATATAGTATCTTATATGACCTAGAAAGGTGCACACTTATATAGAACTAATTGGGGGTGGTATCCCCACTATTACTTAAATTTTATCTTGATCTACCAAGATTACATCATTGCATGTGATGTGACCCATAAGAATACCAAAAAGTGTGAAAAATAATCACTTCTTCAAATTCAAAGCTATGCATAGGGTGTGACACCGTTCTAGCATTAAATACAAATTTGATAAATGTTATTTAAATAAAGAGAATACAACCCAATAATCTAAATAGACTTCCAAAAAATCATGAATGAAATCTTTAAATGCAATCACCACAGCCCTAAAGAAAATTGTTGGTGCATTCTTAAGGCCAAAAGGTATTACCTTATATGCAAATGACCCCCATTCTATTATAAAGGTTATTTTAGCTTACTCTTCTTCTACAATAAGAATTTAATGCTATCCACTAAATCCATCTATGAATGAGTACACCTCATGACCTATAATTGATTTGAGAACTTCATCTTTAAATGGCATTAGAAATGAATCATTGATGCTTAGAGCGTGATAGTCCCCATAGACTTGAATTCTACCAGACTTATTTGGCTATAAAAATATGAAACTAACCCAATATGCCTTTTCAATTAGATAAATGATCCTTGCTTCTTGCATGTGATCCATCTAAGCCTTTAATTTCATCTTCATATTCAGATTTAGTCTATATGGGCACTTTTTAATAGATCTAATACTCTTTAACTTCTATGTGCATCTCCCTCAATGACATATATACACCTTTCAAAGTTGAAAACATGGTTAAAAATACATCTTAATAATCTCTTATCAACTAAAATGCCCCTAAGATCTCATTTTATTCCCATTAGTCTACCACAGTCATAAGTTTAGGAATAGACTCTAGTCTAATATTTTCTTCAATCTTATTCAATGGTTCTTGATATACCTTATTTGATCAACTGGTTAGATCCTCTCACAAAGTTAGTTCCCCTTCCCATTATAGAATGTTTACATTACAAAATATTGACTCTTCAACTTGTTTTTCACTTTGGACATTTTTTAGTTTGGCTTCTCATTCTGGTTCAAAGAAGCCTTCTAAATCTAGGTCTACATCACTATCATTGGATTCTATTAACTCATCTGTAATTATATTACAAATCTTAATAAGAGAATATTCTTGTTTACTATCCTTGTAATTATGAATCACTAGATTCAAGTCTTGAGCTACTTCCTGCTATGATGATGAATATGTTGCAACTCCCAAATCTTCTTCTTAGTCGTAACATAGAAAAGTTTTTAGTTTTTGCAATGCATTGTATACCACTGTATTGTCATCTTTAAACATAAAAGTTTGAATAAAGTCTTGTTGCACTTGTGCCCAATGTTTGGTCTCCCTCCTACACTCTTGATGCATGTACCAAGAAATTGGGAGTAGCACTAGTGTGTGACTAAAAATATGCATGTAATACCTTGGCTTAACTCCTTATGTAGACCATATATCTACACATTTATGAATGTGCAGCTCAGGACATTGGCCTTCTTGAAAGAATGGCCAATCTATTCTCACAATAAGTGATAACTAAAACCATGTGCATAAAAATTCATATGCTTCATCCCATTTTAACTCTTGTTCTCTATGCACTGCCCACCAAGTCATAATAGATCCTTTCAACACATAGCTAAATACACTAACTCTTTGATCCACATTTGACACATGTTGTTCTAACCTCACAATAAATGGATTGAGATCCTCTATCATAAAATATTAAAGTAATTCACATTTTTTGGTGAACACCATGCATAGAGGATGTATCACATGATCTCCCATAGCCCAATTTAACATATGGGTGTCTGAGTCCTAACTTATTGATGATGATGTTTCCTAAGGCAAGACACCCTCTAGAGTAGGTTCTATATAATCCATTATTGTTACACCTATATTATAGATGGAATTTACCTTTGACTTAGTAGGAGATCACATAGATGGAGAGGTATATCCTTTAATTTGAAATTGGGGAGCAAGAGATTTTGTTATTACTGGCTTATAAACTAGCTGCTCTATTGTTTGTGTTTATATGCTTTTCTCTAGTTACGGTTTCAAATTTTGACATTTTGTAGCTTGTAGAGAATTTTTATTTGTATCTGTGTTGACTTTGAACCAACTATTATCACCATAGATATACGATGGATCTAGTTCCTTTGGAATCATATAAGGCATCTTCTATAATTTATTCAATGGTGTGATAACTATCTTGTCGCCTTGATGAGACTCTAATTGATTGTGCACTAGATTAATAGTCATTTGAGAATTATAAGCCTATTTATTACCTATCAAGGCAAGTTAATAGATCTCATCTATTTTTATGTCAATGATTTCAAAATCACCTCATAGGCACAACTTAGAAACTCAAATCTCCACATCTTCAAGGTAAGCAATTGGTTCTACCCTCCCATAGTTTGCAAGACTGAGATTGACATGACTGTAGATCAAGTGTGGCCTACTAATATTGATTTGTAATCCATAATAATAAAGTGATCTAATAGTGGAAAACACACTTAAATAATGGATCAAAACTTTAAATTCATGATTTAATAAAAATTGATATCTTAAATGATTACAGAATGTAATAACAGATTTTAAATATCCATAATATTCTAAATTTAAAGAGTGCAATAATAATAAATGAGACAAATTAATATAAATATTGAATCAATTTGATAATGTACTTCAGCACAATGGCTTATGTCTCCAAATCCACTCAAAGTGAGGATTGCTCCATTAAATTATTTCAAAATAACTTTACAATTTCTTTAGAAGTCTCTCAAATCATCTTTACAGGCTTAACTCTATCGAAGAGATACTCTCAAACCAAAATTATATAGCTTGAGTCCTTTAAAAATCTCTCTAAGTCTCTAAACATCCTTGTCTCCATGGAAATACATACCTTTAAATGCAATTTTGAACACTTTATATAGTGCTTTGGTCTACGGGTGTAGTAGTGGGAATCCTATCATTTTACCCAAATGCCTAGGTTTAAACCTTATGGCATGGCATTGGGTGTTAATCTTAACTAATTATCCCACATTGGTGAGTGTAAAATTTAGTGTTAAAATACCATGAAGTTCATGGTTTGTTAAGGTCTATACATAGGCATTGACATGAATGTGGCGTGTTGTTCGATCTTGGCATTATCATGGGAATTTATCATTTTTGTGGTGGCATGGAACCTTCATGGTAAACTTGGTATATTTTTTGGGCTTGGTATGGATTTGGCACGTGACAAGTAGTTTATGTGGTAACTTGGAATGTTTGTTTGGCATGGAACATTCGATGGTCTTTAGGCATGATAAATAATTGCATGAATATATAGTCAATAGGTGACTATTAATAAAATTAAACCATGGAATATTATAATGGTGGAAAAGCACATGGTGACTTGAGGACCCACCACATACACCACTCTAAATTTAACACTTGTCGACATCCAACTAGATGCTCTATTGGTGGCAGGGTCCCCCTCTGAGGCAAAAGCAGACTCCATCAGCTATAGTCCTTGTAGCTGGCCTTTTATGTTAGTCAAAGATAAATTTATAAACCAAACCCAATTTTTTTTATGCTAATGCATTGCCATGTGTCACAGAACCATTGGACTACTAGAATTACGCCACATCACCATGTCACCTTTTTGACCTGTTTAATCTGAGGACTTTAATGCATGATACCTTGTGTATACAAGCTCAAAATTGACCCATTAAAATTGTGCCAAAAAGATATCAATGACCTCTACATTATGCCAATGATCAATCTGCAATTTGATGACTTCATTTTGGAGTGTATATGGACCTTCCTAGATCAATCCTCCCTACCAGGAACTTTTCGACCTTTAAAAGTTGATTAATTCATAAAGAGGTGAGGCTATTTCTCCCTCACTCTTCTAGCTTCCATCCATTTGGCCTTATTAGATTTCATCCCTTTGAGACCAACATGAAGATACTCAACATCTCCCCTTTGTGAAGTCTGAACCTTCCTATCAAGAATTGTATCTTCCTATAATTTGGTTAGATACTCAGGAGAAAAATCATCAACAAAAGGAATGGATACACTCTCATCATGATTTACAATCATCGAAGTCTCATATAATTTTGGATTTTCCACATTCACAACTGAATAAATTTATATATAAGATGGTAAATCTAATTGGAAAGCATTTTTACCAATCTTTTCTGTAATCTGAAAAGGACCATACCAGATTGGTTTCAACATTTTACCTTCACTTGTCAGCGTTTCCTTACTAATATGAAGCCATACCAAATCACCTATAGTAAACTGGTGATCAATACAATGTTTGTCATGTCTTGCTTTTTACTTTGCCTAACTTTTCTCCAGCTAATTTTAAATAGTTTGGTGTACCTATTGTATCTTTTCAATGAACTTCTTGGCTTTAAAATCATCATTACACTCATCAACAATTGAATCCTATCCATAATAAACATCTAGAGGAGATTTAGGTAAATATCCATAACAAACTTCAAAAAGAGATTTCATAGTAGAAGAATGAAGTGCATGATTGTAAGCATGTTGTATATAGCATAAATTCTCATCCCACAATTTGGGATGTTTACTACAATAACCCCTAAGTAAATGTACCATTGTGCGGTTCACAACCTCTATTTGACCATTGATATGTGGATCAAATGTAGTGCTCTTATTTAACTTAGGGTCTATTAATTCTCATAGTGTGGACCAAATTTCCCAAGAAATCAAGAATCTCAATAAGAAACAAAAGAAGGGGGAAAACCAAAATGAACCCATACATGCTAAAAGCATAACTATGTGGTACCTTCCCCTATAATCTGCTTAGTACAAGGGATCAAAACACACATCTTGCTAAATATATCCACTACCACATACAAGTAATCATGTTTCCTTAATGACATAGGCAAACCCCCTACAAATTCCATGGAAATACTTTTACAAGGATGGGTAGGAACAGGTAATGGAGTGTAAAGTCCCAATTTCCTATTACTAGGTTTGCTTATGGCACAAAAAACACACCCTTTGATATATTTGGCAACATTTTCTTGCACACGAGGCTAGTAACAACACGTTCTCAAATGTGTAACCATTTTAACAAATCTAAAATGACCAAAAATAAGAGAAGTATTTGCTTCCCTAATCATGTGCACCCTTTCATTTTGAAGAATGCAAAGTTTACCCAAATGATACAAGAGCCCATTATGCACATGATAGTTTTATTCTTCTACCTATTTACCACTCATCAAATCTTTATAAACATCCTTAAAATCACCATCATCAACATATTATTCTTTATAAATTTCATGAGTCAAAAAACCATGCTACAAAAGAATAGATGCAACTACCATAGGAGGCCTGGAAAGCATGTCAGCAACTTTATTCTAAATACCTTTTTTATACCTGATCACAAGATGAAATTGCTACAGGAAACCCATCTAACTAAAATTCCTAAATTGTTATAGCTTGGCCTATGACTAAAGATACTGGTGGGGATTATGATCTGTATGTATCATTATTTCTTTGCCCATCAAGTAATGTTTCTACTTCTTAATACTTTGAACCAATGCATACAATTCCTTCTCATAAGTTGGATAGTTTCTTATCACACCTATGAAGGTCTCAGAATGATAACATATTGGCTTCTTTCCTTGCATTGGGACAACTCCCATAGCATAATCACTTGCATCCATCTCGATCTCAAATGGTTGCTACAAATCAGGGAGTGCTAAGACAGGAGTAGTACTAATCTTTATCTTCAAAGTGTAAAAGGCCTTTTTTTGCTTGCCTCCTCACTGAAAGACCTATTTTGTACTAGTTAAAGAATGCAAGGATGATGTAATAAATGAGAAATTAGTAATAAACTTCCTCCAATATTATACTACACCAAGAAAACTTCCAACTTCAGTTATATTATTAAGTTTAGGCCATTTAAGTATAACCTCCACTTTTGTAGGATCAATTTTCAATTCACCATGTTCTATAATATAACCCAAGTAAACCAAAGAGGTCTTGCTGAATTCACATTTAGATAATTTCAAATAAATTTTCTCCCTTCTCAATGCATCCATGACTTTCCTAATATGAATCACATGATCTTCCCAAAGCTGATCGAAGATCAAAATATCATCTAAGTAGACTATAACAAAATCATCAAGGAATAGCTCAAAAACATCATTCATCAAATGCATGAATGTAGTCGGTGCATTGTACAACCCAAAAGGCATGATAAACCACTCAAACAATCCTTGTTTTGTCTTAAAAGTAGTTTCTTAAATATCGCCATTATTAATCCTAACTTGATGATAACCACTTTTCAAGTCTAACTTAGTGAAATAAACAACATTTCTTAACTGATCTAGCAAATAATCAATACAAGGAAGAGGGTAACGATTCTTAATAGTAATTTTGTTCAAAGCACAGCAATCAACACACATTCACCATATTCCATCTTTCTTTGGCACCAAAATGATAGGTGAATCAATAGGAGATGTACTAAGATGAATAACACCCTTTTCCAACAGTTCCACTACATATTTTTTGATTTTTTTACTTTCCACCACTGATAACCTATACTTGCCAATGTTAGGGAGAGGAGAATCATGTAACAACTAAATTTCATGTTGAACTCCCCTTTTAGGGGGAAACCCTTTTGGATCCTAAAACACATCATCATAACTAGAAATGATTTCAACCAATTCATTCTTATGTCTATGATCACAATTTTCCATAGCCTAGGAATATTCTTTTTCCTTGGACTTAATCAACATGAGACAAAAATTCTTGCTTGAATTGAATAGTCTTTTCATTTTCCTTGCTGTAACCAAGGAAAGACTCATCTTAATGTGATGTGATCTAACTATATATTTAATGTCATCCTTAACAAACAATTACTTATTCTCCTCCCTATAGAAGATTACTTTTCTATCATAAAGATAAGGGCTTCCTAAAACAATCTCACATATGTCTAGAGGGACTACATCCAAATCAACTTCATCCATGAACTTGGATGTGATGGCAAATTTAAATCTACAAGTTTTGGTTACTTGCATCTTTGCATCATCACACACCCAACCAAGTGGAAGGGTTTCAAATGGGGATTTTTTTGTAGGCCTAACTTTTTAACAATCTCCTCAAAAATTAAATTTGCCTATGATCCACTATCAAATAGAGTGTCAATATTAGTATGTTTTGTAATAACCCTAATGTGAAACAACTCATTTCTTTTCTTATCATCATGCACATATTTCTATTTTGAAGAGGAAGCAAAATTAGATGACTTAGTGCTAGAAACAAAAAGAGAAGAACAATTATGCATACTCATGGTTGTGATCTTTGTTTCATCCCCTGAGTCTGAACCCAGATCTTGAACCACAATTTTAGTTTTCTTATCCTTATTCCTAAACTTGTTAAGTCTTAACTCAGAATGTAATTTCCAACACTTAGACTCAACATGACTTTTCTTGCAGTGATTGTAAATTGGCTTACTCTCTTCTTTACGAACAATAAAAGTAGATTTTTGTTTATCCTTTCTAAAACTTTACCCTTTAGAATGCTTAACATCAGATTGCTTACTTTTAAGAAAATATTATTTTATTTATTTTCCTCTAGCCTCTAAATGAATGGATTCAACACATACTTCATCTAAATTAGTGGGATTGAGAATAAGAATCATGTGTTTCAAGTAACTGTGCAACCCACCTATGTACTTAAGTAGTGTTTCCTGTGTATAAAGAGGAATATTCAAAAGTAAAGCCTATTTCTTAAATTCTTGTGTATATTCTTGAACACTTTGACCTTTAGTTTATCTAAAGGATTGTCAATCCATCATAGCTTGTTGCAGATAGCCTAAAGTATAAAATTGTTTTTTGAGTTCATCAACAAATTCACTCCAAGTGGAAATTGAGTTACATGTGTTAAGCTCATTTTCCTTCAACTTACTCTCACACCAGATGAGAGTTGTGCCTTCCATTTGAAGAGTATTTAGGTGAATTTTAGCCTCATCATCTACAATATTTTAGACCTTGAAATATACTTCAGTTTGTTTTATCTAGTTATCCAGCTTTTTTGCATTAATATCACCATTAAACATCGATAATTCAAACTTAATATCTAGCTTTAGTGAAGGAAGAGATTCAATGCCTTTTTTGTCTTTACCATCATTCAAAGAGGAGGAAGGTTTCTCAAAAAAATTACCACCTTCATCATGATTTATTTTTCTTTGTCTTTCACAGTAAAGCTCATTAAGCATATCCTTCATTTCTAAGAAGGCCTATCAAAAAACTCATTCAGATTTGAAATCATCTCCTATTTTCATAGTACATCTTGATACAACCTCTGGATTATATTTGGCCAATTCTCCTTCACCCCATCTAGATCTTGACGTTGTCAACATACACTAGCAATCTACACAGTTAAATACCAAATTTCACTTTGATACCAAAAATATGATCTGTAATCGATAACAATCAAGTGTCATAATAGCGGAAAACATACTTCAATAATGGATCAAAACCTTAAATTCATGATTTAATAAAAATTGATATCTTAAATGATTACGAAATTTAATAATAAATTTTAAATATCCATAATATTCTAAATTTAAAGAGTGCAATAATAATAAATGAGACAAATTGATAGAAATATTGAATTGATTTGATAACAGAGTTCGGTGCAATGGCCTACGTCTCTGGATCCACTCAAAGTGAGGATTAGTTCATTAAATTGTCACAAAATAACTTTATAATTTCTTTAGAAGTCTCTCAAATCATCTTTATGGGCTTAACTCTGTCAAAGAGATACTCTCAAACCAAAATTATATAGCTTGAGGCCTTTAAAAATCTCTCTAAGTCTCTAAACACTCTTATGCATGCCTTGTCTCCATGGAAATGCATACCTTCAAATGCAAGTTTGAGCACTTTATATAGTGCTTTGGTCCACGAGTGCAATGGTGGAAACATTATCATTTTACCCAAAATGCATAGGTTCGAATCCTATGGCATTTCATTGGGTGTTAATCTTAACTAATTATCCCACATTGGTAAGTGGGTACAAAATTTAGTGTTTTGTTAATGCCTATACGTAGGCATTGACATGGACGTGGTGTGTTGTTCAGTCTTGGCATTATCATGGGAATTCATGGGTTTTGTGGTGGCATGGAACCTTTATGGTAAACTTGGTATTTTTTTTGGGCTTGGTATGGGTTTGGCATGTGGCAAGTGGTTTATGTGGTAACTTAGAATATTTTTTGGCATGGAGGATTCAATGGTTTTTGGGCATGATAAATAATTACATGAATATATAGTCAATAGGTGACTATTAATAAAATTTGACCATGGAATATTATAGTGGTGGCAAGCCACGTGGTGACTTAAGGACCCACCACATGGACCACTCCAAATTTGACACTTGTCAATGTCCAACCAGATGCTTTATTGGTGGCAGGGTCCCCCTCCAAGACAAAAGCAGACTCCACCAATTACGGTCCCCGTAGTTGGCCTTTTACAATGTTCAAAGATGAATTATAAACCAAACCCAATTTTTTTATGCTAACTTGTTACCATGTGTCATAGCACCATTGGTCCACTAAAATTACACAACATCACCCTGTGTCACCTTTTTGACCTATTTAATCTGGGAACTTCAACGTGCGATATCTTGCGCATACGGGCTCAAAATTAACTAGTTCAAATTGTGCCAAAAAACTCTTAACAAGCTCTACATTATGCCAATGATAAATTTGCAATTGTACGACTTCATTTTTAGAGTATATATGAATCCTCCTGGGTAAAATATCCTCTCACGTAGATCTAAGAATCATATTAACAATACTTACAAAGTCAAATACTACATTTGGAATTTCCTATCCTATGAGCTCAAAGTCCATTCATGATTCAACATCCCACAATTTTTTAGTTTTAACATACTATACCACCTTCTTGGTATGTTGGTGTCCATGTTGTGGGCATTTTAGAAGATTATGCATGAGATTTGTAATATTTTGGGAGATATATTCATTACACAAAGTGCTAATAACGAATCTGTCAATGCAGTCACAACACCTTCCTGCTTCATAATCCACATAATTTTCCCATACATATGTGTGTCAATGGATGTGGTGGCTCATTCAGATGCACTTTTTTGTTGGATATCTTGAAGGACCTACATAGATTGATACATCAATCCCTTCTCTATCATAGGATCAAGATATTTATCCTATTTTACCTTCCTTATTCCATGATCCGGTGACATTCCAATTATAGGTAATCCTTATTCTGCATGTTATTGTCTAGTAACTGCTTACATAAATATATTTTCCTTAGGTTGCACATTAGTCATGTTCACATTACACACTGGCTTTTATTTCCTTTGATTCTCCAATACCATGCAATCTTTAGTTTCATGTTGTCCTTCCAATCTAAAATACACATAATATATTTGTCTCTGAGGATTAGTGGGGTAATTTTACATAAAATGATTATACTCACCACATAAAATAGCATTGGATGGGTTGGCGAGCTTATCTATTGTCATTATTGTGACCACCTTGATATCTTCTTTGGTATCCTCCTGTATATCCTCCTCTATTTTACTAAAATCCCCAAGCATGTGACTATTGTCCAATGAATCCTCCTTACTACTGTTGGTGTGCATTGTATCCACCATACTAATGCCAAGGTGATGTTTGTTAGAACATTTAATGGATAAGTGGGTATTTTAAAATCTTAGTACATTTAATTAATTAATTAATAAATGATTTAAACATAAGTTGAAAAAACTTTTATAAATAAATAATAAAACATAACTTATTTATTATTTACCTTTCATTTGAAAATAAATATTGGGGAAGGATGAACACATTGGTTACAACAGTCACCTATCATCATCCCTATTATAAATGGGGTTTTACCCCTATTTTAAATCATCTCAAATACATTGAGTAAATTTCTATTTATGTGTGGCAAATATCTTGTTTAAGGTTTTTGCGAAGAATATTATCAGAGAAGTGAGAAGAGAGAAGTTGAGTATTGGAGTTATTTGTTTCTCAAATATATGAATATCAACATTTGTGGGTTTTTACCTTTTGGAGGTTTTCCCACATTATCTATGTGTCACTATGTACAAATTGATTTGGCTTACTCTTTGCTATCATTCACATGTCTAGATCTAGCATATCTTATACATTGCATATTATTTGTCTATTCAAGGGATCATAGCATAGATAATGTGTTGATTGATTGGAAAGATCATCAGAGACATTCATGATAATTTACCATCAAGTTTTTTAACACAAAAATCACCCTAAAGAGTGTGTGTACAACCATGTAAGTCATTTGAATTTTTTTTATTCTCTATTACTTGTGGAAGCCTAGAAAGCTAAAATCAAACAAACCAACCTCAAATAATCATCCAAATCTCTAACCAAAAATACCCGACATAATTTTTCTCCCCTGGGCATGATGGTACAACCTCTATGGTGTTGGAAGGTTGTAAAAATAAGAAAAAAAATCTTGTTTAAACTTCTCTTTATTGGCTGTCATTTTTAGTGCTAAAAATATTTTTTTGGCCTCCTTAAATCAGTTGTAGAGTCTGTGAAGGTGATTGAAGCTTTTGAATTCTTTTTTTCCTCCCTTGGGTGCCATTATACGACTAAACCAACTTATAAAATCTGAAATTGGATATTATTTGGCTGAAATTTTTAATTTTGAGGGTCTTGGGGACTTTGTAGGAGGATTTGAAGAAGTACTGCAAATTTTGAAAATCTTTAGTGGCTCATACAATCTACTGTGAGCACTTATACTGTTACAAGTGTGTCATTTTTAGCCAAAGTAACGTATAAAGGTTAGTAATAGTTTTTTGAGAATATTTATTGAATAATTTTTTTAATAAATATCATTTTTGCATTCAAACAAAAAAGGGTCCCACCATTATTATTTTTTACCCTTTCAAAAGTAAAAAATTTAAAATATTTTATGAATTGATTTTTACATGCACTGTATATTTATATTTATATTTAAAAAACTATATAAAAAAAATATTTAAATATAAATTAGTGCATGTATAATTCCATTTAGGCTCTTAGGAGGGTTGGTGGTTAATATTTTACTAAAATCTTACAAGTGGGGTAGTCTAGTGTTCAAAACCCCCAAAGCAATTTTGTTTTAATCAATTTGGACTTAGTTAAGTTAATTTTTTAAATTTTATTAATTTTGAATTTTATTTTTTTGTTTGTGTGCCAACTTTATCACATGTAAACCCCCTCTCTTGTCGACCTTCTTGCGATATTGACCTAGTCAAAACCCTATCGACCATAATCATGTAGCCAATCAGTTCCTAGGTTTTGACACATTAAGTATGCATTGGTGTGTTTCAATTTTTGTTTTGAAATATCCTATTATATATTTTACACCTTTTAATCACAATTTTTAAACCATTATTTTATGTGTGACTCTTACGACACATAATTTAGTACATTTTACATCAATTATTTTCACATTATTTAACATATATTTGAACAACTTTTAATTGTTTTATTATTTTTTCTGGCATTAATATGAATAATTATTATTTGTTTATACTTTAAATTTAATTTATTTTCAAATAGAGTATAAATTCATATTTAAAAATGGTTCAAATTTAAGTTTTATCTACTGTTATAGTGTTAATTTTAAAAGGAAGCAATGGCTTATCATAATTTTCTTCTAGATAAATCACAAATGATTAATGGATCTAACTATAGCATATAGAAAATTCATATTAAAGTGTAATTTATGGCTTGAAAGCTGTGAAACATTGTCATTAAGATTTAAAACGCCCCGTCAGGATGACATGTGACACATGAGTTTTCAAATACGTTTCAATAAAAATCGTAAGAAGCCATATTGATTATTTTATTGAGTGTTAAGGATGAATTCTTACTCCACATTGGTAATCAGGAGTCTCCTAGCTATGCTTGGAATTTTCTTGAGCCTATGCATGAGGGAAATCATCTCTCTAAAATTATTAAATTGATTCTTGAATTGCTGACTACACCTATGAAAGTTGATGAAAAAGTTGATAATTTTCTTACTAAAATTAAGAATATTAAAGCTTAGTTAGATGGTTTTAACTATAATTTGATTCAAGATCAATTATTTTATTTTATCATTCAGCTTAATATTTATGAAAATTTTCATAATTTTATCTTAATTATGAATTCAAAGTACCAAACAAAGTAAGATATCTCAAACCTCACTACCCTGCTAGCTCTTTTGATTCAAGAAGATCAAATTATGACTAATTTTGTAAAGAGAATTCCACTTAGACACTTCTCACTCTCAAACCTATTTCTACGAATAATAGAAACTAAAAACCTAACCCTAGTTCTGTTAAAGATAAAAATAGGAACAAGAGATATGGAAATAAGAGTTATAAACCTAGGTTTAATAGAAATTGCAATTTGTGTGTTATATTTGGTCATAGAAGGGAAATATGTTATAAAAATAAAAATAGAGTTAACAATCTATCTTCTAAAAATAACAAAGGGAATAAATCTAATCAAAATAAATAAAAGAATTAAAACTATAATTAAAATAACAATTAGGATCATAACTCAAATGTTATTGCTTTATATGCTACTTTATTTTATTCAAATGAGAATGAATAGATTATAGACAATGGTGTATCACACCATATGACTTAATCATTTAATATTTATTATGATTCTATAGATATCTTTGAAAATATCTATTTAAGAGATAATTTATTTTTAGAAACAACTAAGCAAAGAAAGGTAAAATTTGTAAATATTATTACTAATGATGTTTTCTATATACGTAAGCTTAAGAGAAAAAGTTATCTTGTTCTCGACTTATGAATGATAATTTCATTATTACATTGCTTGAATATAGTTGGTCCATTATAAATCAATCTATTTCTTTGATCATTGAATTTGTTCAAAAACATAGTTTATACATTTTTACTACTTCTTCTACATGTTTAATTTCATCGCATACTAATAATGAATTTAAATTATGACATGAAATATTAGGACATGTTTACAAGATATGTCTTTTCATAATCTTTTTGTTGATTTATCTTCTATCTTCTCTCATCATGAAACTTGTGAAGGTTGCTTACATGGTAAACAACATATTAATTCCTTTT
This sequence comes from Torreya grandis, assembly GCA_037957365.1. Lineage (NCBI taxonomy): Eukaryota > Viridiplantae > Streptophyta > Pinopsida > Cupressales > Taxaceae > Torreya > Torreya grandis. The sequence continues at coordinate 4,873,292 of JARHVA010000310.1, forward strand.
AAAAGAATCATGATGTGAATTCTTCTCATCTTTTAGAATTAATTCATAAGGATGTTGTAGGTCCTCTTGAAGTTGTATCTCATAATGGTTCTTTGTATGTTGTTACTTTTATATAAGATTATACTAGAATGATCTAATCATATTTCATTTAAAGTAAATCTAAAGTATTGTCTAAATTTAAGGAATTAATATCTATTGTTGAAAATGCTTCTAATTTTTCTATTAAGAGATTAAGATCGGATAATGGTGGTGAATATATTAGTAAAAATTTTGAATCTTTTTTAATTAGTTTTGGTATTCAAAAGGAACTAACAACTCCTTATTCCCCTCAGTAAAATGGTATTACTGAAAAAAAATGTAGCATTATAAAAATAGTTAGACTAATCTTACATTCTAAAAATGTTCTTAAGTTCTTATGGGTCAAATCCATGAATGTTGCTATGCATGTTCTAAATAGAGTCCTTACCAAAACTTTGAATCTTTCTAATCCTTTAGAAATGTGGTCTAGAAAGAAACTCAATATAACTCATCTTAGGATCTTTAGCAGTCATCCTTTTATCTTTGTTCCTAAATGATCCCACTTCCTAGACAAAAGGTTTAAGAGTGTATGATCCATCCAAACATTATATCATTGAGAATATGAATGTTCTTATTCTGAAAAAAAAAATAGAGCCCTTTGGGGAACCCCTTTAATGTTCTTTTGATGACCCTGGATCTCATGTTTCTCCTTATGAAGAAATACATGCCCTAGAGGAAGTTGATCCATCTTTAGATAACTCAGAGTTTAAGGAAACCCATGAATTTTATGTTCAAACTAAAATGTTTAAATGGAAAAAATCCCTAATCTAACTTCTATTGTTGACAATCTTAGTAAATTAACTAAGAGTCAACATTCTTATCATGCATTAATGACTATGTATAAATGTGAACCTCAATATTTTGAGGAAGCCATTCAGGATGATAAATGAAAATTTGTTATGCAAGCTGAGTATAATGCCTTAATAAAAAATTAGACTTGGAATCTTATTTCACCTCCACCTATAAGACATATTGTTGTAGGTGGTTGTGTAAAATCAAGTATAATTCAATTGATAAAATTAACAAGTTCAAAACAAGATTAGTTGTTCTTAGGTATACTCAAAAATCTAGAATTGACTATATTGAAACCTTTACTCTTATACTGAAAATAGTATTGTTAGATTACTTATTGCTCTTGCAGTCCAAAATGGTTGGGTTATCCACCAAATGGATGTCAAGAATGCTTTTATAAATGGTGATTTAGAAGAGGAAATTTAAATGTCTCAGCCTAAAGGTTTTATCGACCCTGATAAAAAACATTTTGTATGTAAGTTAAAGAAATCTTTGTATGGTTTAAAACAAGCTCCTAGAGCTTGGTACTCTAAAATTGCTTCTTTTTTTAAAGATCTAGGTTTCTCTAACTACTACCTTGGTAATGATCTCTTTGTTTAAGTTGAAAATGGTCATTTAATTTTAATTGTATTATATGTTGATGATCTTTTTAATTACTGGTAATTTAATTAGTTTAATTTTTAAATATAAGAATGAACTAAGTCAAATATTTGACATGACTGATTTAGGCATTCTACATCATTTTTTAAGAATAGTTATATTTCAATATAAACATTTTATTATTGTATCACAATCTTAATATGCATATAATCTTCTTGTTAAATTTAATATGCTTGATTGGAAATCTACATCTACTCATATTGAAGTTGGTGTAAAACTTGATCTAAAACTGCATGTGAAAAATCTAACCCTAATTTGTATACATAGTTTGTTGGTAGTTTGATTTGTCTTACCATTACTAGGCCAGATATTCCATATGTTATTGGTGTGGCTTCTAGATTTATGTAGGATCCAAATTAGGATAATTTAAAATTAACTAAATGTATACTTATTTATATCAAAGGAACTATTAATTTTGGTTTAATTTATTCTTCCAATGATAATACTAAATTATATGGTTATTGTGATGCTGACCATGTTGGTGATAATATAGATCATAAATCTACTTCTAGATATGTGATTTAGGTGTAGGTGCTATCACTTGGAGTAGTAAAAAGTAACCTACTACCTCTATCTTTTATAATGAAGTAGAGTACATAAGTGTTGTAGAAGATGTTAAAGAAGCCATGTGGATGTGAAAGTTGTTGAGAAAACTTCATTTGAATGTTTCTCACGGTACCATCTTTATTGTGATAACCAAATTTATATAGCTTTGACAAAAAATCTAGTGCAACACCAATGAACTAAACATATTGAAGTTCATATGCATTTCATCTGAGAGAAAGTCCCCAATAATAATATTGATCTACATTTCTATCTTACAAATGAAGAAGTGGTCGATATCTTCCAAAACCACTTGGTGATACCAAGTTCTGTCAGTTTCATACAATGTTAGGCCTCACAAAGTTGACATTGAGGGTGAGTGTGCATGACAATGTCACTTCCTAATGGATATGTGTTCTTCTTCTCTATACTTATTTTTATTATAAAGTATTATTAACTTTGTATGAAATTTATGCGATTTGATTAGACTTAATGTGGAAGTTTTACTTGTGTACCCCAATACTTAAAAGCATATTATAATAGAAGCCCTTATGTTATAAAAGGATCCAATAATGCTTAGATGATTATTCATGAGAAACTATGAAATGTAATCTCACAATCATGATATCCTAGACTTACTTTATGGTAGTTTATAGATTATAATTTCTTTTGCTCATAAAGATGATGTTTGCCATGATGAAGGTTTTTTAATCCTTCAATTGTGTACATAGTATAATTCTTATATTAAGGTGACTATGATATTATCCCCTCTTAGTATTAATGGGGAGTGTTAGAACATTTAATGGCTAAGTGGGTATTTTAAACTCTTAGTACGTTTAATTGATTAAATAATAAATGATTTATTATTTATTAAAATATGGGTTGAAAAACCTCATGTAAATAACTAATAAAATAACTTTTTATTCTTACCATTCATTTAAAAAAAATATTAGGGAAGGCTGGAAGTTACAATGGTCACCTCCCCTCATCCCTATTATAAATAGGGTTTTACCCCTATTGTAAATCATCTCAAATACATTGAGTGAATTAATATTTGCATGTGACAAATATCTTGTTTAACGTTTTTGTAAATAATATTATCAGAGAGGAAGTGAAAAGAGAGAAGCTGAGTATTGGGGTTATTTATTTTTTAGATATATGAATATTATCATTTGTGGGTTTTTACCTCTTTGAAGTTTTTCCACATTATATTTGTGTCATTATGTACAATTTAATTTGGCTTACTCTTTACTATCATTCACATGTCTAGATCCAACATATCTTGTATATTGCATATTATTTGTCTTTTCAATGTTGGAATCTAATGTTATCACTTTTCTTGAGGGCTCACATTGTTCTATGTGGATTGATACTGGTATTGCAAAAATTACAGTGTCAAGTTAGCCAGACCTTGGGGTTGATATTGATATTGAGGTGATGAAACATCCATTCAAGACTACTTTATGTTGCACTAGTCATTTATACCTCTGGGCCTAGAAGTCATTGCTTCAAAATGGGTAACTAATATGTTATAGATGTGAATACATTCTTGGTGATATCTTCCTTTAATTCCTATAAATATTGATAGCTCTTTTCATCATGGTTGGTTGATTTGTAAAAACTACAGTACAAACTCTAAGATTTTTGAATGTACTGTTGTGGCAGATGACATTTTGCAGTTACATGCCCTACTACTATACATAGTTCATATAATTTTGGCTTGATTTTAGGACAATCATTCATATGATGCCCTTCTAGACCACACTCTATATACCATAACCCCAATTTAGGTTTATCACCTTCTTGCATCTCATCTATCCTCTTCATAAAAGCATCTATTTTTGCCTCCACTTTGGATCCAATGATTGAAGCATCTCCATAATATTTAATTTGTTCCACTCATAGGGTAGTTGTTTGAGCATCAACCTTCATCAAGAATTGGGTCTATGCAATAGTAAATCTGATTCTTGATCATAGTCCTTCTACAAACCATGCAACTTTATCTTTATCCTCTATGATAAAATCAATTTTATTCATCACATTTGAGAATATATGATCATAGTCCTATATAGATTATCCAATTTGTTGTCAAATCTCTTTTAGGTCTTGATTAGTCTAGTTTACACACTTTTCATTTTATATTTTGTAACTAGATATGCTTTAACTTGATGGAAATCTAAGACAATAACATCCCCCTTGTAAATTAATTCTAAAGTGCAACCTACTAAAGCTCCTATGATCTTGCACTTATTTACATCATCAAAATTTATTCCCTTAACTTTCCATTTCATATCGTGGGTTAATAAATACTGCTCAAGGTCCATAGATGCCTTCATATTGTATTATCACAATAAACATGCTTGGATTGAACTCCATATTTGGCATACTTGTAATGGCTAATATTGATTATTGTGCACTGGCAACTATGACTATAGGTTATTACGCACTGGTCACTATGACTATAGGCTTTTGCACATTAGTTTTTATTGATGTCTTAAAATTATCATTGAAATGAAATCCGACCTCTTATAACCTCTTTTTATCTATGGACTTCTTTCTCTCTACACTAAGTTTTCCAAACTTATCTATAAACGAATCAAACTTGATTTTGCCTATCTCATATTTTTCACTTGGTGTTTTTACTAGTGATAAACTAGGCTGGGGGGATGCATACTCCAGAAAAAAATGATCCATGTCCTCATCTTCTTCTAACTATGATATTGAACCTACTATACTTTTGTGCTTCTACATAATCTCTTCTCATGAATATTTTTTCACTGCTTCAAATACTTTTCATCTTAACTATGATCTACTCCTATCTTTTAACTATTTTACTTTTATTATAATTTAATCTTCTTCCTCAATATGTTCCATCTCCTCGCTACTTACAACTCTATCTTTTCCCTCCTTAGCCCCTTCTCTTTCCTGCTCTGAATCTAATCTACTTCATGCATCTTGTGAAGCCTCTCTCTAGGTTCCCCTTTCTTCATCATCTTATACCTTATTCCTAATCCTAATCGTAGTTAAGTCTAGATTATTCAATTCATTCCATCTTAATTGTTGTCATAGTTCTCTTTCTAATCCTATAATCTTATTTTCACTCTCACTCTTTTCATCCTCCATATTATGGATTCATGTTTAAGTTTCTCTACTCAGCTTCACATAATTCACTCCTACCTCACACGGATCCCCATAACACCTAAAGTGACTAAGTATCCATGTTGGTAGGAGTAGGAAAAATGTTATTTTTCACAACCAACATCTTAATTAGAATAGGTAGTCACTAAAGGAACTTTCTACATATTCCTATGACAAATAGGTCATGTGTAAATTCAAAAGCTAAATATCCTTTTAAAATAAATTCAGTGAAATATCTATTAGTGTCAGTCTTGGTCTAGTAGTCTACTACCCAAATCCAATCAATGTCTAGGTTTTGTAGGTTTTCTAGCTTTTCTTCTGACCAAGTTATGAGTTTCATCCTTCATGGCTGAAAATAATAATAATCCGATATGGATAACCAAGTAGATAATAGCTTAGGCAAATCGCACTAGAATATTTCATATATTTTCCCATAGATATGCTACTCAATAATTTCCTTCACATTTTTACCTGTTCATCTTGCTTTCTCTTTGTTAAATTTTTTAATTCTTTCATCAAGCCATTTATTTATATCTCTTTGTCTTGGAAACTATATCAACATGTTTCAAGAAAGTTCCATGCTTTCTACACCATTGTTAGCAGAGGTTCTTGTATACCCTGTATAACATGCTAATTCATAGATATCTTGTGCATGAAATAATAAAATTAAACATTTAATGTTAATTTAGACCGAACATATTCATTAACAGTCAAATCAAATAGATGCATAAATAAACATAGGTTTAGTAGAATCTGAACAATAGGTATGACCCATATGATTAACAAATTAAAGTTATCAAAGAACTCACTACGCATAAAACAATGATAAAAATATATAGAAAAACTATTTTAGAACAATATGTATTGATCTCTGTCACATCAGAACCATATCCAAATACAATTGAGCACTATATATAGAGTTTTACCCAATGTTGTCTCTTCATATTCTAGCCTTTCAATATGCCCAAAAGGAGTGACTCTTCACATTCTAATGTCTATCACTATATTTACATAGGTTGAATACATAAAAAAATATTATACAAAAGACAAAATGAGTACAAATCACACACGTGTCCATCAGATATACTCTATAATTTTTATAGCCCTATTCTACATTCAACAGTTTTAAATTACAAAAATGTTCTAATGTAAGTTTTGACACCTTATAGATATTGAAATCCATGAAAATGAATCTTTTAATAGTATAAAAGTGGTTAAGGAACCTTTTGGTAGGTTATAGAGCTAATTATGAGCCTCGTCAGAAATGCTCATATGGAATACTTTTAGTAATATTTTGTCATCTTTTGCCCATTGACCAGAATAATGTACATATTTAATCATGTGGGGTTATTATGACTCAAAAAGAGAGGTAAATATGGTAGCTAAAAATATTGTGGATATTCAAGTATACATTGTGTAAGAGGATGATTGTTGAATGAGGTAACATTTGCATTAGTATTATGTAAATCCATTTGCATTTGGAGTATAAAAACCTATTTTTGAAGATCCATAATAATGATCATCATAGAAATAAGGTAATCTATGAGAATGGTGGTACTTGGTATAATTATTATCATTGATTATAATCCATCCACCACCTTTCTTGAATCTAGGCATATGATTATCATCGTCCTCATAGATAACAAGTGCAAGTTTTGAATCATTGAATTTTAAAATACTTTGGTAATGGTATTGGATCTTTGAATGGTGGTACCCTTAGTATATCATTCAAAGAGATTGGTTCATTCAAATTTGGTAGAGATATAACAATTTGTATCAGAGGGAGATTTTGTAAAGGTACCTCTTTTAGTATGTATAAATGTTTTGCATGAATGAATATTTTGGGATATAAATATCCCTTAGTTTAAAGACATTGGTTACAAGATTTAGAAGATTAAAGCTACCTAATAAAGATGCCATAATGTATTAGTTAACCTTTTGAAAAAATTCAATGTCAAATTAAGGGAAAAGAGAATTATCACCCTTGATAAGGGGGACATTATTTGGAAATGTTAGAATTATAGGGGTTTGAATTAATTTGTTTGAAGGAATATCCCCCATATAAGCAATTTGTAAATCAATCATAATTTATTTATTTATTTTTTAGATATATTGATGATCATATGAAGGAGAATCTTGGTCATATGTACCCATATTTGAGGTATAATGTGTATTAAGGGCATGATTAGATGACTTACCTTATTGTTGACTCAAGGATTTTTCTAAAAATCCAAGCCTTGTCAAATTGTATTATATTAAGAAATATATGGTGGGTTATACTTGCTCGTGTTTGCCCAATTATTGTCCTTTGTATTCATATTTTAACAAATATTGAAGGCCAAAATAATATTATGGAGGTGTAGGGAGTAACAGTAAAGGCTCTTTGTCTTCCTTAAGATGGATCAACTCATCTCTTGAAATGGTAGGAGCATGGACCTGATTAGAGGGATGGTAGATACCAATATTCAAATATTTGAGATGAGATGATTTAGAATTTGGATGAATACAAGAGTAACCAATTTTTACCCCTTTTTTGATAGAAATTTGGAGATTTTCATAATCATAGTCATCAAGCCAATCAATATCATCCATGATAAGAGAGATAAAGAACACTAAGATTAGGATAAGATAGGTAAGAAACATCCTATATGATACGCTTAAGAAAAAATGATGTTCTAAGATCATGTTAACCAAATGTTTAACCTTAAATTCTAGATAAGGGGAATCTAGGGTTAAAAGGGTAGAGATAGCCTAGGGCACACCAATGGTAGACTATCTCTAAAGCAAGCCAATTATTTGTGAAACTCAGATATAACATATATCAAATTTATAATGTTGAGATGCTAAAAAGATAGAAAGTACAACTATGCTAGATATTGAAATAAAAATGAAAATAAGATATTTAGGTGGTTTTGAGACTAATACAAATCTAGATCTGGAATAGGCAGAAAGTGGACTAGATTTAGATTCTATAATAGTCACCTAATTTTGGAAATTATGCTTCTGTAGCATTTTGTATTGACCTAGGATGGTTATGTTGATGCTAGTGTCTGATTTGGATACACGTGTTTAGTAAAAATACCTACTAAAACTAGATGCAACCACTTGGATGCTTCTAGGTTTTATGTATTCAGATATGAGTCACAGATTGTCATTTTTTGCCAAATGACAAAACCTTAGTTCTTCATCTTCATATTGGTTGTAGAAAAATAGGTTAGAGGACACATATTTTCAATCTACCCTAAAGACCCTTCTATTAATGAACACTACCTACATATTCAACACTCCAAAGAGGGCCTCAGACTTATGTAGTTCTCCCCTATATGTTGGATTGTGGGTGAATCAAGAAATGTGTGATAAGCAAGTACAATAGTGACCTAGCTTGTAACTTGTAAAATATATCTCTTGGACTACTCCTTTAGTACTTTAGATCTGTAGATGTGTTGTCCTTATGACTAAAATGGAAATAAGAGAAAATATGGAAGTTTTGTTCACGTGAATGCTTAATAGAATGTTTTGGTAAGTTACCTTGGTATGTGCTACGTGTAGGTAAGGAATGAATGAATTTTGATCTTATATTTATACAAATCCCTTCAAAGAATATATCACATTATATAACTTAGGCTGACCATATGTATACATTTCATTTTCAAAATAGATGACTTTAGGGTACTAGACACTTGTGTTAGGTTAGGACACTTGCATTGACAAAGGCATCTAACTAGGACATACGTGTTCAAGCATTTATAAAATAGGTGTAGGCCTATAACTTACATAGATAGAAGATTAGTAGGTTTATAACATTCTAGACAAGATAATAGGTCTGTGTCATCATAATAACATAGGTCAGACTAAGAGATGAGCAATTAGGCACATAGGGATAGTGTATACGAGCTTTTTAGCAATATGAAAGGTCTAGAATATAAAGGTACATCTATGATATGTATTTGTCAAGTGTATAAGACTGAGGTGCTATATAATTTAGAACTAGTATCTACAGTATGAATAAATGATGCTCATGTTGCTTATGGCACTCTTTTGTGTAAATTTTGCACTATTTTTTTTCTTGTTTTAAGTTGGGTTGTTGTTGATAAAACACCCAAACTAATTTCAAGATCTATATGAGAGTGGCATTTCTATACTCTAGGTACTTATGCATAAATAAAATGGTGGGTCAGTTATGAACTCTACACTTTTCTTTTCTTTGGAGTTATTCTACACATAAACCTGCACTTCTTTAAGTACTCTTTGGGTAGTGGTTCCTCTCCAAATTAAAAATTTATCATGAGAAGGAAATAAAAAACTACACTTCAAGTGGTTGAATATTTCCACTCCTCAATCTCCTTGCTACCACCTTGGGTAAATAAATTCCAATGTATCTCCTCTCTCTACTATGTGGTACTCTTGGGTTGGGCATGAGAACTCAAGGGAGTATGTTGCATTGATATTGGTCTGATATAAGTTGGGTTGCCTTTGTTCCACTCTTGGGATGACTCATTTTAAGGTTATCCTCATAGCTCCTCTATTGCTTGAAATGTGGGCTTCAAACTCTAATGTATTTTAGCAAGCAAGATCTCCTTTTGATTAGCTGAAATGAGGGAAAGATTGAAATATAGGGAATATTGAAAGAAAGAAAAAATAAAATAAAAATGGCTGCTAGAAGCTTGCCTCTCTTATCTCTTTTTCTTCTCTCCTCTCTGAATCCTTGCCCACTTAGAGTCCTACTCTAATACCAAATCTAATCAACAGTATTGCAAAGTTAAAAAACATTAACCTTTCCATTAAGCATCTAGCCATTTTATATAGATGGAACATTTAATAATAGTTCTTATAATATTGTATATCAACCTATCCAATATATTCTCCCTATCACAATTCTATGTTACAAGTTAAATATTGACTAATTAACCAATATAAATAAAGCCACTACGGGATTTGTAATATCCAAATAATGTAAAAATCTAATTTATGAATGTTGTAATTCACTCATATGGATTGTGGAAAGTCAAAAATCTTAATCTAATTTATTATGATGAATTAACTACTAACTAACTTATTTATTTTGATAGGTCTTGCATATTAGTTTGCAATCAAAAATATAAAAAAACACAAATTAACAATCTAATACAAACTATAGTCAATAAAATCAAGGCATAAACAACTACTAAAGTATAAATTTTCTCATAAATAGGTCTACATTTAGGCAGGTAGGTTTGTCACAAAGTAGACAAGTATGTGTACAGGGTTACAGTCCAAGAGACAAATCCAAATACTAGTTTGGATTCTAATAAATAGGTCTGCAAAGCCCATCTTGAATAAGTCCAAAAATGGTTTGGATAGGAATTATACCGATAAGACACGATTGAAAAAGCTTGAAAACACATCTAAAATACATCAAAATTGATAGAAATTCAAAATTTACATATGTCAAAAAAATGATTTTTTCAACCTACCAAGGGCAAGCCATCCTTAGAGTATAGGATAACCTCAGCATGCTCAAATCTTGTAATCCCAAGCCTCTCCTCTATGGCATATTTTCTCACTCAAAGTTCAAAAATCATAAATTCTCAATATGAAAATGAATTACATTTTTTTTTCAACCAACCTATTTATATGGGTTGACTTTCTTTTCAAAAAATAAAATTCTATAACTAATTCTTCTCAAACTTGTGCACATGATATCTCGACCTATACATATAGAAATCAATCCCTTTGAGTTACATTAAAACACACATAATGTGTTTTTATGCATGTTAATATTTCTATCATGCCAATTAACCTTTTCAAAAATTTCAAACTTAACACTTTCTTACCTATACATAGAATTTCCCGCATATTCTTTTTTTTCTCAAATTGTTTCACCCTAAATATTTCCTTTAGAAATATTGCATATAAAATACTCATTGAATTATAAATATTTATCTTAAAAAACATCAAAATACTAATATGTAAAAACAATCAAAGTTAGTTGATTTTTAATCAAACATACTCTAATTTTCTCAAATGTATTGCAAAATGCATACCGTATTCTTTCGATATAATGTACTCGATACTCTCATCCCACACAATGAAATGGGGACATAAAAAATGTTATTACATAAACTAAGATGAAATAAAATATATTTTGGCACATTATGTAGGATTCATAAAGGTTCAAATAATTCACACATTACAAATTTGTGATAGGGATCTTATAGACCCTTGACATACTACACATATTAGGGGTACATGCCATGTGAGTGCACTCAATAAAATCAAAGAAAAAAATCAAAACTCAGATTATTCTATAATAAATTATATGTTTTCAAATATTCGTAGTAATGCAAAAAATAGATTCTATAACAGAGCACAAGTTTTCAAAAATTCAAAGTAATAAAAAAATAAGATTTTATAATAGAATACAAGTTTTCAAAGATCCAAAGTAATTCAAAAATCAAACATATGATAGATATTGACACACTGATACAAATTAGGGGGTATATGACATGCATATGAACTCAAATTTCAAAAACTCAAAGTACATAATTATACACATTTGAATGCATAGCCATGGGAATATGTGAAACAATTATAAGATCAAAGTTATAGGTTACAAATACAGTTAAAATCGGACATATAGGTGCATGTCACTCTTTATCATTGTCATAGATTTAGGGGTCATAATGCTTACTAATGCTTATATATATATATATATATATATATATATATATATATATATATATATATATATATATCTCAAATTTCAAAATTCGTGATGTTTGTTCATGTAAATTTTTGAAGTTCAAAGTCACAATATCAAAGGTATGACACTTATTCATGCACATCTTCAAAGTTCAAAGTTATAGTTTCAAAGTCAAAAATGCTTATTTCAATGCAAACATATGAGCAATGTGGTCATGATGGGGGCATGAATATTCTTCATTCTCTTTTGGTAATGCAAATATAATATAGATTTGTTTGTAGCAGTGTGTTTTTAATTTGCTATAGGTAATGTACATTCGAGTCTAGTGACAACCAATGACCTTGACATTACTTCTGGTGAATCCATTATGTGGATCCTTCTTCTATTACGGGTGATCTATATTTGAGTCTATTGACACTCAATGACCTTGGCATCACTTCTAGTGAACCCATCATGTTTCCACATTTTTAGAATCAGCATCTTTGGTACTATTCCCCATTCATGAGAGTTAGAATATGCATCTTTCCAAATCATGGGCTTGATTAGTTAATCAAAATTGAGACTTGATCACTCTCAATTCATCAACGATTCAAAACAACCAATCAATCTCTCCAAATTATTCTACAAAGGGGCACATTTTCTCCAAACCTCTTATCTTGGGATATAAGGTTAGACCTAGATTAGTTACTCAAGTTGGTATGGTTAGGGTTCTAGCGACACCTAAAAACATATTTCTCTCTTATTATTACTCAAGGGGTTGTTCATTTCCCTGGACAGGAAATGAACACTGAAAGCATCCTTTCTCCACTCTGCACAACATGAAATTTCTCCATAGGTAACATAATACAACAAACATACAGTTTTATTATTTAATCACACTTTACATTTGCAATATTCAAACTCATACTATTGAATATCATATATGGGAATTGACTGCTACATGTGTTATTATAGGTTATTCCATCAATTAATCTTCACAACCGAGGTTTCAAGTCAAAAGACAAAGTGTGTCATACACTAAGATTTCTTTTCTTTTCTTTACATAACAATCTAATTACTAGAATAAATTGGGGGGTAAATGTAAACACCCAAATTTTGTACAAGCCCATCTTTGATGTCCTTTTATTTCAACTTTATACATATAGACTATTAAAAATGAATAAGGTATATGTTGGTGCATTTTACTTGGGTTTTCTCTATTTTGGTTCTTGCATTCATCCATATGATAGTCATGTTCCCATTTTTTCATAGGGATCCCTAATTTTGGCCTTTTATCCTTTTGGATGAGTCTACTATTATCAGATATGAATGGTCTCGCAGTCCTACCTATAAGGTGCAAACTTGTCCAGGTATAATTTATGAACCTTATTTCAAGTCACTTTTTTTTTCAATCTTATTTTTTCCAAATTGGGTATTATATTGGGTAAAATTTTTAACATCAATAGGTATTCAAATTTAAAATCAAAACCTCTATAAATACAATGTTTCTCTAAGGCTTTAAGGATGGCTTTCATCACTCTCAAAAGTTATTCTAGGATTTTTCATGTTCTATTTATAGATTTGTTGAATCTAGATTCATTTTTTTCAAATGTTAAATTCACATTTATATGCTTATGCCAAGGGTAAAATATGATAAGGAACATCTATACTTGCATTTACAATTTAACACATAAACATACATGGGGGAACTATATTCAAGTTTTATCCCTCTTTGGAGTATTGGGAATGTAATGCAGTGTTTTGGTTTGTATGAAGGAAACTAGGGCTTTTTTATTGCATGTACTTTGTTTGATATTCCAAATCTGAAAATGCATCAACAATCTTATTTAATACATGCACACATGGTGAAATAGTCATATTTTTATTATAATCAATGAGGACAAGTTTGTTATCAACTAAATCAAGTGGCATGCATGTTTCCCACTTACAACGATCACATCCAAGAATATTCAAAGATTTAAATTTTGATCTATCAGTGTCAGAATCCTGAATTCTCTATAGTTCTCTATCAGTCACTAGCCACAATCAACTAGGATAAGCATGCAGTCAATGTACTTGAGTGGTCTACACTATAGTCTAATTAGGGTAGGTGCAGTTTTAGAATATGTCTTTGATCCTCAACATGCATAGTCACATATTTTGTTGATTTGTACTTAAGAGACATCTAAAACAATCAATAGAGATCTCAGCTTGAGCTACGTATATTCCTTTTAGTTTTTTTTAAATAGAAGTTTTTCATATTTTTAAATTCAATATTGTTGATCACTATTCATATTTATCATTGTGATATCTATGTAGCTTAATGCCTATTAACAAAAATACATTTTATTGTTTTATCAAAAATAGGGTAAAACATCTCCATGGATTTGCACTTATCATTTGGAACAAATGCCTAAGACTCACTCCCAAAAATTCAAGGTTTTTATACATCAAAATTGGCATGGGATAAAGCCTTTTTTGGTGTCATATTGTACACAACCTTGTGGCATATGTGGTTATAGATGTAATTTTTGCAATAAACTGCCTCAACCTAAAATGCAAGTGCCATGTTCTTGGAATGAATCATGAAATTTCCATCTATTTAAATGACATGTTATTCCTCTCAATGATTTTATTTTTTTGAGGAGTGTAAATTAATATGAGTTTTGAGTTGATGTTGTATACAACGTTTAGTAAAATAATGTTGAAATTCCTTACTCACATAGTCCCCCAATTATTTATGTGTATTTTCCTTAGTGGAAGTGACATATGTTTATCAAAAAATGTTTTATATACCTTGAATTTCTAAGAGAATTCACACTTTTAATTTATAAATTACACCCATGTTCAACGTTAGAAGTCATCAATAATTTAAATACATAATTTCCTCTTAAAAAAGGTCAAGTGGGAAATGACAAGAGGTTACTAGGTACCAAATTGAGAGGAGCTTTGGATCGATAAACCTTTCCTTTAAGAAAAGAGGCTTGGTGTTATTTTACAAGCATAAAATTGACAAACACCATCAATATAAGACGCCTTAAAAATGACAAGCACTAAGATTAGTATACTCAACTATTGTAGATATATGTAATTTAAATGTCCAAATTGTTCATACCATAGCTTGCTCACAAAATTAGAATGAGCAATAAGGGAAGAGCTTAAAATGGATTCAAACCTTTCAAAGGCATATAGGAAAGAACCAGGATCAACTAAAGCTGTAGCAACCACATCCTATGGATTATGTAATTCCTTGATCATAACATAATGAGGTGTGAACTTCATAGTCTTCCCATCCCCAAAATTACATATTTGATATATGGAAATAATATTATTATAAAATTTTCAAATAAAAATAACATTATTGATGCACCCATCCTAAAATTGAATTGTACCTATACCCAAAACATCTATAAGTGAAGAGTCTCCAACTATAATATGAGATGTATGACAATTTCAGAGAGATGTGAGAAGCTCTTATGAATGTGCCATGTGATGAGTATAACTTGAATCTAAGATCCAACTATTTTGAGATACAATTAATGTCTTGGTTGATAATGCTTTCCCTTTGTTTTTTGAGGTTGAATAGGAATCCATAATAATCTTGTTTTGTTTCAATGTAGCTTCCAAAGCTCCATTTTCTTCCAACACCATGACTCAAGGTGATTTTTATTGCCACAAAAACCAAAAGGTTCAAAATACTTCTTAGACTTAGATGATTCATTGGTTTGAGTGGATTTAAAGGACTTAGAGGAGGATTTTTATGATTTAATAAAGGGATTAGGCTTTGACTTAGGTTTTTTATTTGCTCCTAGAAGAACTAGCAACTAATGTTTGACATATAGAACTAGGAAGAATATCAAATGGTTTTTCCCTAGTAAAACATTTTCAAAAGAGCTCAAAAGTGAACATTTTAAACTAATCACCTAAGGCATCCATAGTGGAATAGAAAGTATATGAAAAGACATGAAAATGACCCTTTAATTTGGGCATAATCAATAAAATTGCCTCTTTATCATATTTATATTTTCCACAAGTTTTCAATTGTGAGTGTATGGACTTGAACTTGGCAATAAATTATTCTATGGAAGGAAAGTCACTAGACAAGAGGGAGGAAATTTTTGCATATAGCTAAAGTTTTTTGAATTCATTGACTTTATTGAATAATTTTCCAAACTTCCCCCATATTTATTTTAGAGTTTTGGCATCTGTTATGTGAAATAGAAAGTGATCTGAGGCATGCAATTCTTTAAAACCCAAAGCTTCATCGTGTTTGTAGGCACATATATATATATATATATATATATATGTATATATATATATATATGTATATATATATATATATATATATATATATGTATATATATACATGTATATATGTATATATATACATGTATATATATACATATATACATGTATATATATACATATATACATATATATATATATATATATATATATGTATATATATATATGTATATGTATATGTATATATATATATGTATATGTATATGTATATATATACATATATATATATATATATATATATATATATATATATATATATATATATATATATATATATATATATATATATATATATATACAAGAGGGAGGAAATTTTTGCATATAGCTAAAGTTTTTTGAATTCATTGACTTTATTGAATAATTTTCCAAACTTCCCCCATATTTATTTTAGAGTTTTGGCATCTGTTATGTGAAATAGAAAGTGATCTGAGGCATGCAATTCTTTAAAACCCAAAGCTTCATCGTGTTTGTAGGCACACACACACACACACACACACACACACATATATATATGTATATATATACATATATATGTATATACATATACATATATATATATATATGTATATATATATACATATATATATATATATATACATATATATATATATATATATATATATATATATATATATATATATTCTCTTTTTCTATAGTGAAGGCTAGAATTGAATTTGAAAGAATCCTCCACAAACCCTTTGATTGTAAAAGTTTTATTTTGGGTTTCCATGTGTGATAATTATGATAATTTAATAGTACAATAGTTCTAATATTGGCCATAATGAAGGAATAAGAGAATGCCCACAAGAATGCAAAATAAATGGTAGGTGACAAGACAAGAGATGATGGTACCTAAATTATGCCTTGCAACCCTCCAAGAATTTGTTATTATGCACTAATTGATGTAAAAATTAACCCTTCATAATAAATAAGGTGGCACTATATAAATAATGTGATCATAATAGAGTTTACAGTTTCAAAGGAGGTCTATCGCAGACTGGGATGACATAGAAAAAAACCCTTATAAAAAAAAATCCCCCCCTACAAGGTGTACCCCTTAGAGAGGTATTTGACCCCCTTCAACAAAACTTGTGGGTCCCTATTGATTATTATAGCCTAAAAGGTATAATGATATTTTTAAAAGTTATAGTTAAACTTTATAGTTAATAAATTTATTAATAATGGTTAATAAATTTATTAAAATAAAAGCATTTATTTTTTTTAAATGATGCCAATTTTTTTAAAAATAGACCTAATGTCTTTTATGTTATATACCTTCAAATGAGATGCTAGACCACAGATGTGGACGTGATAATTATGAGTGGACCATTCAAGAAGTTTGAAATTTTTTTGGTGGAAGGTGTGCTTGTCATTGAATGGTATGATACCACTAAAGATTTTAATGTGGCATGCCCAAGAAGATAAGTCTGCCAAGAGTCCAACAAAAAATAAAGAAAGGATAATGACTGAATATTATCATAACATCGTATGTTGCTATTGGATAAGGTGATAAGGGTGTTAGGGCATATTGGTTTTCAAACATGTTGGAGGTGGAGGACCCATGTGGGGTTGTCACTTAGTAGGTCTACAAAAGGGGCTGGTGAGTTGTCAATATGGAAATAGTTATAAAGTGAATGGATTTCATCATAGGTCGATGATAGAATACATAGTGGATTGTTGAGGGTTAGTGCAAATTAGAATTGGTAGTCGATAGAAGAGGTGCATAGTTGTGTATAACACCTAAGATGTGGGAGAGCTGGTGTATGAAGGAAAGATCATGGTAGGGCCATGTGTGAGGATATTCAACATGTCCATAATAAAACATAGGAGATCATGTCCATAGGTAATTGTGGGGGCTACAGGAGAGGCCTCAAGCCACCAATAAATAACAAGGTTTATTTAGTGTCGAAGGAAACATATAAAGTATCTAGTGTATGGATGAATATCAATCGTTAGTGGTCACAATAGGTATATTGATAATGATCGATAGTGGCATCATTCATTTTGAAGTTGTTAAGAGGTGCATAAGGTGTGCTTAATAATGGAAATGGATTACCTATGGAAGGATATCCTCTTTTTTTAATTATACCAAACCTTTAAAAATATGACTATACGACACTATACAAATACATATATAGCAGGTCTTGAATTGTAAATTTTCTAAAAAAAGACCGATCTAGACAAATTGGCAGTGCCTATAATGGATTTTTGCCATTCTAAACTCAATGATGCTATCCATTTACTCTAAAATGACTCTACAACTGTGTGAGGCCACACATCCTCAAAAAATCCTCCTTCCAAAAGATCTGCAAATAAAGGCACATGCACAATGAAGAAGAGAAAATTATTGAGTGATGGTTGCTATATTCAAAGATTTGATACCACAATATCAATTGGGGGTATTACATGCTTACCCAT
Source organism: Torreya grandis (assembly GCA_037957365.1). Lineage (NCBI taxonomy): Eukaryota > Viridiplantae > Streptophyta > Pinopsida > Cupressales > Taxaceae > Torreya > Torreya grandis. The sequence continues at coordinate 4,891,887 of JARHVA010000310.1, forward strand.
AAGCATATATATTTATATTGGTTTACTTGTGAGGATCACAAAGGTGGTCTAGTAGTAGGTAACCTATTACAAGTATGGTCTTACAATCACTTTATAGTGATGAGGCCTACAAGTTTATCATTGTCTAGATTAGATAAAGAGACTCCTTATGTCAAGAGATCATAATAGAGTGGTAGTACTCAGTTAAAGAGGATATAGGAGGGTGATACCATTTGGTGGCCTTATTAAGGTCATTTGGGTTCGTTCAAGGATGTGAGATAATTATAATGGATCTAAGTTAGCCTGTGGCATTAGGATCGACTCATAGAGGTGGTTGAGAGGATTAAATATGAGAGGGTGACATGGTAGTCTGGTATATATTAGGGTATACCCCCAACCATCTTCTCTTATAGGATATCATAGATGCGTGGACATAATATAGGGGAGTATCCACCACTAGGGCCTATAGAGATGATGGATACTAATGATGATGATGTGAAAGAGACACATTCCAATCCCAGTGTGGATGATGTCAAGGTGGTATATGAGTGGAGAGCATGGTGGGCCAATGCTCACACAACATCAATATTCCCACCTAGGAAAGTTGTAATAAGAAGTGAGGAGTCAAATGAGGACATGTATGATGATGTACCCCCCCTCCCCTCCCCCCCCCCACAGAGGGGAAAACATGAGGTAGGTGACATTACAGAGCGAACATTGGTGATAGTTGCACCACCATTAGCACCACAAGGTGTTGATGAGCATATGGATGAACTAGATAAATATATGTATGTTTTGCATTTGTCTAATTTATAATGGCATTTATTTGATTTTAATATTTGCATATTACATGTGTTTGATTTGAAATAGTGTCCACATATTGGGTTGTGATGATTGATGCATCATTTAGACAATTGACATGGGAAATCCCTTAGGGTATGCTTGCATGCTTGAGAGAACATATTTTGAGGAAATGAGAGATACACATCTATTTGATCCTGTGAGAAGGATCAAATGGTCATATTGAAAGGCATATGTGGGGATAAAGGAACTTAAGGCAAATAATTCACATTTACTGTTATGAGATCAAGATAGAGAGGAGGTGCCAATGTCGGCATATTTTATGCTACCACTAGTGAGTGATATGAAATTTCAAGTGATTCTTGTATAGTATGTGTATTTTCAACAAAGGCATAGAGAAGTTGTGGTAGATTTTGGGAGCCTATGAGTGAGAGATATGATTTCTTGATCAAGGGATAGGTCACATAGTATGACAACCATGTCCACCACATTCCCCACCTTAAGTCTAGTAGGGATAGGTGAGGAGATCACTCTCATCCACATGAGAGTTGTTTTTTATGGACCATGTGTCCATTTTGTTTTATATGATACATAAACCATGAAACACAATATATATCTAATATTTTTACATTTTGGCATGTTTTGTTTTCATGTATGGATATGTATGTTTGGACAATGTGGATGAATGTTTTTGGGAGAATATATGAATGTTTGGTACCAATTATGTAAAATGTATAATGACTAAGAATTAATATAATATAATAAATGGAAATAGAGATGGAAAATCATTTTAAGCACAAAGTATGTTAATGAAGCTAACCACTAACATTAGGAGGACTTGAGGAATCATAATAGGATATACATCATGAAGCATGTGACCTTATAAAATTATATAAAATATAATAATTCATAATTATTGAAATCATAACTGGCATCTTATACATTGATATGTTTTTTTAGATCAAACTACTTTGTAGCCACATCACTGTGTATTTGTTATTGATACACTATTTTCTTAGGTACCCATTTGAGTTCATGTTGAGGCTTGTCTTTAGGCATCCTTATGTTTGTATGTTTTAGTTTTAATAATGTTTTATCCCATTTAAATTCAATGATGTGATATCAATATTTAAATTTTACACGTTGATATACATTGTAAGGGTTTTATTGCATTCGATTTAACCATGAATGTCCAAGTATAAATTTTATGTTATTGTGGTAAGTATTACGTAAAAGGGACTAAATATGGTATTTGGTCCCCCTTTAATAACTATGCAATATATCCTAAAGGTTTAGATAAAAGAGCATCATATATGGGGATGGATGGGGGTACGTGAGCTAAGTTGACTAGATGATAACCGTAGATAACAATAAATTGTTCCACACACAAGTTAAATATGTAACATAATTGATCAATATTGTGTGTCTTTATTTACCCTCCACAATGAATAATTAGTGGTCCAATGCAATTATCATTTTTTGGTATAACTTCCTTGGAAAATGTAATTGGGATACTCTTGTGACTAGGTTGGCCTATCATGTTGGTATTGGAAAATTGATTCTTTTGACTTGGTGGTTTAAATTAGTGTATGTTCAATTTAAATATCATAACAACCAATAAGGTCTTGAATTTTATTCTTCAAAATAAAACATATATTTGTTGAATGAGATTCAACTCTATGATCCTCAAAATACGTGTTTATATAAAAGCACATTGGTGATGGTTTGTTCATATCAATGTGCCTTGATGGGTGGAAAAGTAATCATGTTGTAGTCAATTAGATTTTCAATATATTGTGTGTATTATCATTAAATTTCTTGTGTTCCTTGTGAGGAGTCACAAGCTTATTTTGTGGTTGTTGTATGGTATTGACCTATCTCTTAATATCATTCATTTGTATCACATGGCAATTGCTTCGATCATTAAGGCTTAATTAATTTTGGGTGGTAGAACATTGTGAAACATGTGTCTCATATGTAATACATGTTTATAAGAGTTTATCTTCAAATGTCTCAACCTTGTGACACAGGTTGCTAAAACATGGGTAAATCATTGAAAATTACTTTTTATTTGAGCATTGGTAGTGGTAGAATATTATTATTGAATATGCTTTGTAGCTTATTATTTGATGGTTGATAAATCATTATATGCATATTAGTTTTGAGCCTAAGCACGTAATCATTGATGTTTTCATGTGGGGCTTGTTTGATAAATGTTATTTTTTCAAAGGTAAGCCTAGCTCCAATGTTGATAGCCAAATGTGCTAAGAAAATGTCCAATAGTGAAGTAAAGGAGTGAATTGATTTACTTGGTAAAGTGTGGAACTGATCTAATAAATAATCCTCCACGTTTCATGAAAAAAGTATAAGCAATAAGTTTTCCTCGTGTGCATAGTCCAAACAATATGCATAAAAGGCTTTAACTTGGCAGGATAATATGGTGTGAGAAGTGACCCTAGCATTAGGATTTTGAAACCCAAGAGATAACAATTGAACTTATCTTTACAATTCACTTGTTGCATTCATCATAGTGACTATTTTGTAATTTTCTATAGTTTTAGAAGCAAGTGGAACACTCAAGGGAAGAGGTTCATCATTGGAAGAGTTTATAAGAAACCTAGAAGGTTGAGATGGAGAAGTGTGTGATTCTTGTTGGGTAGGTAAAACACGAGAAGGCACACAATCATTTGAAACACTTAAAGGAATATGAGAAGAGGGACAATCAATGGAAGTATCAAGAACATCATTTGAAACACAACAAATGTTTTGGCTAACTACTACTTTCAACATGTTTATAATTCTAGTAATATTAGAATGATTTCTCATGTTCATATGCTATAATAGTTTCAATGCAATCATCTCGATATTGCTCTTCTATTTCAACTTCAAATTCATAACATCATCATAATTGTACATATCTTGCATATCATTATCATTCAAAAAAGATGTATAATTTACAACCATAGTGCTTGAATCCATATTACAAACTTAAAATGAAAGAAGTGTGTTAAATAAAGGCATAATAGATGATGAGCATAAGAACACAAGCACACCCTAGGGTTTGAAACAAACACAAAATGATTAGAGTTTTAAAAAGACTTATAAAGAAAAATCATAAACCCTAAACAAGGCAACACTAGAGATAGACATGGATTACCTTAATGGGAGGGCACAAAAAGGCAAGGGTTTAGGAAACCTAGGCATAGATTAGATCCAATTTGAAATATAGGAACCATTTAACCCTAAGGGGTGTAAGAGGGCACAATGATGTTGTCATGGTTAAGGGTCTTAATTAAAATATGCCTTGTACCACACAACATTTAAAGTTACACAACATAATACATAATGCAATACAAATACAACAACAATAACCTATATCTTTATTTTGATTTTAAATAATGGAAATACTGCACATAATGAAAATAACATGACAATCTCAAAAGTGATGCATTATAACATATAACCTCATTTATTTCTTGTTAACTTGTGGTCTTGTCAAGCAGAGATATCCTCAGGATACTCACTATGATCTATTATAAACTTAGATCTCCCTATTAACCTCCTCCTGCTTCCACCTCCAACACAAGTTTAAGGGCATGCTTATAAAGTACAAGACCCACCTACTTAAATTTAACACTTAACAACCTAGTAAAAACATTAAATGATTCACATAGTCCTAATGATAATACATGGATATAAACCACATTACATAACTTGACACAACTTGATGCACTATAACTAACACATCACAAGTAACATGTTATCCTCTTTTGTTATTCCAATGCAACCTACCCAACAATAGGTAATTAGATAGATGAGACTTATACCCCCTTTCCACCAGTTAGATCACAAACACCATTAAATGGTTCCATAAGCTATTTGGTTCAACTAATAGGTATAAAAAGCTTAAATGAACATGTTATCTTACCATAAGCCTTATATGTCATGAATTTTATTGTGCATTACTACAAAGTTGCCAAAAGGTTGTGAAGTGTACGGTAATGTTACACCAAATCTAAAAGATCTTAATTATGTATATTGATGTTATACCAACTCTTGATGTTAATCCCATACTCTAGTCTTAGCAAAAGTTATCACAATACTTGTGTAGTGAAAATACTTCTTCTCCAAGACATTTTGGTAACATTCCAACTCTTTTGCTTCTACGAAAAAGAATTAGACTAAAGGATGACTCTAATAAATGCTTTGATGTTCCATAAGATACAATAAAATTTTAGAAATGCCTCACAAATACTCGTACATATACACATAATCAAAAGACCTAACAAACCTTCTTGTGTAAAGATTCACAAACTTATGCAAACTAAGAAAACAATTGTGTGCATCACCAAACTTGTGCAAAACTTACAAACAAAGACTTTTACGCGATAATTTTTTTGCATAAAACTAGACTTTGCTAACTTTCCTAATCTAACATATTTTTGGTTGATACATGATTACAAGTGAACACGGGCGCTCCTGCATCACGTAGGGTCGTTAAAAAATCCTAAGGTTGAATGCAAGACAATGTGGATACATGATTTTTTTAATGAGAAAGTGTTTTACATGTGAATACACTATATTAATCCTAAATATAATGTGCAATTTAGATTTGAGAAGAATATAATAATATAACATTAATAACATGCCTAATTACATGAAAGGAAAGTATTGAAATGATTAAAATTGAAAAAAAGGGGTTCTAAAATAAATACCAAATTGTTTCAAACATGTGTATTGTCAGATGCCAAAATTTGTAATAAATAGGCCCAAGAATCAATCTAGACATAACCTAAAAAATGAGAGAAACTAATAACTTTAAATTTTTTACTAGGGGTGAGTTGGTACGTACATGAAAAAAGTACCCAACCTCATTAAAAACATTTGACAATAGTGTTCCTCTACTCAATGCTCCAAAAACCTTCCTTGCTTTGTTAATATCTACTGTGAATCCTCTGGAAATATTTCTCCTCTTTTGAAACCCTTAATTTTGTTCAATGCCCAACAAAACCACCCAAAAGGGAGGGGGCAGAGAAGCGGGGCAGGGTGGTGGATTCAAGAGCTTGCCTCAGTCAGACTCCCATTAGAGAACATGTTATAAAGACAACACATATATAAATACAACTCAACAGGCAGTGTAGTGCAGTACGACAATCCTAACCCTTATCCTTATCAATGAGGTGTAGACAACCAATAGTTGTTAAATACTCTTTCATTAATCCTTGATTTTTGTTTTTGATATAGAGGCGTTTTTCTAATAATGTAATCCTTTACTTTTGTAGCCTTAATAAATAACTCTTAAAATCCTTTCCTTGTCCTAAATGCACTAATGCACTCATGTACTTATAAAAATTTTGAATTTAAATTAGAACCCTATTGGTGTGTAAGCTGACAAACAACACAGAGGAAAAACTAGTTCCAAAAAGGATACAAACATCAAAAAAATGAAGAGAAGGCCGAGCCCGCAAGAATAAAAGATCATGGGTGTACAATGCGTCGCTGTTAAAAGACTAGAAATAGTGAAAATTAAAGATGAGAACAAGGAAATAGCGCAAATGGAAAGAAAATAATGTAAAAGAGAGAAAACCATAAGAATAGAGAGGAGCCATCACACAACACATAATAATAAAGAAAAGCAAGAAGAAATGTAAAAGTTAAGGTGTTGCAAGTCAAATAAGAAGACATGAAAACACGCCAATAAGGACTTACTTTTGAACTTATAATTTGTAAACACATAAACACAATAATACCATTATAAACAAGGGCACAGAGCACCAAGTCCATGTGGGACACAAAGGTTAGGTTTGTTGTAGATATGTAATGCAGATTTCAAAATAGTTTCTTTTACATAGCATTGATAAAACAATGTAAAGAGCTTAGAATTATTTTAGTTATCCAAGAGATGAATGCCCATAATTCAATTTTTAATTTGAACCAGAGATAATGCAAATCAAGACAACAACTAAACCCTAAGCCAATATCTTGAATACATAGGAATATGTTTGTGTTTAAGCTTGGATAAATACAACACAAATGTAAATCTGAGACAAAAAAGAGAAAAAAACCATTAAATAATCAAGAAACATATCACGTGCTGTAATAATAGAGAGCTCTAAGCTATATAACAATTTGAACTCACTTTGAAAGACATTTCTCATTTCAACTTTTGATTTTAGGTGAATTGAAAAGATATATAATTCAACGATGCTACCTTGATTAATTACCAACACACAATAATTAGTCCAGAAAATAAATGGTGCACTGATGCATATGTTTCTTCCAGATCAATAATTTAAATCATTCATATTTGTAACAACGTTTCAAAAGGAAAAAAACTAAACAATTTAAACTATTAAGACATAACAATAATTAAAATTAGTACAATAATGAATTAGAGGAAATATGCCTATTAACAATGTAGGGGTGAAATTTGTATATACATTTAACAATAAAATATAATCAAATTTCTTGGAAACTTAGGATTGTCTCACTCAGAGATATGATTTTATGATTTACAAAATTATAAATCTTTATAATAACATGCAAGGATTTTTCTGTTGTAAATGCATAAAAATATAAGTATTTATAGCAGAATGAGCAGTAGGGATAAAATTCGCATAACATGAAACTAAAATTATCAAAAAGAGTTGATATGCAATAAAAGTTTCCATCTACTCTCTCCAACTCTGTTGGTAACTAACAATAACAATACTCTTAAACAACCTAGCAAATATGTTCTTTTCCTAGAAAATATATTATAAAGAACATAAATAGTGAACAAAATTATCCCCGCACATTCTCAATAATTTTATTTTATAGCTAAATATAAAATATGTATTTTTCAAAAACAATAGAAGAAATTTCATAGGACAAAAATAATAACTATAATTGGTGGGGAACTAAAAAAATGAATATTTCAAAAGAAGACGACTATATTAGGCAACATAAAAATGAAATGTGATTAAACGTTTGTCATATTATTACAAAATGAATGTGATAATACATTTTCTACCAATAATATTATTTAGTTTTGATTTAAATATAATCACTTTCCATAGTTTTTCTTTGAACATGATCAATTTCCATAGTACAATTTGATGTGTAAACCATCTTATATGGTAACGAGAGATATTTAGTTTTGAACATTTAAATAAAATTATAACACATAAGGTATATAACTAATCCTCAAATAATGTAAAATGTGAAATAGTAACCATTGACCCTTAATACATTCTAAAATATATTAACTGTGTGTTTAATGTACTATCAACTTTAATGACTCCAATCGACTTGGATTCCACAGGAAACAAACCAACCAACAGATTCATAATATTGTACATCATAAACAAGATAAAAATATTAAACAAAAAGAAGATCAAGACCACACTCACTGATGCTCTGCTCTAATCCAAAGAAATATGAGCATTAAAAAAAAAGAAAAGAATGAAGTACCTGTAAATTTAGTCAAGCATCACCATTTTTGTTATGAGGGCACCATATTTATTGTTGATGACAAGGAGTGATGGATACACTAAGTAGTGAACGGTCTCCTAGAAATGAGGGAGAATTAGTTAACTTGGGGATTAAATTTTGGATTAGGGTTAGGGCAATGGGGCTCGTGCGGCGGCCAAAAGTTAACGGTATCAACATGAGAGTTGCCGATGAAACCACTATCCAGTGTCACAGAGGTTGCCGACTGACCACAACCACCACCATAATGTCTCCTTTGCACCAAAAACACATAAAAATATATTAACTTGCTACAACTACACAGACTTATACAATAGACTGAAAGCTACTTAACTAGCTTCAGCTGTTCAGCTGGGATGCACCAAGTGCATACTAAAACCAATACAATTACAAAGTTTTATGGCAATCCACAACAAACTATGACAAACAACTTTTAGTGACAATCAATGGCAGAGTGACTGTAAGACAAAAGACAAAACAATATCGCAGTCACTATCGATGAACATGGACTGTAGTAAAAATAGTTACTTCAGTGGTGAAACTTGTGAGCACTGGGGTATATCACTTCATTAGAGCATACAAGCCACCTTGGTTATCAAGAAGAAGTTATTGCTGACATGAATTTCTTGAAAAAAGAACCTAGAAAAAAAACCACACTGGTTTTCTCTTTAATTTTAAGTCAATGGAGTTGGAATTGGTGGCTTGTATGCTGAGAATGTTGAAAATATGAGTATTCCAAAATTTGTGTTAGCTTCCAAAGATTAAGATGTAATAATAAATGTTGTGGATGACTTAGATAGATGCAAAGAAAAGGTCATATTATAGGTATGAAATCAAAAAAATGAGCAATTTAATGGTTTTACTTTTCTTAACATATTTTTTGAAGGGTCAAACTAACTTTTTACTTTGTAATATAGGTATAAATTATAATCAACCATAAATCTAGGGTTAGCCAAATGCAAAATGAATGTAATATTGGGTAGGGATAGAAAAAGCGATTGAAAGAGCATTATAAAGATAGAGATGATGGAGATCTAGCATAAAAGTTTGTGAAAATATATTAGATGTCATGTTAGAGGTAGGAAAACCCCCTAAATACGTTTTTCCATGATATATAATTTCATTCTATAGAAATGGTTTTATAAAACACTAATATTACACTACTATTATGCTATACCTATTGAATAGATATGGATGTCGAAGAAATTGATGTTGATAGCCAAGACGATGTAGTGTTACATATGGAAGAACCTTCTTATATATTACAACCATGTTGTAGAGGTAGTTAACCACAATTTTTATTGAAACATTACGATTATGATGTTTGCTCATAATCACACGGTGATCTGTTTAAAGCAATAATGTCAATTAATTAATAGATTGCTATTTAACATGATTTATTAAAAAGCCAATGAACTCGTTTGGTTGCCTTTTGGAATTTGCTTATGCCATTGCTACCACCATCTGAATCAAATCACGAAAACTTGAATTCATTGAAATCTTCAAAATGTGTACGATTAATTAGAGAAATATTGTTGCCAAACTATACCCACAGAAGAAGCCAACATCATTTATTAGTTGATAAAGTTCACCAGAGCCAGCGAAAAGTTTTTGTGAGTGGAAGTGCTTATTGACCTACCACAAGTTTGCTTGGCATGTTACACCCAGAAGAGGGAATATATACAACTTACCAATTGGAAGGTGGAATTGATTGCTTGGATATTTGTTTGTTGGCAATAGAAACATGAGATGAACCTTATAATCAGGGTAAGAGGAATAATAGTAGAAAGCTCTCTTATAAATTTATTGATACTTAAAAGCTAAATTTAAAAACTAAACTTATTTTTAACACAGAAATGGCAGGAATACATAGTTAAAATGTTTAAAGTGATACTGACCACGATAAAGATAGAAAACACAGGTGGTGCAGGTCTCCATTTAGTGAAATTATTAAAAATTGTGTGCCTAAATTGAGAAATTCAGACCAAAGTTTGGTATCACAAATTATTTGCAGATGTCACCACCACTAAGGAGATCCGACTTAACACCTTGTGCTTCCTGCAAAATATATCGTTCCCATGATTTACACCACAACCAGATTTAGAGGAACATGTCTTACCTCAAATCTTTCAGAGTAAAAACACAGAATAACTAAAAATGTATACTAAAGCAAAACCTAGGGCATGAAAATGACCTATGTCTAGGGTTTCAAATGAATGAAAAATTAATAACACTGGTCGGAGAGGCCATATCTAGGTTTGAAGAGTGCTTGGAGCAATGACATTTGAAGGGATATGAAGAGATAGAAGGTGAAGTTTCCGAGGAGACATGGGAAAGCCTATGACAAAGATCACTGTAGCGTAAATCCACAAAAAAGGAGTGAGATCTCGGTGACAACGGAGAAGACTCAGTCTTAAGCTTAACATCATAGATGGGATTCTTCAAGGGAAAAACCATAGCCTCAACCAAAAGACATCTGAGCCAATAAATTGCAAATGCAAACCAACTAATTTTTTCCCATGCTATTGTTCAAGGTAGTGCACAACCCAAGCAATAATACGGAAATGGCTCAAAGAGAATAATTATGAAGCACAGTCCTGCTTTCTAAATTAAGCGTGTACTATATTAAATGTATACCATACAAATTGCTTAAAGACAAATAGAAGCAATAAAGAGCAAGAGAGAGCCAATAATCCATTTCAAAATTATAGAGAATGACATCCTTGAAGGAGATAGAAGATCGCCCCTGACAAACCTTCTCCATTTTAGAATGTATCCCTCCTTTTGCTACACCTCATTTTGCAGACAAACCTTGTTGAGCAAGGAGAATAAAATAACTTTTAACATAATTTACCTCTTTGTAGGCCGCTCAACATGCTAGACAAGCGACAGGGCTAAAATGCCATGCTTACCTAAGCGACCACCTCCAAATCAAAATTTTTATTACTTGAAATAGAGCAATTATGACTACTGTCAGCACTACAAGGATGGTGCAGAGGAAGCCACTGTATCAAAAAATCATGATTTTTTTTATTTGTCTACATTGACAGTATTAAAAATTGCATTTTAATTACGGATTTTGAGAGACTTGATTACCTAGAATCATGTGAATCTTGAAATAACATAAAAACTATTAAACCAATAAAATAAGAATAATAATATTTTATATACATAATTAAAAATTCTTACAATTTATTTATTAAAAAAGTTTGTATATTTCTTTAACATACAAACTAACGCAATTTGATTAGTTAACAAAAGAGAATTAATAAGATGTTAAAGTGAAAGCGAAAGCTAATAGATCCCTTAGGGACTAATAAGTTTAAATATATATATATATATATATTGAGAATGCTTTTTTGAGGTGCCGCCACAAAATAAAGGTGCGCGCCAAGTCCAACGTTTTACAAGAATGGCTCACGACTGCTAAACAACATGCCCGCGATAGAGTCATAACGTCGCTACACACGACACAAATTGCTGTGTATTCAGCGTTGGCCAGCAATGAGTTTGCCCAGTGGATTTGAGGGCAGAGTAGAACAGATGGAATGTACCAGAAATCAAAGACTCGAGCATCTTCAGGTACATAACATTCCCTTTCTTTCTTGTTACGTTCACCTACAATTTGTATCCGCATATTTAATATTTTACGCTCTGTGCAAAATTCAAATACAGAGAGAAAAAGAACTGCAAACAAGAAAACTTGCTCTCTTGAAGGGAAAAAAACAGGAATTGACGCGTATCCAACAACGCTGCTTTAAGCTGGAGAAGAAAAGCGCCGTCTTAAGCAATAAAATTTTGAAGAAAGAAGACGAAATAGAAAATTTGGAAGCCGCAAACAAGGAAATCAGCTTAAAGCTCAGGTCCTCCAAATAAAATTTCACAGGCTTTGTCCGCTTTTTAAATAGGGAGGGAACTCCAAAGTTTTGATGAATTTGTTGCCATTTTAATTTGTTAAATGTTTGCTATGAGATATGATAAATCTGTTGTGAAGAGCTGAAGATTGTTTACAAATTTTGAAAAACGCTGCTGTAGAATTTGACAGCTAAAGAAGCTGTTTTTTTTTTTTTTTCGTCTCAGGTCCTTCAATTTAATTTTCATAGCCTTCTTGTTATGTTAAAATATTGAAGGAACTACAACATTTTCATGTATTCATTCCATTTGTTTGTAATGCTCTTAATTTAACTTTTTATATTGTAAATACTGCAACGATATATCACGAATCTGTGTCGCATAACTTAAATTCTCTCGACTGCTGCTAGAAGCCGTGGAAACACAATTTTCTCTCTCAATTAGTGAGACCTCGTTAAATTTGTCATCCTCTTCACAATACAGGGTTGTGACGCGCGAGATTTGCGAGGCAGAAGAAGAGAGAAAGCAAAAGTTGAAATTCTACGACCTTCAGAGGCAAGAAATGCAAAAAATTGAGGAAGAGGTGGAAAAGGGCTTATCAACTTTACAATCAGAGGTGGAAAGCTTAGAAAATACTGCTTCTAAGGTAAAATTTTATCATTATTTTCAGCTAACATTTTAATGTTTGTGTAATTTTATATTTGAAAATTGAATAGAATGTTTTTGGTATTTAAGTTGGGATTGCGCAATGGTTTGAAGGAATTTTCTCAAAGTTAGGGCTTGACAGGAAACAGTTCCGGTTTGGAATAGCTGCAATTAATATCGAGACAATTATTCAGATTGGAGCTTTGTTGCTCATGCAGGAAGACTGGAGCATTTATGAAAACCAGTAAAAAGTTATAGGTTTAATATTTTCATTTTCTATTTTTAATTTTTCTCTGTTTGTAGTCGTAAGACACTTAAAACGGATGACTGCCCATAGCTGGAGCCATACCTTTGACAATTTTCTGCCGCAAACATTCCTTATCCTCCTTAACTCTCAGGGCTTCCTCTCATCACTCAGAAGTTTGGTATTCACACCATTAGCTTTTTTCAGCTTAGCGACAAGGTTTTTCAAGGCCACATTGTCTTCCTTTAAGGTTTTGGTTTATCAAGACCATAGAAAGAGGAAGGCTATCCTCCAACATTTTCACAGAATTTTCCCTATATGTTTCAAAGATCAGCACATTCTCTCTTTCCGAACAAAAACTGGTCTGCACCCCACTTCATCAAATTTTTATTAATTTTCCACCCAAATGGTACCCCTCCCCGACAAAATGGTTTTCGGTCTTGTTAACCACAGTTGCTTTCACAAACCCATTATTTCTACCCATGATGTTGCTGGGGTCTTCCAACTTAACCCACCTTGGCGGTCTTGTTAACCACAGTTGCTTTCACAAACACATTATATCTACCCTTGATGTTGCCGGAGCCTTCCAACTTAACCCACCTTGTTTTGTTTGTTGACAATCCTTAATACTTATTAACAACAAGAGCCTTGCTGTGTAGCTCATACCATTTGAGAGCACATTAATTTTACCCGTGTTACTAGGGTCTTCCAACTTAACCCACTTTATTTTCTTTGTTTATGGCTCCTTAATACTTATTAACAGCAAGAGCCTTGCCATGTAGCTCATACCTTTTGAGGGCTTCCAGATGGCTCTTGTAATATTTCGTTCTTCCCATCCTCCCAATTTTCAACCAAAAATGCCCTGGTTTTGTTCTTCTTACTGCCACTCCCAGGTTTTCTTCTTCTTGTTGCTGCTCCCCAATCCTTGCACCATTTGTTTTACCGTTTGAGAATTCTCCCTTCTTCCCAGAAAACCGAGTACAAGTCCAAGTAGCATTGGTCCTCACAATACTGCTCCACACTAACAAACCTCTCTCATAGAAAGATTGATTATCAGCAGTAAAATAGGAAGTTCCACACTAACAAACCCCTCTCATAGAAAGGTTGATTATCAGCAGTAAAGTAGGAAGTTTCCAGGAGTTCATCAGGAGGAAGAAGGCAAAACAGGTGTATGTATAATGAAGAGTGCTGGTGATAATTAATCAGCCCACGTGTACCCCTGACATGCCACCCACGTTTTTTGTTACTGCTCTGATGTTAGCTAAGGGCAAAAACATGCCTTGAAATAATGGCATCCATTACCACCGATCTTTTGATTAAATCACATTCTAACAAAAAAAATTCCCGCTTTAAGTTTAAATCTTTATAAGGTTTGAAAGGTATGGTGAGAATAAACAATGAACACTCCATTCTCCGCATACACCAGACCACCCCAAGGAAGTCTTTAAGGGGTTGGCCCCTATTAACTCTCCTAATGCTTCTATCCTCCCCATGGTTGGAATACTTCATTTGAGGCAAATGAAGGCCAACACCAAGCCTCAAGCCACTATTCTTGAGACCTGTCACAAGCACTTTTGTCAGCAACATTAAGAGCTTCCACTTGAGATTTATCCTACATCCTAGTTCTGCGGGGTTAGTGTCTGTGATAGCTTCTCTCAGCTTCAGAGTTGTCACAAATTTTGCAAGGCAATCTGGGAGTCTATTGTGCTTGCTAGGAATGTTAGATACTTTTATTCCTTAAAGCCCAACAACAGTTATCGTATTTTTATAACCAAATTATTTAACCACCAGCGAGTGGTGGTTGTCTTCTTGGAGATAGATAGCAAGGATCTATGAGTCTGTTTCAAGGCAAAGGCCATCTTCGGTGGCCATGTAAAGTCCTATTCTTATCCTTATTGCTTCAACTACATTGTAAGATTGGAGACCCAATCCTTCCATGAGCCAAAAGGTTACATTCCCTTCATGGTTCCTAACAATATCCCCAGCTCCTGCAAGGCTAGGGTTCCCCTTAGAAGCACTGTTAGAGTAGAGTATCTCCATAACCTAGCTGGAAGGCACCGATTTCCATTTCTATTAAACATTCATTGCAATCCCTTCAATGGGGGACAACGTTCATTGTGTTTTTTGTTCTTGTAAAATCTAGTGAGAATAAGTATTTCAAGGCTTTTGAGGGTTTTTCTTATACAGACTATTAAGGATCCCTCGTTTGTACTTGAAAACAAACAAAGATGAGACCTAGAACTAGTGTGGATATTTACAAACATGTATCTTAAATGTTTCATTTCAGATATTTCAATCTCTATTTATATGGGTCCAATCTAGTGCTATTTGCGTCACCATGGAGTGTTTCATATCCACATGCTTCTCCTATCAAGTTTCTTGCCATTTTGCTTCCACTTTATCATAATCAAGTTATCAACAACGCATTTGAGATGTTTCTGGAAAGACTCTTAAGTTACTTCTAGTTTATTAAATTGAATGTAAGACTCAAGAGATGTCATATCCAAATATGGTTGGAAGGGTAGGATTTTTGAGTTTGTTGAATTCTTGTCACCCACACAAACTCCTGAGAGGCTGAGACCAAACAACTTCCCTTTCGATTTTTACGCTTTGACACTAGTTTTGATTGGTCCTAATGAATCATTAGTTAGTCCCATTTGGAGTTGCACACCGTAAAACCCTTCGTGTGGTCAGATTTCAGTTACAAGGGAGTATGGAAGGCCAAAAAACACATGCAACTCTATAATTATGTAGCTCGTGGGAGGTTTGCATATCGCTGAGTGTGGGATCTGTAACATAGCCAAATAGATGAGTATAGCAGGAAATAAATCATATAGTAGCCGAGAGAGGGGGAGAGCTCTGAAATTAAGCAATGTATTCTTGTGAGCAATCATTGTAGAGCAATAAGAGGTGTCCATTGATTTAATTACCCGTTATTGGGTTTCTCCACAATAAATTATTGAGCCTCTTTGTGACTATTTACATTTGGATTTTTAATTTCCTTGTTCCATATTTTTTTTATCTTGCTATTTGCTGCAATTTACATATAACTGTCTGGTGTTATGATGTATGGAGCACTGAAACCATTACTTGCTCCAATTAATTTTAATTATTCTGCATTATATCTGTGTTGCTGACTTGTCCACTGGAATCTCCAAGGTAATCACAAATCACATTGGTATCAGAGCAGGTTGTTCCTTTGCCTTGTAAGTGGTGTATTGCAGGTTTCTGCTTACCAGGAAGAAAAAAGAATGAGAAGCAAATGTTGTTTTTCCTAGAGAATCTGGAATTGGCACTAAGAAGTGGAAGGCTCAAGTTAAAGCTTCACAGTTCACTTACAGCCATGGAAGGTTCTAGTTTGGATTCCAATGGAGTCTGGTTTTTGAGATTGGAGACAAGAGTTGCAGATCACAGCAATTCCATGGAGAAATGGTGTCATTCCTCACCAAAAGTGGCAAGGTGAAGGTCGATTATCAAGTGGACGGGGAGGATGGCAATGAGATCTCTAAAGAAGAAGAGGCTTTGGGCAGGGCAACATTATTGTCACCATTCAAGATGGAAGCTAACGTAGCAATACGACCATAAGGGGGTTAATATGATGCTGAAAAGCTCAATAATGGGCTCAAACTGCTTGATTTTCTATAACCACATATTTAATATGCATTTGGGAATATGTACAAAAACATGCTTCTGGTTAGAGAAAAATAATTACATCCTAGACTAAGACTAAGAACAGAACTGGATGAGCTGGATGCAGAACACCATGTTTTTTATAATGAAAAACAGACCAATTTGAAAACTAACTTACTTGTCAAAGATTGTCGGATACATATTAAGCTTTATACTAAGGATTTAGTCCTGCAACATCAGAGACTATATCGGTAGCTAAAAACGGATCTCTTAGAGAGAGTGAAAAACATGAATGCATGTTAAAACTGCAACAAAAACACCACCAAGAGTGCCACGGACTTTAATCCAATGTGCTCCTGAATTCACCCGGTATAACTTTGTAATCATCACCAGACGTAGGCTTCAGATCTAGCCAAGATGGTGGTGGAGGGGCAGCTTGAGGTTGCAGAATAGGAGGTGGACGAGCTGCAGATGGTTGGCAATCCTGCCTTTTTGGTGGAGGGCGTTGATAATATGCTCTGTGATAGTTTCTCTCCTCCAAGCACTGCCTAGCAAGTTCACCCCGAAGTAGCTTTTCAATTTTTGCAATCCTTATGTGTTGTTGTATAAACACATTGGATAAGTAAACAATGCACTTATCCATATTGGCTATGGTGGTATCCATTTGGGGGTTTTGGATCCCATACACTCCCATGTTGTTACTCAGAGTTTTTCTGAGTTTACACTTCGATCAAAGCTAGGTTTTTCTTGGGGGATTTGTCATTGAAATTTTGGGTGTGGTTCTCCTCTCTTATCCAAAATTTTGCACAAATGAAGAAATATAAGAAGGTGCAGTAGTGATATTTCCATGGGAAGCATGGAAAGGATTGGAAGTAAATTTTTTTCCCTAAATTCTATAAACTATCTATGGTTTGTTATGCGAATATAAAAGTTTAAGCTATGCACATTCTAATGATTTTCTAAATAAAAGTTATATATACCAAAAATCCATTTCTTATACGCAACCCATCCCAACCCTGATTCTCATCACATTTTCATTTCTGTCACATTTCTTCATTTCTCATTTCTTGCAACCATGCAAATGAAGGAATATAAGAAGGTGCAGTAGTGCTATTTCCATGGCAAGCATGGAAAGGACTGGAAGTGGGAGCAGAGAAGGGGACTTTGAGGGAGATTAATAGGCCTGCAACGATATTGATTTGAAGTGGCATTCAGAGGATAAGGGATTTGGATTTTGTGGTCCAGTGTCCTCAAACGTTTTGGCATGAAGAACTTCCTTAGGAAAAGAAGGAATATCATTTGCACTACCATTAGGATTCACAAATTCATTTTGCCCCTTATTCTTGTTCATTCTAGGAAAAGCCCTAACTTGGTAGATACTGGTATAACTTACCGGTTGCGTAGTGAACATTTGGAGACAATTCCTTCATTGACCTCATCTTTAATGTCTATGGGCTGCTTGTCTTTGTTCTGTTGTTGATTAAATAAAGCTATCTGAACTCGAGGATTGAGGGACATTGTCTTCATTCTTGCTGTCAAGGAGCCCTTTTTTCTATCTTCTAAACTTCTTTGCAATATTTGTTTTGTGTGTCTATGGACCACTTGACCCTTCTATATCCATTTAATCAGCCTTAATCCTCATGCTGTGCCCGAGTCTCATCAAGAGAGGGTTGAAATAATAAGAGTGAATGCTCCCAGATTGAGCTGGGGATTGAGGCAGTTTATGGCCATATGGTGAGTGAACAATTGATTACCTTTAGTGCACACATGTTTGGATAGAATTTGGCATGGATTGATCTCTTGGTATTGGATGGGTTGACGCTGGAAATCCAATGCAGCCTTAAGAAATGGGGAGACATGACTGAAATTTGTCATAGTTGCATCAACATCCCAAGATACAGAGTCAACATAAGATGCGCTAGGTGGGCTAGCATTTGTTTGATGAAGACTACTATGTGTCGATGCGAACCAATCCTTCCCTGTTTATCCTTACCAATACTCGACCCGTTGCTTAAGGTTTTGATATGGTTCCTTGTTGGGCAATACAAATTAGTCATGGTCGCTTGTTGAACGCATTTTTTGATGAATGATGAGAAGTCTGATATCAATTGAGGTGGGCAAAGAGATTCTGTATTGAAGGCAAAGAACTGGGTATGTCCATGGAGTATACACGCGGTGAAATAAATGTACAACTATTAAGCAAGTAGCGAGCTTGAATTCATTCCACTATGGAATGAACATCACTCTCAAAAATTCGTGAAGGGTGGGGTATCAATAAGGTCGAATGGATAGTGCTTTAAAAAAAATGTAATATATTAAAAGTGGGTTTATAAGTATAAATCAAGGTTGTTTGGATGCACAAGTGCGGGGTACGCATAGTGTGAGTATGCAGCCCTTAGTGCGTATAAAATTAGGGGTGACAAACTTGGTGTGTTAGTTTTTGTTGGGTGTGGGCGTGTCTCCGGTGTGGCCCAAATATAGTTGGGTGCCTGATAACCTTAACATAAAAATATAGAGGAATAGATAATCACTATAAGATATGGATGGTGGCTGTAATATAAGATATAGATGATGGTTGTGATAAAAATGTGGATGGTGATCTTGTGATATAAAGTAATAGGGAGAGGATAATAGTATAAATGCCTAGGGGTGGGCTAAGGAGAAAAATATCAAAAGAGACCATTAATAATAAGTATTTATTAAAAAAGATAGAGAAGAACAAGTGATCGCTAAGAATAAAGAGCACAGTGGTAATGGTAGGTAATGGGTTAGAGAGGGTGTTAGAATACATAACTAGGGTTAGGTCAAGGAGCAATATATCAAGGGGGAACATATTTAAATTATTAAGCAACATGTACAAAAGAAATGGAGAAGAAGGTGGCTAGAGGTTGACAAAAAGCTAGGTAGGAGTGTAGTAATGGTTACCATGTGCCATGTTTTTGCAAGAAGGATACAATGTTTACGGGACTGGAATGGATGGTACCCATCTTCAATACCTTGACAAGTGAGATACCAATGCCTCCTATACCAATAATGTTTCTTAAGCATGATTAGTAGCAAGAGGGGGTGGTATCCATAAGTTGACCTTTGATTGAATATGGTGTGCCATCTCAGTCTTTCCTCTGAAAGTCACCAACTCTCTATACCTGTCCAAGGTTGTGCCATAGCTAGACAAACTATCCGAAACTCGATAGTTGTGTTAGTTTTTGATGAAAAACTTGGACAACCTACAATCCAAAAATATTTGCAAGAATTTGTGAAACCACATTGTCCATTCTTCAGTTGGGTGCTAGAATCAAAGCCTTCGGAGTTGTGGGTGGAAGCTTGGCATTGAGTGTGGGATAATGTGCCAGAGTTCCATAAACTTGTTAAAGAATGATTTTGGAGTTGCCTTCAACAAAAAGAAAGAGAAACTCATTTTCTCTGAAGAACTGTATAATTGCCTATAGCGCAAACTAGAGTTCCACAAAATTATATGTCAGGAGCTCAATGCTTTAAGTAAATTGATGATTGGTTTTCCTGCATCATTTTTTGTTATTCCACCAATGCCTATCCTTATAGGTTTGTGTTTGGAAACCTTGTTGAAATTTAATTTATACTTATAGATACTCAGTGGTGGAAGGGTCTAGCCTTGAGTTGACAATACTTGAAAATGATAGCGAAACTGAATATTCTAAATTTTGGTTACCTATTAGTCAAGCATGCTGTTGGAATTGAAAGCCGCTATACTGTGTCTCTTGTGAGCTAAATCAATACTCTTGATCTAATTTTAGGAACCTCTTATTTGGTGTTTTCCAATATGCGGGCATTATGCCGTTTCCAGATAAACCAAATGATAAACTCTACTATGAGAATGTGCATGAACTAAAGGATCTCAATTTCTGAGTATAATCCCTCCCATCCGTAAAGTGTATTTTGCAGGGTGGCAAAATTTGGAGATTTATTGGCGAAGAGAAGTCATCGTTTGTCATATAGTCTTTGCATAAGGACAATGAAAGAGGAGGCGATCATTTCGTTCCATTTTTTTTATTTGACATTTGACATAGATATTGGGACCTATCTGATCTCGACAATGACTCTGGAAAACTAGATAAGGGTAATGGCTTATTTTCAGAAAGTTATGAGTCCCTGAAAAAATTCAGCACTACATAAATGGTAGTTTCAAAGGATTTTGAAGCATTTTTCAGAGCTCAAAGAGCCTCACCACTGAGTTGTAGTTGGGTGAATATCTTTTGGCGAGCCAAACTTTCTAGAAAGATCTTATAATATAAAATCAGATAATACCCCGAAACATTGACCTTGACAAGGTGGCCCAAGTCAGTTGGGTTTTATTAATAGTTCTTCTTCTAATAGATCATTTATTCTTAGGAATTGTTCTATTTGCATGCCTGTGCATGTTTAAAGGATATTTTCAGTTTTGTTCATCTTTAAATAAAACCCTTGTTTGTATGCCTATGCATGTTGAGTGGATGCTATTAGCTTTGTTTAGCTCTAAAACAGTTTATTATTATTAGTTTTCTTTAGCTATAAGACAAGGGCTTACCTAGTTGTAATTCAGAGTGGACAACTGATATATCTTCCACAAAGATTGATGTATTTTTAGAAACGCTCTTATTATTTTGAAATAAAGCTTTGTTTATTACTCTTGCAAATGTATGTGAATTTAGTATAGAAGAGTTTGGCTTTATCTTAACACACTAATCCGTAGTAGGTGGTGTGTTGTCCCTTGATTGAATCCTCAATCTGGATCACTATCCATCCTTTGCATTGCAAGTTATCTGTTAGCCCATTTTGACATTGTGTTATCAAGACCTAGAGCTCACACAAGTCATCTAGAACCGGCAAAAGTGTTAAGATTAATTCACCCAAGTGCACAACAAGGAACTTCATGATCTTCATGGCTCAAATGATTGCAGAAACATAAGATAAGACAAAGAAAACATACACTAGACACAACGCGATCAACACAAAACACCATAATGCACAAGAAAAACAAATTCCACTATATACATCCCATAGTATATGCAGTGGCTTAGAGCAAGAGACTAGTTACCAAAATCTCTCAAGATATTTCTATGCTGCACATATAGCCACAACCATAATACATCAAAGAGTCGGCCATAATACATCAAAGAATAATCAATGTGTACCTACCTATCTATCTACCACATCACATATATTAATATGGACATGGTGAAACTTTCTATACTTATGCCCTTTTCACAAAATGGGAGCAATGATATATTTACAATATTTCCTTAACATATGCCTTTACTAAATATACAAAACATTTACTAAGTGGGCCTAACATATTCCCATGATTATCCAGAGCTTCGCCCCAAAACTATTTGCGTAGACGACAAACATAATTCAAAGACTTTTGGAGCAACAAAATCCAGCCCTGTCAAGAACTTAGACCATTGCTATAAAATTTGAAAAACACATTGGTTGAGTTGGCTGATGCACGACGAGTAGATGGCCACGGTGTAGAGATCTAGAACAAGAGTGTTCAATGGAAACTAAGTGACATGTTGCAAGGTGCCCATAAGCTTCATGCTCATATTTTCTAGAATGTGCCTATGTTGTCACGCATAAGCAGGTATTTGGCTTAGCGTGACTGTGTTGCACCTTTTGTTTATCCAATTGAGCCTGCAAATCAGTTGCCTCAGTTTCAAGGCGAAGGACTTGGCTTCATCCAAATTTACATCGACAGATTTTGACAAAATACTTGCAGCTTGTAACTCCAAAGCGCCACTTCGTCGTGCCACCCAATCATGCCAACTTCTTAACTGCCTTAGTAGCAATTTAGCGATCTCCCATGCATTTTCATAGTCATGCATCAGCTTGCAACAATCAAGGGTCCAATAAGAAGCAACAAGGAGAAGGCGTCTAGTTTGTCCCTCATCAAAGGAATCAACAATTGGAGGAGGAGCTGAAATTACATGAGTCACCAAATCCTGCAAAGACGTAAGCTAGAGAGTGGGGCCAAATGGAAAAGTGACATCGATTGCCGCTAGTTCGAGGGTAGGGTGTGTTGCAAGAGTCTGGGAATATAGGAACTAAAGTCCCGCTTAGAGAACTTGTTCACATCCTTGCATGGTGAAATGTGTTGTGGTTTGAGCCTGTGCTTGTTGCAGTTCTTGCACAATTTTACTTTGAGCAACAGTCTCTTTGTGTGCATCATCCCTTTCACTTTGATTTTTATTGCAGGCAACCATGGCTTCCTGAAATGCGTGTCACGCCCAATGATCCTCTAATAGGTGTCCTGTATCAAACCGTTGAGGAAAATGGCCAAGTCTCCATTTGAAAAACCTACAGGATGCATCACTGGGAGCAGTTCACCATTTGCATTCTCTTGCCATACAATGACAAGTGACTCAGTTGGAACAACAATTTGTGTCACTTCATTCTCAAAATAAGGGGACCAAATAATACGTAGCAAGATGGAGAACAAGTCCTCATGAGTTACCCAATCTAGTGCCACCTCCTTCCCCTTTCCTGAGTCATGGTCAAGTTGTGCCTTTGATGGTTGAGATTGTGTATGTTGCTCCTGTGTAGAGGCCGGAGGATCATCATCTGAGAGGTGAACGGTTTCAACAACCCGCTGGGGACTCACCAGATGAAGTATATTGCTTCGGCTAAAATCTTATCCTCAAGCTCTGCTTCCATTACAATGAAGTGCCCTGATATGGGGACTCAAACAAAACTCGATTCAAGAATTGCCATTCAATACTTGAGTTATGTGCAAATTGGTTGCACAGGGATGGTTCTGGTGTGGGAAGCCTAGTGCCTCTCGGTGAGGTGGTTGTCCTGGCTTGTGCCATTACCACATAATCATCTTACACATTGCTGTCAATGCCATCACAAGAACCTTGCACATCATTCGTCTCAGAAACATCTCCCTCAATGACGGTTTCATCTTCCTTGTCTAGTATTACAGCCGAATGAGAATTTAATCATGCCAACCTAGAAGGTAACATATTCATCGGTAGAGGCACACCATCCTTTTGCCACATGATTCTTTGGTTATTGTAGAGAGTCGATGGACAATTTTGTGGACATTTTAGCATAATGTGTACACTGTATTGCATAACGAGTACACATTATAGCAATAACATGTATGCATTATAGCAATAACGCATACGCATTATTTGAATTGAGGCCCGATGATTATTGAACCATAACACATACGTGCTATAGCGCCTAATGTTATAGCGCGTCGCGTTATTGTCTGTGCAAATTTGAAATGCCAAAATTGTGTGCATTTGAAATATGAAATAACTAAAGCTCATATGCACCATGTTCTAGTGAAGTCATGAAGATAAAATGCAAGATAGGGATGAATTAGGTGGGAGGGGGTGGTTTCCTAAACTAGATGTTAAGTTGGGGAAGTATAAGTTGGCATTTATATTGTTACATTTATATTCCTTATACTGCAAATTTATTTTATTAAATATAAGAAATTATGGTCACTATGCATCTAATAGAGTTGGTCTCACAGTTGCATGCCTTATGATGTGGGAGATAGTTTTTTAAAATACAATCTAGCGTTCTAGTGAAGTCATGAAGGTAAAGTGTAAGATGGCGATGAATTAGAAGGTGGGAGGGGGTGGTTTACTAAAATAAATGTTAAGTTTGGGAATTATAAGTTGGCATTTATATTGTTACATTTATATTCCTTATACTTTAAATTTATTTCAATAAATATAAGAAATTATGGTCACTTTGCATCTGATAGAGTTGGTCTCATAGTTGCACGCCTTACGATGTGGGAGATAGTTTTTCAAAATCCAATCTGGTCAGCACTTAGGCATTTTCAAGGTTTCGGTATTGAACCTAGGGATTTCATGCATAACTTTTGCAATTGATATCCGTTTTGGGTAAACATATAATAATTTTTCAGGTTTTGGTACCTTCCGGATTGGTTACTGGCATTTCTAGGAGTCCTAGGTTTGTCAAAATTAAAGTTTACAAATGAATGCACACCCAACCATTCTTTTATTCCAATTTTACCTACGATTAGGTCCCTTATAGCTAAAAAGGTGACACAACACCATTATCATTTGCGACTAGGGTAAATAGGGAAAATTTGGGCCACATTTAAGTGTGGTACCCCAATTGAATTTGAATTCATGCCAAAGACATATGCATAGAGAAACATAGGTTGCATTGGTGATCTATGCACATCCAACCACACTTTCATATGAATTTACTTGCAATTAGTCCCTTATAAACCAAAAGTGACACAAAAACACCATATCCGCTTATGATCAAGGTAAACACAAACAATTTAAGGTACATTTGTGCACGACTACCCATTTCTCCGCAAATTCAAAAAAAAAAGGTGTGATTGTGGCAAATTAAGTCCAATTATGAACCTTGCACATCCAACCACCAATTTATGTTGATTTTACTTGTAATTAGCTCTATCATTGCCAAAAATAACACAACACCATATCCACTTGTGATCATGTAAATACAAACAATTTCTGGCACATGTATGTGCAATCACCCTAATTCACTTTGAATTCAAGCTAAAGTGGTGTGATTGGGGCAACATAGGTCACATTGATGACCTGCGCACACCAAACAAACACTTTGTGTTAATTTCACTTCCTCCTTGTCCTTCATCATCCCTAATCACCCCCTCCTCGTCCCTAATAACTCCCTCATTGACCCTCACCGTCCCTTATCATATCTAATTACTACCTCATCGTCTCTAATCACTCCCTCATTGACCCTCATTGTCTCTCATCATCCCTAATCACTGCCTCATCGGCCCTCATCATCCCTAATCACTCCCTACTTGTCCCTCATTATTCCTAATCAATCTATCCTCATCCCTAATCACTCCCTCATTGACCCTCCTCATCCATAATTACTCCCTTATTGACCCTCACCACCCTCAATCTCTAATCACTCCATCATCCTTAATCACTCTCTCATTGACTCTCACCATTCCTCATCATCCGTAATCACTCCCTCATCATCCCTCATCATCCCTAGTCACTCCCTCATCATCCCTCATCATTCTTAATCACTCCCTTTTCGTCCCTAATCACTTCCTCATTGATCCTCATCATCCCTCATCATCCCGTTTTGGGTAAACATATAATAATTTTTCAGGTTTTGGTACCTTCCGGATTGGTTACTGGCATTTCTAGGAGTCCTAGGTTTGTCAAAATTAAAGTTTACAAATGAATGCACACCCAACCATTCTTTTATTCCAATTTTACCTACGATTAGGTCCCTTATAGCTAAAAAGGTGACACAACACCATTATCATTTGCGACTAGGGTAAATATGGAAAATTTGGGCCACATTTAAGTGCGGTACCCCAATTGAATTTGAATTCATGCCAAAGACGTATGCACAGAGAAACATAGGTTGCATTGGTGATCCATGCACATCCAACCACACTTTCATATGAATTTACTTGCAATTAGTCCCTTATAGACCAAAAGTGACACAAAAACACCATATCCGCTTATGATCAAGGTAAACACAAACAATTTAAGGTACATTTGTGCACGACTACCCATTTCTCCGCAAATTCAAAAAAAAAAGGTGTGATTGTGGCAAATTAAGTCCAATTATGAACCTTGCACATCCAACCACCAATTTATGTTGATTTTACTTGTAATTAGCTCTATCATTGCCAAAAATAACACAACACCATATCCACTTGTGATCATGTAAATACAAACAATTTCTGGCACATGTATGTGCAACCACCCTAATTCACTTTGAATTCAAGCTAAAGTGGTGTGATTGGGGCAACATAGGTCACATTGATGACCTGCGCACACCAAACAAACACTTTGTGTTAATTTCACTTCCTCCTTGTCTTTCATCATCCCTAATCACCCCCTCCTCGTCCCTAATAACTCCCTCATTGACCCTCACCGTCCCTTATCATATCTAATTACTTCCTCATCGTCTCTAATCACTCCCTCATTGACCCTCATTGTCTCTCATCATCCCTAATCATTGCCTCATCGGCCCTCATCATCCCTAATCACTCCCTACTTGTCCCTCATTATTCCTAATCAATCTATCCTCATCCCTAATCACTCCCTCATTGACCCTCCTCATCCATAATTACTCCCTTATTGACCCTCACCACCCTCAATCTCTAATCACTCCATCATCCTTAATCACTCTCTCATTGACTCTCACCATTCCTCATCATCCGTAATCACTCCCTCATCATCCCTCATCATCCCTAGTCACTCCCTCATCATCCCTCATCATTCTTAATCACTCCCTTTTCGTCCCTAATCACTTCCTCATTGATCCTCATCATCCCTCATCATCCCGTTTTGGGTAAACATATAATAATTTTTCAGGTTTTGGTACCTTCCGGATTGGTTACTGGCATTTCTAGGAGTCCTAGGTTTGTCAAAATTAAAGTTTACAAATGAATGCACACCCAACCATTCTTTTATTCCAATTTTACCTACGATTAGGTCCCTTATAGCTAAAAAGGTGACACAACACCATTATCATTTGCGACTAGGGTAAATATGGAAAATTTGGGCCACATTTAAGTGCGGTACCCCAATTGAATTTGAATTCATGCCAAAGACGTATGCACAGAGAAACATAGGTTGCATTGGTGATCCATGCACATCCAACCACACTTTCATATGAATTTACTTGCAATTAGTCCCTTATAGACCAAAAGTGACACAAAAACACCATATCCGCTTATGATCAAGGTAAACACAAACAATTTAAGGTACATTTGTGCACGACTACCCATTTCTCCGCAAATTCAAAAAAAAAAGGTGTGATTGTGGCAAATTAAGTCCAATTATGAACCTTGCACATCCAACCACCAATTTATGTTGATTTTACTTGTAATTAGCTCTATCATTGCCAAAAATAACACAACACCATATCCACTTGTGATCATGTAAATACAAACAATTTCTGGCACATGTATGTGCAACCACCCTAATTCACTTTGAATTCAAGCTAAAGTGGTGTGATTGGGGCAACATAGGTCACATTGATGACCTGCGCACACCAAACAAACACTTTGTGTTAATTTCACTTCCTCCTTGTCCTTCATCATCCCTAATCACCCCCTCCTCGTCCCTAATAACTCCCTCATTGACCCTCACCGTCCCTTATCATATCTAATTACTTCCTCATCGTCTCTAATCACTCCCTCATTGACCCTCATTGTCTCTCATCATCCCTAATCACTGCCTCATCGGCCCTCATCATCCCTAATCACTCCCTACTTGTCCCTCATTATTCCTAATCAATCTATCCTCATCCCTAATCACTCCCTCATTGACCTTCCTCATCCATAATTACTCCCTTATTGACCCTCACCACCCTCAATCTCTAATCACTCCATCATCCTTAATCACTCTCTCATTGACTCTCACCATTCCTCATCATCCGTAATCACTCCCTCATCATCCCTCATCATCCCTAGTCACTCCCTCATCATCCCTCATCATTCTTAATCACTCCCTTTTCGTCCCTAATCACTTCCTCATTGATCCTCATCATCCCTCATCATCCCGTTTTGGGTAAACATATAATAATTTTTCAGGTTTTGGTACCTTCCGGATTGGTTACTGGCATTTCTAGGAGTCCTAGGTTTGTCAAAATTAAAGTTTACAAATGAATGCACACCCAACCATTCTTTTATTCCAATTTTACTTACGATTAGGTCCCTTATAGCTAAAAAGGTGACACAACACCATTATCATTTGCGACTAGGGTAAATATGGAAAATTTGGGCCACATTTAAGTGCGGTACCCCAATTGAATTTGAATTCATGCCAAAGACGTATGCACAGAGAAACATAGGTTGCATTGGTGATCCATGCACATCCAACCACACTTTCATATGAATTTACTTGCAATTAGTCCCTTATAGACCAAAAGTGACACAAAAACACCATATCCGCTTATGATCAAGGTAAACACAAACAATTTAAGGTACATTTGTGCACGACTACCCATTTCTCCGCAAATTCAAAAAAAAAAGGTGTGATTGTGGCAAATTAAGTCCAATTATGAACCTTGCACATCCAACCACCAATTTATGTTGATTTTACTTGTAATTAGCTCTATCATTGCCAAAAATAACACAACACCATATCCACTTGTGATCATGTAAATACAAACAATTTCTGGCACATGTATGTGCAACCACCCTAATTCACTTTGAATTCAAGGTAAAGTGGTGTGATTGGGGCAACATAGGTCACATTGATGACCTGCGCACACCAAACAAACACTTTGTGTTAATTTCACTTCCTCCTTGTCCTTCATCATCCCTAATCACCCCCTCCTCGTCCCTAATAACTCCCTCATTGACCCTCACCGTCCCTTATCATATCTAATTACTTCCTCATCGTCTCTAATCACTCCCTCATTGACCCTCATTGTCTCTCATCATCCCTAATCACTGCCTCATCGGCCCTCATCATCCCTAATCACTCCCTACTTGTCCCTCATTATTCCTAATCAATCTATCCTCATCCCTAATCACTCCCTCATTGACCCTCCTCATCCATAATTACTCCCTTATTGACCCTCACCACCCTCAATCTCTAATCACTCCATCATCCTTAATCACTCTCTCATTGACTCTCACCATTCCTCATCATCCGTAATCACTCCCTCATCATCCCGTTTTGGGTAAACATATAATAATTTTTCAGGTTTTGGTACCTTCCGGATTGGTTACTGGCATTTCTAGGAGTCCTAGGTTTGTCAAAATTAAAGTTTACAAATGAATGCACACCCAACCATTCTTTTATTCCAATTTTACCTACGATTAGGTCCCTTATAGCTAAAAAGGTGACACAACACCATTATCATTTGCGACTAGGGTAAATATGGAAAATTTGGGCCACATTTAAGTGCGGTACCCCAATTGAATTTGAATTCATGCCAAAGACGTATGCACAGAGAAACATAGGTTGCATTGGTGATCCATGCACATCCAACCACACTTTCATATGAATTTACTTGCAATTAGTCCCTTATAGACCAAAAGTGACACAAAAACACCATATCCGCTTATGATCAAGGTAAACACAAACAATTTAAGGTACATTTGTGCACGACTACCCATTTCTCCGCAAATTCAAAAAAAAAAGGTGTGATTGTGGCAAATTAAGTCCAATTATGAACCTTGCACATCCAACCACCAATTTATGTTGATTTTACTTGTAATTAGCTCTATCATTGCCAAAAATAACACAACACCATATCCACTTGTGATCATGTAAATACAAACAATTTCTGGCACATGTATGTGCAATCACCCTAATTCACTTTGAATTCAAGCTAAAGTGGTGTGATTGGGGCAACATAGGTCACATTGATGACCTGCGCACACCAAACAAACACTTTGTGTTAATTTCACTTCCTCCTTGTCCTTCATCATCCCTAATCACCCCCTCCTCGTCCCTAATAACTCCCTCATTGACCCTCACCGTCCCTTATCATATCTAATTACTTCCTCATCGTCTCTAATCACTCCCTCATTGACCCTCATTGTCTCTCATCATCCCTAATCACTGCCTCATCGGCCCTCATCATCCCTAATCACTCCCTACTTGTCCCTCATTATTCCTAATCAATCTATCCTCATCCCTAATCACTCCCTCATTGACCCTCCTCATCCATAATTACTCCCTTATTGACCCTCACCACCCTCAATCTCTAATCACTCCATCATCCTTAATCACTCTCTCATTGACTCTCACCATTCCTCATCATCCGTAATCACTCCCTCATCATCCCTCATCATCCCTAGTCACTCCCTCATCATCCCTCATCATTCTTAATCACTCCCTTTTCGTCCCTAATCACTTCCTCATTGATCCTCATCATCCCTCATCATCCCGTTTTGGGTAAACATATAATACTTTTTCAGGTTTTGGTACCTTCCGGATTGGTTACTGGCATTTCTAGGAGTCCTAGGTTTGTCAAAATTAAAGTTTACAAATGAATGCACACCCAACCATTATTTTATTCCAATTTTACCTACGATTAGGTCCCTTATAGCTAAAAAGGTGACACAACACCATTATCATTTGCGACTAGGGTAAATATGGAAAATTTGGGCCACATTTAAGTGCGGTACCCCAATT
This sequence comes from Torreya grandis, assembly GCA_037957365.1. Classification (NCBI taxonomy): domain Eukaryota; kingdom Viridiplantae; phylum Streptophyta; class Pinopsida; order Cupressales; family Taxaceae; genus Torreya; species Torreya grandis. Next base: position 4,922,640 of record JARHVA010000310.1, read on the forward strand.
GAATTTGAATTCATGCCAAAGACGTATGCACAGAGAAACATAGGTTGCATTGGTGATCCATGCACATCCAACCACACTTTCATATGAATTTACTTGCAATTAGTCCCTTATAGACCAAAAGTGACACAAAAACACCATATCCGCTTATGATCAAGGTAAACACAAACAATTTAAGGTACATTTGTGCACGACTACCCATTTCTCCGCAAATTCAAAAAAAAAAGGTGTGATTGTGGCAAATTAAGTCCAATTATGAACCTTGCACATCCAACCACCAATTTATGTTGATTTTACTTGTAATTAGCTCTATCATTGCCAAAAATAACACAACACCATATCCACTTGTGATCATGTAAATACAAACAATTTCTGGCACATGTATGTGCAACCACCCTAATTCACTTTGAATTCAAGCTAAAGTGGTGTGATTGGGGCAACATAGGTCACATTGATGACCTGCGCACACCAAACAAACACTTTGTGTTAATTTCACTTCCTCCTTGTCCTTCATCATCCCTAATCACCCCCTCCTCGTCCCTAATAACTCCCTCATTGACCCTCACCGTCCCTTATCATATCTAATTACTTCCTCATCGTCTCTAATCACTCCCTCATTGACCCTCATTGTCTCTCATCATCCCTAATCACTGCCTCATCGGCCCTCATCATCCCTAATCACTCCCTACTTGTCCCTCATTATTCCTAATCAATCTATCCTCATCCTTAATCACTCCCTCATTGACCCTCCTCATCCATAATTACTCCCTTATTGACCCTCACCACCCTCAATCTCTAATCACTCCATCATCCTTAATCACTCTCTCATTGACTCTCACCATTCCTCATCATCCGTAATCACTCCCTCATCATCCCTCATCATCCCGTTTTGGGTAAACATATAATAATTTTTCAGGTTTTGGTACCTTCCGGATTGGTTACTGGCATTTCTAGGAGTCCTAGGTTTGTCAAAATTAAAGTTTACAAATGAATGCACACCCAACCATTCTTTTATTCCAATTTTACCTACGATTAGGTCCCTTATAGCTAAAAAGGTGACACAACACCATTATCATTTGCGACTAGGGTAAATATGGAAAATTTGGGCCACATTTAAGTGCGGTACCCCAATTGAATTTGAATTCATGCCAAAGACGTATGCACAGAGAAACATAGGTTGCATTGGTGATCCATGCACATCCAACCACACTTTCATATGAATTTACTTGCAATTAGTCCCTTATAGACCAAAAGTGACACAAAAACACCATATCCGCTTATGATCAAGGTAAACACAAACAATTTAATGTACATTTGTGCACGACTACCCATTTCTCCGCAAATTCAAAAAAAAAAGGTGTGATTGTGGCAAATTAAGTCCAATTATGAACCTTGCACATCCAACCACCAATTTATGTTGATTTTACTTGTAATTAGCTCTATCATTGCCAAAAATAACACAACACCATATCCACTTGTGATCATGTAAATACAAACAATTTCTGGCACATGTATGTGCAATCACCCTAATTCACTTTGAATTCAAGCTAAAGTGGTGTGATTGGGGCAACATAGGTCACATTGATGACCTGCGCACACCAAACAAACACTTTGTGTTAATTTCACTTCCTCCTTGTCCTTCATCATCCCTAATCACCCCCTCCTCGTCCCTAATAACTCCCTCATTGACCCTCACCGTCCCTTATCATATCTAATTACTTCCTCATCGTCTCTAATCACTCCCTCATTGACCCTCATTGTCTCTCATCATCCCTAATCATTGCCTCATCGGCCCTAATCATCCCTAATCACTCCCTACTTGTCCCTCATTATTCCTAATCAATCTATCCTCATCCCTAATCACTCCCTCATTGACCCTCATCCATAATTACTCCCTTATTGACCCTCACCACCCTTCATCTCTAATCACTCCATCATCCTTAATCACTCTCTCATTGACTCTCACCATTCCTCATCATCCGTAATCACTCCCTCATCATCCCTCATCATCCCTAGTCACTCCCTCATCATCCCTCATCATTCTTAATCACTCCCTTTTCGTCCCTAATCACTTCCTCATTGATCCTCATCATCCCTCATCATCCCTCATCATTCTTAATCACTCCCTTTTCGTCCCTAATCACTTCCTCATTGATCCTCATCATCCCTCATCATCCCTATTCACTCCCTCCTCGTCCCTCCTCATCCCTAATCACTCCCTCCAATACCTTGATGGTGGGTGCAGTGGTTTCCTGCTTCTGCCCAATTGGCTTATATTCTGATTCCAAATTTTACTCACTCAAATAAGGCTCAAAGAAACTTTTATTTCACTTATCCTCTTTCACTCAAATAAGGAACTTAAAGATATCGTCCGATTGTCTAGTGGGATTCAAAGATCTATATGGAGATCCACGTCTAGATTGTGGAGAGTGTGTGTACCCAGAGCCCCGAGCTAGAATAAATAGGTAGGAAAATGAGCAAAGGGTGGGATGAAATTGTATTACTTACATATATGGATTGCAATTTGGACATTTAAGAATCCTAATCCCAGATTTGAGAATCCCAATTTATATCTATATAGATAGGGGCGATTGGAGAATAGTTGAGAATTTCAATGGCAATCCCATAGTTGAGTTTTTGTTTTCTCTACTGCCTCTGTCTGTCCATAGTAAAGTGCATTGCCAGATATATATATAGGCGGTTACCAATCTGGTAGAGTATGTTCTAATCAAGTAGCTGGTAGAGTGTGTTTCCCAACCCAACTCAATCCATACCCATCCCAATCTATACCCAACTTGATCTATGAAGGGATGGGAATATGCCTTAATCCAGTGTATTAGGGAGTGGCTACTTAGATATTGGGCACGGCCCAGTGGACCCTAAAGGCCAAACTGAGGCTCTACCATACTTTGAGTATGCTCTAGTCCCCAAAACAATATATCAAAGGATAGCGTAGGAATGGGGCCCCCGCCATAGATATATGGGGGGCACCATTCCAAATGCCCTACTCCAATATCAAACTTGCCTTATCTGATAAGGCAAGGGAAACATGCCCTACCTACTTCATCTATGCCAAGGAGTAAGGCAAGGGAAGCTTGCCTTCTTGATATATAACTTTGATTCACCTAGTAGCATATCAAGGGAAGATTGCCTTCTTGATAGATAGCAAGGGAATAAGGCATAAGTATCAAGGGAAGTTTGCCTTCCCAATATCTAGCTTTGCTTTGCTTCTAAATTAAGGCATAACTATTAAGGGAATCTTGTTTAGGGAGTTTTCAATGTTGTTTGCAGGTTTGGATTAGTGTTTTTCTGCCATTAACGTGATCTTTCAGTGAGTCTTATAACTTCTCTTTGTTTGCATTCATTGCTTCCTGAACCTCTTCCATGAAACACTTATGCAATCAGCTTGATCTTGAGATTGTGTGAGCTAGTATTGTCCTCTGCAGATCTAGTGTGGGTTCAAGCTTACGGGAGTTCCCCATTTTTATTTGGTGCATCGCATGGTTAACTTTCTTAGGAGCCATTTTCCCTTTCTAACCCTTTTCCATATGAAGCATTAGTTTAGCATTAGTTTAAGGTGAGCATCAAAGAGGAAGCTGACCTACTCCGGAGGTTCAGCCCCACCATAGGTGACCCATACCCTGGGGTTGTTCCCATAGTTCTGCTCAAGTTGGAAAGGGCTTGAAGAACCCTCTTCCAAAGGGTGCAAATTTGAGCAGTAATAGTTCTGGCATGCCCGGTGGGACTAAGGTCGAAAGCAGTGGAAAGGTTTTTATTTTTGGTGTTGATCTTCTGCATATCAACCTTTGGAGGCATTCTACAAACATCAATGGTGACTTCGAATCAACATCCGCTGGTATAAGCAGCCCAGGTGCGTAATCACCATCATTTAGTATGTATCACACTCTTTTGATCAAAATGTTTATTCTCTACCTCAACATCACATTTATCAGGCAAATAATGTTTACGTATTACCTCCAAGTGGCCCTCAAGCAACCTATCAGCCTTACCATGGCCTCTGTCCTCTTCCTAACCCTGCATATAACCAAGGTCAACCTCCTTTGCATTCAAATCGGTACCCTAATTTCCCTTGTCAAGACCAGGGTTATCCTGTTACATCCTTGTCAAGAATCGAGCAAGCACTATCAGTTTATGTTGAGTTGATAAAGGAGATTGGTAGGGGTTTGGAGTTTTCTCCAGCCATCCCTATCAATGTTCTACAAGAGGCAAGGAGTGCCCCTCAGCTGGTCAAGGATAGATGGTCAGCTTGTAAGGGTGACAGGTGGTCATCTTATGATAATGAGGACATAACGATGATGAGAAATATCATCCAAAACACAAATAGTGTGTTGATGTCTTATGAGGATCAACAGACTCATTTAGATCAGTCTTATGTGTCCTCTCCTTTCCAAGAGCCAATCAGTTTACTCTCTCCTACCTCAATGCCCATTCCCACTCAAGAGCATGAAGCCCTTCCATCATGGATCTTCTCCAATACATTTGACCTTGGCTATATCATGCCCTCACTTGTGAGACCACCCTCTCCTATAAAGGAAGAAAAGGTGCTTACTCCCTACTCATTTCCCTCATGGAAATCAGTTCAGAAAGGCACAAAGAAGGAGGAGGTGCTGGTTGAGGCAGTCCAAGAAGCAATTTTGGAGGAGTTAGTTGTGCCAAAAGTAAATCAAGCAACCATAGTTTAGCTCAATGAGCTTGATGTACAAGAGTTCCAAGACTCTCTCTCCTTTCCTCAAGAGCCATCAATGAAGCCATTCAAAGTCCCTAGGTGGAAGGACACTTTCCTATGCTGTAAGCAAGGTGAACTTGTTCACCCTCCCACCATCTCCCTCTTGAAGAAAGAACCTATTTTACAAAGAATAGAGGAGAAGCTTGCAGTCAAAGTTGAGCCTGAAGAGGAAAATGCAAGTGTCTATGATGAAGAGATCATGATAGACAGTCCACTTCATTCAAAAGGGGAAGAGTCAGGTTTTGATCAGACTTCTTGGCATGGTTTTGATGAACTAGAGCATGAAGGCAGTATTGATGCCTTCATATTTGAAGGGGTATGCACCTAGAGTGTAGCTGAGATCAACGGAGATTTTGATTGGTCCCGAGAGCTTCCATTTGGTGTGACTGCAGATGAAGATGAGGAAGAAATAGAGAAAAAGGAGGATCAGGATGAGGTATGGCAGCAGCTGTACCATGACTTCATGGATCAAGTAGAGGTTCTAAACTAGCCTATGCCTCCTCCAGATCTTGAAGATGAACTTTGCAATCAAGTTGAAGAAACTGATCAATATCAAGATGAGTTGTCCTTTGAAGGCAGTACTGATGTCTTCAAGAATGAAGAAGAATGGTCAGATTCAAAGCCACAAGAACATGATATGTTGGACCTTAGGTGGATTGATGAATTACCATATGACCCCTTTCAAAGCAAGCAGGGCAAAGATGGTGTTATAGTTGGCATTGTTTCGGATGATCAAGAGGAGGTTGCCTTTTGGGATGACTTAGAGCTTTTCTTCCTAAGCCTATACAGTCAACCAAGCACCAGTTCAAAGGAGCCATCACATGTGGTGCTCAATTTAGAGCACAAAATTGAGCCATCAAATGAAGAGGTTGCAAGAGCCCCTGCAGTCCAACATGAACTAAGCTTGGAGGACATAGACCAATATGTCTACATTGGAGACATGGTTGTTCCATTCCATCCATTGGAGAACACGTCAAAAGGATTGACCATAAAGCTATCTCGTTCACCAATTCTAGTACCTCCAAAGCAAGGTATTTTTCATCTTGGTTTGTTACAAGTGAATGGTATTCATAGTTTTCAATTTGACCCATGAGGTGGGTATTTGTAAATTGCAGCCCTATACATATTAGAATAGTTTTCATGCTTTTTTCCAGGTGTCTTTGTGCACATTTGTTTAATAGGTTGGTTGTTTTTCCGTCTTGCAAGTGCCTACGTGCACTTGCCTTTGCTTTTGTTGTTCTTTTGTCCTTGTTGCTTCAAAAGGAGTTATCCAAAAAGGGTCAGCCTTGTATCCAGTTTCAGATCAGCTCAGTTGCACAGGCAGGAGACTCCATGCCCAATGGACTAGACAAGGCAAATTGGTCTGAGTTCTCAAGCATAGCAGGCATGCTTCCCTGCAAGTTGCTAGAAATGTTGGTCAAATTTGGCCCACATACCAAGCTATGCCCAGATAGATCAGGTTGCTAATGGATGAGTAGATGAACAGATGTTCTGGATGGAATGAGTGAACCGAAGAGATCTTACAGTGCTCACAAAGCTTTTGAAACACTTTAAAATTGCTTAAAGTGTATTTTGTCAAATTCTAAGGGACAGGTCTGCAGAGCAAAGAAAAGGGTTCTTGAGTAGGTTTCATGGTGAAACCAAGTAGTTCAAGGTCATGGAACAAGTCTGCACAAGCTTCAGGTCTTCGTAGTTCTTTCAAGCCTTCAAGGATCAAGCAACATTTCAAGCATGAGTTCAGAAGAACATACAGGGCTTGGGAAAGCTAAGTGCAAAACCCTTTTTTCTAGCTAAGTCCTTACTCGGGAAAATTGTTTCAGGTCTTTATTTTGCTAAATTCAAATCTTTTGGATCTTTTATTCGGCTAAGTGGTAATATTTCCTTTGGGAGATTTATTTTGGGTTTTTTGGCCAAGTATCAGGAATTGTTTCGGACATTTTGTTTGAAACAAAACTCCCGAAGGGTCATTTTTCAAGGAAAGTCCTAGACAAAAGTTCCGAAGGGTATCTTTCGGGGAAATTGGTCCAGAACAAAAAGCCCGAAGGGTCATTTCTTTGACAAAGTGCCCTAAACGAAAAGCTCGAAGGGTCATTTTTCAAGCAAAGTGTCCGAAACAAAACTCACGAAGGGTCATTTCTTCGAGAAAGTAGCCCAAACAAAAATTCCGAAGGGTCATTTTTTTGACAAAATTGTCCCGAGACAAAGTCCCGAAGAGTATTTCTTTCAGGAAAGGGGCCAATGCAAAAGTCCTGAAGGGTCATTTCTTCGGGAAAGTGTCCAATACAAAAGTCTCGAAGAGTTGTTTCTTTGCCAAAAGTCCCACAGACAAGAAGTCTGAAGGAAATGACTCAGAGAATTTGTGTTCCAGTAGAGTAATAATAGTTGCGCAAACGTCAAAATAAAGCTCAACAATCATCCATATGGGGATCACAGATTGACGGTCGTGCGGACGTCAAATATGTTCGTGTAGACATCAAATGACGGACGTGCAAGTGCCAAGTTTAAACCATGGCAAGTGACCGTTGGTTTTCAAATATGCAGTGACGGCTGTGCAAATGTCAAATACAAACACATGGACATCAAAGTTTAGCCCTATGAATTAGCCATTTGATTTCAAACAATGGGTCCCAACAAATTTAATGGTTGGCGTTTGATCGTGCATCGAAGATCTACGACACGTGGGCGAGCTGAGGTCAACAAGTCAACAAGCCCCTGAGGACAAGCATGAAGGTGACAAATGGAGAGATCTTGGGAGTTAGGATCAACAGATCGAGATGAGTCAAGGGGTCAACATGCTGAGTCAGACAATCGACGACCAATAAGAAAAGGGTTGAGCCTGGGATATTTTGACAAAGGTTGATAGGCTAGTTTTTGACTTGGGCAAGCTAATGCAGAAGGGTGTCGAGCTCGAATAGGTTCCGAGTTAAACAATATGGACGTTTAAAGGATTGGTCTCTGCCATTAAATGGCCACAGAGGTAAAATAGGTCCTTTTGGATTTGACATAAATAAAAGCAAGCTGCTAGCTGTTCAATGATATAAATGCGTCCACGTGGAGATATTGACTATAGGAAAATCGATATGAAATTGGTTTTCAACCTATAATGGATCAATGTTCAAGGTTTGCAGAAAAAGCACGCCAAGGCATAAATATGATAGCCAGATCAGCCACTTAAAATAGACATAGCATGGTTTCATCAGACACAAGGATATGAGGACCTTGTCCTCATAATTAAGCCAAGTGGAAGGTATGACGAGATTCACGGAGCATATTTGGGAGATTGGAGAAGCAGTTGGAGCATTCAATAATGATTAGAACCTTCAAAGATATTTTCTCTTTGAAAGGATCATGACTCACCATATAAAACAAACTCTTGTCCTCTAGTGCACTTTTCTCAACGAATGAGAAGAACTTGAAAACTAACTGGAGTTAATGAAGGATAACTACTGATGATGGACTTGTCTTGATTGGCCAAAGGGGTGGTGGGGCATCCCTTGAAAGGTGGAGCTCATTCAATGATCATGGACAACATGCCCCTCTCCTTTCTCTCTCTCTTTCTCTTCCCTCTTTTACATATCCCATTCTTTTCATTTTGTAAGGGGTTCTCCGATTTGAAATTTTCAGAGACTAGTTCTCTCTAATTTGGAAATTTTAGAGGAACTGGGGACTCTGAGATATTGTAAAGTATGCTCCTCTTGATTAGGCTTGACCCTGTCAAACATTTGTAAGAACTACCTCTTGATGCAATATAGGACTTTTTTTACCAATCTTTTGCCTTGAATCTATGTTTGGTGCGCTGTGCACTATGGCATGTGTGAAGGAGAATCTTCCTCGTCCATGGTCCTTTCTGACCTTGTTTAGGGAGTTTTCAATGTTGTTTGCAGGTTTGGATTAGTGTTTTTCTGCCATTAACGTGAGCTTTCAGTGAGTCTTATAACTTCTCTTTGTTTGCATTCATTGCTTCCTGAACCTCTTCCATGAAACACTTATGGAATCAGCTTGATCTTGAGATCGTGTTAGCTAGTATTGTCCTTTGCAGATCTAGTGTGGGTTCAAGCTTATGGGAGTTCCCCATTTTTATTTGGTGCATCACCAGGTTAACTTTCTTAGGAGCCCTTTTCCTTTTCTAACCCTTTTCCTTGTGAAACATTAGTTTAGCATTAGTTTTAGGTGAACATTAAAGAGGAAGCCGGCCTACCCGGAGGTTCAGCCCCGCCATAGGTGACCCACACCCTGGGGTTGTTCCCATAGTTCTACTCAAGTTGGAAAGGGCTTGAAGAACCATCTTCAAAAGGGTGCAAATTTGAGTGGTAACACTACCTACTTAGCTATGCCCTACCCGATAAGGCAACGGAGGCTTGCTTCCCGATATATAGCTTCGTTCTTTTCCTACCGACTTGCTCTTTCTAGAATAGATCACTAGCTATCAAGGGAAGTTTGCTTCCTGATCTATAGCTTGCATATATTCTTGCCCTACCTACTTCACTTCTGTTGTTGGCAAGGTAAGCTTGTTTCTCACTAGATAGAATGAGAAATGAAGTTATGAATCATGTTACGTATGTAATAGATCTATACCATTGAGTATACCCTACCTACTTTACTTACTTGAGTATGCCCTACCCTATTGAATATCTAAGCCATATTTTGATCTTGAGTATGTCCTATCTAAATACCTGAACCATATCTTGATCTTAACTATGCCCTACCTACCTTTTTGTACTTAAGTATGCCCTACTTTATCTACTTGAGTATGCCCTACCTACCTATCTTTCTTGTCTTGCCTACTTGACTATGCCCTACCCGATTAAATACTTGAGCCATATCTTTATCTTGAATACCTATATCTAATCTTGATCATATCTATCTCACTGGACCATATCTTTAATACCCAATACCTAATTGAATACCCAAGCTGTATCTTGAAAGGAGGGAGCATTATCATGCTTGAAAATTAGTAGAGGGGGCATTATTAGATCAAGGGATAAATGAGAGGGGACATTATCAAGGGATGCTTAAAAAGCAAGAGAGGGGACATTATCACCTATATAGAGAAAGGAGAGGGGGCATTGACCGAGCCATATTTTGAAAGGATAAGGGGCATTCTAACATATATAGAGAAAGGTGTGACGAGGGACAATCGGGCACAAGCAGGGAGTTATTGGAGGGTGTGACTAGGGACTATGAGGGATGATGAGGGCTGATGAGAGAGTGATTACGAATGATGAGGTTTGATGAGGGAGTGATTGGGGATGACAAGGGACAATGAGGGATGACTAGGGAGTGTTTAGGGATGAGGGACAATGAGTGATACTGAGGGTGTGACTAGGGACTATGAGGGAGTGATTAGGGATGATGAAGGTTGATGAGGGCGTGACTAGGGACTATGATGGAGTGATTAGGGATGATGAGGGTCGATGAGGATCAATGAGGTAGTGATTAGGGGTGATGAGGAAGTGATTAGGGACAATGAGGGATGATGAGGGTTGATGAGGGTGAGTTTAGAGAAAATGAGGGTAGATGGAGTGATTAGGGATGATGAAGGTCGATGAGAGAGTGATGAGGGATGATCAGGGACAATGAGTGCTAATTAGGGAGTGTTTAGGGATGATGAGGAACATGGAGGGCCGATTTAGGTGTGACTAGGGACTATAAGGGATGATGAGGGCCAATGAGGGAGTGGTTAGGGATGCTGAGGGTCAATGAGGAAGTGATTAGGTATGATGAAGGGTGATGAGGGAGTGATTAGGGATGATGAGGGTCGATGAGGGTGTGTTTAGGAAAAATGAGGGTAGATGAGGGAGTGATTAGGGATGAGGAGGTATGATGAGGGTCGTGTTGGTTCCCAGTTGCACACCTCTCTAATTTGGCCTTGCACACTTGAAGGAAATGGCAAGCAATGATGAGAAACCCGCTAGAATGTCATTGTAACTAGGGGAGGGTTTGGCATCAATAATGGACTAGATTGGAGAAAATGACTGAGAGGCACCTATAGAGGGTATGGTCAGTGCCTTACTACTTCTGGCTCTGCCTGAACCAAGGTGAGAAGACCTACGGGTTAGCTTGCTCACATGGAGAGATTATGCAATTCAACCTCCATGGAGATGATTGACACAAAGAGACACAGATCTGACCAGAACACAACCAACCTGCTCACTCCACCCGAGAAGGGTTGTCACATGGAATGAGCAAATGTTCTAGGCCAGACACAAGCTACTAAATACAGATACGAATGTGATTGCAACCTTCATCCGAAAAGAATCTTCAACAACACAGGGGCTCAATAAGAGATTGCAATGTTGGGGTTTAAAGCACAAAATGCAGACGCATACTAAATACACAATGTTTATGAATCTGCAAGCAAATAATACTTCAGATATGCAGGGGACGTGTTATATGCAGGGTAGGATGAGTTGATAGTTATAAAAAAGGGGAGGGTGGTGTGAAGGAGGTCTTCAGTCAGCAGGGATTCTTTCAACATTCATGACATCATCTATTGCAAAGATGCAACAAAAACTCAAATGCAAGCTAATGGAACTACAAGGAGGGATTTGCCTTTTCCTATTGAATCCATAAACCTAGGGTGCCCTAACAAGTTATTCAGCAACATACTCCAAATACAATGCAGAAAGGGATTTATAATCCAAAACTAAACTCAAGATGACAACCAGTAATGAGCATAGAATAAGATATCCTATCAACAAAATTTGCAAGACATATCACTGTACTTCATCAACAGAAAATCGCAGAGAACCACATGCATTTTCATTAACTTGAAATAAAAATTTTACATACACCCATGCTTCAAAATGCTGCCATGGGGATAGGCATGGTGGATTTGCTCCATGTTGGGCAGGGGAGTCATATAGAGATGCTCTCAGAGCTTGCTAATGGCTGTACTGCTGCAACCACCTTAGCAAGAGAGACAAAGCACACGCAATAGTGATCCCAAAATGTGAAGAGCCTATACTTAGAGAAGAACAAAGACCAACAACAACCAACAAAATTTGAATAGAAGACAAGCCTTCTATTTATACATTTTTCAAACCTTCAAATCCGGGAATGAGAGTTGTAACCTCCAAAAGTGCGAAACACCCCCTCAAGTTCTGCCAAGATGATCCAAGCTGGAAAAAACACCTTACCACACCTGGAATCTTTATGTATTTGCCTGAAAAAAGATTTCTCTAATTGCCTCTTGAAGAAATGATGGAGATTTACAACAAACTTCTTGATTTCTTGGCTGGAAATGCCCCTTACATGAGCTGGAAGAAGAATATTCGTTTGAGGAATCAAACAAACCATTTGTTTTTTGTGTAACCCCTTGGAGATGTCCTTCGACCACTCATTAGCATCGCTGGAACTACCTGGACAGCTGCCCTTCCTCTTATGCATGCCATGGAACAACTTGCTCTTGCAATGATTTCCTGAGAATATTTTGGATCCATGGCTGTTTGAGTAATCATTCCTTGGAGTGGCCCATCTGGATCTTGAAACCCTATAATATCCTCCCATGGAGGAACTTGGACAAGCAAAGCAAATGAAAATACAATGACTCAGCTTTATTTCTCTCTTTTTACTTTGCTTTTTTACAAATCCGGGCGTTTGGGCCTTGGAGACCTTTGGGGAGGGCCTGTGAGTCGTTGATCTCTGTTTGAGTCCCTGAGGTAATGACACTTGTCATCCTCATGGAACTCTTTTGGCCTTTGACATTTCAATGTCATCCTCATTCCATCGGATCTGGCTGGGACGAGCAAACACGCCTTGTTGAACACAACTATCTACTAAGAGTGGGGGTGAATCAGTAGATGAGCTAAAACTAGTTGATTAAAACTTCTAGAGGAGATATCAATTCATATGCATATCAAATAACAAATGTAGAGAGCACACACACAAAAGCACAGTACACCAGATTTATACGTGGAAAACCCAAAGGGAAAAACCACAGTGAGAATAGTTGCTAGAATCTACTGTTCTAATTCAGTCTCACAGTTAAATCACCTCACTGGCAAAACCACACTGGTTACATTCAAGGACACCTACCCTTAGGAGACACCAATCCCCTAACTGAGCACCAACTCAATTTCTCTGAAGGCACTTACCAATCAGAACTATGGAGCTACAACTCCAGTGTAAAAGACAAATTTACAAATGAATCTAGTTCAGTTTCTTTGTTACAAGTCTAGTCTATAACTGCTCACTCTTGGCTTATTCTGTGTATGCCTATTCTCCTTCTTTGCTCAAACTCTGCACATTCTCTGTGTGCCTATCTTCTCAATCTCCGTTCCTTTGACTTTTACTATGTGTCTGCATATGTCTAGATATATTCTGTTCAGACACACTTCATTCCCTTTTTCTGCCTTTTACTCTGTCTGTATTTGTCTAGATATACAACTTTTTCTTTTCCTCTCCGCCGTACTAGTTCTATATCGTTATATCTTCTGTTTGACACATTTCATTTACACCTGCTGCTTTGGCCTGTCTTCCTTTGTGTCTTTTATATATTCTTTGTTTGACACATCAACGTCCTCTTCTTGACTTTATACCTCTCTTTATGCGATCATGGTCTGTATCTGTATATTCCATTATACACACTTCGTATTTCTCACATGCTTAGGTTCAATGATAATCTGAGCAATCGCAAAATGACAACCTTTGACTCTCTCTTGAAATTGCAACGGCAACAACAACAATAATGTTTTGAAGTTGTGTATATACATTGAATCTTAGGGTTTCATGTCTCCAATTGCATTCACACTCCAACTGCACTTAACCAATTCTCATTAATAGCAATTTTGAATTATGCGTTTTCCCATATCTCAGTTCATGCATCACATTGCAATGGTCAAGTCTCTTTACTATGTTTGGCAACTGCCGGATTCAGGTCATTACTGCACCGTTTCCTTAATCGATGATTGATCTGTTGGATCGATCCATCGTGTAGACTTTTCAAGCTCACCATTTGTCTGATCATGTCTTTAAATAAGGATTATTCATCTTGTCATTGGCGCCATTCACTATCTATCTTGAACCGTCAGATATTTCCACTTTTAAAACAGAACCGTTGATCTCTCTTGCATTAACCATCGATCTCTTTCTTGTATCTTGATATTTTCTATATGATTGGTTCGCTTTCGCTCCTTTCGATTATATTTGATATGCTTGATTTTTAATCTCGCCTTGCAATATTGCAAGTGTCTTATACTTCAACCTAAATGTCCTTCGGAACCTTTTTAAGCGTCCACTTGCCCTAGATTCTTTCCGAAACAATCCAAGTGATCCTTTAGAAGCTTTGTACCGGTCCTTGTGTCCTTCGCAATTGTCCTTCGGCAAATTCCCAAGTGCCCTTTCCCTTCATTCGAAATACCCTTCGGGTTCTTGCAAGTGTCCTCTCTCTTATTGCCTTACGGGAGCTTTGCAAGTGTTCACTATCTCTTCGAACTATCCTTCAGACAAAATGTTGCGGGTTTTTTGTCAAGGGCTCTTCGCGCTAATTTCCACGGGTTTTTTGTTCGAGTCCCCTTCGGGACAATTTCCACGGGTTTTTTTTGTCCGAGTCCACTTCAATTCTTCACTCATATCTTTCGACACTTTTGTTTAGGACACATACCCTTTGGGTTTTTTGTAAAGTACCGTTCGGCATTTTCGAAAACGTCCACATACCCTTTGGCTTTTCTGTAAGGGTCCACATACCCTTCGACCTTTCTGTAAGGGTCCACATACCCTTCGGCCTTTTACAAAATACCCTTCAACATTTCTGGAAATGTCCACATACCCTTCGGCCTTTTGCAACTACCCTTCGACATTTTTGCAAGCATCTACATACCCTTCGGCTTTTCTGTAAAGGTCCACTTGGGAAGCTTTGTTCAGGACCTATTTCCTTTAGACTTTTTGTCCGACGAGAACTTAACCATTTTTCTGAAAGAATTCAATGAGGCACTTTCTCCGAAAGAGAACACTTCCTTCGGATCTTTTGTTCGGAACAATTGTTCCAAAAGACTTGACTTAACCAATATTTCCGAAAGAATTGACTAAGACACTTTTCTGACAAAATAGACCAAGCTTGAATTGACCAAGACACTTTTCTGAAAGAATAGACCAAGCTTGTAAAATCGACTAAGTGTGGAAACATTTGCACACACAACCTTATGCATTAGAACTTAGACCACCAAGAGTAGGCGCAAACCTGAGTAACCTGGTGTGATTGTTTCCTCCAGATGATGCCATATATGCAGACGTAGTCACCAACAAACTGTGTACCCAGCCATATTCAACAAGCTAGAAAAGGCATTCATATGACTGCTCTTGGAAGTCAAGATGCACATTCAACTTCATGAGAACTCTACAACTAGTTTGTGCAGCCCAACACCTTTGTTATTAATGCATGATAGCACATGCTGCGTTTGACATCAATGACAATTCTTTAGACCTCAATGACTATGTCCAACATTTGACATTTCAACGCCATCCTCGCTCCGTCAGATCTGGTTGGGACGAGCAAACATGCCTTGTTGGATCATGATCCGAGGGGTGGAGCGTTATTGGATACTGCTTCTTCCTTGGCCTCGAGGGTATGCCACTTGGCAGCCCCACGGGCTTCTTGAGTCCCTTTGACTATTCAGCCTTGATCGTGCACCGTTGGATCATCTCGCTCTGAATAGACACATGTCGTTGGATCTGCCCCGTTTGAAAACAAATGACTACTTCATAGGGTCTAAAAATGATGCTCGCACGACTGTCCCGAACATTTGAATCCCAACGGATACCTGCCACGGCTTAAAGTTGATGTCTGTGCGCCAGTCAAAAACGTTTGTGAGACCGTCACCTGCAATTTGGAAATATTCTTTTAGGGACTTTGTTTTGTGGCAATTTTGTCTGAGTCTTTGTCTTTGGCCTCCTTGTTTGCTTCGGCATTACTGTCTTGCAATAAATGTGTCCAAGCAATTCTCTTGAAGGAATTGGACCTCTGCACTTTTGTCGAAAGAATTTGGCACTTAGCTCTTTTGCCTTTGTCAGGACAAATTGTTTCGGACAATTTGTCCGAAACAATTTCCATGCAGAAATTGGCCTTAGTACTTCTCTCGAAGAAATGCAATTCCTTCGGACTTTGCGTTTGGGCAAAATGGCCGAAGGAAATAGACCTCTGACCCGCAGTAATTTTGTCGAAAGAATCTTTCGAGCACTTGAATATACCCTTTGGAATTTTTGTTAAGGGCATTTGCCCTACGAAAATGCCGTTCGGACTTTTGGGAATGGTCCTTCGATCTCTTGAAAGTGCCCTTCAGAAGTATTGAAAGTGTCCTCCATCTTCAAAAAGTGCCCTTCAGGAGTTTTGAAAAAAATGTCCTTCGTCATCTAGACTTATTCTTCTGACTTTTTGCTTGGGCAAAATGTTTGAAGGAAATGGACCTCTGCTTAGCATAATTTTGTCGAAAGTACCTTTTGGGCCTTTGAAAATATCCTTCGGAATTTTTGTTAAGGGCACCTACCCTACAAAAATGCCCTTCGAACTTTTTGAATGGTCCTTTGATCTCTTGAAAGTGCCCTTCGAAACTATTGAAAGTGTCCTCCATTTTTAGAAAGTGCCCTTCGGGAGTTTTGAAAATGTCCTTTGCCATCTAGACTTATTCTTCGGACTTTTTGCTCGGGCAAAATGTCTGAAGGAAATGGACCTCTGCTTAGCAGTAATTTTGCTGAAAGTATCTTTCGGGCCTTTGAAAATATCCTTTGGAATTTTTGTTAAGGGCACTTGCCCTACAAAAATACCCTTTGGACTTTCTGAATGGTCTTTCGATCTTTTGAGAGTGCCTTTTGGGATTTGTGTGTCCTCCGGATCCAGAATTATCCTTTGGACATTTTGTAGACACTCTTCGGGAATTTCGCAAGGGCAAAATGCCCAAAGGAAATAAGCCTTTGGACATTTTGCAAAGGCAAAATGGTCCTTCGAAAGTGTCCTTCGGGTTTTTTTCAAGTTTCCTTCGCCCTTTTAAACTACCATTTGAGAATTTTTCAAGGGCAAAATGCTCGAAGAAAATAATCCTTTGGACATTTTGCAAAGGCAAAATGGCCCTTTCGGATTTCTGGAAAGTACCTTTGGCTGAAACAAATGACCTTACAATTCCTTCGGGCTTTTTGTGCGGGCAAAATTCCAGAAGGGAAAGTGCCCTTTGGACTTTTTGCCATGGATAAAAAGTCTGAAAAGAATGATTTTAAACCAATGAAATAGCCCTTCGGAACTTTTGTAAAACACTTAGCACAAAAGTGATACAACATTGAATTCCTTCGGAACTTTTGTAGCGGACAAAATGTCCGATGGAAATAAGTCTTTAGATTTTTTGTCTGAAACAAAGTCCAAATACCTATTTCCATTGGACATTGTGTTTGTGCAAAAGGTCCGAAAGGTCTAAGGGAAGGAACACCTTCACCAAACAAAGACAAGACAAAAGACTTAGCTAATTATGTACATGAACTTGACTTTCCAAAGGAACACATGGAGACAAAAATCTGGCTAAGGACATAAACTTTGATACAGGCAAGGGCCCAATTGCTCCAGTGCAATTTTGAGCATTAAAACTGGCTCTCACTCACGGATGCATACCCCCTGTGGGTATGCAAAGAACCACAGAATACCAAACAAGGTGATGATCCATTGGGCTATGGAGTCAAGACTTAACAATTTTTTAGTAGACACTCATGAAGGTTCAACAAAATAATGGCAGATTGGCAAAAATAGATCTAGAAGATTTGAAGACGAACACACAACAAAAGGAAAGGAAACTATACAAACAAAGCCCAAAGCAAAGGGGCAACAAAGCAACGAAAGAACAAAACAATAAAACACTATACAATATGGAACATAGATTACGGACTCAGCCAAGGAAGCGCTTCAGATGCCTACCATTGATTGGCAGCGTTAGTATTTCACCATCCAGGTCTCTCAAGAAGAAGGTATGTTCCCCAATCCGACAGTCAATGGAATAGGGACCCATCCACAAAGCATCAAACTTGCCATGCTTACCTTTCTCCTCATGCCTGCTGTCCTAAAGTAGAACCGGATCACCTACTTGGAAAGTTCTTGGAGTAACCTTTCTATCAAATATTTTCTTCAGCTTCTCCTTGAACTTGAGGTGCCTTTCGTGAGCTTGTCTTCGAATTTTATCAAGCTCAACAATCTGGTTAACCCTGCTTTCATAGTGGTTGATTTGCTCATCGTCTTCTAGTTATTGCATGAGTTGATAGGTTGGCAATTGCAAATTCATAGGCAAAACTGCTTGAGCTCCATAAACAAGCTCAAAAGGGCTTCTCCCTGTAGCTCTCTTAGGTGTAATCCTATCTGCCCATAAGGCAAACTTCAGCTGTTCAACCCACCTCTTCTTATTTGCCTCCAAAGTTCGTCTAATAATCTTGAGCAAGTTCTTATTACTTGATTCTGCTTGCTCGTTCCCTTGAGGATTGTAGTTGGAAGCATAAGTCAGTTCAATCCCATAGTTTTTGCACAATGCCACCAAAAGTTGGGCCTTGAAGCTCATGGCATTATCAACAATTATCTTAATAGGCACACCAAATCTACAAATAATCTGATTTAGTAAGAAATTCATGACTACTTGGTGTGTTGTCCTCTTTGTAGGGATTGCTTTGACCCATTTGGTAAAGTAATCAATCACAACTAGTATCCACCTATGCCCAGTGCTTGAAGAATCAATGATTTCTCCAATGAAATCCATTCCCTCTTGTCTGAATGGGCCCTCAATCGTCACAGGGTACAAGGGAAGAGAACCTGAAGCTTTCATCCTCCCAACAAAGCATTGGCATTTCTCACACCTTCTGACCATCTGAGCAACATCCTTAAACAATAATGGTCACCAATAACTAGCTCTTAGAATTTTATGAATTGTAACCTTAGATGCAAAATGACCACCACAAACTCCACTGTGGAAGTCTTCAATCAGGGCAATGTTCTGTTCTTCTAGAATACATCTTAGGAGAACCCCATCTAGATTCCTCCATGCAAATCCATTTTCAATCAAGACGTATTTTTGCGAGATAGGGTTGAGAGTTCTCCTTTGATTCTTATCCAAGCTAGGGGGACAATTCAGATTTTGCAAGTAGTAAACAATATCCTTATACCATGGAGATGCATTAAATTGACTCAAGGAATCATCAACATTAAAAACAACAGTGTTTATCTCAACAGCTTGCAAATTAGTCTCAGCCATAAGCTTGGTTAGACCCATCCTTCTTACTAACTTGGTGGTCCGGATGTCCATATCATACTCTTGTAACTTGTTGACCCACCTGCACCTCTTGTTGGATACGTCAGTCTGAGTTAAAATGTCTTTCACCATGGTGTGTGGGATGTAAGCAATAATATTTGAACTCAGAATATACGGCCTGAAAGTTTTAACAGCCTTCACAAGAGCGATGTCTCCATAATAGTGTATTTCAGTTTAGGACTTTGCATAGCTTTGCTAAAGAAAGCTATGGGCTGCTCATGACTGCTTTCATTCTTTTGCAATAGGACAACAACAGTATTGTATGATGCAAAAGAGAATACTTGAAACAGCCTTGTGTAATTAGGGCTGGCCAAGATAGGAGCAGACTTCAAAGCTCCCTTGATGTCACTAAACGCTTGCACGGCCTTCCCCTCCCATTTGATGGTTTGGTCATTCTTCAACATGGAAGTAATAGACAGAGTAATCTCTGCAAAGTTAGACACAAACCTCCGTACAAAGTTAATTTGTCCAAATGAACATTGAATTCCTTTTTTGGACTACGGGATAGGCACTTTGTCAATGGCTTCGACCCTCTCGGGATCAATCATGACACCATCCTTGGACACTATATGTCCCAGCAACTTGACCTTTTATAATCCAAAGTGGCACTTCTTAAGATTAAGTGAAATGTTGAACTCCTTGCACTTGATCAACACCTTTTCCATATGCTCCAAATGCTCCTCTTGTTTTGGAGTACACATAATAGCATCCTGATACACAACAATAAAATGGTTAATTATCCCTGCAAAGGCAACATCCATAGCTCGTTGGAATGTTGCACTAGCATTTATTAACCTGAAAGGCATCCTCATATATACATAAGTGCCCCATGGCATGGTGAATGCAGTCTTGGACCTCTCAGATTCTTTGACCGCAACCTGGTTGTAACCTGAGAAGCCATCCAATGTGGACAACATTCTTGATCGTGTAACACTTTGCAGCAAGTTCTCCATATTGGGCAGGGGATAATTATCTTTTAAAGAAGCTTTGTTTAGATTCCGAATATCCACACACAAGCGGATATCGCCATTTTTCTTCCGTACAGGGACTAAATTTGCAACCCATGATGAATAGCTGATGGGCTGAATGATACCACCGTTCTTTAGCTTCTTTAACTCTTCCTGCATCTTGGTGGCCAAGATAGGGTTAATGGGTCTTTGTTTCTGCCTGAAAGGTTTGCTATCAGGCTACAATAGGATGATGTGCTGGAACAAATCTTCCCTATACACTTTCAGCTCAGAATAAAACCACGCTAAGCAATCTTGGTACTTCCTTAGCAGCTGCATGTAAGCTTTCTTCTCAGTTGCACTTAAGTGAGCACCTTGTAATGACCCCATCTTGAATCTAATCTCATAATAACCGTTGGCCTATTCCTGGAAATCCGTAGGCTATTCGGAAGGTGCAAATGAGGGTTTCCTATTTTTTAGGATGTCTTTGTTCGAAGTTTTGATGGCAAATTCTTTTTGGGTTTTTCGAGAGCTTCGCGGAGGTCTGTCTGTTTCAGTTTTCTGAGCATTTCCAGGAATTTACTATTTTTAGTAAATTCTATTTTTGGCAGCTAGCAGGATTGTCACCAGGAGTTAACTTTCCTTTTTAAGTTGACTCATTCAGTTTTGGGCTTTAGAATTCGGTCTTGGTGGAATAAGTGAATTTCACTTAAAAATATATATATATATATATAAAATAATAACATTATATTCTAAAATTATGACCTTGGCCTAGTCAAAATAACTTAAAGTTATTTAAAAAAAAAGTGGACTTGAAGGGGGGCGCCATCATTGCTTGGGAAAGGGCGCCACCTTTTAAGGCTTCAAAAGAGGTCAACTGAAGCCTATAAAAGAAAGCATTGGGGTCTCATTTGAACATCTTGGTTTTAGACATTGTTATGCTGCCGCTTTGGCTCTGGAACTGCTTCGGGGAATGAAGGCCTCCTAGCTTGGGCATCATTTCATGCTTGCAAGACAGCATCTAGTGGTGAATTCGGTCATTGATATTTGTATTTACTTATGTATTGATTTCAGTTATTTGGTATTATTATTGTTTCAGATATTGTATTCTGTATATGACAGATCTAGGTTTTTAATCATAAATCGGAAAAAATAAAGAAAAAGGTTCTGGGCATTATTTCATGGTCTTGCCTAGGCTTAGGCGCCCCTTTTCTCATATTTTCAGAATTTTTGAAGCTTGCAATTATTTTCTAGAGCAAATCGCCCCATTCAGCCAAGACACCCTTGGGGTTTGCATTGGAATCTGTGTATTAATTATTGGATGCAGATTGGATCAGATCTTGGGTGCTAGCTTGGGCGCCATCTTAAGGAAGAGACTTTGCAACAGAAATCAGGAAGATTGAGCAAATTTTGTGAGTTATGAACATCTGAAGAATTTAATAGGTGGCTGGTTTTTCTTCTTTCTAAGAGCAAATTCTTCTTATTTTGTAAGCTGACAGTAGTACTGGCAGCCATTCTTTATTTGTTCAAATCTGATTTCAAAAGTTCAGTTTATGAAGTTATTGTATTAATTTTTTAGCTCCGCCCTATGGTAGCTACTTTCTCTATTGGGGTTAGCAAGCACATTCTGGGTGTAGAGCTCCGCCCTATGGTAGCTACTTTCCCTTCTGGGTTAGCAAGCACATGCTGGGTGTGGAGTAGTTTCATTCTTCAGTATTTTCAATTAAAGCATTGTTATTAATTTCACTCCGTCATATGGTAGCCCCTTACTCCGCTTTGGATTGGGTAGCACATACTTGACGTAGAGTTCCTTGTTTTGTAATTTCTGTTATCTCCACCATATGGTCGCCTCATTTCCATATTGGATTGAGTAGCACATACTTGGTGTCGAGTGTGCTTTCAGTATAATAGATTGTAGGGATCCTCTGACCATATGCTCGTCGTTCGCCGGCGCATTCTTGGTTAGAGTTCTTGCTTCAGCATCGTTTTGGTTTAGCCGCTAACCTTAACGGGTGCTTTGGTTGTAACTTGCAATTTGAAAAGTTGAAAATTTTTGGCTCGGAATATTTCAGTGGTATCAGAGCCAAGATCCTGCCATCCTGTGAGCAAACCATCTATGAGTGACAGAGAAAAGAGATACATTGCAAGAGAAGATAAGAAAATTGCAAAACAGTTCCAGTGGTATCAGGTTCCCGAAGGTCAGACAGCTTCAGAGATCTTGAGGGCTCATTGGGAGTCTTCTCAAGAAGTAGATATGGCAGAAGGTGAGAGATCAGTAGGGGGTAACGAGAGGTTTACCAATCCTAGAAATGATAGTGGGAAGGGTAGAGAAAGATCCCTAAGTCCGGAAAAGAGATTTGAAAAGAAAATGGACGCCTTAATGGATATGGTATCCCTTATGTTGGGAAAAGTGGGTCAGAACCCAACTCTCCAGACCAATTCCGGCTATAGAGGAGAGCCTAGTGCCTCTAATCAATTTGATGGAAGTGTTGCTCAAACTGTTTCAAACAACACTTACATTTCGTCAAGGCCCTTCAAACCCACCTTTTTAGCACCAGTAAATACCCAACTTGATCCTGAAGAGAATTCGTCATTTGTGGAACAATTGAGACGTGGTCATGCGGAGTATGACTCTCTCCCTGAAGACATCAAAATGGACATGTCCTATAATGAATTTATTGATCATAAGAGAAAGAATAAGGGACAAGGGAGAAATTATGATCACAGAAGAACTCCAGCACAAGGAGACTTGCATCAAGCTATCAACAAGCTAATGCTTTCCCACTTTGATGGAAGTGACAATAGTTCTGCTCGAGCCTGGATTCAGAAATTAGACAACTATTTGGCCCTTAGGCCAATGGCTGAAGAAGATGCGATTAAATTCGCCACGCTACACCTAGATGGGGTAGCGCATGAGTGGTGGTACCATGGCCTAGTCACTTTGGGTCATGGATCAATCACTAGCTACGATGAATTTACCAATAGACTCATTGAGAGGTTCGAGAAGGACCCAGAAGTGCATTTTAGGGAGTTGGCGCAGTTGAAGCAGTATGGCACTGTTGATGCCTACATAGCTGAGTTTCAAAGACTTTCAGTTATGGTCACTGGAATCACAGAAAGAAGATTAGTGATCTTATTCAGCGAAGGTTTGATGGAGCCACTCAAGGGATGGATCAAAGCTTTTGATCCACCGTCTTTACAAGAAGCAATGAAAAAAGCTAGAAACATGGAGTGGGCTGCTCCCAAAACTAAGTTCCATCCTAAACCATCCTTCCACAAGAAGGATAGAGGGAGAAGGTTTCAACAAAAGCCTTTCCAAAAAGAGTTTAACCAGCAGAAACCTCTTGGCAAAAGATTGGATCCGGAAACTATCAATGAACTCCGAAGAAAGGGGCTATGTTTCCGTTGTAAAGATAAATGGTCTCCAGACCATGTTTGCCCAAAAGCAGTCAAATTCCACCAGATTGAGTATTACTCCGCTGGTGAGAGTAATTCTGATTTTTCGGACCAGCAATCTGATTCCGAAGAGAGTGAAGTTGAAAGAGTCCCTGAAGAGCCTGAAAGCGAAAAAGAAAGTGGTGGTACGTTGGCTCAACTTTCAAGCTTCCAAAAGAATGAGTCTTTCAAAATACGTGGGATGATCAAAGGGCAGCGTATCGTTGCTTTAATTGATACTGGAGCAACCCATAACTTCATTGATGAAGCTGTGGTGGCAAAGAGGGAGTTGCAAACAGAAGATTTTGAAGGGTTCAAAGTTATGGTGGTGGATGGATTCCACATCTCTTGTACCAAAAGGGTTCCCAACATGTCAATGCAATTGGGCAATTACGAAGTCAAAGATGACTTTTATGTGGTTAATATTGGTGATACGGATGCTGTCCTTGGCATTCAGTGGCTGCGATCTCTTGGAGAGATCTCTTTAAATCTGCAAACCATGGAACTCAAGTTTCTATACAATGGAAAGAAGGTGGTGTTGAGAGGGATGTCAAATGGTGGCCCTCGGATTGTGTCATTCAAAAGGATGGCAAGGTTGATACGTCATGACCAAGTGGACTGGGCTGCGGAATGCATGGTTCTTCCAGCTAGTCCTGCTGAAACGAAAGTAGAGTATCCTCCTGATATTCAATCTTTACTCACCAAGAAGAGTAAAGTGTTTGCTGATTTACCTCCTGGACCACCTCCTGATAGAGGTTCAGAACACATCATTGAGCTCAAGGAAGGGGCAAAACCGGTGATCATAACTCCATATCGGTACCCGAAGAGGCAAAAGGACGAGATCGAGAAGAATATTCAAGAACTCTTGAAGATGGGTTTCATACGCCCAAGCAAGAGCCCATTTGCTTTTGCAGTGGTTCTTGTGAAGAAGGATGGTACCATGCGCATGTGTGTGGATTATCGTGCTTTGAATCAAAGCACCATCAAAAACAGATATCCCATACCCAGGATAGATGAGCTCATTGATGAGTTACATGGAGCCAAGTTCTTCTCAAAGATTGATCTGAGATCGGGTTACCATCAGATTCGAATGAGGGGATCGGATGTGGAGAAGACAGCTTTCAGATGTCACTATGGCCATTTTGAATTCTTAGTCATGCCATTTGGGTTGACTAACGCTCCGGCTACCTTTCAGTCTTGCATGAATCGTATTTTTCAGAGTCATTTAAGGAGGTTTGTGTTAATATTTTTTGATGACATTCTGATTTACAGCAAGACTTGGGGAGATCATCTTAAGCACTTGGAGGAAGTGCTTAGTATCATGGAAGCTGAGAGCTTGTTTGCAAAAGCTTCCAAATGTGAATTTGGGATGATGGAGTTACTATACCTTGGCCACATAATCAGTGCTGAGGGAGTGAAGGTGGACCCAGAGAAGATCAAAGCAGTAGTTGATTGGCCACCTCCTGAGAACTTAACTCAGTTGAAAGGTTTTTTGGGTCTTTGTGGGTTCTATCGGAGATTCGTAAAGGGGTATTCACAGAATGCTGCTCCCCTTACCGATCTCACCAAAAAGGGAACCTTTGTTTGGTCCGAAAAGGCTCAAATAGTTTTTGACAAATTCAAGAAGATCATGAGCTCATGTCCGGTTTTGGCAATACCGGATTTCTCCAAGCCATTCGAGCTGCAATGTGATGCATCAAGTGAAGGAGTGGGGGTTGTCTTGATGCAAGACAAACACCCTATCGTGTTTGAGAGCAGAAAATTACGAGGAGTTGAAAGAACATATTCAATCTATGACAAAGAAATGCTTGCTATTATGCATGCATTAGCCAAGTTCAGACAATACTTGGTGGGGAATAAGTTCGTGGTTAAGACTGACCACAATAGCCTCAAGCATTTCATGCATCAAAAGGATCTAAATGAGAGACAACAGAAATGGGTGAGTAAGCTTCAAGCTTACGACTTTGATATTGAATATGTCAAAGGGAAAAATAATATAGTGGCCGATGCTCTCTCCAGGAGACCTCATCTTAGCTCATTAAGTGAGCTTACTTCAGATTGGAGAGACATTTTGCTCGCTGATTATGCTAAAAATCAGTTTGCAACCAGCATTCTTGAGGGTACTTTTCATGATGAAAGGTACAAGGTGGTTGAGGGATTGTTACATTATAAGGGGAGAATCTTTCTGGTGGCTGATTCTAAGTTGAAGAAGAAAATTCTTTTGACTTTTCATGACATTCCAGTTGCTGGCCACCAAGGTTTTTTCAAAACATATCGACAGATCCGAGAAAGGTTTTCTTGGAAGGGATTGAAAGGAGAGATACAACGCTACATTCAGGAGTGTCCTGTTTGTCAAGCGAATAAAAATGAGCACACTTTACCAGCTGGTTTACTACAACCACTCCCTATTCCCAATCAAAAATGGGAAAGTATTTCGATGGACTTCATCACAGGGTTACCCAAAGCCCAAGGGAAAGATTGCATCTATGTAGTGGTGGACCGGTTAACCAAATTTGCTCACTTCTTCGCCATCACTAGCACTTTTTCTGCAGCCCAAGTTGCAGATCTCTTTTTTCGAGAAGTGTTTAAGTTGCATGGATTGCCAAAGAACATCGTAAGTGATAGGGACAGCAAGTTCCTAAGTAAGTTTTGGCAAGAAGTCTTCAGAATGAGTGGCACTGTGCTCACCCCAAGCACTAGCTACCATCCCCAAACTGATGGACAAACTAAAGTGGTGAACAAGTGGTTGGAAGGCTACTTGAGAAATTATGTGTCAGAACAACAGAGAACCTGGGTCAAGTGGCTGCATATGGGTGAGTATTGCTACAATTCTACTTTTCATATGTCAATTAAGATGTCTCCTTTCTTGGCACTTTATGGGTATGAGGCACCTAGTTTTGCAGATTTAGTGTTTGGTGACAGCAAGGCACCCCTAGCCAAGGATTTGTTGCAGAATAGCCAGGATATAATGAAGTCCTTGAAGGATAATTTGCAGATTGCACAAAATCAGCAAAAGTTGTATGCGGATCAGAAACGTGTTGAGCGTTCCTTCGTGGTTGGAGATATGGTATATTTGAGATTACAACCATATAGACAATCTACTCTCAAGAAGAGTGGCACTGAGAAGTTCAAACCTCGCTTCTATGGGCCCTTTAGGGTCATCAGAAAAGTTGGAGCTGTAGCTTATGAATTAGAGCTACCTTCTGATAGCAGAGTGCACGTCTTCCATGTGTCTCGCCTCAAGAAGGCACTTGGACATAATGTGATTGCTTCATCACAGCTACCACCTTTGGATGAAGAGGGACAGTTGGCACTAATTCCAGAAGAGATACTTGATGTTCGAGAACGTTCTTTGAGGAAAAGAACCATCAAAGAGTACCTGGTTAAGTGGAAGGACCTACCTATGGAGGATGCAACTTGGAAAAATGATGAGATCTTTCATCATCATAGTTTACAATTGCTTGAGGACAAGCAATTTTGGGAAGGGCGGACTGTAATGACCCCATCTTGAATCTAATCTCATAATAACCGTTGGCCTATTCCTGGAAATCCGTAGGCTATTCGGAAGGTGCAAATGAGGGTTTCCTATTCTTTAGGATGTCTTTGTTCGAAGTTTTGATGGCAAATTCTTTCTGGGTTTTTCGAGAGCTTCGCGGAGGTATGTCTGTTTCAGTTTTTTGAGCATTTTCAGGAATTTACTATTTTTAGTAAATTCTATTTTTGGCAGCTAGCAGGATTGTCACCAGGAGTTAACTTTCCTTTTTAAGTTGACTCATTCAGTTTTGGGCTTCAGAATTCGGTCTTGGTGGAATAAGTGAATTTCACTTAAAAAAATATATATATAAAAAAAATAATAACATTATATTCTAAAATTATGACCTTGGCCTAGTCAAAATAACTTAATGTTATTTAAAAAAAAAGTGGACTTGAAGGGGGGCGCCATCATTGCTTGGGAAAGGGCGCCACCTTTTAAGGCTTCAAAGGAGGTCAACTGAAGCCTATAAAAGAAAGCATTGGGGTCTCATTTGAACATCTTGGTTTTAAACATTGTTATGCTGCCGCTTTGGCTCTGGAACTGCTTCGGGGAATGAAGGCCTCCTAGCTTGGGCATCATTTCATGCTTGCAAGACAGCATCTAGTGGTGAATTCGGTCATTGATATTTGTATTTACTTATGTATTGATTTCAGTTATTTGGTATTATTATTGTTTCAGATATTGTATTCTGTATATGACAGATCTAGGTTTTTAATCATAAATCGGAAAAAATAAAGAAAAAGGTTCTGGGCATTATTTCATGGTCTTGCCTAGGCTTAGGCGCCCCTTTTCTCATATTTTCAGAATTTTTGAAGCTTGCAATTATTTTCTAGAGCAAATCGCCCCATTCAGCCAAGACACCCTTGGGGTTTGCATTGGAATCCGTGTATTAATTATTGGATGCAGATTGGATCAGATCTTGGGTGCTAGCTTGGGCGCCATCTTAAGGAAGAGACTTTGCAACAGAAATCAGGAAGATTGAGCAAATTTTGTGAGTTATGAACATCTGAAGAATTTAATAGGTGGCTGGTTTTTCTTCTTTCTAAGAGCAAATTCTTCTTATTTTGTAAGCTGACAGTAGTACTAGCAGCCATTCTTTATTTGTTCAAATCTGATTTCAAAAGTTCAGTTTATGAAGTTATTGTATTAATTTTTTAGCTCCGCCCTATGGTAGCTACTTTCCCTATTGGGGTTAGCAAGCACATTCTGGGTGTAGAGCTCCGCCCTATGGTAGCTACTTTCCCTTCTGGGTTAGCAAGCACATGCTGGGTGTGGAGTAGTTTCATTCTTCAGTATTTTCAATTAAAGCATTGTTATTAATTTCACTCCGTCATATGGTAGCCCCTTACTCCGCTTTGGATTGGGTAGCACATACTTGACGTAGAGTTCCTTGTTTTGTAATTTCTGTTATCTCCACCATATGGTCGCCTCATTTCCATATTGGATTGAGTAGCACATACTTGGTGTCGAGTGTGCTTTCAGTATAATAGATTGTAGGGATCCTCTGACCATATGCTCGTCGTTCGCCGGCGCATTCTTGGTTAGAGTTCTTGCTTCAGCATCGTTTTGGTTTAGCCGCTAACCTTAACGGGTGCTTTGGTTGTAACTTGCAATTTGAAAAGTTGAAAATTTTTGGCTCGGAATATTTCACACCTAGCCAAACCTTCCTTGGATTCTCATGAGAACCCAAATTGCACTCAGTTACGTCTTTTGAAATGAATGAGTCTCTCGACTTGATTCTATCATCTCCATCAAAGACGCTTCTAAACTGACCAGTCCTCTTGGGATAGTGTTTGTCTTCAGCTGAATGATGTCTTTCCCAAACAAGGTCTCCTTCCCATCACTGATCTGAACCATTTTCCAAGTCTATGAGCTGATCATGGAACTTAGCCTCACAGTTCAGAAACCTCTTAATTTGTTCATCATCATCAAAGACCTACCAATGATGAACATTGTTTGGGATTGAAGGCTTGACAAACACCTCCACTTGATACTGACAATGAGGGCTTGTATTTGCAATGTCAAATTGAGCACCTAACCCTGTAAGTCTGTTAGCTTCTTGGTTGAAACTCCTATCATGGTAACAAATATTGAATGCATCAAAGAACTCCAACAAGTCCGAAACAACATTTCAATATTTTTTCAACCTTTTATTTTTTATGGCAAAAGCACTGTGGACTTGCTTTACCAACTCAAAATCGCCCTTAACAATAAAGCACTTGATTCCATATTCATGGGCAATATTTAGACCAAACAAGAGTGCCTCATACTCAGCGGTATTGTTAGTGCACTCAAAAGAAAGCTGAAAAGAAAACATATAGCATATACCATTGGGGGCAGAGAAGACAACCCTAGCTCCATTTCCAATATTGGAGCAAGCTCCATCATAGCACTTCTTCCAAACTGCATTTTCTTTGTCAGGGTCTACATTAAGAACAATAGGTTGTTCGTTAATATCAACATTTCCAACAAAGTTGCCAAGGTCAACTTCCATGTACAACACTTCATTGAGAGCATGCTTCAGATCTTCAATCACATGCAACATATTTGGCTCTCTATAAACCTTGACCATCTTACCCTCAAAAGGAATGGTGGCATAGGAAAGGTCCATCTGCACACTTCCACCCACACTAGTAGCCTATTTATGCGACAACAACATCTCCCACTTAGGCGGGCAGTCCACAACCACCACGTCCATGTTCAAGTACTTTTCAGGATGAACTGCCAATTGTACTATCAACCCTTTAACTTGCCCAACAACTGGAACTTCTCATGAGTCCATGGCATAACACTTGCCAAAGGCTGATGTGATCTTCACTCCAAGCTCATTGATGACACCCAAGGGCATCACATTGCAAGAAGCACCAGAGTCAAACATGTAATTGTGAACAACCAGAGCATTGATCATCAGAGTCGTATAAAATGGATCCACGTTCAGCTGATTTTCTACAAGCGCAGTCCCCAAATAGACCTTCGAAGCAAGTTCAACAACCCCTTCTGATTATTCATCTTCTTCCGGGGGTGCTTGGGGCAACTCAACTTCATTTGCCGCTGACCTTTCACCAAATTCTAAATATTCAAAGGCCCTCTTCCTGTGTTCAGGGATTCGCAATAACTCAACAAGTAGTAAGATGATCTTTATTTGACTCAACACTTGAGCCATATCACACACTATACTGAGGAAGAGGCATGCTTTTTGGAAGGGTAACAACACTTTCAGCTGGAATACAGTCGCTTAAAATCTGAAGTGGAGAACGCTGGGGTGGTTCCGGAACTTTGAAAACAACCTTCAAAGGTGGATTTTGCTTAGCCTCATTTGCACCCCTAGGGATGCTAAACAATATAGGCATTCTGTTGCTCCTAGCAGGAGCACCTCTAAGCTTAGCAGCTTGGGTTACAAGTACCATTTTGGAAGCTTCTTGAATTGCTATAGCTTTCTTTGCTTCCTTGCTTGCATTCCCTGCTTTTGGATTTGCAGGGCTAGTGTCTTGAGGAGCAGCACCTAGTTGCCTACTTCTCAAGTTGTATTTGTTCTTTTGGGCAGCTGCTGCATTAATTAATAGCTGCCTGTCCTCAATTGATGGATTGCCCCCAGGTTATTTCTTGATCATCATAGAGCACAAGAGATCAAAATCATGGACGAACAATTCATATGCTTGTGCCACATTAACATCACAAGTCAAAAGTTGGGACACACTCCATTTCAGCAACACTCCAAAACTGATCAAATGTAGCATCAGTTAGTAATTCCGTGGAGGCAGTTGATTCATCTTGAGGTTTTTGGCAATCAAACTTAAAAATCTCATAATTGAATGATGCATATTCAGGTTCATCTAGCTCTTCATCGACTTCTTCAACAATATCACATGGAGGGTGTGGAAGGAAGCATTTATCACACCAATCAATGTCCAAATCAGAATTTACAGCATTTACCTTAGTGTTTAAAGGATTAGACACTTCCTTTCCGGCCCTTCTGTTCTGATTTTTTTCTGTTCTTTCTTCACGTGCAGGGCTCTTCTCTCTATCATTATCTTGATAGTGGAAAGCAGGCCCCTTTGTGATTGATTTGGATTTGGAGCCCGTTCGTAGCTGGTAGACACTTGAGGGGCCCCCTTTTCAGCTCTAGCCAATTTGTATGACAATAGAGGCCAAAGTTTTGATAGTTTCTTCCAAGTTGGTTGTCTTCGTGGGCTGTGTTTTGATTGACCAGCTTCACATCAGCCCGCTTGTTCAAGGGCTTTCCCACAGCCTTGATGTTGTTTTCAATTTGGATGGCTATATTGAATGCCAACCATAGGTTAATGGGAGCCTTGTTCCTCAATAAGTATGCAACCTTCTTATCAAAGGCATCACAATAGTTTATCAAGCACGCTGTATCACTAGGCCTGATGTTTTCGGGCAGCCACATCATAGTCTTGTTGAACCTTGTGTTAAAGTCCTTCACACACTCATTAAGATTCTTCTTGATGTTTTCAAATTTGGCCAAGAGGAACCTTGGATCAATCCTAGCAGCATACTGAATTCTAAAAATATTTTGCATCTCTTCACGTGAATCAATGCATCCAGAGGGAAGGGAATTAAACCATTCACGAGCATCTTCCTCCAACGTCTGCACAAACAGCTTGATGCACACATCCTCATACTCAACCTCATAATCTTCAATGATGTTTTGAAAAGCCTTCAAGTGTTGATCACCACTCACTGCATTTTTCCCTTGGAATTTTGGGAGGCATTTCTTGACTTCATTTGGGACCTCATTAGGATAGCCTTCCATCTCATCAAAATTGATAGGCCTAAATCTAGGAACGTGGAATGCAGGACGTGCATTTTAATCTTGGTTCCTATGCCTCATGATTGGATCAATATGAGGCGCAAGAACAAATGGCAAAGGGATACGAGGGGGGTGAACGAGGTGGACTTGGTGGATCAGATCTAGGAGGGGACTCAGCGGTTTGAGAAGCTAGAAAATAGACAGGACTATGTCTCAGAATCAATAGAATCGTTGTGATAGTCCTCAATAATGGGGGGGTTAACAAAGATTTCAAGATTATCAGGCTCTCGAAAGCCTTGAACAATTGAACTTTGCCCTCCAGACTTGTCCCCTTCTTCTTTGAGGAAGACCTAAGGTTGGAACAAGTTGCTTAGATGGGTCACTTTTGAAAGATTATCTCAGTCCTTCCAGCTTTGCAAACAATGAGATGCTCAAAACTGAAAGTTAGTAAATATTCATAATAGACACCAATCTATCTTGAAACCAGATGATACAATAGGAGTCGCCACTAGAAATAAACTTCTAGAATATAACTGTTCATAAACTAGTTGTGATACATGCTGATAACATACTTTGTTGAGTTTAATGATGAAATAATATGCAAAGATATTGAAACTTCCAGAATTACATTCAAAAGGGAAAAGACACCTTCCAACATGCAATATTAACAATGTTTTGCAATAAAAACAACATAAGTCAAATTGTCAAACCTTAAAAACTTCTTGGCACGTCCCTAGTGGAGGGCTACTACGTTGACAAACAAGACAATCAGATTAATGTAGTAACAATAGAGATCTTTCAAACTGATAGCAATTCTTAGCAAGAGTTCCCGACAACACAAGTGTCCTAGACTTCAATTTAATCTCCGGCAATGGTGCCATAAGAGTGTTGGTTCCCAGTTGTACACCTCACTAATCTGGCCTTGCACACTTGAAGGAAATGACAAGCAATGATGAGAAACCCACTAGAATGTCATAGTCGGGGGAGGGTTTGGCATCAAGAATGGACTAGACTAGAGAAAATCACTGGGAGGCACCTACAAAGGGTATGATCAACGCCTTGCTACTTCTGGCTCTGCCTGAACCAAGGTGAGAGGATCTATGGGGTAGCTTGCTCACATGGAGAGATTATGCAATTCAACCTCCATGGGGATGATTGGCACAAAGAGACACAGACCTGACCAAAACACAACCAAGCTTGCTCACTCCACTCGGGAAGGGTTGTCACACGAAATGAGCAAATGTTCTAGGCCAGACACAAGCTACTAAAGACATACGAATGTGATTGCAACTTTAATCCAAAAAGAATCTTCAACAACACAGGGGTTGAATAAGAGATTGCAATGCTAGGCTTTAAAGCACAAAATGCAGACGCATGCTAAATACACAACGTTTATGCATCTGCAGGCAAATAACACTTCAGATATGCGGAGGGCGTGTTATATGCAGGGTAGGACAGGGTAGGACGAGTTGATAGTTATAAAAAAGGGGAGGGTGGTGTGACGGAGGTCTTCAGTCAGCAGGGGTTCTTTCAACATTCATGGCATCATCTATTGCAAAGATGCAACAAAAACTCAAATGCAAGCTAATGGAACTACAAAGAAGGATTTGCCTTTTCCTATTGAATCCATAACCTAGGGTGCCCTAACAAGTTATTCAGGAACATACTCCAAATACAATGCATAAAGGGATTTATAATCCAAAACTAAACCCAAGATGACAACCAATAATGAGCATATAATAAGATATCTTATCAACAACATTAGCAAGACATATCACTGCATTTCATCAACGGAAAATCGCAGAGAACCACATGAATTTTCATTAACTTGAGATAAAAATCTTACATACACCCATGCTTTAAAATGCTGCCATCGGGACATGCATGGTGGATTTGCTCCATGTTGGGCAGGGGAGTCATATAGAGATGCTCTCAGAGTTTGCTAATGGTTGTACAACGGCAACCACCTTAGCAAGAGAGACAAAACATACACATCAGTGATCCCAAAATGTGAAGAGCCTATACGTAGAGAAGAACAAAGACCAACAACAACCAAAAAACTTTGAATAGAAGACAAGCCTTCTATTTATACATTTTTCAAACTTTCAAATCCAGGAATGAGAGTTGTAACCTCCAAAAGTATAAAACACCCCTTCAAGTTCTGCCAAGATGCTCCAGGCTGGAAAAAACACCTTACCACACTTGGAATCTTTATCTATTTGCCTAAAAAATAATTTCTCTAACTGCCTCTTCAAGAAATGATGGAGATTTGCAACAAACTTCTTGATTTCTTGGCTAGAAATGCCCCTTACACGAGCTGGAAGAAAAATATTCATTTGAGGAGCCAAACAAACCATTTGTCTTTTGTGTAACCGCCTGGAGATGTCCTTCGACCACTCATTAGCATAGTTGAAACTACCTGGACAACTGCCTTTCCTCTTATGCACGCCATGGAACAACCTGCTCTTGCAATGATTTTTTGGGAATATTTTGGATCCATGGTTGTTTGAGTAATTATTCCTTGGAGTGACCCACCTGGATCTTTAAACGCTACAATATCCTCCCATGGAGGAACTTGGACAAGCAAAGCAAATGAACATACAATGACTCAACTTTATTTCTCCCTTTATACTTTGCTTTTTTACAAATGCGGGCGTTTAGGCCTTGGAGACCTTTGGGGAAGGTCCGCAGGTCGTTGATCTCTGTCTAAGTCCCCGAGATAATGACACTTGTCATCCTCGTGGGACTCCTTTGGCCTTTGACATTTCAACGTTGTCCTCTCTCCATCGGATCTAGTTGGGATGAGCAAACGCACCTCGTTGGATCATCATCTGAGGGGTGGAGTGTTATTGGATACTACTTCCTTGGCCCCAAGGGTATGCCACTTGGCAGCCCCGTGGGCTTCCTGAGTCCTTTTGACTAGTCAGCCTTGATTGCGCACCGTCGGATCATCTTGCTTTGAACAAATGTGTGCCGTTGGATATGCCCCGTTTGAAAACAAATAGCTACTTCATGGGTCTAAAAATGACGCTCGTGTGACCGTCCTAAACATTTGAATCCCAACGACTACCTGCCACGGCTTAAAGTTGACGTCTGCACGTCAATCGAAAACATCTACAAGACTGTCACCTGCAATTTGGAAATATTCTTTCGGGGACTTTGTTCCACGACAATTTTTTCAGTCTTTGTCTTTGGCCTCCCTATTTGCTTCAGCATTATTGTCCGGCAAGAAATGTGTCCAAGCAATTCTCCAGAAGGAATTGAACCTCTGCACTTTTGTCGAAAGAATTTGGCACTTAGCTCTTTTGCCTTTGTCAGGACAATTGTTTTGGACAATTTGTTCGAAACAATTTTCCCTCAGAAATTGGCCTTAGTACTTCTCTCGAAGAAATGCAATTCCTTCGAACTTTTTGCTCTTGCAAAATGTCCGAAGGAAATAGACCTCTGCCCCGCAACAATTTTGCCGAAAGAATCTTTTGGGCACTTGACTATACCCTTCGGAATTTTTTTTAAGGGCACCTACCCTACAAAAATGCCCTTCAAACTTTTGGAATGGTCCTTCCATCTCTTTAAAGTGCCCTTCGGAACTATTGAAAGTGTCCTCCATCTTCAGAAAGTGCCCTTCGGGAGTTTTGAAAATGTCCTTCGCCATCCAGACTTATTCTTCGGACTTTTTGCTTGGGAAAAATGTTTGAAGGAAATGGACCTCTGCTCAGTAACAATTTTGCTGAAAGTACATTTGGGGCCTTTGAAAATATCATTCATAATTTTTGTTAAGGGCACCTGCCCTACAAAAATGCCCTTTGGACTTTCTGAATGGTCCTTCAATCTCTTGAAAGTGCCTTTCGGAACTATTGAAAATGTCCTCCATCTTCAAAAAGTGCTCTTCGGGAGTTTTGAAAATGTCCTTCGCCATCCAGACTTATTCTTCAGACTTTTTGCTCGAACAAAATGTCTGAAGGAAATGGACCTTTGCTCAGCAGCAATTTTTCCGAAAGTACTTTGCGGGCCTTCAAAAATATCCTTTGGAATTTTTTTTAAAGGCACCTGCCCTAAAAAAATGCCCTTCAAACTTTCTAAATGGTCCTTTGATCTCTTGAAAGTGCCTTTCGGGATTTGTGTCCTCTGGATCCGGAATTATCCTTTGGACATTTTGTAGACACCCTTCAGGAATTTTGCAAGGGCAAAATGTCTGAAGGAAACAATCCTTGGGACATTTCGCAAAGGCAAAATGGCCCTTCAAAAGTGTCCTTCGGGTTTTTTTCAAGTGTCGTTTGCCCTTCAAAAGTACCTTTCAGGAATTTTGCAAGGGCAAAATGCCCAAAGGAAATAATCCTTCGGACATTTTGCAAAAGCAAAATGGCCCTTCGGGATTTATGGAAAGTACCTTTGGCTGAAACAAATGACCTTACAATTCCTTTGGGCTTTTTGTGCAGGTAAAATGTCTGAAGGGCAAGACTTTTTGCCGTAGAAAAAAAGTCCGAAATGAATGACCCGAAACCAATGAAATAACCCTTCAAAACTTTTGTAAAACACTTAGCACGAAAGCGATATGACATTGAATTCTTTCAGAACTTTTGTAGCGGACAAATGTTTGACGGAAATAAGTCTTCAAAAGGCCTGAAAGGTCTAAGAGAAGGAACACCTTCACCGAGCAACGACAAGACAAAGGACTTAGCAAATAATGTACATGAACTTGACTTTCCAAAGGAATACATGGAGACAAAAATCTAGCTAAGGACATAAACTTTGATACAAACAAGGGCCCAATTGCTCTAGTGCAATTTTGGGCACTAACAGGTTGATGAGAGAGTGATTAGGGATAATGAGGGACGAGGGATGAGTAGGGAGTGTTTAGGGATGATCATGGATAATGAGGGCTGATGAGAGTGTGTCTAGGGGCTATGAGGGATGATGAGGGTCAATGAGGGAGTGATCAGAGATGATAAGGGATGATGAGGGTCAATGAGGGAGTGATTAGGTATGATGAGGGATGATGAGGGAGTGATTAGGGAAGATGAGGGTTAATGAGGGTAGATGAGGGTGTGTTTAGGAAAATGAGGGTAGATGAAAGTTTCATTGGCATTGACACAATATATAGTTTGATTGACATAATATATATTGTCATCTTGACCCCACAAATGGATTTAGATATAGATTTAGTGTGAATAGAGATAGGGGCCAATACCTATCAATGTTATTGACTATATCTAGTGCACTCTATCCATTGAACAAGTCTATCAATTATCAATGCTACTACATTACATGCATAATATGTATGGTATGACCAAACTGACCCAATGTGCATAATGCTCGACATGGCATGAATGATTTGTATGATGCAGTACATATCCATATCATAGAATAGAGAGATGCCATCTTTATACGTATTTCATGATGTTGATGTGATACATAATAAAATGGGTGTGGGTAACATGACGTGATGGCTAATTCCTACCCTATTAATATGATAGTTACTTTTAACTACTTGACAACATTGAACGGGATTCATTATGTATGGGTTACATTAGTGTGATGGGCTCATTGTTTGCACATAAGCAAATATGGTGTTTTTGTGTTGCTTCTGGCCTATAATGAACTTAATTGCAAGTAAAATTGGCATGAATGGGTGGTTGGGTGTGCATGGGTGACCACTGTAACCTATATTTTCCCGTGCACACCGCTTGACATGAATTAAAATTGAATTGGGGTGACCATTCGTAAATGTGGCCCAAATTGCCCCTATTTACCATAGTTGCAAATAATTATGGTGTTGTCTCACTTTTTTGCCTATAAGGGATCTAATCATGTTGAACACAACTATCTACTGAGAGGGGGGGGTGAATCAGTAGATGAGCTAAAACTAGTCCATTTAAAACCTTTTACAGAGGATGTAAATTCATGTGCAAATCAAAGAACAAACGCAAAAGTCACACACACACATAGAAGCACATAACATCAAATTTTTACGTGGAAAACCCGAAAGGAAAAACCACAGTGAGAATCAACTGCTAGAATCTACTGTTCTACAATAAAATGCCTTACTGGCAAACCTCACTGTTTGCATTCAAGGACACCAATCTTTAGGAGACACCAATCTTCTTACTGAGCACCAACCCAATTTGTATGTAGGCGCCAACCTCCCTGAACTATGGAGCTACAACTCCAGTGTACAAGATAGATTCACAAGTGAGTCCAGTTCAATGTTCTTTGTTACAAGTCTAATCTGTAACTACTCACCTTCTCATTATTTGTGTGCTCTATCTTCCTGCTTGCTTAATCTCCGTCTGCATATGTCTTTCACTCTGTATCTGCATACATTTGGTTATGCTTTGTTCAAATACATTTCATTCCCATTCCTTCTCTGCGTTTTACTTTGTCTGCGTATTTCTTTTTATCGACAGTGCTTTTTCTCACTTGAAAACGCAATAGCAGCAACACCTTTATGATGTGTTAAGAGTAGTGTTTATACAAGGATTCGTTAGGGTTTCTCGACTCACTTATTGCATTCACATTCTATTTGCACTTAACTAGTTTCAGTTCTAGATTCTCCTTTAATGAGTATTTGACATTTGCATTTTCCCGCATCTTGGTTCTTGCATCATACAACAATTGTCTATTCTCATTTCTATCTTTGACAACTACAGGATTCTGGTCATAACTACGTCGTTTCCTTTTCGTGTCTTGGTTCATGCATCACGTCGTAATGTTCCTGTCTTTTTACTATGTTTGGCAACTGTTGGATTTACCTCTTAAATGCACAATCTCCTTAATCGATGATTGATCGGTTGGATCGATCAATCTCGAGCTCTGTGCAATCATATATAGGTTTTGTCTATTCCTTCAATTGTTTGTTGAGAATATATTAAATGCAAGCCTTTGATTTCTTTCTTCGTGCCAAGTCTAACCATCGAGCTCCTTTTTGCATCTCGCTACTTCCTATCTATCAGGATCGCTTTTGCTCCTTTCGATTTATTTGAATATGCTCGATCTTTAACTTTGCCACTATGCATTAACCTTCGAGCACCTTTAAGGCTTTGGATTCACCTGCTCCATTGGATCTTCTTAATCCTGACTTGCTTGTGTCATTGGATCATCAAAGATGTTTGCTCTTTATGTTGACTAGATCATTAACCTTCGTTCATCTCGCTTCTTTCGACGTCTTTTAGATGCTTCTCCTTCGTTGATCTCTTCAGACTTGCTCGAACTTTAACATGTTCCCTTTGGGACAATTTTTGCAGACTTTTTGTCCGGGTTATTTTCCTCGAGTTATTTTCTTTGGGACTTTTCTCTTCGGGCTATTTTCCTGACTTAATTCTTCGGGACAATTTCCCTGACAAATTGTCCTTCAGAATCCTTGGAAATGTCCTCATGCCCTTTGGCTTTTCTGTAGACTACCCTTCGGCTTTCTTGAATGGTCCACTTGCCTTTCGAACTTCTTGAGAAGTGCCCTTTGGCTTTCTTGAACGGTCCACTTACCCTTTGGACTTTCTGCGGACTACCCTTCAGCGTTTTTGAATGGTCCACTTGCCCTTCAGACTTCTTGAGAAGTGCCCTTTGACTTTTTTGAATGGTCCACTTACCCTTCGGACTTTCTGCGGACTACCTTTCGGCTTTTCTGAACGGTCCACTTGCCCTTCGGACTTCTTGAGAAGTGCCCTTTGGCTTTCTTGAACAGTCCACATACCCTTCAGCCTTTTGCAAACTACCCTTCGGCTTTTCTGAAAAGGTCCACATACCCTTCGGCTTTTTGCAAACTACCATTCGGCTTTTCTGAAAGGGTCCACATACCCTTTGGCTTTCTTGCAGGCGTCTACATGCTCTTCGAAATAATTTCTGCAAGCTTTTTGTCCGAAAGATTTGTTCTTGCCAATATTTCCAAAAGAATTGTCTTTGCCAATTCTTCCGAAAGAATTCTTCAAGACCATTTCGGGTTCTTCATTCAGCATGACTTATAGACTTGGAAGAAGTAAAGTCATCTTAGAAACCTGATCAACTCTTCCAGACCCATTCAGGTTTTCAACTTTGCTTAACTTATTAAAATGAACTAAAGTTGTTGCAAAACTCCGATCAACTCACCTAGACCCATTCGGGTTTTTCACATTGCTTAACTCATAAACTTGAGAGAAGCAAAGTCATTCTAAAATCTTGATTACCTCTTCCTTGACCCATTCGGGTTTTCCACATTGCTTATCTTATAAACATGAAAGATGTAAAGTGCTACCGAAACCCCGATCAACTCTTCTAGACTCTTTTGGGTTCTTGAGACAACTTGACTTATAAAAATGAGATAAGTAAAGTCGTTGCATAAACCTGATTAACACTGCTACGCCCATTAGGGTTCTCGGGACAACTTAACTTATAAAGTTGAGAGAAGTAAAGTTGTTATGGAATCCCGATTTGCACTACAAGAACCATTTGGGTTCTCAAGACTACTTTACTTATTTTATAAGTAGAAGCTCTTCATAAATCCGATTTTCATTGTAAGTCTGTGCAATTCAACTTTTGACTTTGATAGCATAAGTTGCCTTTGGCATCAATGACAATAGTACAGACATCAGCCAAAATTGTCAACAAATCATAAGTAAAATTGGAATGTATGAGTGATTAGGTATGCGTTGGATTGTAAACTTTAGTTTTGACAAACCTAGAACTTCTAGAAATGCCAACAAGCAATCTGGAAGGTGCCAAAACCTAAAAAATGACTTTATTTACCCAAAATGGATATTAATTGTAAAAGTTATGCACTGAAATCCCTAAGTTCAATATTAAAATCTCGAAAATACTTAAGTATTGGTCAAATTGGATTTTGAAAAACTATCTCCCATGATGCAGAGTGACCATAATTTCTTATATTTACTAAAATAAATTTAAAGTATAAGTTTACATAAATGTAAACTTATACTTAACATTTATTTTAATAAACCACCCACTCCCACATACTAATTCATCCCCTCTTGCATTCTACCCTTTCATGACTTCACTGGAATATAACACATACGTGCTATGATATGTTTGAATTCAAAAGCCAAGCCTTTTGGCTCGGAGATGGCTTGGATTCTCGAGCCAAAGGCTTGGATTTGTCAACACTGCGGAATCCGAGATCTTTGACAAATAAAAAAAATTCAACTTACATCACCAAATACATTGAATTTCAACGAGCCAATTCATAAAATTATTTTCACGATGATAAGCATGCTCTCCTCTTTCCAAATTTATATATTTTTTAATTTTTGGACTATTTTAAGGTTTTTATTTGTGTTTATTTCTAATTCTAGATTTTTTAAGCCACTACATGCCACAAATATACATCCCTAAATATGTTTAAGTATTTTTGATTTCATTAATCCAAATGTGAAAAAAATTATATGGTCACAAACTAGGTCTAATTCTATATACATTCAAATGAAAAAAACCAATTTTCTTTTTTGTTTGAGGTAGTTATGGAGGTCATACGGCCATTTATCAAATTTTTGTTAGTTTTCAAGATCTATTTACTTATAAAATTAATTTTAAAAATATTATTCATTATTTTTTCTAATAAAATATAGGTCACAAACTAGATGATTTTATCTAAATTTTCACAAAAGGGTTTAAAAAATTACTAAACTTTGTTATAAAAAGGTTGTGTTGTATAAAAAGGTTTAAATAAGACTTTCTCTTTGAATTTTAAATGTTCGACTTATACTTAACTATTTTTTTTAAAAAAATAGTGTTTTGTAAACTAGACTTGAAATGTCATAATTCATGTTCTTACACCATCTTCAAATTTTGAGTGTAGCCATCTCAAATAATCTATAAAAGTCGATATTTTTCAATTTTTAGGAAAAACATGTCCTCAGATAATCCCCGTTTTGCCCACCATCTTCCTGCACTTACCCTTGTACATGTGTGCACCAAATTCTAGCTCTAAGCAATATTACTAAAAAAATAGCAATATAAACTAAAGCTTGATAACGCCAATAGAAATGGATAAAGAAGACACATTGGAACAAATAAAACATGCTTACCATCCTTTTTACCTTCTCTTGCCTCCATTCCAGGATTTGCACTTGATCAAATGATTGCCTATAGACTTAGATTGACATGGATGCTTGATCAAAGGATTTGGATGATGGATTCAAATGAAGTTTGATTGAAGGATTAGTTTTGGCATGATGATGTTATAGAAATGCTAGTTGATTGCTAAATGGGCATGGATTTGATAGAAGCTTGTTAGATGGCTTCCATGGAGGAGGAGCTTTGGTTAAATAGAGGGAGGGAAGATCAAGGGCTAAGATTCAAACTTGGATGAGGAGATCCAATGGATA
The DNA here is from genome assembly GCA_037957365.1 of Torreya grandis. Lineage (NCBI taxonomy): Eukaryota > Viridiplantae > Streptophyta > Pinopsida > Cupressales > Taxaceae > Torreya > Torreya grandis. The sequence continues at coordinate 4,964,649 of JARHVA010000310.1, forward strand.
AAAATTATCCAAGAAATATTAAATTCCTTGAAAGTCCCTAGTTTAGAGACGTCTAGAGACTTGGAGGAGCTTCTCCAATTTTAGAAGCTTCTTGGTTAGCTTAGAAATAATGGAGGATTAGGGGGGCTTTAATGAGGATCAGGATTCCTAGGGATTTAGGAATACCTAGGGAGTAGGTTAGTAAGTGGTTAGGTGGGATTATAGGAATTTTAAATTCCCATATAATGGATAACTAGAAATAGATTAGGATAATGGGAGATTTAGAATAATTAATGAAAGAAGTGGGATAAATAAGGTTAGTGAATGAAAGATTATTGAAAGGGGCTATTAGATAAATGGCTAGAATTTGGATAAATTAGCGTGATGATTTAGAATAAAATGGGGTTAACATAATTAGTGTCGATTAATAAGAATATTATTGACAACAATGAGGTGAGTGATTTTAGGTGTATACATTTTGCCTCTCTTTGAAAGGGTATTGCAACTGAAACGGAGTGAAAGGAGCAATGGTCTTTGAAAGAAAAACCATGTCATGGATGAATGTTAGTAGATGATGTTAGTGGATATGATGTCCCCTCGAGGGGACATGCAGGGAAGAATGAGCCGGATGGTCACTCGAAAGAAGAAACGATGGGTGGGATGATATGGATAGATGAGGGGATGGGATGCCAGATGTGGGATAGAAGATGAAGAAGATGAGGTCGACATTGAGCAATGAGCTACAAATTGATAACGATGCCCCTGGCAAGGACACATGCATAGGGAATAGAAATGATGGGTGTCACAGTTGTAGACACATCCCAAGGGGGAATCAATCGTAACAAGATGATGATAGGATTAAATGGCCACAAGCTTTAGACGTATCCCAAGCAATGACACATGCAAGGGAGAGCTATAGGCCAGGATAGATTGATGATTAAGATTAATGATGGGTGTAGCTCAAAGCTAGAGTTTGATCAATGATGAAGAGGATAAGAGAGAATAAATGATGTGATCGAGTGAGCAAAAGATTGGGGGATGAGGATGGATGATAGAGATAGTGGTCGAGCTATCCTTGGGTATTGAAAGATGGCCAAGTGTTTCCTACATAGTCTGAAAAGACCTTAGGCCGATGTAGTTCTGACTAGGAGATGATGATGAGGACGAGGATTAATGATTAGAGGATGATGCTGGTGATTAAAGGATGCGACTCAGATGATGATTATGAGAATAAAAGATTGGATGTTAGTCGGATGGGTTGTGATAGGGAGAAGGATGATGAGATAATTGATGAGATTGTTGGACATAGGCATTGATGTATGAAGGATTGTCATTGATGTCAAAGGCAGCATATGCTATTATGCATTAATGACAAAGGTGTTGAGTTGAACAGACTTGTTGTAGAGCCCCATGGAGTTGTGTGTGTACTTTGAATGACTATGAAAATACAAGAATAGTCATATGAATGCCTTTGCTCACATGGTTATCTTCACAGATATGGCTAAGTACATAGGTTGATGTTAACGACATTTGCACGTATGGTAGCATCTAAAGGAAATGATCACACTATAATAATTAGGTTTGTGCCTACTCTTTGTGGTCTAAGTTCTAAGTCATAAGGATGAGTAGAGCAAATGTTATAAATGCATAAGGTTGTCCCTCAGCTAAAAGCCTTCTAAGTTTTCATACTTAGTCGATTTTGCACCTTTGCATTTGTCTGGGACATTATTTCGGAAGAAGTGACTCGGGCAATTCTTTCAAAAATAATGGTAAAGGAAATTCTTTCGGGAAAATGTTTGGTCTCCACACTTAGTTGTTTTTGCAATTTGGAATTCTTTCGGAGAAAGTGGTTCGGCAAATTCTTTCGAGAAAATGGTTTAGACTCTGTCAGACAAAATGTCCGCAACAAAGTTTCCGAAGGAAATGGGTGCAATTTGGAATTCTTTTGGAGAAAGTGGTTTGGCGAATTCTTTCTGGAAAAATGGTTAAGTCTTTGTTAGAAAAATTGTCCCGAACGAAAGTCCGAAGGAAATGGGTCCTGAACAAAAATTCCGAAGGGAGCTTTGTTAAAGTGCTGAAGGGTAAGTGACCCGAACAAAGTTTTTGAAGGCTACATTTGCAAAAGTTCCGAAGCATATGTGGACTTTGGCACAAGTTTCGAAGGGTCTGTTGCAAAATTTCCGAAGGGACACTTGAAATTGTTCCAAAGGATAGTTCGAATAGACAGAGGACACTTGCAAAGTTTTTGAAAGGATTTTTGAAAAGCCCCGAAGGGTACGTGCCAAAAGTTTCGAAGGGCACTTAGACATTTTGTTGGGGAAATTGTCCCGAAGTCCCTTAGACAAAAAGGCCACAACAAAAGGTTCCAAAGGGCACCTTGAGAAATTCTGAAGGACCATTACAAAGTCTTCGAAAGATAATTCGGAAGAAGTGTAGGGCATTTTCACAAGTGCCAAAGGTTCAAGACAAGATAAAGATCGAGCAAGTCTAAAGAGATCGATAGACCGAAAGCATTCCATTGTTGCCGAAAGAAGTGAGATGAGGTCAACATGCCAAAGTTTAACGACCAAGCCAATGTAAAGATCATGCATCTTCAGAGATCGTATGCCACGCGGAAATCTGAATGAGGAAGATCCAATGGAGCGCGAGGACACAATGGAACAAGGTGATCAATGATTATCGACGCAACGAGAGATTATGGATCGAGCATATTAGAGTATATCGAAAGGAGCAAAAGCGAACCAAAATATAAGGATTAGTGAGATGCACAACAAAACGCAATGGTTAATGAAAGGCAACAGTAAACTCTATGCAAGCTTGAAGATCTAACAACATGCAGATGCTGGATGGAAAGATCGACAAACACGTTTCAAAGTTGGAATGAAAACACAAAGATCTGACGGAGCAAAAGAGCTTGGAGGTGGCACGAAGAAAGAAATCAAAGGCTCGCATTTAATATGTTCTAACGGTCAAGTGGAGGAACAAACAAAAGTTATGAATGGACTCGATATGTCTACATGGAGCTTGAGATTGATCGATCCAACTGATCAATCTACGATTAAGGAGGCTGCACATTTATGACTTAAATCCAGCAGTTGCCATAGATAGTAAAGAGCCCTGAACATTATGGCGTGAAGCATGAACCGAGACATGGGAAATCGATAGGTAAGTCATAATGGAGAAAAGTCCTTAATGGAGATAAATGAGTGTAGTCGAAGTGTGAACATATTGAAAACATGAAACGCTAGAATCATTGTCCATATATACGACATCTAGAACATTGTCATATGTTGTTGTTGCAATTGCCAAAGGTGTTACTAGAGCGACTCAAAGTGTGTCAATTGGAGACGTATACAGACATAGTAAAAGTTAGAAGGATAGAGAGATGAAGTGTGTCTAAAAGGCTATATTCAGACACAAAGAGAGATAGAGAGGAAGAAAGGGCACACAGAGAATGTGTAGTTACAGACTAGACTTATAACAGAGAAATAGAACTGGATTCATTTATGAATTTGTCTTATATACTGGAGTTGTAGCTCCATAGTTCTGATTGGTTGGTGCTGTCAGACAAACTAAGTTGGTGCTCAGTCAGGGGATGGGTGTCTCCTTAGGATGGATGTCCCCTTAGGATGGGTGTCCTTAAATTTAACCAGTGTGGTTTTGCCAGTGAGACGTTTAACTGTGAGGTTGGATTAGAATAGTAGATTTTATCAACTATTCTCACCTTGGTTTTTCCCTTTGGGTTTTACACATATAAATCTAGTGTAATGTGTTTTTGTGTGTGTGTGTGATCTCTACATCTATTCTTTAATATGCATATGCATTTGTATCTTCTCTAAAAGGTTTAATGAACTAGTTTTTTGTTGATCTACTGATTCACCCCCCTCTCAATAGATAGTTGTGTTCAACAATCAAGCCATCATAAATGTCATAAGGCTCATCATTGTCTAAATAATAAAAAAATATAGCACTTGATAAGATGCCCCATGATATAAGCATGATCAAGAGGACATTGTGCCAAAGTGCATGGGCAAATAGCGAACTCTGCATCCTCGAGGGCACTTTGGTGTCCTCATAGCATCCTCGTTCATTGCCCAATAGACAAAAAGACATGGTGCAAACAAAACATAAGACAAACAAGATATATTCATGATGTAAAACAAACAACAGACAAACGGTAGACAAACAATAGACAAGTATCTACATGTAATGTCATAATGTCTTGTGTAATGACGGGATGAGTGATTGAGTGATGGGATGGACTAGGATGATCAAGATGTGATTGTGGATTTAGGATAGGGTGATCATGGTTAGGATTAGGCTAGGATGCTGCCCCTAGTTTAGGATGGAATGATAGATGATGTGATGAGGTCTTTGAATACTGACTTGTCTTGAAATCGGATCAAAAAGTGGTCAAGGACGGTGATTAGACAAGTGATGACCAAGGATTACCAACAAACAGTCCTTGCAAGGATCCAATCTAGCAAGGAGACTAGGAGATGATGGGATCAAATACCTTTTACACTAGCAAAGAGTAATTGGATGCATGTTAGGTAAGAAGGGGCAATGATAGGACAATGATGGGATCAAGTACCTTCTATACTAGCAAAGGGTAATTGGATGGGTGCTAGGTATGAAAAGGCCCTGATAGGAAGTGATGGGTGCTAGATTAAAGTCTTTGACAAGGTGATATATGTTGATAAGACCTAGCTAATAGGATGAGATGGAAGAAATAAAGGGATGGGTGACCACTCCGATTTGGTCTCAAGATGAAATGTGGTATCCAAAAGATGGGAAGATATGAAATGGATGGAGATGGATGTGACTAGGGGATTAGGCATAAGACAAGACACGATGCATTATTTTGGCTTTTTCAAATTTTATGATTTTTAGGGGTTTTAACACTTTTTAAATTTTAGGGATTTTTGAGGTATATGTATATACACTGTACAAATGGGGTTACTAGCAAAGGGAATACCAAGTCTAGCAACTAGGATAAGGATGAAGGGATGATGGATGGGATGACAAAGGATGACAATGATGGGGACCAAGCATGACTGGACTAGGGATAGCCAATGACCACATCATGAAGGAATTAGATGTTTAGTTGCCTAAGTGTTCATTGGAGGATATGCCAAGATGGTTTTGGAACAGTTCTCAAGACACCTTCCGCTTCCTTACAAAGGTCAAGACGGGAAGGAAGAAGAGATAGGATGCATGATATGATGGTGGATGATGGATAGGAACAATGGATCAAGGGATACGGTGATGGGTGATATAGACAAGGTGGACAAGGGATGAGACAAGTATGGATTGACAAAGGATATGGACGAATTTGCCCCCAAGTGTTGAGGAACAATGCGAACAATAGATTATTTTACCATGATGCCGGAAACCGGTTTTCATCATGGTACTTGCCCAAGGCATCATAAGACTGGTTTTCACCATTGGATGAATGATTTTTTTTTTGACCTTTGACTTTATTGGGTATCTCGAGTTATTAGGCATGGGTACGAGATGCAAGGATGTTGACAATTGATGAATGATTTAGCCAACAACTGTTCTGGAAAAAGGTGATGCGAGGATCGTGTGATGGTGACCTCTATTGACTCTTGATTTAATGTCCTCTGAATGTTTTAACCAGGTGTCTTCATAACCCCTATGAGGGACAATGTTGCCTAGGTATTTGGGATATGGTGTGGATGGGGGTATGTTGTGAATGTGATGAGAGGATATAGGATGTGAAGGAGGGATGATATGACAAGAGGGGGAGCGGAATTGGTTTTCAACAGTTGCATACACCATTGGACATGGTGGAGGGGATTCTTGAGATTGGTGCCACGAGACTATAGGATCTAAGACCTTGTGATTTGCCGATTCTTTGATCCAAACATTAAGAGGATGATCGGCTGTACGATGTTTGACTTTATTGCCTCCTGGTGCCAGTTTTCGGGCTTCACTAGGGGAGATTGACTTTTGACTTGATATAAGATTATTTTGACTTTGATATGCCCCTAATGCCAGATTTTGGGCTTCATTAGGGGAAGACATTTTGTGATTAGGCCGATGATTTGACTTTGCTTGATTTTGATTTAGGGGATCAAAGATGATTTGATCATGATTTATGACTTTAGGAATATGGTCTTGGACTGTTGTATTTGTGTCACATGATATTAAATGCAGAGGGGAATCCAACGATGCATGTCCCTATTCGTTCCCGTCATAGAGTGGGATATAGGAATTATGGAGGCGAGGTGGATGGTGAATGTTGGGTGATGGATTAAGGGTAGAATGGGTGGCATAGTCCTCATAAAGGTCACTAGGAGCCCTAGCCTCAACATTGAAGAAAGTGTCCACAAGAATCTCAAAAGGATTATTAAGACACATATCTAAGGTAGGATCAGATCCACTCTGAAAATATTCAATAGATAAAGCATTCAAGAATTCAGTTATGACTTCATCATCCTGATTAGGATCTTCAAAAGAGTAGGCATTATCACCATCTACTGTAATATCGATAAGGGATGATGGTTCTGATGAGGAATCTGATTCGGATGCTGGTGCAGAACATGATCCAGATGCAGATAAAACTTGTTCTGACTCCAATGCTGACTTTGATGTACATGATGTAATGTTGCGAGTAAAGGAGTGGTTGTCCGCGATTGTCCTCTCAACATGGGGTTTTTGGTATGATGGGTGAGAGGAAGATGATGGATGAATAATATGGATGAAGCAAAGATAGGTCCATGAAAGGGATTATGGGATATAGAAGGACTAGGTTTATGGGGAGTAAACTTGTTTTGAATGGATAGGTGATTGGAGATGGGGGGATCATGGAGGATGGATAGGATGTCTTGACCTTGGCTTGGAAGGGGAAGGGTTTGATCGTGATAGGGAATGGAATCTTGGCATTCCTCTTCTTGTTCACCCATGGATTTAAATTCATCTGATTCTTCCTCGATGACTATGTCATCGTAGTTGATGAGGTCTTGGACATAATCTCAGAAGTTTTGACATCATTTAATGGAATGCCCCCAAGTTCGATGATAGAGACAATATCGGTTGGCTTTATATCAAGAGGGCTTAGGCTTGGTGGGATCAAGATGTCGTATGGGTGGATAGACCATCATGTTAGCGGCGACAAGTTTTTGGAAAAGGGATTCCAATGATACGGGAAGTGGAGTGTAAGGACCCACTTTACTGCGTGACTTAGATGTGGAGGCATTGGACTTATGATCAAATGACTGCTGATGTGGCTAGGTGGATGGGCTGGAAGTAGACAAGGTGGCCAAGCTTGGATTCCCTTTGCTAGTAGGGGAAGGGGTAGATGATTGGCTATGACTAGTGGATGGGGGTTTGGACGGGGACTTACACAAAGGGGTTTGTGCTGGAGGTGCAATATGTTGAAGGGGGTTAACACCTTCGGGAAGTGGTACACCCATTGTAATGAACTACAAGAGGATCTCATCCTTGTTGGCAGCGATGTATTGGTTTATGAGAGAGGGGTCCAATTGCATGGTGGTGGGTGATAAAGGTGATGGATTATGATTAGTAGGTGGAGGATTTGACTATGGATTAGTATGAATTGGGGCCAAGGGGTTTTGAATAGGGCTAGTGGATGGTGGAGGGGAATGAGATAAGGGTTGATGTTGGACTTTTTTGGGAGATGACTTTAGGCTCATGGGGTCAAAATCATCGAGAAAGCGAGCACCCATCTTCCATAGCCACAAAAGGAATTCATCTTTCTTCTCTGTGATGTATTGATTGATTAGGGTGACCGCATCAACGGAGGCTGAGAATGATTTTGTGGGGCTACAAGATGGTGATTTGGGGCGAATGGGATCAAGGTATGAGGGTAGCCGAGCACCTAACTCTAGTGCCCGCAAAAGGACTTCATCCTTGTTGGCTAGGATGTATGGGTCTACAAGAACCGGATCCAAATCCATGGGAAAGATGGATGATAATGTGAAGGTAGACTAAAGTTTGTTTGAGTAAAGTAAGGCCGAAGGACTGAGCTAGTATGATAGGTGATGATGAGAATGTAATAGATAAATGGATTAAAATGTGATTGAGGTGATGTATGACTATGAGCAGATATCAGACCGATAGTGCAATGGGTATGAACAACCTATCAGTGATGTCTCATTATCAATCTAGCAAAAGGATTGAGGGATTTTGATGGGTGCCTAAAGTCAAACTAGCAAGAGGAAGATATGATGGGTTGCTAGTTATGAATAAGACAAGATGATTAGAGATGATTGATGATTGATGGTGTTTGACGGGTTTGCTAGATTGATATTGACAAAGTGACAAGATGATAACAAGATATTGACTAGGTATGGGTATCTGATCAAAGGATAAGTGATAGTGGAGTAGGATGATAGGATGATGTGGATGATAGGACTAGCTCAAAATCTTGGACCAATTTGCTCAAGATGGGATGGGGTAGGATTAGGTGATGAAAGTGATTAGGACAATGGAATAAGGATAAGTATGATGATAGGTGATGATGAAATGATAAAGGGGTAATGAAAGGTGGATGGTTTAGACCCGTATGTGACCTAGAAGAGCCAATTAGGATAAGATAGGACGTGGTTAGGCTATATGAGTGATGAAGACAAGGTCAAGACAAATGATAAGGGATAGAGTGGACCTAGGATAGGATATGGATAATGAGACGAGATGTGATTAGGGGATGGTAGGGGGATGACAAATGATAAGTAGGATTAGGATAAGATATGACTAGTAGGATGTATAAAAGAAACAAAATATTTACAAGAAGGTAAGACAAGAATATACAAGGTGATGATCAAGGTATGTGAGTGATGGGGGATGACTAAATGATGGGTGGATACGACTAGATTAGGATGGGATGAAGTCAAGACAGTAAAAGAATAATATATATCCCAAGATGATGGGGATGTGCAAGACGAAAGGATATATGCAAGAGGATAACAAGATAAGGATGTACAAGATGTTGGTGTTAGGGGTATGACTTAAGGATGAGTGAATATGTTTAAGAAAAAAAATGGTAGATGGGGTAAAGTATAAAAGGATGCTATGTATAAAGTGATAGTGAGATAAGTATGGACAGGGTGATGATTAAGATGGGCAAGTGATGGACGAATGATAGGTGGGACTAGGATGGGATAGAGCTAGTAGGATGTACAAGAGAACAAAATGACGAGGTAAAACTAGGATATACAAGATGACGATTTGGATTGGGTGGATATGATTAAGGATAGGTGTATATGGTTAGACTAGGATGAGATGATAGATGGGATATAGACAATAGATTCAAGGGGATGATGATGATTAGAATATGAAAGTGGATGGGGTGATAATTAACGACAGGTAGAGAGGGTTAGATTGGGGGGGATAGAGATAGTATGATGTACAAGGGAATGAATTATGTACAAGGGGATGAGACTAGGATTTATGAGATGTGATTGGAATATGTGATGGGGTGTACAAGGTAAGATGGGGGTATGACTTACGATAAGTGGGTATTGTTGTCCCCCAAAAATATCACTCATTTTTTAGACAACATATAAGCTATTTTGGTCTTGCAAGACAAAATTACCTCTTCCCATTTCAAAAAATTATTCTAAACTTGAAAATTGGGAATTATTCAAACTTTTTCAGTTAAAGGACTAACAGGTTCAACATGTTCAAAGGCTTCTACAAGCGAGTTCAATCAAAAGAACAAGTTTCCTCAACACTTAATGCTTTCGAGGTTGGTTCAACGCCTTGGTTCAACCAAAAATGTTCATCGACAAGCCTCAAAGAAGGATTGAACCATTGAACCCCGCTTCTTAAAAAGGTTCAAAGGTTAAACGACGTCAACAAGCTTCAAGAGTTAAGCGCTTCGGCCAAAGGTTCAACGGCTGTCGGTTCAACATGGTTTGTTTCAAAGAGCTTGGTTCAAGCAGTCAATTGAATAAATAGAAATGAAGGAATGAACCATTGAACCGTTGAACCAAAGTTGGTTCAATCAATCGGTTCAAGTGGCAGGTTCAAAGGAGTGCGCCAAAAGTCGAAGAGACAAGTACCCTTGCAGAGGGAATTTCCGTAGCAAAAGTGACTAAGGCAAGAAAAACCCGAAACAAAAGCCCATCAGAGCCCAGCGGATGCTGTCAAGTGTCGTCTGTCGAGCCCCATTTTACTTTGTTTCTAAGAGCTGCGAAAGTTGCCACGTGTCCCTTGTAAGATAAGCGGAACGCAACAAGTGTTTGCATCCGCATGAATTCAAGAGAGTCTCAAGTGTATCTACAGTGTTTCTAAAGCATAGTGGAAGCCACCACGTGTCATCTTCCACAGGACTCTCAAAAATCATCCAAAGCCTTTATAAGTTAAGCGGATGCTGCCATGTGTCCTCACCTGTTTCACAACGGATGCTGCCACGTGTCACCTGTTGAAATTGGCAGAAAATCGACTAAGGCAAAGCCAAAGGAAAAAGTACTCTTGCGGAGGACATTGAACCAAGCCGAGTGCCCTTGCGGAGGGCAGCGAGCAAAGGCGGACACAGAGAATTCCTTTGGAAAAGTTCCCATGGCAAAATGGTTAAGGCAAAAATCCTTCGGACTTTATGTCCGAAGGAATTCACCCGGGAAGAAAGCCCGATGGAAATCAGAAACAAAGCAAAGGAAGATTTCCTTTGGACAAATTGTCCGAAAGAATTCCTTCGGACTTTTTGTCCGAAGAAAAAGTCTGCCAAAACAGAAAACCCACCGAGGAAATAAAAGCCCGAAAAGCCGCCACGTGTCCCTTACAAAGTTCAGCGGAAACCGCCACGTGTCATTTGCCGAGACACAGTGTCTTGCAGCGGAACGTGCCACGTGGCATTGTCCGCGTGAATCTAAAATGAGTCTAGAATGTTTCAAAAGGGAAGCTAAAGCTCGGCAGAAGCCACCATGTGTCGACATCCGCAGTTTCTTCCTTTGGTCTCTTTATTAAGGATTGTGGTGGACCCCTGTAAGCTACTGAAGTAAGCGGAGCGCGCCAAATGTCATCCTCCGCGGGATTCTCAAAAGACATTCGGAATATGCCACATGTCCCGTTGTAACTCTGCGGAGCGCGACAAGTGTCTGCATCCACATCTCGAGTTTCTTATAGTTTTCAAAGCTTCTTTCAATAAGCATCTCTTAGAGTCCCGCAGATACTGCCACGTGTCCTCGTCTGTTTCACAGCGGAAACTGCCACACGTATCAATTGTTAAGACCAGCGGAAAGCGACCAAAAAATAGAGGATCGAATTGAACCAAGGATCCGATTCAATAGCCAGGAAATGAGGAACGATGAAAAAGACCAGAAATATCCACGCATGAGATATGTTTCTAGAAGCAGACCACCAGGTGGACATTGGAGGACACAAACATTGAATGGCGTGACTCGTTTCTCTACATTGAGAAAATAAAATGGGCAAATACGTCCGATTCCATCATATCTTCTTGACAAAAATTGAATGCAACATGATGTGTTACTACTCCCAAGTCTTTCTTGAAGGGCTATATATTGGACTCTCTCTTATTGTTTGAGGGAGATCTCTCTGTTATCAGAAAGTAAACTCTGCCTAAATTGAAAGGCATTACTGAGACTTTGAGCTCAGATTGTTGATCATATTTTGTTATTTGAATAAGAAAACAAGTGACTTTTCAGACTTTGTGCTGGAATAGCTTGGTTATTGGAGAAATTGTTCTTATGTCTGTTTCTTTAATATGTTTTCTGTCCACTTAATTGAATAAGCAGAGCTAGTGGAGGTGACAAAGGTGTCATGAAGCCAATTACTTTCAGACTTTGTGCTGTCATAATTGTCTTTAGTGTGTGTTTATTTTCTGTCTCTGTGTAAAGAACCCTGGGACGACTTTGTGCCCTCATCGTTCTTCGTATTTCACTCTTTGGCAGTTGAAGTGGAGACTTTGTGCCTCATTTCATCCTACCGTGTTACTATACCCTGTTACAGTTACTTGTCATCATCAGAAAGATTCCTTTTGTCTGCTGAACAACACTTTTGAAAGAAGAGTGTCTTTTGTCATTTCATCAGGGTTTTTCCTTTGATTTGTGCACATCATCTCTGAAAAAAGAGAGATGGATGGTTTATCCTACCCTTGAGTGTTATTTTCTGTTTATATATATATATATATAGTATATAGCTCCTGCATATCTACAAGGAACCTCCCCTTGATGATATGAGAGATTAGTCCCTTTTGATGTGGTAAACCTACACATTTGGCCGACCAATCTTCCTACTGTGGTTGATCAGACCTATTTTGTTTATCAATACGCTAATTGACAAAATATTCACACAACAGTTTTTGGTGACTCCGCTGGGGATCGAAGCATTTCATATCGCTGGGGAACAACGTGAAGTAGGTAAGAACACTACCAGCTTCACGCCAACAGTTTTTGGCGACTCCGCTGGGGATGTTATGTGCAATCCAAAGCCTCAAGTATCAGATTGAAGCAGTCCCTACTCTTATCCATTATAGACTCTGGCGACTCCATTCCACTTCTTACCCATTATCATTATAGCCTTACCATCTTTATCCATTTCTGTTATATAATCTGGGCTCTAAACTAAATCTACTGGGAAAGAACGTGCAGTTTAAAGCCTCAAGCTTCGAGCTGAAGCAGTGCCAATTCTTTTCTATTTTTGTTTCACAATCTCGCAGATCCAAAGTACACACGAAGCCAAAGGGCTAAAGGTATTGTTGACCCTGTATTCGAGTTGGTACAACAAAGTAATTTTGATTTGTCTCCTTCACCATCTCGCCTTCAACGAACTAGGAGCTTTCCTCCTACTAAACTCAGGTCTCCATTACCAAGCAAAGCATCTACTTCTGCTGTTAATAAAGCTTTGCCAATAATTACCTCTCTGAGATTTGTTATTCCTCATTTTCATAGTCATACAATGGCAGTTCAAGGCCCCTGGGGTAATTCTTTTGGCCCTCTCAATCTTACTCCACCTCTACATGAGCTTCCACGCAGCTCAAGAAAGAATTTTCTTAAATTCTACGGTGATGGGAAAGTTCACCTAGATGAACATATTGCAGCGTTCAGCGTACCCCGTGGTGTAATTGGAGTGGAATTTGAGGAGGTGGCAGTCAGACTGTTTGTGGAAACACTACAAGGTGCTGTTGTAGATTGGTTCTACAATTTGCAGGCTCGGTCAGTAACTGACTGAAACACCCCCAAAGCCAAGTTTGAACCCAGATTCAAACCTGTAGAAGATGCACATGCCCTTCTAGCCCAGCTCACACAGATGAAGGAGCCTCATGAACCAATGAGGGACTTCATAGCCAAGTTTGACAAACTAAGAAACAGGATCCCTGTAATTGCTCGACCTACAGCTGAGAATCTCAAATGTTTCTTCATTAATTCTCAGCTATCTGAAGTGAGTTTCTTGTTGAAATGTGCTGGTCAAATAGACCTTGCTGCAGCTTAAGATTTGGCCACTGAGGTAGAAGATGATCTCATCTTGGTAGGGAAGATAAGAAGAGATCCTAATAGAAATAGACCCCATCATCTTCTGAATATCCATCTACAGGCACCACTGATCCAATGGTGCAGAAGTTGGCAAATGAATTGCTTGCTCTCAAAAAGCAAATGGCGCAAAAAATGTCTTCTGCTCTTTCATATAGAGATATGCCAAGGAGGACATTTCCAAATCAGTCGTACCAAGGCAATGCTGCTAGGAATCAAGGGCAACTAAATCATCTTCCTCCCCCACAGGGGAAACTTGCCATTGATGCACCTCCAGCCAATTCAGCAGTGGGATATCTTGAAGCAGAATCGGATTTCTCTTTCCAGCCTGAATTGAGTCAAGAAAATGACGCTGATCTCTTTGTAGAAGGCCAAGAAGAATCAGCTGGCGACTCCAACATTGGTTTCTTGAATTACCAGGATGAACCCAGAAGTAAAGGAGAAGCTTTTGATGGATCATACGCAGTGTTTACTAGGTCACAGAAACAGTCAGCTTAACAAACTGATAAGAGAAAAATAGAAGAATGTTCTCAGCCTGCAATTTCAATTGCTAAGCGAGGAACCTCTCTTCCTTTCCAGCCAAAGGACCCGGTGATCACCAAAAAAGTAAGTACATCAATTTCACCTTCACCTTTAACTTCAATTTCGCAAATCAGTCCTTCCCCTTTTACAAACCAGAAAATTGAATTACCTTTCTCTATTCCTAGTCCAATTCAGTCATTTGACATAATTGATCATGTCAAGAAAACCACAATTCAAATGACTGAGTTTGAATATTTACAATCCAATCCTGAGTAGCTGGATAGGTTAGTTGAGTGTGAAGAATAAGACCGTCCCTGCAGGACAAGAGGCTAAGAAGGTAACCCCTGATTCTCCAAAGAACATTCCCATCCCAAACAATTTTGTCATTACTCCTCCAGCTGCCCTTGGAAAAATAGAGCCTTTCTATGTTTCCCTATTGATAAATGGTCACATGCTGAGCAATTGCATCATTGATTTTAGAGTTTCAGACAATGTTATCCCTACCAAAGTGGCAGAATCTCTCGATCTCACACTGACCAAAACATTTGGTAGATGTTTCTCCATGGAGAAAAAACAAGTACCACTGTTGGGGCAAATCAAAGATGCCCAATTTGCATTTGCAGCCTTTTCAGACAAATGAATCAAGATGACAATTCTGATGGCCGATGTCCCAGCATCCTATGGTATTCTGCTAGGGCGAAATTTCTGCAAGGATGTTGGTGGAGAATTGAGCATGGACCTATCTGAAGCAAGGATCCTTGTCAAAGGCATCATGCAGAGGTTGCTTCCTGAAAAAGAATCAAAATATATTCACTCAGACATCAACCCCTGAAGCTCAAATTCTGTTTGAATCTTTAGGCATGGGTAACTATTTTTTATCCACAGAAGAAGTTCATGAGGTGCTTGATGAAGCCCTTGAATGTAATCTAGAGTTTGACTCAGACCATACATCAGAAGAATTGGTAGGTTGCAATACAGATGGAGAAAGATCTTCCCTCTCTAATGAAGGAGAATTTAAAGAAAAATCAGTGTCTAATAAGGTATGGACTTTGGAATTCGATGGCAGTTGCTCCTCTACCGATTCAGGGGCCGGGATTGTATTGATATCTCCTCAAAGAGATATTTTCCCCTACTCATATAAGTTATAGTTCAGCAACACCAATAACACAGTTGAATACAAATCTTTATTGCTTGGATTGAAGACAGCTCAAGATAGGGGCATCAAACTCCATGCCAAAGGGGACGCTGAACTGGTGGTTTGTCGAGTAAGGAACTTGTACCAAACCAAGAATGAAAGATTACGCCACTACTGCAATCTAGTTTGGTACCAAATTGAAAGTTTTGATGCTTTCAACATCTCTGTCATACTTGGGGAATGCAATGACAGAGCTGATGCACTTGCTGTTTCAGCAACTCTCTTAGTCCCTCACTCAGACTTCAAAGAAGACAAGTACACTATTGAGCTGGTCTTTAAACCAAGTGTGCCTGACAATGCTGATCATTGGCAAGTATTCAATGATGATCACCAAATCATTGCCTTCCTGGAACAAAAAGACAACGTTGAACAGCTGCATTTTGAAGGCAGTGAACCTCAAAAGTGTGAACCAGCTCTTGAATCAAATTCAGATGCAAATGAAGAATTTTTGCAACTAAAAGGGAATAAAATCCTCAAAGCCCTGTTTTCTCTCAAGAAATTGTTTGACAAACATGATAGGTTCATCAAACAACAGCAAACAGATTCAAACTCTTCTTAGGGATTTAATCAAATAAATCTGACTACTGAAAAAAATTCTAAAATAGTGAACATTGGAAGTGCCGACTCCTGAGGAGAGATTCAAGTTCACTGCTCTACTCTGTCAATACATGGATGTCTTAGTATACTCTTATGATGACCTGAAGTCTCTCAGTCCTGATGAAATCCGCCATGACATTCCTCTCAAGGTTGACTCAGTGCCTTATAAGCAAAAATCTAGACAATACAATCCGAAGATATCAGGGACTATTCTGTCTGAGATGCAAAAAATGTTAAATGCTAGAATCATTTTTTCAATCCATCATTCCACATGGATTGCAAACATAGTGCGTGCAAGGAAGAAGAATGGCAAAATTCGCATCTGTGTGGATTTTAAGAATCTAAATCAGTCATATTTGAAGGATAACTATCCTTTACCACTCATGGATCAAGTGCTTCAAATAGTGACAGGTTCAGAGATGTTATCAATGCTAGATGGCTTCTCAGGATATAATCAGGTTGAAGTTGGTAAAGCAAACCAACACAAGACTGCATTCACCACACCTTGGGGCACGTTTGCATATAGAAGGATGCCTTTTGGCTTAATAAATGCTGGCGCCACTTTTCAGAGAGCAATGGACCTTGCTTTCAAGGATGAAATAGGTAAGTTCATTGTGGTATACCTTGATGACTTGATCGTCTTTTCCAAGCATCGTTCTGATCATATACGCCATTTGCAACAAGTGCTGGAGCGCTGCCATCAGAATGGCATTTCCTTGAACCCCAAGAAGTCCGTTTTTGGGGTAACAGAGGAGAAATTTCTCGGACACATCGTGTCCAAAGAAGGCATAAAGATTGATTTAGACAGAGTCAAGTCTAAACAAGAGCTTACCTTACCCACAAATAAAAATGTTGTTCACTCTTTCTTCGGAAAGGTGAACTTCTTACGAAAGTTCATTCCCGAGTTTGCTGAGAAGACTCGACACATTGTAAACATGATGAAAGGGAAGTCCACCTTCAGCTGGACTGAAGAAGGTAAATTAGCATGTGAGGATATCAATACTGCCATTGTACACGCTCCAACTCTGGTTTGTCTAGACTATAACAAAGAGTTTATCATATATAGTTATGCTTCTGAATACACGCTTTCAACAATTCTGGTTCAACAGAATAAAGAAGGTATGAAATCTCCCATTTCTTTCATGAGTTGCCCTCTCAAAGCTCATGATCTGAAGTATTCGAATATGGAGAAGCATGCTTATGCAGTGGTGAAGGCAGTCAAACATTTCCGCTTCTACAACCTGAATTCACACACTATTGCCTTAGTTCCTGACACCACAGTCAAGTCCATATTAACTCAACAGGAGTTTGGGACGAAAAGTGGGAATTGGATTGCAAAGATCCGGGAGTTTGATCTAGACATCAAGCCAACAAAGCTGGTACGGAGAAAATGCCTATGCCAATTAATTGGTGATAACAAGCCAGAAGAAACAGAGCATGAAGAAGCAGAGGTGGAAGACACACCGACAATCTTTTTTGTCTCTACTACGAATGAGTGGTATTCAGGTATTGCTCATTTCCTTACTTCTAGTGAGTGTCCTGCTCACTTATCTTACAAAGAAAGGAGGACTATCAAGTTGAAGGCTGCCAATTTTGTCCTTTGAGACAACGGCCTGTACAAGAGGAGCCTTGATGGAGTGTTCCTTCGCTGTGTGGACAAGGAGCAACAAAGCCAACTTTTGAAATCTTTCCACAATCTAGCCTGTGGAGGACATTTTTTTGCTCCTGTGACTGCCCACAAGATTCTGCGAGCTAGGTATTACTGGCCAACTCTTTTTCAAGATGCATATAAGTGGGTGAGAAAATGTGAACTCTGCCAGCAGTTTGTTGGAAGACCCAAGTTAACTGCCCTGTCTCTCAAGCTAGTGGTCATAGAGGAACCATTCTAGCAATGGGGAATTGATTTTATTGGAGCTGTAAACCCATCTTCAAGTGTTGGACATGATTATGTCCTTACAACAACTGACTACTTCACCAAGTGGGTAGAAGCTATCCCAACCAAGCATGCCACTTCAGAAGTAGTGTGCAATTTCCTCAAAGAGAATATCATTTCCAGGTTTGGAGTCCCAACCAAGATTGTCACTAACAATG
Source organism: Torreya grandis (assembly GCA_037957365.1). Lineage (NCBI taxonomy): Eukaryota > Viridiplantae > Streptophyta > Pinopsida > Cupressales > Taxaceae > Torreya > Torreya grandis. Next base: position 4,982,514 of record JARHVA010000310.1, read on the forward strand.
CAGCTGGTTTCACTTCCTAGGAGATTACACAATTCCGTTTCTACTATGGGATTACACTCTCCCACTCTTCTGATTACTTTTCACAAGGGAATGGACAAGCTGAATCAAGCAATAAGAACCTGGTGACTATCATCAAGAAGCTGACAGATGACAAACAAAGGACATGGCATAAAGAATTGGTTGATGTTCTATGGGCAGACAGAATCACACCAAAGAGGGCAATTGGTATGTCTCATTTCCAACTTCTTTATGGTATCAATGTTAAGATAACAATCACTTTGGAATTGCCAGCCTTGAAATTAGCTAAGGCATTTGAAGATCAGACATATGAAAGCCCCCTTGATAAGAGGATCATGTGCCTGAATGAGCTGGATGAGCAGAGAACTATGGTGTTGGACCGAATTGCTGCCCACCAAAGTCTGGTGAAGAAACTCTTCGACCAGAAGGTAAAAATCGTGATTTTTAGGTTGGAGATCAAGTCCTGCTGTGGGATAAAAAGAGAGAACCAAAAGAGATGCATGGAAAGTTTGACTCCTTTTAGAGGGGCCCGTTTATTATCCATCAGCACAATGGTGAAAACAGCTTCTTGCTGAAGTATCAAGATGGCACGCTCTTCTCTCTGCCTCACAGTGGGCAACATCTGAAACACTTCAATTCTTGAAGTACCAGATCATTTCATTTGTACATACGTATATTTGTATAGTTTTTAGTTTCGTTTTGTTTTGTTTGTTTTCGTTTTTGATGCCTTTCATTTCTGGGTAACATGACTCCGTAGCCCAATGGCACACATGAAGACACTGGAGATTCTGGATTCTACTCCCTTCAATTTTTTTTTACAATTGATGGAAGTTCCCCAACTGGAGCCAGCTGTTGTCCCCCAAAAATATCACTCATTTTTGAGACAACATATAAGCTATTTTGGTCCTGCAAGATAATATTACCTCTTCCCATTTCAAAAAATTATTCTAAACTTCAAAATTGGGAATTATTCAAACTTTTTCAGTTAAAGGACTAACAGATTCAACAGGTTCAAAGGCTTCTACAAGCGAGTTCAATCAAAAGAACAAGTTTCCTCAACACTTAGATGCTTTCGAGGCTGGTTCAACGCCTTGGTTCAACCAAAAATGTTCATCGGCAAGCCTCAAAGAAGGATTGAACCATTGAACCCCGCTTCTAAAAAAGGTTCAAAGGTTCAATGACGTCAACAAGCTTCAAGAGTTAAGCGCTTCGGCCAAAAGTTCAACGGCGGTCAGTTCAACACGGTTTGTTTCAAAGAGCTTGGTTCAAGCGGTCAATTGAATAAATAGAAACGAAGGAATGAACCATTGAACTGTTGAACCAAAGTTGGTTCAATCGGTCGGTTCAAGTGGCAGGTTCAAAGGAGTGCCCCAAAAGTCGAAGAGACAAGTACCCTTGTGGAGGGAATTTCCCTAGCAAAAGTGACTAAGGCAAGAAAAACCCGAAACAAAAGCTCGTCAGAGCCCAGCGGATGCTGCCAAGTGTCGTCTGCCGAGCCCCATTTTACTTTGTTTCTAAGAGCTGCGAAAGTTGCCACGTGTCCCTTGTAAGATAAGTGGAACGTGACAAGTGTCTGCATCCGCATGAATTCAAGAGAGTCTCAAGTGTATCTACAGTGTTTCTAAATCATAGTGGAAGCCACCACGTGTCATCTTCCGTAGGACTCTCAAAAATCATCCAAAGCCTCTATATGTTAAGCAGATGCTGCCACGTGTCCTCCCCTGTTTCACAGCGGATGCTGCCACGTGTCACCTGTTGAAATTGACAGAAAATTGACTAAGGCAAAGCCAAAGGAAAAAGTACTCTTGCGGAGGACATTGAACCAAGCCGAGTGCCCTTGCGGAGGGCAACGAGCAAAGGCGGACACAGGGAATTCCTTTGGAAAAGTTCCCACGGCAAAATGGTTAAGGCAAAAATCCTTCGGACTTTTTGTCCGAAGGAATTCACCCGGGAAGAAAGCTCGATGGAAAGCAGAAACAAAGCGAAGGAATATTTCCTTCGGACAAATTGTCCGAAAGAATTCCTTCGGACTTTTTGTCCGAAGAAAAAGTCTGCCGAAACAGAAAACCCGCCGAGGAAATAAAAGCCCGAAAAGCCGCCACGTGTCCCTTACAAAGTTTAGCGAAAACCGCCACGTGTCGTCTGTCGAGACACAATTTCTTGCAGTGAAACGTGCCACGTGGCATCGTTCGCGTGAATCTAAAATGAGTCTAGAATGTTTCAAAAGGGAAGCTAAAGCTCAGCAGAAGTCGCCACGTGTCGACATCCGCAGTTTTTTCCTTTGGTCTCTTTATTAAGGACTCTGGTGGACCCCAATAAGCTACTGAAGTAAGCGGAGCGCGCCAAATGTCATCCTCTGCGGGATTCTCAAAAGACATTCGGAATATGCCACATGTCCCGTTGTAACTCTGCAGAGCGCGACAAGTGTCTGCATCCGCATCTCGAGTTTCTTACAGGTTTCAAAGCTTCTTTCAATAAGCATCTCTTAGAGTCCCGCGGATACTGCCATGTGTCCTCGTCTGTTTCACAGCGGAAAATACCACGTATCAATTGTTAAGACCAGCGGAAAGAGACCAAAAAACAAAGGATCGAATTGAACCAAGGATCCGATTCAATAGCCAGGAAAGGAGGAACGATGAAGAAGCCCAGAAATATCCACGCATGAGATATGTTTCTAGAATCAGACCACTAGGTGGACATTGGAGGACACAAACATTCAATGGCGTGACTCGTTTCTCTACATTGAGAAAAGCAAATGGGCAAATATGTCCGATTCCAACATATCTTCTTGACAAAAATTGAATGCAACATGATGTGTTACTGCTCCCAAGTCTTTTTTGAAGGGCTATATATTGGACTCTCTCTTATTGTTTTAAAGAGATCTCTCTCTGTTATCAGAAATTAAACTCCGCCTAAATTGAAAGGCATTACTGAGACTTTGAGCTCAGATTGTTGATCATATTTTGTTATTTGAATAATAAAACAAGTGACTTTTCAGATTTTGTGCTGGAATAGCTTGGTTATTGGGGAAATTGTTCTTATGTCTGTTTCCTTAATACGTTTTCTGTCCACTTAATTGAATAAGCAAAGCTAGTGGAGGTGACAAAGTAGGTGTCATGAAGCTAGTTACTTTCAGACTTTGTGCTGTCATAATTGTCTTTAGTGTGTGTTTATTTTCTGTTTCTGTGTAAAGAACCCTGGGATGACTTTGTGCCCTCATCGTTCTTCGTATTTCACTTTTTGGCAGTTGAAGTGGAGACTTTGTGCCTCATTTCATTCTGCCGTGTTACTATACCTTGTTACAGTTACTTATCATCATTAGAAAGATTCCTTTTGTCTGCTGAACAACACTTCTGAAAGAAGAGGAGTGTCTTTTGTCATTTCATTAGGATTTCTCCTTTGATTTGTGCACATCATCTCTGAAAAAAGAGAATGGATGGTTTATCCTACCCTTGAGTGTTATTTTCTGTTTATATATATATATATATATATAGCTCCTGCATATCTACAGGGAACCTCCCTTTGATGAGAGGAAAGATTAGTCTCCTTTTGATGTGGTAAACCTACACATTTGGCCGACCAATCTTCCTACTGTGGTTGATCAGACCTGTTTTGTTTATCAGTACGCTGATTGACAAAATATTCACCCAACAGGTATGACTAGACAAGATGGGATGAAGAAAAGATGGGAGATATGATAGGATAATGACAAGGATAATATATACAATGGGGATGATGACTGAGATATATACAAAGGATGATGGGATAAAATGATGTGGCAAGGATATACAAGATTGCATGTGCAAAGGACCTAGATAGGTATGGATAGGTAAAACGCTGATTCGGCTCACAAACAACACAGGGTTAACACAACACACACCCAAGCAAGCAATACACAACTTATGATTAGTAAATCGATGGGTGTGTAACCCGATGTCCACACCATTCAACGGCTTCACAGGTGAGGTTGTAGGCTGGTGACCTGTTACAGTATCAACCAAACCCTCTCAACCCCGCTTGCACTTGATGGCTACTTTGGAGTTGATACTAACTCCTGCAACGGTGCACCTGTTACGGCCGAAAGGTCCTATACTAGGCTGAACGGGCTCTCTAGGGGCGTCCTCGATATACACAAAGGTACGTTGAGGCCCAAGTGCGTATAGGGTGTTGTCTAATGCCTGGTTCAGAGAGTTAACTCTTCCCCTTCACTGATGACCTGTATGGGGTCAACTGCTTAGCTTAACGATAACTGTCCTTGATTTTTATACTCCGTCGGAACACGGAGTTTGGTTAGTTCGCGGTGATGAAATCCACAACACTAACCCCTATATACTAAGCTCGTGTGTAGGTGTCAATTCTATGTCACGTGCTATCCCAGAGGCTAGGGGTTAACAAATAGGCAAAACACACGATATGATTAATTAACCGATTTCATTACCTATTTGTGAATAACACGATACAATGATTATTTACAAGTTGACACAAGCGAGTAATTATATAGAAGGAATGATTTTTCACAACAAGATGATAAGCCAAAATAGGTAATCAAAAATGGATTTTTAAAGTGCTTAATGGATTCTTTGACCGACGACCTGCAAGCACATGGTTAGTAGTTTTGATGAGGGCACTCAAAAGAGGTAACCTGTAAAACAAAATGTTAGACCCAAAATATGACTTGCAAGATGATGTTAGCAAAATGACCTCTACAAGAAACAAGATGTTAGTCAAATATGCCTTAATAAAACACCCTAAAAATAATCGCGATTTGGCTCTATAATTTCTTTGGGGTGAGCGGGACACAACGCAGGGGGCTAGGGGCGGTAGCCCCCAATGGGATCAAGGGGTAGTGCCCCTTGTGGGGTCAAGGGCAGAGTCCCTTGCGGGGTTTGGGGCGTGCCGCAATTTGGGCTTTGCGGGAGGCTCAGAGTGACTCCAAATTCACAAAAATTGACTCAAAAAGGACCAAATTTAATGCAAAATCACTACTGCACAGTGCAAAATCGCAACTGGGGGGGACAAAACTGCTACTTGCGAGTTGCGATATTGTCACAGTTAGCTTAACCATGACGATTAACTACAAAACCGCTATTGTATCGACAAACCTGTGACTAAGATAGGCAATATCGCTAATGACTATAGAATGATAATGATGGTTTTGTCGTAAACCACAAACTGTGACTCAAGATGACAAACCTGCTATTGCAAATAATACTACAGTTTGCGATATTATTCAGAATGACAAAATTTTCCAGATTATGCTATGAACCAGAAACAGACGATTGACAGGCAACAAATAGGTCTAAATGCCTAAAATGATGATATCCAGATGATGGAATGATAAACTATGGATTGAAGTTTATGATGTTTCCAAAATTTTGGCCTAAAGAGATATTAAGGTGACAATTTAACCAAAATCGAGCAAATTCCAGAATGTTAAAAATGAGAAGTTTTTAGTTTTAAATCTACTACATAGATGGCAATTTAACAAGCATAATTGTTTAAAAATGACAAAAATTGATAAAAACCAGGCTAAATAACAAACTCGTGATTGCCAAGACAATTCCGCTATTAGCCGAAGCAATATCGTGACTATAAAAACGTCTAGACTTGCAGTTTTGTCCAAAATGAAGGGGGAGAGGTAAGTCTTGGTGTGATGGTGTTTGGTATTCAACTGATTATCTCTTCCTTAGCCTCTCTCCCTACCATAACCCTGCGAAAGGATCATACAACAATCACCCAAAGACAAGAAGAGCTTGATACAAAACGAGGGTTAGCTAATAGTTACAAATTTAAAGCAAGAAGACCCTAAAAACATTAAATGGAAAAGTGTATGATGTCAAAAATCCTCTCCAAAAATCACAGAATGTCAAAATGGGCCCTACAATAGTAAAAAATTGATGGTTTTATGGAAGATTGCAATATTACAATTCATAGGCCCAATCCTGCAACTATTAGAGCAAACTCGTGCCCTGATAGGTCACGGGATTGTCAAAAATGAACTTGCAACACAAAACCGTTAGCGGTTTACAAAATCGTGACTTGGATTGACAATATCACGAGTCCGTTGACAAAACCGTGAGTCACAAATGGCGGTATTGTCAAAAATTAAAAACCTGTACAATTAAAACAGACGATCATACAAAGTCATGACTCGGATTAACAAAACCGTGATTGGCCTAACAAACCCACAACTATTGAGTCAAGGTATTGTCAACCAGCTAAAATCCTGCAAAACAGTTAACGGTTAGTGCAAAGTCGCTACTCACAGGGGCAATATCGCAATTGGGCTAGACAATGTCGCAACTATCAGTACAAACCTGTGACTGAGACCTGTACACTCAAAATTTGCAATTTTTTTGAGATTTCTTGATTCAATTGGACTTGCAGGTTAGCAAAAACACATCTAGGATGCCAGATCGTTAGTTTGGGAGGGAAGGTCCCACTATGATCACCAAAAATGTGCACCAAATTCTAGCTCTAAGCAATATTACTAAAAAAATAGCAATATAAACTAAAAATTGATAACACCAATAGAAATGGATAGAGAAGACAAATCAGAACAAATATGACATGCTTACCATCCTTTTTACCTTCTCATGCCTCCATTCTAGGATTTGCACTTGATCAAGTGATTGCCTATAGACTCAAATTGACATGGATGCTTGATCAAAGGATTTGGATGATGGATTCAATGGAAGCTTGATTGAAGGATTAGTTTTGGCATAACGATGTTATAGAAATGCTAGTTGATTGCTAAATGGGCATGGATTTGATAGAAGCTTTCTAGATGGCTTCCATGGAGGAGGAACTTTGGTTAAACAGAGGAAGGGAGGGAAGATCAAGGGCTAAGATTCAAACTTGGATGAGGAGATCCAATGGATAGAAATTATCCAAGAAATATTAAATTCCTTGGAAGTCTCTAGTTTAGAGACTTCTAGAGACTTGGAGGAGCTTCTCCAATTCTAGAAGCTTCTTGGTTAGCTTAGAAATATTACCCATGTTTCGAGCAATTTGTTGATTTCTCCTTTGAACTTGGCTTAGAAGTTGGGGCTAAGGCATTAGGGTCTCTTCATAACATGCTTCCCTCCTGGCTTCATCTAGATTTGCATCTTACCCAAGGAGAGGTGTAGCCCCTTCATTTGATGGTACCCACAAGAAAACAAGTCAACATATTCTCATAAAAGATCAATCATCTTGGTTATTTCTGCTTCAGACCAATAATTCCCAATGGAGGCAATCTTTGGTTCGTCGTTGGTCCCAATATTGACTTATCTTGTCTTGAGGGGTTGTTTGAGATAATCTTTGAGGGAAGCGTCTTGTTGTTCCTGTATGCATCGCTCTGCTTGCTTAATTGATACATTCAAATGTTAGATATCTTTGTCTTCAGATGTGCCCTACCATCCTTCATGAACTGACACCTTCCTTGAATCACTCCCTGCAACATCTAGTTGACGTGTAAGCTTTGACATGATGGCCTTCCCCTTCAAAGAGACATCACAAGTGGAAATTTTAGGGAACAAGGGCTTGATGCCATAATCTTCCTCATGATGCAGTATGTGAAAGCAATCCTTCAAATGATTATTTTTCTCAAACACAATATCTTGGATGATTTGGTACTCGCCACTGATCAAGGCATCTTGGGCACAAAAAGTAAATACTTGAATTAAGTCTGCGGATCTCCCAATCTTGCTTCTCCCACCTCCTGTTGGATGTACCATGTGTATGGCTAGCTTGCCAATGTGGTGTAGAAGGAATGAACCCAGTGGGACAGATTGATTTTCTTAATGCTCAGTCCCTAGGCCCCTTCACATAGAGCCCAATGCTCGTGTGGGGTGCCAATCCCATTATGTGGTGGGAGGTTCCCATGACTATTTTCATGATGGAACTGAGCCAAGAGAGCTTGCTTCACTTGGCCCCATTGCTGCAATGTATCCTTGTGGGTAGCTCACCATCTTGTTGAAATTTCCCAAAACAAATATGTGAGGCAAGTCATCCTTTCCTCCTCACACGGCAAACTTGCTTCTAGCTGCTAGAAAAATCTGGGGGCATTGTTCAATCCTTTGCATCGAGGAAGCTTTGTAAGGTGTCCCTTACTAATTCAGCACACCTTCGTGCAGACTGCTCACCTTGGGACCCATTCGCCCCCACCATCCTGGGGTGGATGGGGATCGTCCTTACTAGGGCAGCACCTTTGATCCTTGACCGGGCAGCTTGGTTATATTTCATAACCTCTAGGGATGGTGCGTCCTAATTGTGATTAGAATTGTGACGTGGCAACATGGCACATCTACGCTCACTCTCAGACAACTTGCTGTCCCCGAAAACCCATCTCTCCCAATTTGCATCCAAACCTATATCACTGGGGCTACTCCAACTAAGAACTCCATGATACGAGGGTTCCACATCATTGTTGCACTGCGTGGTGATCCTATATATGTTGTCGATGTCTTCTGCCAACAGGTCTACTGATTCAACATATGCAGGGCCCTTGGCAGAATCCAATGGAATGATAACATGCTTGGTGTCATTCTCAAAACTTATACTACGATGTTTTAACTGCACATCAACACTTGTGTCAAAAAAAAGGAGTCTTCCAAGAAAGGCTAGGTAATTATCTGCCTTGACTGTCTCCAATACCTCAAAATCAATAAAAAAATTCCCACCCATAATATCAATTTATTTTTCATACAAGATTCCAGCAGCTGTTCCTGGGTCTTATTAGCCATGAATAGCACATGGGGGAAGGCTTCAGGGGAGGGCTCCCCATGGCCTCCCATGCATCTTTGGTTAACACATTGACTTCAAACTTGATATCAATGGCCACATCGTGCCCATCATATTCATTCATGGATGCGTCTAACAGAAGTTCCGCATCATACCTAGAGATTTTGGTTTGCAGTAATTGCCTTGGTTGCCTTGTTTGGGAAGGGTCGGTGTTTGGGTCATGTGGTCCAGCCAAAGTTTTAGCTTGAGAAGGACCCCCTCTTGTCACAGTATCTTGAATATTGCATAGGCAACATTAGGGTCAGCTTCCATATTAGGGGCGTCCCTCCTCTGGTTGATCATGAATTGAATCTGGGTCTCCCTTAGCATCTGCATGACCTCTTGGTACACCAGGGACTGCTTAGTTAGCTTGAACCCTTTTGCATGCTATGTTTGAACCAGTACCTTGGTGGAAATTGGCTTCCATTGGGCCGCATCTATGCTAGTTTTTATGTCGCTTCGAGTTAACACATGGACAGGTCATGACTTCGGGGCCTTGCTTTGAACCTTGGTGCGCAACTCAACACAGATCATGCTAGTATTATTTTGTCCTTCCTTCCATTTCTCCATCAATTGATTTTGGTTTGGGCTGACACACCAAAAAATATTCAAATTATTCAATCAATGTAAGTTAACCACAGGCATGATCTCCTGCAATTGTGAAGTCAGCGTTATCTTACACAATCTTACAAACACTCAACAATGCTTATCCCTATTCTTACTCAACCAAGTCCTATTCTAGTGGGTTTGTTTTTAATAACTCACATACATACAAAACTCAACCTAATTATCATCACTATATGATGTACTAACAACCTATTTCCATCAAAAAAAATTCTTGGTGCGATGTTTCATGGTTTGAAACTGTTCATCTGCAATCGTGACTTAATTTTTGTTACATTGAACTCATTGATTAATTGCTACATTTTCTCAATATGTTTTTGTTTGTTATTTGTCTTATTATGCTAATATGCATTCTACAATAGCAGGAAGGGAGTGTGATGGAGTGAATTGTCCACAATTTTTTCCACCTTAAATTTGATGTCCATTTGACTGTCACAGTGAAATTTCAACCTTAAATGTGAGGTCCATTTGACTGTCACTTAGAGGTTTTTTCTTTTTGCTTGGAGAAGTCAATAAAAAAATTGTAATATCTTGGCCATATAGTGGAGTTCGGAGCCCCTTTTTTTCCTAGAAAGATCCTTTTGAGCTCGACGTGGTGGTGTAGATAAATTGATGCAATTTGTCACCAGTCAGTGGAAAATTGGCAGAGAAGGTAATGGAATTATTAATCAACGTGGTATGTGAAAAATTCAAGATAAAAACCTTGAGATTTATATCTCTCGGCATATTTCAAATAGATGTATTTAATATACCTGTACTAGTTATATATCCATTTATAGGACTGTCTTTATCTCTTATTAAAAGGAGGTTCAAGCTTTCCTAAGATGGAGAGAAACGGGTTTGGGACCTAGTATTCCTATCAAGAACAACCTACCTCTGTCATAGCTAGGCTATCTCCAAGTCTAAAACAGCCTTCAATGCAATGGTTTGGTTCTTTTGTAAACACGCTAGAATAGGAGTCCGTGAGTATTTCGCCCAATTTATATGCCTGCATGAAACATATTAGTAGCTAGGACTGGCCCTTTTTTAGCAGCGTCCATTGATCATTAGCATGTCCAAGTGTGCGTTGATAGCAGGTATGATTACCAATGGGGAAAGTAAAAGGTTAGCCTGCAAAATTTAGGCAAATTGTTTTTTCACGAGGTTATATATATCTTCCTAATATTATATTATATAAAGTGAGGCTAGTAACTTTTACAAGTGGCGAAATTTGAATAATGAAGAGTTCTCATGCACCATGATTAAGGCATAAAGCAACGGTTAACCTTGTTATCTATAAGCCAAGTCAAAATTTCACCAATTTGGGAGCATCACCTATATTTTTCTGAGTACTGTTGTTTATATTTAATGATTTTAGTATTTCCAAATTATTTATAATGTTGTGAAGCATAGAGGGGTTGTTCAGGAATTCACCAGGACTGTGAAATTATAAGACTAGAGCTTAAATACATAAATCCATTTCTTCAGATGGAATCAGCAGTGAGAAACAGTCGGGAAAGGAAAAAATATGTTTATGGAAACGATTGGGAGAATGCTTTCCAAGTGGAGATTGGAACTCCACTCTCAGCAGGTAAAAGGGAGGTTGCCAGCAAGTTGGCTTCTAGTCGCTCTATGAAAAGAATTTTGGAGCAACAACTGGAGAGCACATTAATTTCTCAAGATGAAGAGAGGAAGATTCTTTTGCATGTTATGTAAAAGCAGGAAAGTGCCCTTGGCCTTCTGCAAAGACAAAACCAGGATCTTGAAGAAAAGGTGTTTGAAACGATGAGAAAGCGAGATGAAAGGAAAAAGTTAGTTTTCTTTATCTCTATATTTCTCTGTGTGCAATTTTGAGTCTCAATTTTCAGTACCACCTACCTTCTTTTAAAGAAATGACTGTAAATCCTCAATTATATTTTGTTATGTTAACCACAACATGGTCTCCTTATTGTCTAATGTATACAAACAATAATGTATGGTATATTTGGAGGAAAAATTGCGTCTATTTCTCTATCATATATCATGTCTATTAGATCTATAAAAATATTCCATGGTTGGAGTGTGTGAAAGGTACCAGTACCAAATAGATACGAGGTTCCGGAGGAAAGAAATAGAAGGCACTGAACAAAAGGGTTTAGAATTGCATAAAATGCATCGAAGTATAACTTTATGAAACACATGTATGATAATAAGTTTCTATTGCTGTTGCTAAGGTGTATTCTAAACTAAAACGTTCTGGAAGGTGCCACATTTCCTCCTTACAGTTTTGTGGCAAATTCTAGTCAGTAATTTTAGCCTTCAAGGTAATGAAAATTCTTTTGCAGTCAAAATTGAAATTTGACATTTTATTTAGTCTCATAAAACATTAGTGCCCAGTGTGGAACATCCAAATGATAGATAAATGACTGGAAAACAATTCAAGCTATATATTCAGTGTGCAAAATTCCTGAATATTCCTGCATGGGAATGTTTTAAGTCTGGAGATGGAGGCATGGATGTGTTCTTAAATAACTATTGATATGAGAGCCTTAGCATCCATGAAGCTTTATCTGAAAATTAAAAGCATACTTGGGCTAGCCGCTACATAAGGGTCTTCCAGAACCCATGCTATCCCTAGCATCTATCTGGTTATTATTTTGAGTTCATATGTATATTAAATTTTAAAATAAAATGTGCTTAGTTTGACTTTATGAGCAAAGTGTAGCTCACCGTTTCGTTTACTAGGAAGTAAAGTAGTAACTGGAAAATAAAATACCGTACTATAGTAAAGAGTAGGATAGAAAGGTAAGCATCTACAATTGAAAATTTTACTTAATCAACCTTCTAACTATTGACCTGACAAGAAATTGGTGATTTTTCTGTGGAAGACAGGCCATTTTACCTTTTCCTCGCTTATCTTGGAAAGAAATTTCATATGTATCCGAGTTCCACTTGTTGATCGAATGGATTATCAAGATCAGGTATAAAATTTTGAAAAGTACCTTAAGACAAGGAATAATAGTTGAAGTATTATTAGTATTACTAAGGCTATTTTTATCATTTATTTGAAATTTATATATTCTGTTAGATAATAAAAAGTATTCTCAATGGATCACTATCATCTAGGAACGTTTATAAGACATTGCAGTTTGGCAAAACAAACATATGAGTTGATCAAGGAGTCATTAACAATGTATGGGTTATAAGCTAAGTCATAAGGTTCGAGTTTTAGAACAAGTTGGATGAGGATAAAATCCGGTTTGAGTTTGGATAAAAATCGAAAAAATCTCCGTTAAATTCAAAATGTAGGAAACACAACTTAAAAAAATGTAACAAAAAAATTAAAATTAAATAACAAATTAAAAAAAAACAAAAAACATTATTATTATTTTTAAAATTATAAACAAAAATAAATAAACATTAATTATTTATATATATATATATATATATATATAATATTATAAAAAAAAAATGCATAGTAAATAAAATTAAAAGTCGAAAAGAAATAAAAAACAAAAACATAAAATAAAATAAAATAAATTAAAACAAAACTTAAAATTAAAAATTGTAAAATTAAAAAAAAATTAACAAATGTCGAGACAAACTAAAAAAATTTAAAACAAAACATAAAATAAAAAATGACAAAAAAAACATGAACAAAACCCTACACTAAGTGTTGAGGAGCTCGTCTAAACTTCTCCCCTACCTTAGGTTGACGCTTCCAACCTCCTCGCAATTGGTTATACCGTTATACATCTATGCAGGGTCTGTTGACGCCACCCAGAAGGCCATAATAGGGTTTGGCATGTCCGGTCACACCACCCAGATGGCACAACATGTCTCATGCCATGACGTCCACAGTCCAACACAAGTTAGAATGAATCAACCGCTCCATTCTCCAACACAATAGTCTGTAGATTGTTAATAGCCTTGGCCCTCACTCATTGAGTCAATTTTTATGGCGATCTTTACCTTGAACTTGGCGATTTCTGGTAAACTTTATGACTAAGAGAAAAAATTAACAAATTTTGATTTTCGAACCGAAAAATCAACTAATCTTGTGACTTAGATTACAAGGAGAGCCAATAAGATTAGTTGTACTCTCTAAATGCACAAAGAATGGTTGGCACTTATAAACCATTAGGCCTTCGACCAATTTGAAATGGGTAGTAGAGACTATGGAGAATGTATTGTGTTAGACCACCACCAACAAAACCCCCCAATTGAAAGTTAAGTGGCATTCGTTTGTGTTCAAAATAAGACAATTGCCTAAAACCTAAGCAAAGAAAGTATGGAGACAAGAAGGCATTCCAATAAGGAAAGGACAACCCAAATTACTAAAGAATTAGCGCCAATGGAAGGCACATCACCACACATTAACTTCGACACATGAAGTCCGACTTAGTTCTAGACTGCTGGTTGCAGAATATGCATATATGCAAGTTGACTTGGACCTAGAGACCTTGCCCATGAATTAAGGAGTTAGATACGAGGTATGAATGTATGGTGCCAATGCCAAAATGAGACCATATAGATCTTTGTGAGAGGGGAATATCATTAAGGATTCCCTCATATAAATATCCTAAAATGCCCATTTTTTAAAGAATTTGATGTGCACACTTTAAAATTCTGCACCAATTCTGCACAAGAAGAAACTTGTTCTCTATCATAATTCCCCTTCTTTTATCATATATTCTTATTCGTATAGTTGTAACTTGAATTCTGACATGGAAGGTGTATACTTCCTCCGATGGATCTGAATTAGGAATGTGCACGAGGGCGTGCTAGAGCCTAAGGCAAGGCTGATTGCAATAAGTGCAATTCAGAAACTAAGCTCAGGAAAAGCTGGAGAAAGCAAAAGCTAGAGGAAACTGAATCAAGATAGGAAAAAGTAATGCGTGTTTTCTGTGGTTAAATAAAAGGAATCTAGTTTGGCATGTAAATGGGGTACGCATGATGCAATCGCTGATGTCTCACTCTGGTACAATTGGAATGATGCAGCGAAGGTTGTCACCACTTAAGTAAAATAGGAATCAGTCCACCCGACCCAACCCACTCAGTATCTCTATACGTGAAGTATGACTGCATTGATGGATGTCTAAGGAAAATGCTCCTCAACAATCAAAGGTAAAATGAAAGAGGTCTAAGACCTTTGCTTCATGATACTGCAATTGCAAAAATAGTTGTAGGGACTGCAGAATTTTTTTAGGAGTATGAAGTGAAATGGTCTCATGAATTTCAAAAACTGCAACATTTACACTTACAGAGGGAATCTAGCAAATTTGAATGTAAAACCAAATTAAAAAGATATTTATAGAATATTTTTTATTGGTTGCAAAGTGCCTAAAAATTCTCTGGAGTTGCTGCAACTTTTTACCCCCAGCTGCTACCTATCTCTAAAAATATTTTTCCTATGCAGCCGCTGCTCCTATTTTTTAGTAAAAAATTTAATATTTTTTAGTTCACTAGATTTACACTTACATGGGACCCCCTGCAACTGCAAAATAATTGCAGTTGCCCCCTCCATGAGACCACGCCCTAACTGTCTTAAAGACAATGAATTTATAAGACGACATGGTAGTTGGGAACTCCCTGGAGGTTCCAAATAGTTTTCCATCCATGCGAAACTGTCCAAAACTGTAAGTGTGGCATGCCACACTCGAGTCATGGTTCTCCTTTCATTTTTACCATAAAATTGAACAAACATCTTGAGCATCTTGGCAAAACCGTATGAAGTCACCTAGAATTGCTGGCACTGACACCTAACTGCTTGAGGAGTTTTGGGGTCTAGTTCAAGTGGCTTGGCCTCAAATCGGGGAAAAAAGGGGTCTTGTGTCACTGAGAAGGATAAAATAGGTATACGAAGGCTAGAAAGGGGGAAAAGGAGTGGAGAGAAAGTTCAACACTTTATCATCTCATGCAACACCCAACTGCACCAAGTTGTCTTTGTTGACATGTTATGACATGCAAGATAGGCTGTCCTTGGGAAAACTAAGCATAGGCGGGCCCAATGTTGTAAAATGTGATCAAAATCAACAAGACTAGGATGCCAAAAAGACAACAAAATGTGACCAAAAGGCAATGGTGATCTGGATACAATTGGTAATTCGGTGGACAATGCACTGAATCAATAAATAAAATGTGTTATAAAATGAATAAAAGCTATACCATTGGAAGTACAATTTAGGTTTCTATTCGTATATGATATGGTCATATATAACGAAACCATAATAGCAAAAAAATCCTTTGAAATTGATTTGTTTTGGTTTATAGTATAAAAATATAGGTTTTTTTGGGGGAAAGTGCTGAAAACAACCATTTTTTGGTATTTTGTGTCTAATTACTTTTATAATATAGGGTCTTTTTTAACTTGGTACTTATTTTTTATCACTGTCCATACTTTATGAATCCCATTGAGCTATATCAGTTATTTGTGGACATTAATATAATTTCTTCTTTTCATTTATTCTTTCTAACCTTGGCTGAACCTAAAGCAAAAATTCTATGTAAAGACATTTCTAATGTTTTGAGATATTTACTTGAAAAAAAATCTATATATCTTTTATTCCCTGATTTATTACTCAAACATATTTCATATTTTTACCACATCCAATATTTAAACATAACTATTATAATATTTCACTCTTTTTACCACATCCAATATTTGAATATGACTATTATAAATTAAACTATGAAAAAATAACAATTACAAAAAGATACCTAAGAATCCAGTCTGAAGTGTAAACCCCTCAGAGTAATAGATGGTAGCTCCATCTATCGAATCAATGTCACCTTCAAACCTTCTTCTTTTTGCTAATTTGTACTGCCCTTTACGTTAAACCTGCAATTATTATTATGCACACTTTCTTCTCGACTTTTATTTAAATGTTGTCCGGTTTTCTCTCGTCTTTTAATAAATCGCCACCATACAAATTATTCTTTTAGTTTTCCAGTAAATTACTAAGGTGCAATTTGTCTTGATAATTCAATAAATAATCGTGATCCTCATTGTTTGTAGTGCTATTCCTCACATGGCATGAAGCTCTCTTTGAATATTCACTTTTCTTTTTGTATTAATTACTTCGCTTTTCCCACTAATTACTCCGCAGTTTTTATTAATTGCACTAGTTTCTCCATTGAGTGCTTTACATAAAGGATTTGTAATAGTTTATTGGGTATTTTTGAATTTTTTACTTCTCTAATTTCAACAACTCTTCCAATTTTAATTGTTTTTCTAAATTAATGTCTTCTCTAATTTTAATTTAACTTCTATGCATGCTAATTTGATCATGTGATGTATCATATTTTTAATTATTAGACAATTTTTCAATGGGTTCACTTGCTCAAATGAAGGCCCGGGTCTCTTTAATTTGTCTCTCCCATGACTGACAGCTTCACCCCTTTATCCTTGCATAAGTTCTTCTCTGTAGACTGATGTGTCTCCTTGTTGGCTCAATGTCCCTTTGTTTTGGTGCGACGACCTTGCCCAACTGGATAGACTTCTTAATGTCTCCTCAACATAAATCGACAGCCTAGATTGGTCAGAGAGTCTATATGTTGAACTTGACCCCTTTGGCACTACAACCAATTTTTGGATTTCCATTTTACTAATTTTCTCCCTTGAAAAGTGTGATGCATGATCAACATTTTTGTCATACACTATTTCATAACTCGATGTTATGTCAATTTTGTGGTTGGTTCAATGTACTTGTTTTTAAGGGCAATGTAAATTTGAATTTGAGCCACACCTTAGATAGCATTTTGAATTAATAATTAGGAAGGCTACATTTAATTATCAAGTAGTGATTGGAAATGTTATATAAATTGGTGTGTTCCTACTATTCCTTTTAACTCCACCTGTAAATTTTTGATGTTCTCTCCTAGTCATCTTCTTCTATCCCTTTGTCAGTCATTGAATCTGTTTTTACGCTTTCTGAATGGAATGATCATCTACACATTCCCATTGAACGTAATAAAAGATTAGCATTTCTCATTTACTTCCAGCTATGTGTGTTTTAGTGATGGCAATTAATATGATCTTATGGTCTACATGTTATTTGGTTGATGTTATTCTTCAATGTCATATATGGTTATTGGTTATATTGAGTTTGGACCTAGGTTTTGTTAGATGTTGTTGTAATTCTATTGTTAAATTATAAACACCTAAAATGTTATCTGACATTGCCATTCTAAGTTTATTAGGTCGATAGAAGCTCAAAACTAAACTTGTTTTCTTTTTTCATTCTAGTTCTTATAATTATATTATCTAATGTACATTTTCTTTTAACATCATTTTTCTCACCTTTTTATTTTCATTATGTTAGCCTAGGCCTCTCTATCTTCAATTATTTTTTTGTATTTTAAACTCCTCTAGGTTTTTGAAAGCTTGTTACAATTTTAAATATTTAATCTTAAATAATATATTTCTTAATACTGTTATTTGGACTATTGATACAGGGAGCTAGAGAATATCAATAATCGGATAGCTGAGTTGTCAAATCTATAATGCAGGTTTGTCTTTACATTTACAATTCTTTAAGTAACGTGATGCTTTAACTAGTATTCCTAGTAATTCGAATGAAACAATTTACATAGAAAAATATACTAATATTCGTCCTTGTGCTAAAGAGAGTACTACTTTATCAATTCTAAGGAAAAAACTCTTTACTTATACTAGGGTACTTGGAGAAGTGCCACATTCAAGCATCATATGGTGCATGCACAATGGTTATTGTATCTTTTATTTGTTTTTCCGAAAACCATGCAAGGCTATCATTTATTCCTTCTTTCATAAGGATTTGAATGAGTGGTAAAAAGGTACCATCAGGGTATGCCAAACAACATAAAATGTTGTGCATGGCAATGGCATATTGACATATGTAATGGAGAATGAATGATTCCTTACCTTTAGGTTGCAGGTGTGTCATGTAAGCAATATAATTTGTTAATTGTTTTCAGAAAACTATGAGAGCCTGTCATTTCTTCCTGCTTTTATAAGGATTTGGATGAATGTTAAAATGGTACCATCAAGCTATGTTAAATAGCATAATATTTTGTGCATGACAATAGCATATTGATATATGGAACGGAGAATGAATGATTCCTTATCTGTAGGCTGTAGGCATATCATGTAAGCAATAGGCATTGCTAGGTAAGCTACAAGCTTTGTTTTGTTAAGCTGCAGGCTTTGCCAGGTAAAATTCAAACATATTTAGAAAAGAGGACAACTGATGGAACTTTATGATGTCATTTTCTGCTCGACAATGGTTTGGTTGAATATCTTTTGTGTATCTTGCATTATCTTGCATTTCGTCTCCAAGATCGAAAAAAGATTTGCTAAGGGACCCTTGTATTATAATATATTTGGACATACAGAACACATGCAATGTAATGCAATAATGCAAATGTTATAATAGATAGGTCTATGCTTGGAAAGTGAGTAATATGTAATAAGGCGGTGCAACGCCACGATAAATTCACGCGGTGGATAGGCTTAAATGTGTGGTTAGTTGAATTATAATTGTAGGTGGTTTCAAGGTAGTTGTGGGTCCCAACAAGAAAGGCTATTGTATGGGAATCAAGTCATTTCTCTCAATTGTAGCACCCATTTTCCAAATCAATGCAATCAATAACAATTTTTTCACATTAAGATAAATATGAGGGTTGGTGGTCTTCCTCCTTGGAAGACATCCTAATTGGATTGCTAGGAGGATCCCCCTGCCTTGCAAGTGAGCTAGACACCATACGTGTTAGTTCAAGTTTTCTTAACTAATGTTTCTTTTCAAGTACATTTTTTTTTAAGTAATCTCAATTCCAATATTTATTTTTACTCTAATTAGTTGATATTGGTGTTAGAATGGGGTTTGGGTACATTGGTACAATTTTTTTATTTGGATATTGCTTGAATATGATTGTATAAAAAAATATTTAAAATAATAAAAATATAAAAAAAAAATAAAAAAATACAAAATGTATAAAGTAAACAAAATAAGTTAAATAACTATTAAATGGTTGAAAATATTATTGATAATTCAATGTTAAATGTCATGATATTGAATAGTCGAATTTAGAATAAGTACCTAGTGCAAATGTATATACAAAAATAAAAATAAATCAACATATTTATAATTTTCATATTTCTCTTTATCAAGAACTGTAGAGTAAATTTTTTTACTCTACGTTGTATTCCGATTCTTAGTCGTGCGCTGCAATTTTGTTCCTGCGTACCTTGGTCGTGGCAATAGAAGTTTTGAAACAGAGCGTGGATTTGTTTTTTTCGATTCATTTTTTGTCTAAGTATTGAAGTGCAACGAACGCTGCCAAGTGGCGTAGTCCGAGCATGGATTCTCTTTCCCCCTTTCTATTTCCTTCGTTTCATTTTTGCTTAAGTGTTGAATTCGAGCGGAAGCTGCCAAGTGTCGCTTTTCGAAATACGGAGTCGGCCAATTGGCGTCGTCTGAGACACTTTTCATAACTTTCAAGAAAGCCGCGGATCGTGCCACGTATCCAATAGCAACTTAGCGGAAATCACCACGTGTCGGCATCCGCGTCTCGTATCGGCACTCGCGTTCATTCTATTTCTCGGCAAAGGTTTTCAACAAGCTAAGTAGCAGGGAGAAGCGAAAAGCGCCAGGTGGCGGTTGCGGAAGGCCCTGAACTACTTTTTCAGAAGAAAGCGAAAGTCACCACGTGTCGACATCCGAACGACAGTTGGTTCAACCCCTGGGTTCAATGCCTTGGTTTAATGTTTTTAGTTCAATACCTCGGTTAACATGTAAATGGCGTGCAGTGTTGAACCGTTGAACCATTGAACCATTTTGGTTCATCGGGCAGTTCAAGGGAGCATCCCAAAGACCAAAGGGGTCAAGTACTTTTTCGAAAGGCATAAAGACGTCGTTTCAATTTGTTTAAGTGCCGAAGAGCAGCGGAGGCCGCCAAACATCACTTTTCGAACCCCTTTCTACTCCATTCCCGAAAGAAGCGGAAGATGCCACATACCTCTAGCAAGAGAAGCAGAAGACGCCACGTATCTTCTCGAAAATAGCGAAAGTTGCCACGTGTCAACTTTCGAGAGATCATCTTCAAGCTTCATTGCCGAATAAAGATTGTGGTGGGTCCCGGGTGTTATTTCAAAGATCTGCGGAAGCTGTCAAGTGTCACCATCCATAGGAGCCTAATATGTGCCCCGAATAATTCTACAACATAGCTAAAGGGAAAGCGAAAAATGTCGCGTCTTCGATAAATCAGGGGGGAAGTGCCAAGTGTCGTTCTCCGGTGCCTCCTAAGTAATAAGGAGAATTTCAGGAAATTGACTAAGTGTTCTCTTTCGTTTCAACAAAACAGAGTGTTTTGTGTATTTGTTGCCGCAAAGCAAAATGGAGAAAAACTCGGCAGGAGTTATTTCTAGTAGATGGAGCAGTGCACCGGGTAGATTTTTGGGGCTTGCAAACATTAAAAGGGCCGTCTATTTGTCCCCTGTAAGCAGAGAAGAATGGACAGTTGCACGGCTAAGCAGGGGATGGAATGAGGAAATTCAGGCGCGAGAGGAGGTACTAGTCATGAATCGACATGCCGCAGTCAGGGCGGTCGCCTCGCCCCAACATGGCCCTTTCTGATAAGACTAGGATACATCCAAGACATTAAAGGCGTCGAATGCTGCACTATTTTATCTGTAAAATTCGAGGCTATAAAGGAGGAAGGGGATCCATTAAAAAAAGAGGAGATATAGTTTAGATTTTCTAGAGCTCGTGACTAAGTAATATCATTTGCTTTTGTCTCATTTTCTTAAGTTGTAAAGTTGATGTAACTGTGCATGTTTATGTGCCTTTTATGTGGCTGAATGAATTAAGAAGATTGAACTCTATGCCTTTGTTGATATTATCTGTGTCATTTGCAAAAGTAGTTTATACTATAGATTTTCTAGAGTTGTGATTAGGGATGTCATTTGCTTGTCTCGTTTTCTTGAGTCGGAAGTTTTACATAACTGTATGTGTTTTT
Source organism: Torreya grandis (assembly GCA_037957365.1). Taxonomy (NCBI): domain Eukaryota; kingdom Viridiplantae; phylum Streptophyta; class Pinopsida; order Cupressales; family Taxaceae; genus Torreya; species Torreya grandis. The sequence goes on from JARHVA010000310.1 coordinate 5,003,874, forward strand.
GCGCCTCTTATGTGATTGAAAGATTCTTATAAGAAAATTGAACTCTATGCCTTTTTTGACATTTTCTGTATCTCAGCAAAAGAAGTCTCTGTTGTGAGCCTCTGTTTCTATTATTTCAAACTTTTACATTGATCATGCACTTGTTTGCTCTTAAATGTAAATTAATCCTACATATAGTCTCATTGTGCTCAGGATTAGGATCAAATTACACTCAGGCGCATCACCATAGTTAGGTTTCATTTCTTGCATTTGCGTTTCTGTTTGATTTTCTATCCCTTTGACCCCCACACTTGATACAAAAGAAGAGACCAACTTCTTTAAAATCTGGAGGTTGTTTCAAGTCGCACTATCCCACAGCTTGAAACTTCTCATTGTTGATTAGAATCAAGCGCAATTTTAAGCATCAACAGTTTTTGGCACGCCCGATGGGACAAGTCTTGAAGTTTCCTTCAAGACCATATGAACCAGAGAGCTATGAGCAGTCGGAGCTGTGGACCAGTCACCAGATCACAATCTGCTACAAATCCAGGTATTCTTTTGCCACCTTTGGTAACAAGTCCAAGGAGAAGAGCTAACCAGTTTGCACCAATACTAAATATGGGAGCCCCTGCACCCCCAAAAAATTATGCAAGCTGGAACACTGGTAGTCCCTTAATCCTCCCAACACCACCAGCTATTTGGGATCCTATCTCAGTAAACGCCTTAAAAGCTCTGCCTAAATTCAGTGGGCAAGACTCAAAAATGCTTATGGAACATCTTCAAGATGTATCAGATGTCTGTGCCATACATGTCACACAACAAAATGTGGCCATAAGGTTATTAGCAGCTTCATTCAAAGGGAAGGCTTTAGAATGGTATCGGTTTTTGACCCCAAATACCATATCTACATGGGACCAACTCGGAGATCTGTTCTTTGAAAGATTTGCAGAGAAGGGTGATAAGTCTTCTTTGTTACAACACTTAATCACCATTCAAAAGGGACCACAGGAGGACATGACTGACTTCAACCCCAGATTTCAGAAAACTTGGGATAGAATCCCTGCTACAGCGAAACCACCACCTGGTATGGCTATAGTGTTTTATCTCAAGGCTTTGAATTCAGATATATCTGTTATGATTCAGTCACTGGGAGGACACACTTTGTCAGGGGCTTATGAATATGCGGTCAGAGCTGAGAATCATTTAATAGATGCTGGAAAGTTACCTACAAGGCCTCCCATGCTTATGTTCCCAGAAATTTTCCTGCCCTTACCTCAAGAAGTCCCTAAAGCTGCAAACCCACCTGTGTCTATGTACACTTATCCTCAATCATCTGCAAAAGACCCTGTCCCTGCTCAGTCATTTGAGATGGATGATATCAAGAATATCTTGAGGATGTTTTTCAATGAGCCGATTAATATAAAGAAGCAGCATAATACTTTCCCTAAGCCCCCTTATCAAGGCTACCAAGGAAACAGGTTTTCGTCCCAACCAAACCAATATCAAGGTCTTCCAAAACAAACTAACCATCAGCCAACGATTCAATTAGTTGCAGTTCCCACACCCTCACAGACCATCCCTCCCAACTCAAATAGGGAGATGGTTCCAGGTCAGAATAATTATGTGGATGATACTAATGCTTGGTGTTTCCTTTGCAACGATGCTCATACACTCAGAGATTGTTCTAGGGGTAATCTGCAACAAAAAGTGGCAGAGTAGAGAAGAATGGATGGTCAGTTTCCCAGTACCAGTAACAATCAAGCCTATCAGTCTCTTGGTATGCAGAATTCAGTTCTAGTGGCTCAGATGTAAGGAATGTCTTTGCAATAAGAGGAAGAAATAGCCTCGAAACATGCTTTATTCTCATGGGTTGAAGATGAAGAAGCAGTTTTCTTGAATGAAGCATCTACCTCCCAAAGGCCAGTGGTGCAATCTGATTATTACACTAGATCAAAGAGGAGAATGGTGGAGCAGCCCGAGATTGTAAATGGACAAGTCATGAATAATCTTCCATCTCAAGGGCAAAGAAACGCTGCTTTTAGACAAGAAGTGCCTCAGCGGGTGCAAGATCAGGGGATTCCTATCCAGATTCAGGAAAAAATGAGGTATCTTTACGTCCAAAAAACTCAGTCTTTGGGACCGATCAATGTAGTAGACCAATTGAAGAAGACTCCAGCTCAAAAGATATATTGGCTATTCTTGAACAAAAGACACTGCTATAAGAAGCTCTGCAAGGCCAAGCAGTGCCCAAAGGTACTGTCACCAAGGAAGGCCCTGCTGAAAAAGAAAAGCTCAAAGATACGGTTCTTTCGAAGACAACAACGTTTGTGAATGATGCAACACAAGTAAGTAAATTCAAACCAGAGCCTTTCTATTTGACTCTGATAGTTGGAAAGAAACTCTTGCATAATGCATTGATAGATTCAGGAGCTAGTACTACAGTGATGCCCAAGCAAATAGCTGATGCTTTGAAAATAAAATATGAACCCCTTGCAAAATGAGTTATGCAGCTAGATGGCAAAACAGGACAAACCATAGGGAGAATCAAACAACTCCCATTGCAATTATACACGTCCCAACATAATTGTCAACCAAGATGTAGTTGTCATAGATATACCTCTTGTTTTTTTGTTTATGTTTATCCAGACTTTATAGCAAAAATAGGAGGATATATGTCTCTTGACTGGTCTCACCTCGTCTTGAGAACCAGATACGGTTCGAAGATGAAAATTCTATCTGAGTCACTGCCCAAAGACCATATCACCAACGAACCAACAACAAGATTAGAAGTAGATCATGCCATGTTAAATAAAGAAGAAAGGATTTTTGTTGAAGAGTTAGGCGACTGGACTGAGCATGATCAAGAAGAAGAAAATACCCAGTTGTTGGCTATGATGCATAGCGACCCATATGGGAACTATGACTCTACTGGTTTGGGCACATACGTCATTTTTGATGAAGACCATGCAATCTCAAATGTTATAAGAGAAGAGGCACCTACTGCTCAAGATTCAGAGATCTGGACTTTGAATTTTGATGGGGCTAGAAGAAAACATGGTGCCGGGGCAGGAATTTGTCTTACTGCTCCAAATGGTGATAAAAATTTAAGGGCTATCCGATTTTAATTTGCTTGCACTAATAATGATGCTGAGTATGAATCTTGAGTACATGGGCCCCTGTTAGCCAAGAAAAAGGGAATTAAAAATCTAAAAGTGAAAGGAGATTCATAATTAGTAGTAAAGCAAATTAGAAAAAAGGCAGCAGCCAAAAATGTGAGAATGAGATCCTACAGAGATAGGATTTGAGATTTGATAGAAGATTTTGAAGCTTTCAACATTGAGATAGTCCATAGAAGTCAAAACTCTGAGGCTGATAGAATGGCCCAGATTGGCTCACAGTTTAACCCAACAACTAGCCTATTGGTTAACAATGAGTTAGTAAAAGTCATAGTGAGGCCGACCATTCCAGATAATGATGAGAATTGGCAAGTATTTGAAAATGATGCTCATGTAGTCTCTTTCTTACAACAATCAGATGAGTTTGCTGATTAGTTGCAAACCAAAATTGAAGAGGCATATGGTGATCAGATCATACAATTAATGACTAATAAGCTCCCCAAGAGATTGATCACCTTAGAAAACTTGTTTGACCCAGAGGATGTAAGCCTGAAAAAGAAAAGGTCCCAAGTAGACAAAGCAGACTATTCTGAAATGGAGGTGACGGGAAAAGGCTAAAAGTTGAGAATTCTGCAAGTCAAGAAGAGAAGGAAAGACTAATTGAATTGTGCTAGAGATATGACAGAGTCATAGCTTGGAGCTATGAAGACCTTCGTGGATACAATAGAGATATTATTCAGCACACAATAGAACTGATTGAAGGGTCTAAGCCCATCAGACAGAAACAGAGGCCAATAAATCCAGAGATTGAGCCTCTAATGGTAGATGAGTTGCAGAAACTTTTAGATTCCAAAATAATATTTCCAATCAAGCACTCAACCTGGGTATCAAATCTAGTTCCAATTAGGAAAAAGAATGGAGATGTAAGACTGTGTGTAGATTTTAGAGATTTAAATAGAGCATCTCTGAAAGACCACTATCCCTTGCCCTCCATGGAACAAATTCTACAAACTGTGGCTGGATTAGAGAGGTTTTCTTTACTAGATGGTTTCAAAAAATACTGATGATCATTTTGAATCTGTCTTCAAGAAATGTCAAGATTTTGGGATATCATTTAATCCCAAGAAATGCATATTTGCTGTATCTCAGGGAAAATTGTTGGGACGTATAGTATCTAAAGGAGTTTCTATAGATCCCGAGAGAATCGCAGCTATAATGAACCTACCTCTTCTTGGTAAATAAAAAGGCAGTTCAGTCTTTTTTAGGAAAGATCAATTTTGTCAATAAATTCATATATGATTTTGCAGGCTTGGTAAGACCAATGACACTCTTGCTAAAGAAAGACCTGGTCTTAAAATGGACTACAAAAGGAAGGCAAGCCTTTGAAGAGGTCAAGAAGGCTATCTCAGCAGTCCCAGTGCTTAAAAATCTAGACTTTTTCAAGCCCTTCGTAATTTATGTCTATGGAGGAGAGTCAAGTATTGCTGCTGTCTTGACTCAAAAGAACGATAGGCTGGAGGGGGAACACCCAATAGCCTTTTTCTCAAGAACTCTCAGGGATTATGAGACCATGTACAATTTTGTGGAAAGACAAGCCTATGCCATGGTAAAAGCCCTCAAGAAATTCAGGGATATGATATCAGGAAACAAAATTCTAATACTTGTAGCTCACCCAAGTGTCAGGGAATACATCATGGAGGGGGAAATTACTGAGAAAAGAGCCAATTGGATCACTAAGATCCTTGAATATGATGTAGAGGTCAGACCCACCAAGCTAGTCAGAGGTAGGGGTCTGTGCCAATATATAACCCAAAAGCTTGAAAATATGTTACCTGAAGAAACAGATTCAGAAGGAGAGACGGAGACGGTGCTAAAAATACAAGAGGTTGATCAGGAATCCTGGGTCACAAGCAGGATTCATTTTATGAAAATTGGGATTTATCCGAGAGAACTTCCTCAAAATAAGAGGAGATATTATAGGATACAGGGAGTTCATTTTGTTTTAATTGAACAAGTCCTTTTCAGAAGAAATTATGATGGAAAATTGTTAATATGTGTGGAACAAGGTGACGCTAAGAGAATACTACACGAAATGCATCATGGAATATCAGGGGGGGATTTTTCTGCAAAGACCACAGTGATAAAGATAAGTGAGGTAGGGTATTTCTGGCCTACTTTATTTGCAGATTATTATCAGCTGGTTAAAAAATATCAATCCTGCCAATATTATATGGGGATGAGGAGGAATGTAGACATGCCCCTTAGCCCTATAATTGTGGATGAACCTTTTACTCAATGGGGTCTTGACTTCATTGGAATGATAAATCCAGTGTTCAGTATGGGTCACAAATGGATATTAACTGCTCAGAGACTATTTCACCAGATGGACCGAGGCAGTCCCACTTAAGGAAGCAACAGAGAATGTGATCCTAGATTTTTTAGGGAGTATCAATACTCGCTTTGGGGCTCCTCGCACCATAATTTCAGATAATGCTAAAGCATTCTTGGGGTCTAAAGTATCCAACTTTGCCTTGAAACATGGAATATATCTGAAGACTTCATCTAACTATTACCCTCAATGTAATGGTCTGGCAGAATCAATCAACAAGACCTTGATAAGACTCATCAAAAGAGTAGGGGCTGATCATCACAAAGAGTGGCATAAAGTGTTTAATCTAGCACTATGCGCTGATAGAATCACGCCTAAGCAGGTGATCAAAATGTCCCCATATGAATTGGTATATGGAAAGTCTGCTGTGATTCCCCTAAGCTTGGAAATCTCCGCTCTCCAACTAATCAAACAAATTGAAATTGAAGAAAATGGCCCCATGCAGGTCAGACTCGTAGAATTTTTGGAAGTTCAAGAAAAGAGGGATATAGCCCATGATTCATTGATTAAGCATCAGGGAATGGTTAAGAACTGTTTTGATAAAATGACTTCAAATCCTAATTTTGAAGTAGGCTCAATTGTTTTGAAATGGGATGCAAGAGCCGCTAAGTCGGGTCAGCATACCAAATTTGAAGCATTATGGACTGGCCCGTATAAAATTCGCGCGTGCAAGCAGAAGAATTCATTCGAGTTGGAATCGATGGAAGAACCTGAAGAGATTCCTGTAAACGAAATCTATTTAAAGCATTTCAATTAGCTTGGGTCTCTAATGTATTATAGTTAAATAATTTCCCTTTCTTGCATTGTTTTTTCGTTGTTTTCTCACTTTTCTTTTAAAATAAATGTTTTAAACACATGTCGACGGCTCTTTTGAAGCTGTAAATTTCACAATTTTGATCTAGCAAAAGGTGTTTTCTTTTTTGAGCAGGCTCAAAAGTCCTAGGGGTCGCCAGTAACTGTAGAGTAAATTTTTTTACTCTACGTTGTATTCCGATTCTCAGTCGCGCACTGCAGTTTTGTTCCTGCGTACCTTGGTCGTGGTGGCAAAATTTTTGAAACAGAGCGCGGATTTGTTTCTTTTGATTCATTTTTTGTCTAAGTATCGAAGTGCAGCGGAGGCTGCCAAGTGGCATAGTCTGAGCACGGGTTCTCTTTCCCCCTTTCTGTTTCATTCGTTTCATTTTTGCCTAAGTGTTGAATTCGAGCGGAAGCTGCCAAGTGTCACTTTTTTCGAAACACAGAGCTGACCAACCAACGTCGTCCGAGACACTTTTCATAACTTTCAAGAGAGCCACGGATCGTGCCACGTATCCAATAGCAACTCAGCGGAAGTCACCACGTGTCGGCATCCGCGTCTCGTATCGGCACCCGCGTTCATTCTATTTCTCGACAAAAGTTTTCAACAAGCTAAGTAGCAGGGAGAAGAGGAAAGCGGCAGGTGGCGGTCGCGAAAGGCCCTGAACTACTTTTTCAGAAGAAAGTGAAAGTCACCACGTGTCGGCATCCGAACGACGGTTGGTTCAACCCCTGGGTTCAATGCCTTGGTTCAACGTTTTTAGTTCAATACCTCAGTTAATGTGTAAATGGCGCGCAGTGTTGAACCGTTGAACCATTGAACCATTTTGGTTCATCGGGCAGTTCAAGGGAGTGTCCCAAAACCAAAGGGGTCAAGTACCTTTTTGAAAGGCAGAAATGCGTCGTTTCAATTTGTTTAAGTGCCAAAGAGCAGCGGAGGCCGCCAAGCGTCACTTTTCGAACCCCTTTCTACTCCAGTCCCGAAAGAAGCGGAAGATGCCACATACCCTTAGCAGGAGAAGCGGAAGACGCCACATATCTTTTCGAAAACAGCAGAAGCTGCCACATGTCAACTTTCGAGAGATCATTTTCAAGCTTCATTGCCGAATAAAGATTGTGGTGGGTCCCGGGTGTTATTTCAAAGATCTGCGGAAGCTGCCAAGTGTCACGATCGGTAGGAGCCTAATATGTGCTCCGAATAATTCTACAGCATAGCTAAAGGGAAAGAGGAAAATGCCGTGTGTCTTCGATAAATCAGGGGGAAAGTGCCAAGTGTCGTTCTTCGGTGCCTCCTAAGTAATAAGGAGAATTTCAAGAAATTGACTAAGTGTCCTCTTCCGTTTCAACAGAACAGAGTGTTCTGTGTATCTGTTGCCACAAAGCGAGATGGAGGAAAACTCGGTGGGAGTTATTTCTAGTAGATGGAGCAGTGCACCGAGTAGATTTTTGGGGCCTGCAAACATTAAAAGGGCCATCTGTTTGTCCCCTGTAAGCGGAGAAGAATGGATAGTTGCGCGGCTAAGCAGGTGATGGAATGAGAAAATTCAGGTGCGGGAGGAGGTACTAGTCATGAATCGACATGCCGCAGTCAGGGCGGCCCCCTTTTTGATAAGACCATGATACATCCAAGGCATTAAAGGCATCGAATGCCGCACTATTTTATCTGTAAAATTCGAGGCTATAAAGGAGGAAGGAGATCCATTAAAAAAAGAGGAGATATAGTTTAGATTTTCTAGAGCTCGTGACTAAGTAATATTAGTTGCTTTTGTCTCATTTTCTTATGTTGTAAAGTTGATGTAACTGTGCATGTTTTTGTGCCTTTTATGTCGCTGAATGAATTAAGAAGATTGAACTCTATGCCTTTGTTGATATTATCTGTGTCATTTGCAAAAGTAGTCTATACTGTAGATTTTCTAGAGTTGTGATTAGGGATGTCATTTGCTTTTGTCTCGTTTTCTTGGGTCGAAAGTTCTACATAACTGTACGTGTTTCTGCGCCTCTTATGTGATTAGAAGATTCTTAAAGAAGATTGAACTCTATGCTTTTGTTGACATTTTCTATATCTCAGCAAAAGAAGTCTCTGTTGTGAGCCTCTGTTTCTATTATTTCAAACTTTTATATTGATCATGCACTTGTTTGCTCTTAAATGTAAATGAATCTTACATATAGTCTCACTGTGCGTAGGATTAGGATCAAATTACACTCAGACGCATCGCCATAGTTAGGTTTCATTTCCTGCATTTGCGTTTCTGTTTGATTTTCTATCCCTTTTTCCCCCACACTTGATACAAAAGAAGAGACCAGCTTGTCTAAAATCTGGAGGTTGTTTTAAGCCGCACTATCCCACAGCTTGAAACTTCCCATTGTTGTTGATTAGAATCAAGTGCAATTTTAAGCATCAACAAGAACATCAACATCATGATGTGATTCATTACAACCGTAAACAATAACAATGCCACTCCCACTAGTTCCATAATACAGAACCTACGAAGAACTATCTAGCTCGGTGTCGAGCAATGAAAGGTGGGCAATGGAAGACTCCAAGTTAGGTTGCTATATCCCAACACTTTGTTGCCCCTTGCTTGTTCTCATCCTGTTTGTTTTCATCATGATAGAAGGCGCAGGTTGGAATGCACATAGGCCAACTCTTTTGCCTTTTCGTTGCCAATTTGTTGCAATTGAGTGAGTTGATAAAGTTGTATGCACACTAGTTCCGCTTAGCTAAAGAGGAACTCACAACCTATTGAGACAAGTGGCAAAGTCAATGCAAAATTAAAATATATAAAATAAAAAAGCTAAGACAAAAAGAGAGTTAAAAAAATCTTATTTGTGATAGAATTTTTATTGCAAGATGCTAAAGGTGGGTGGATGTTTGTTCATGGAGGTACAACCATGTATGAGAGACATTCGTGTATTTATCTCAAAGAGCACTAAGGCTGTGACTTGTGGGTGCTATGAAATTCCCAAACTCTCCCACAAATGTCTTCTATTTCCGGATTGGGAACGAGTCTATTGAATTTCACCTTATACCCATCACTAATCTCAACATTCCTATATAGTGGAACCTTTCCCGACAAAGAAGTGGTCTAGTGTTGTAGTATTTTAGAGTCAAAGAAAAAGCAAGAAGATGTAGTGGGGTGGTCATTTTGTTCCATCTATTAATGAGATGTGATTGCACTTGTTGGAATAAACACTCTGCAGAATCTTGTTCTTTGGCATTTATGATGGATTTAATCTTCTCAATCATTGAGTTGATTTCATAATAATCTCATCCAAACATGGATGTTCCATATAAAAAAATTCTAAGCATACTCATAATGGGCTTGGTAAAACTAAGCAAGTAATCCACATAAGATTTTCCAAAACTCGTCATCAAGGATCTGCGCTTTCACTTTTGTGGCCTTCTTAATGTTTGACTACTTCCATACACCCCAAAGGTTGTTGATAGCTATGTTGCTTAATGCATCTTACACCCTCATAATTCATCTCAAGACTATTGTGTGTGAAGTAAATTTCATCTCAACAACTAATAATAAGAAATTAAAACAAATAAAATTAAAAAAATTAAAAAATTCTACAAATTACAAACTTATAAAATTAAATTAAAATTATAAATTAATGATTAAAGAAAGATAAAATTTTAACAATTACAACTTCGAAAAGGCCCTAAAGATGCCTTGGGGCATACAATGGTTGATGATGAACATTTGGATTTCACTCGCCTCATTACATACTTGTTTGATCCAATTAGTTTTGGTGCCCAATGTTTGTAGCATTAGGTTAATGGAATGAATGGTACAAGGCATCCAAAATATGTTTTAGTACCTTGTCTCAACTAACATACTTTCAACTCTTCATTTTTTAGCATTGTCCATTATAACTTGGACAAGGTTTAGTGGCCCCACCACCTCAATAGACTCTATGAGGAGTTTGAAAATGAATTGTGCATTCTTCATCTACCCGTCACATCAATAGTCTACATAAACATTGCCTCTTTAGGGCACACTACAACCATATTAATCAATGTTTTATCTATTGCATATTTTTATCCATTCGAAATGATGGACACCCCTGTTTCAATCCATGAATCCCTGATGGGCTGCAATGAATCATTTACACATTGTTTCTTTTTCCAATAAGGTGGTGTACACAATTTCATGCCTTGTGTTAGTGGACCCTTTAGGGGCTTCATTGATATCTCTCACCATATTTTATAAAACTAATGTATACATATATGTAACAATAGGCAAGATGGAATCTAGAATGAAATTAATAAGCAAATCATGACAAAATAACCAGATCAATGAACACAAAGTTTAACATGGAAAACCTCAAAGAGGTAAAAAACTACGGTGATTATTCATATAATTGAGAAACCAATAACCTCAATACAAAACTTCTTCCTTCTCACTTCTCCACATAACGACTTTCACAAAACTCTTTGTTCACCTGAGATATTTGTTATTCCTCAAGATGATTGAATAATAGGGGTAAGCCCTATTTTATAGTAAAAATTGAAGGGAGATGACTGTTGTAACCAACGGGCCCAACTATTTCGAGAACATTTAAAATATCAATAAACAATAAACAATGATGTTTTATTTTTATCGAAGTAATAAATATTTTACGTTTTATTATTTATTTACATGAGGTTGTTAACTCGTGTTAATAAATAATAAATCATTATTATTTAATTACCTAATAATGTACTAATGATCTTATAATTACACCGCTTAGACATTAAGTGTTCTAACAATATTTTGCCAGTATGGTGATCTAACATTAAATGGCATCAATCCATGACGTTGATGTTGAAATTTTGAAGTGGAGAGAGAATTGACTTGTATGGGCATTAAATAAAGTTACATAACGATATTTATGTATGTGATAAGAAATTTTAGGACTGATGTGATAGAAGTCATCATAGTTAGTAAAACCAACTTTATTATTAATGAATTTAGTGTTAGGTTAGATGGGAGAGACAAAGAATTCAATTTTATATTTAATTCAAAATTGCATCTTAAATGAAATGAAATGATATAATAATGTCATAAACAAGCACCACATAGCGGCTAGTCCTTGCCTTTGTATATAGAATTATTTGCATTTGAGTTTGCATGTAAAATGTAATCTTGTTTTAATAATTTGAACTTGAAAATACAAATTTAATAGTGTAAATACTTGTTGCAATTTGAATTTAATTAACAATATTTCTTGTGCTTGTTTAAAGGTTGCGTAGATGACGATATTAAGAGCGAAGTATTAATATAGTTTTTAAGCACTGATTACTTATCAAAATATTCAATAGTACTCAATATTGATAACAACGTACCAAATAAAATGTAAATAAATCTAAATAGATAAGTAGAATATACTAAGAAAAATTATACACGTTAAAAGAATGGTAACGAAAAAGGATTCTAAATGAATGATAAATTTATCGAAAAGTTATAAAAAAAATAGATATATAGAATATACTAAGAAAAATTGTATACATTATAAAAATGGTAATGAAAAAGGATGCTAGATCGAGTGATAAATTTTCCAGGAAGTTAAAAAAAAAAAACAAATAAGTAAGATAAAATTATCAATTGTATGAACATGAAGCCTTATCAATTAAATGTTATGAGTGTGTAGGTATTGAAAAAGTAACCAACTTATAAAATAACATTTGATATTGATAGGTCTCTTGATGAATGAAAATAGAGCTGGAATTTTTGGAAGGTCAAGAAATCATTTTTTTCACAATTTTTAATATAGAATTAACCACAATATAATTTGAATTCTTATGATTATTTATAACAGTATAAATATTATTAAATTAATGTCATTCATTATTAATTAATTAAAAAATAGTGAAAAAAGTAATGAAATTATTAATCTATATGATGTGTAAAATTTAATTAATAAAAACAAAACAAAAAATAATAATTAATGAGAAACTAGTGGACATAGAAGTTAACATTCATGTGTGTCAATAGGATAGGATTGGTATCATAGGTATATTGTGGGTGGTTGTCATAAATACACTTTTCCTTTACATGAGAGCTTATATTTTGGATTAAGTTTTAGGACCAATGCAAAGGACATGATGTATAATAGTGGTGAGTGTGAGATGAGCCATTGAGTAGATAGATGGTTGTGAGTGTTGGTCACATAAATTCAGCATGAGAGGAGCTTGCGAAGGAGGAACCACATGTATACATGCTGTGTAGGGAAAACAAAAGTAAATGATGAATCGGAAAACAAATATGTTGATGTTTTAAGTATGGAACATCAAATTCAAATAAATGTGGGGAAAATGTTTGGCATAAAATCTTACATTTAGGGTGAAAGTACTTGAATCTTAATCCATTTATTTAACAGTTTGAGGTGTCCAGCTTTAAATGATAAGTATAACGTGTGCCCCTCCCCCTGCATGTTGTGAATTTAGATTTATGCACAACCACTCTACTTCCTGTGGAAGCATGAAATTTCACCATGGTACTAAATTGCTCAAGTGCTTTGTTGGGTCCATGCTAGGACATTCACTTATTATTATAAACAGAAGTTCCCTAGTAGGAAATATCATTTCTAAAAAGTATACATTTTTATTTTTATATATTTATATTACTAATTGGTAGTATATATATATATAATTTCATTTTTATGGGCCAACTTATGTCAAGTCTCATTGTAAATTAGTATAATAAATATATAAAACTACTTACTGTAATAATTTACCAATCTCACTGAGAATTAGTCTTATAAATATATAAAAATGAAACAATATAAATTATTATGTGTACAGTGTGATGTGTGTACTGTGTGATGCATGGTGAAATGTATGTAAACAATGAAATGCATGTAAACTATTTTGTGTACACACTGCAATCTGCAGATTATAAACTTTTAAAGTTTACCCTTCTTTTGTCATTTTAATAATGATTATGCACTTCTTGTCAAACCATTTGTAACTTGTGTGTTCTAGTTCATATATATATTAGTGGTCAAATTTAAACCCAGTTACCCATCCTAACCCATCTAAGTTCATGTAATGAGTATTACAGAGTTTACACTTTGCCTTACAAATTTACAAAAATAATAAATGAATTGTTTTTTTTTTTTTTTATAGACCAATCTCCTTTTGAATATATATATATATATATATATATATATATATATATATAGTTTCATTTTTATATATATTTGTGAGACTAATTCAAAGTGAGATTGAAATTTGGTATCCCTAACTTCTAAAGTCCTACAGTCAGCACTTCTAGAAGAATAACATTGAGTAGGTATAAATTAATTTTATATATTTAATTTTTATTTTAAATTTGTCATTGAGTAGGTATCAATTGGGGGAAAATGACTTCTATTAGTCGTCCTAAGAAGGATAAAAGATAACTATCATTTGCTGATGTATTTCATATCCCTCAAGATTCTAATCAACAATGTCAGTCTAGAAATGAATACTTTGATGTTTATCTACATGAATAAAAATATGAATTAGATGGAGAACATATTTGAGAAGAGGAACAAACATCAAAGAAACAAAAAAGAACATTCAAGTCCAAATAAAAAACAAGATTTTCATGGGCTTATGCTATAAAAGATTGCAATGGTGTTGAAAGGATAAAATGGTCTTGGTGTGTAAAGTATAAGAGAGAGACTCCATTTGCTAAAGATGGAAGTACTAACCTTCAAGTCAGTGGTCTTAAAATTCATACATAATCAAAGCTTCATAAATTTGCTTCCAATAACCAAACATGTAGAACTAATGGTAGATGCTGAGGAGAGAATCATATATGTGATAGAAAATATATATTTTGTTGCCATACATGATTTACCTTTAGAAGTCTGTAAGCCAATTTGCGACTTGAATAGGTATAAATGTACTCCACACATGTCTATAAGAGATGAATACTCTGCATATACAAATACCACATCTCAAAAAGAGTTTCTACAAGCTTCGAAAGAGATATTGAAAAAAGTTAAAAGATGAGATTTTTTGTTGTCTATTTTACTCAATTTTAGTTGATAAAAGTACTGATCAGACTATACAACAACATTTGATAGTTTACATTACATATTTGACAAATGAAGGAAGAGGTAAATGTGTAACAAAGTTTATACGCTTCCTTCAAATAAAAGATGGAACAACTCAATCTATGTATGATGTTGTAATAAGTCTTTTAACAAAGATGAATTTATCATTGACAAAGTTAGTTGGTTTTGAATCTGATGGGGCTTCTGCTATGAGGGGTATTCGTGAAGGCTTATCTACTAAGCTTTTTTAAAATGCTCTTTAATTAATAGATATTCATTGCATAACTCATTCAAAAGCATTAACAGTAAATGATGCTTCATCTTATTTTACAGAGTTACAATTTATGGACAAATTTACAAATAAAATTTATTCATGGCTTGAAAAATCTGCTAAAAGACATGGAGCATTAAGAGATCTAATAGAGTCATTTCAAATTAGTTGGTTAGAAGTGTTGCAAATTCATTAAATTAGGTGGCTCTCTAGAGGAAAGGTCATGGAAAAGCTTATCAAACTCATGCATATTTTATTGAGAGAATGGGAGTTAGAGGATCGAAAAATGTATGATTTGACAAAAAAAAAATTTAAGTACAATTTTGCATCCATTTACTTGCAGACATACTTATAAAGTTAAATAAGTTGAATACAAAGTTTCAATATTACCATGTTGACATTACTTCTATTAGCACTACTTTAAATATTACTATTGAAATGCTTCGTAGGAGATTTTAAAAACACATATTTGGGGCATGTACAATACATATTTCATCTTTTTAAAATAGAACACAAGGAGGAACTCTTGAGTTTTCAGATGGAGTTGGTACAATACATATACATCTATTGAGATTTGAGAGCTTGTCTAACTCACAAAGATTAGGTACACTAGATGATTACATTGAATTGAGAAAAAGTTTTATAATGAAGGTTATTGATTCTCTAGATGCAAGGTTCACCGATTTATTTATATTTAATGTTGTTAAGTTTTTCAATCCTCGTAATTATTATGATGAGGTGGATGATAGAGATCGTCAAACAAAAATATGGTTAATATGTTTATGTGAAAAATTTAATATTGAGAACTCGCCTATTGTAAATACTATCAAATGTTTAGGTGAGATGGATGAATTTATTTGTACTATTTATAAATCATACTCAAGAAAACATATGTTTGGAGCATGGGATCTTTGTGGAGGTGAACTTGAATGGTTTGACTGGTTTTCATGTTTAATGTAGCTATGGTAAGCTATTATTGTTATTCCAACGAGCACGACAGTATGTGAAAGAGATTTCTCAAAGTTAAATATGATAAAAAATGATGATCGATCTAGACTTTCTTTGAAAACATTGGATATGTTAATGTTTTTTTCCCTTTGTGCACCTCATGCTCTAAATGAGGTAGATTGGAATGCTATATATGATGAATGAAAGCATATAAAGATGTAAAGGCCTCTTCCTCTAGACCAATAGATCCATTACTATAACAGTTTGGAATAGAAGAATATAAGAAAACAAATTAGAATCCAAGCTTATATAGTTCATACTTTTAGTGAACAACATTCTTTAAGTGAAGTGAAATTTGATTGGAATTGATTTTAATATTAATTAACACTGTTTATAATCATTAATACAACATTTATATTTATATGTGTTTTATTACTAGACTTTAATCATGTACTGTTAATTCCCTTCTTGTTGGATTGGGTGCAAATGTAACAGTAATGAGTTAGGTTGGTCTTGGAAGTTTGTTGTGCACTGGTAAAGGTGGTGTATACAGGTAAAAATAAAAGCATGATGTTATTCTATATCACGTTTTTGGTTTTAGTTGTATGCATCAAGTTGGCTAATGCGTTCCTAATTCCATCCCCCACTGATGGTTGGGGTGGGTAGGGATAGCCCATTACCCACTAATGGATGGGCTCAGGAGGTGTATGGACTGGGTCTTGGTATACAAAATAATTACTATTAAATGAACTAGTTGGATATGAAAGTTATGAATATTTGAGTCGATATTGTCAGTATAACATTGCATAGCTTGATCCTTTGTTCTTTTTTTAAATTTTTTTCTAAGTCCTTTGTTCTCTATTTTTATTTAATGAGTACCAGATGAAGTCCTATGTTTCTTGATACAATATCTTAATCCCCTTTCCTTTATTTTTAAAGATTTTTCTATCTAAATTCTCTATTTTTATTTAATGATTACCCTGTAAAATCATCTTGTTGTTTGATCTGATATTTTAATCTTCTCTACTCTATTTTTAATGTTTCTATTTATAAGTTATCTATTTTTATTTAATGATTATTTTTAGTTAAAGGTGATAGATTCTCTTTTATAGTAAGAGGATTTTATAAATCTGACTGATTGAAATTCTATACTATATAATAGATTTGAACACTGTAAGTTATATGACATTTTATACGTTATTTTATTATTACCCTTTTTTTATCATATTTAATTATTGATAGGCCAATGCGAATCCATAGGTGTTGGGATTTTACAAATCTGACCAATTGAGACTCTATACTGTGTGTTAGATTTGAGCATTGTGTAGAGTAGGTGATATGGCACTTTATAGAATGTAAACTAATTATTTCCAGCATGTTGGGTAGGATCGATCATTTGAATTGGTGTGGCAAGTTGGCAACTGTTATAAGATACAAAATAGACTTCTTTGTAATTATATTTTATAGTATATACAATGTAATTTTCCCTCTTCTTTTGTGGCAATTTAATAGATCTGAGATAACAAAATCTGAGCAATAAATGTTACAGACATCATAGATGAATTATGCCTCTTCCTTTGAGAATTTTACATTGTCACACACTTTTTATACTTGACTTTTTTTGACAACAATTTTTTTTTGCATTTTTGGAGTGGGTTCGAAGCCCTTTGACGTGCTATGATGGGTTCAAATTTGACTACTGGTTATGATTGTTATAACTTGTGACTCATATCCTTTTGGTCTCATATATATATATAAAATTTACTGTGCGATTGGTAATTATAGTGAGATTGGTTTTATATATTTACAAACCAATTCAACAAGGGCATTATTAGTTATATATATATATATATATATATATATATATATATATAAAATTTACTGTGCGATTGGTAATTATAGTGAGATTGGTTTTATATATTTACAAACTAATTCAACAAGGGCATTATTAGAATCTATTCATAGTGCAGTAATAAAAAATATATAAATGTAAATGTATTAATGATTATAAATTGTTTTAAGTAATATATATATATATATATATATATATATATATATATATATATATATATATATATATATATAAGGCTAATTTAAAGTGAGATTAAAGTTGGTAATTAATTTACAGTGAGATTAAAGTTGGCAATTACAACAAGATTGGTTTTATATATTTAAAATACTAATTCAACATACATACATACATATAAGGCTAATTTAAAGTGAGATTAAAGTTGGTAATTAATTTACATGGAGATTAAAGTTGGCAATTACAACAAGATTAGTTTTACATATTTAAAATACTAATTCAACAATAAAGGCATCAGCATTTATACTTATATTTGGCAGTTATTTTATTTTTGACATTGAATAGTTAAATGTTATTTAAAACTATTTATAATCATTAATACAACATTTACATTTATGTGTTTTATTATTGGACTATAAACAAGTACTGCTAATTATCTCTTTGTTGGATTGGGTGCAGTCTTGCAGATGTAACAATAATGAGTTAGGTTGGTCTTGCAAGTTTGTTGTGTACTAGTAAAGGTGGTGTATATAAGTAAAAACAAAAACATGATGCTATTCTGCATCACGTTTTTTGTTTTAGTTGTATGCTCCAAGTTGGCTATTGCATTCCTACTTCTATCTCCAACTGATGGTTTGGGGTGAGTAGGGATTATATACCCGCTTATGGATGGGCTCAGGTGGTGCATAGACTAGGTCTTGACATATAGATGAATTACCGTGAAATGAATGAATATATTAGATATAGAAGTTATGAATATTTGAGTTGATATTGTAAATGTAACATTGCATAGTTAGATCTTATTCAATCTAATTCTGTGATTTAAATATTTTCTTTTAGCTCGTTATTAGAAAATAGAAGCATATTTAATTTGTATAAAGTAAGATGTTGTGAATTATGATTGTTGTACCCTTTTGGGTGAATGCTATAAACAGGGGTTGCTAATTCCCTTTTTGTTTAATTGGGTGCATATGTAACAATAATGAGCTAGGTTGGTTTTGGAAGTTTGTTGTGCACTGACAAAGGTGGCATATACATGGAAAAATAAAAACATGATGCTATTTTGCATCACATTTTTTGTTTTAGTTGTATGCTCCAAGATGGCTATTGCATTCCTAATTCCATCTCCAATTGATGGTTGGGGTGGGTAGGGATTATATACCCGCTTATGGATGGGCTCAGGAAGTGCATGGACTAGGTCTTTACATACGAAAGAATTATCGTGAAATGAATCCGCTGGATATGGAAGTTATGAATATTCGAGTTGATATTGTAAGTGTAACATTGGATACTTAGATCTTATTCAATCCAATTTTGTGATTTAAAAGTTTTATTTTAGCTTGTTATTAGAAAATAAAAGTACATTTGATTTGTATAAAGTTAAGATGTTATGAATTATGATTGTTGTACCCTTTTGGGTGAATGCTATAATTTCATTGAATAAATTTTGTAGGTTGCATTTTCAAAATTTTATTAAGTATTTTATTTTTGTGTTTGAATCGTTCCCATTGCCCGATTCTGAATCCCCAACAAATTGAAATCAAAGTTTCTTTACTTCATACTTTTAGTGACACGTGTAGAAAATTTACTCTTGTCAATCGAAGGGCATTTAAATTTACACTTGTCAATCGAAGGGAAACTATTTTTACAACTTTTCATCATCGAAGGGTCGGATGCATAAGTACCCTTCAACTTGAAATGAAGGCCAGCCCTTCAAATTTGACAGCTGCCTCCGACATTGTTGGTGGTTGGTGGGCGGGATATAAGGAGAGACAGATAAACACAATATTACCGAGCCCTGAAATCGTACAACAAGGAGGTTAGAATGGTGAGCTTCGAGGAAGAAGACCACAGTTTCTATGTGCTCAAACTGGAGGCTGAGAGTATCGAGTCACTGATTCAAGAGATTGCCTGATTTGTTGGTTGAAAGGGGCAATGGTCTTAAGGAGTTGGTGTCGTGAAATATCTTGTTATTTTTGTCCAATTTGTGGAATTATTTGCACTCAAATGGTGAAAAAAGAAAAATACAATGGTTAATTTTATTCAAATTGTTGTTACCATGTTTGTTTTTAAGGTGATCTATAGAGAGGAGGATTACTACCGTAGTAATCTAGACTTAAGTTATTATCAAATTGTGTAAGTATTTAATGTAATCACGTGAAACTATTAATTTGCATAAGAAAATGCAATTATGTAATTAAACTATTTTTTTATATTTTTGACTTTTTAATATTGATTTGTAATATAAATAATATAATATATATAAAATAAAACAATTTATTATTTTTTTATTCATTAAATTTAGATGATATAACTAAATTTTTGGAAAAATTCAATATTTATAAAACCTAAAAATATATATTTTTATATTGGAGGCATTTCATTGAGGAGCCTCTTAGATCCATGTTGGCATCTAAAGATGTTGATTCAATACAAGTTTAATAAATATTGTGTTTGTTGTGGATATTGAATGAGTATCCACAAAAGTTTTAATAAATTTCAAAATATTAATGCTCATAGCTGACATGTACCGTGAAAGGGACAAGTGCCTTATTAGCCACTCTATTTGAGATGTGAAGTTAATGAAGGCCATTTAAGACTTTTGTTGCCACTTGCCTTGCTCCACTGATTCTTTGTATTATAAATTGTGTAACTAGGATTGTATTGTTTGGGAGATCAAGCTTATCAATGTGCTAGAGAATCAAGTCTAGTTTGCCATGGCTTACCATGTTCTCAACTTTTTCAATATAGTATGAGCGGCCAAGACAAGCAAATTAATGTGTTGGGAAAGCACTTTAACTTCTACATAACAAACCTCATATTTTTTGAAGAGGGAGGGGGCCGGGGGGAGCGGAGGCTGCATCGCAAGTGGGAGGGCCAAAGAAACTCCCCATAGAGAGAGGGGGGATGGGAGAGGGCACCCTTATCTATTTGGAGGCCCCCTATCTAAATATGAGATATGGGGCACACCTTATAGACCTTTACTCAGAAGACCAAGGGCTTCTATATATAACCATCGGTCCCTTCCCCCACCCGAGCATATATGGGAACTGTCTATCCATATAGAGTCATTCCTCAAGATAAGTCTACTTGTACCCCTAGATATATGGTGATATCATGTCATGTATATCAGGTAAATGGTAGTTGGGAGAGGGAATGCCTAGCCCCAACTCAAGTAGCATCCAATGCTTGAAGATATTTCAAGCAGAGTGCATAAAGACTATGTTAGACACATTGTAAGTGCAAATCATTATGATGGTGGGCCATTGCTATGGTGTCTACTTGGGGCTCTATATGGTGCAACAATCCCCACAACTCATCCACCACCTCATCATCATGAGCTCTATTATTTACATGAATTTTATGTGTTAACGACTATAACTTTTTCGATTAGTATGGTATACAATGTAAAAATTGGGTTCATTTCTACTTTACAATTTTGTAAATAATGTTGGGTTTGTAGGTATATTGTTGAGAAAGCTAAAATTTTGGTGACAGGTGTGTGGGCATGTTCCTTTAGTGGAAAAACTCAATGAGTCGAACAAAGAAATGCTGAATTTGTTATTGAATATTCACAACTCTCCAAGCAAATAGTTAAAATCGAGTAATGGTTAAATGGAGAGGGAGACAAAGATGAAGCTGTTGGCGATGGAGATAATGTAGGACTAGGCATGGAAGGAGATAGAGATGGAAAAGGAGAAGCCATGGTCAATGATACTCCAGGATTAGTAATAATAATTTACAGAAGGTGTCGTCAATTTTGAATTTGTTCTTCTCAACCCACTGATTCTATGTCTCCTTATCTAGTTTAGAGGGGACATTCTACCCATTTGATCCTCCTATCGTGAACTGATAATCCACTGTACTCTTGATGGTAACACACCATAAAACACAACGTCCATGCTCAAACCCTCACCATTTCTTAGCACAATTTGGGATTTGTAATCCTGGGCTTCCCTAGTATGAGTGATAAATAATGAGCCCCTTGGTGTATGATATCACTTGAAATACCTTGTCATTTCTCCTCACCATCACCACTCATCTCACCTTGTAATATTTCACTATTTGCATGTTTTGTATGGCCTTGCCCTTTCTTCCAAAGCTTTGAGTATGGTGTTTTTGTATGTTCTTAAGCTTGATATAATTGCTCTAGGTGTCTATATGTTGGCATCATAGGTGAATGGAAACTATAATATAGATTATGGAACCTCAATGCCTTGTCCCAATATTAATGAGATTGTATCATAGATTCGAGTTGCACATGATCCTTGGAGCTATGCCACAATCAAATCAACTCTCATGACATCCTCACCCACCATTGACAATAGGAAACGTCTAATCAAATATATTGCCACAATCGAATTATATATATATATATATATATATATATATATGAATGAGTCCTAATTAATTCCAATATAAATCCTGAACTCTAAGACAATCTAAAATTGAATTTATTCTAATCTCAAATTATATATATAAACTCTCCCAAAATCAATTTCGATATTGAAATTAATTCTATTTTAAATTATTTTACGACAACTTAAAATTGAATTAACTTTAATCTCAAATTATATATAACTTAAGATTAAAATTATATGAAATTAGAATTAATTCTTACAAAATTAAAATTATTCAATTTTGAATTATGTTAAGCCTCAAAGTTTATATATATAACTCGAAATTGAAATTAATTCAATTTTAAATTGTCATAAGGTGATATAACCGTATAAAGCGGTTCACATCATATGATCAATCGCTTAGGTCCAAGATTCGTCTGAATTTTGCAATCTGTTAAGATTCTCACTAGTCCAAACAATCTTTGCACTTAGATATTGAAAACAATAATCTTTTAAACACATTAACCATTCAATTAACTTGCTGGTAAATTTGCGAAAAAAAGTTTCATAAATATCTCCATGGGTATAATCATTTATTTTATTAATTACTTCTATGGAATCTTGGTGCATTAACCTATACAAATTATTCAATCTCCGCCTTGATCCATGTTTTGACCTTACTTTGTTCTAGATATTATTATAATTCAGTTATTAAATGCTCATATTGTTTTTTATTTTTTGTGTGTATTTTAATTGGAAGTATTCATATGAAATCATTGAATTATATAAAATGTTGATATCTCAGTTCAAATTTTGGAAATAAATATATAGAAGATTATAATGATGAGTAAGTGTACATTTAAACAGTGACAAATAAGAGGCATCTATACCGTTAAATTTATTGAGAGTATAATCTTGACCTTAACCGTTTGACTCTCTATATCAAATATCTATAAAAAATTGTATTTTAATAAATTAAAAAAAAAACCATCACTTTCACTACTTAAACAATAATAAAATCATTATTAATTTTAAACAAAAATTAGACTTTAAAAAAATCATAATTAATCTATTCCAAATTGTTATTGGATTCCTACCAAACTATGTATATGATAAAATGGAAATAAATATCGATTAAAATAAAACACTTTCAAATAAAGACAGCATATCAAAGAACTATTGACAAAGTATAATAGAAACAATCTAAGAAAAGACAAAATATATAGAGAATGGAGCACGACTCTTCATTGATATGAGGAAGAAGTATATGAAACAACTCAAACTGATATGGAGTAATATACATTGATTATGCGATGTGTCTAAACTTCCCCAAGATATTGACATTACTACTTTTGTTGTGATTGAGGTTTCAAATTGGGTTAAAATTATGTTAGAAATATATGGGTTTTTTTATATTTTATGTTTGTAAAAGTTAGTTTTATATATAATTTAGATTAATATTATAAAATAAATAATTATGTTAATAATAATTTACTAATTATTATTTAGATGGATTAGTAGAATATATTAATTGATTGTAATATTGTTGTGATTTACAATAATATTAGGTTAATTGTTATTAATGTATGAGAGATTTTAGATTAGTGAGTATTCATAGAAATATGAAGAATTAATTGTGGAGATATGAATCTCTATCATTATAGGGAGACTTTCTTATATATATGTGTAATGTCCAAATGAATATCTAATAGAAAATATAGAGTATGTTTTAATAATATTTATATGAGATAAATCTTGGTATAAACTCATCCAAATACTAACAATGATATCAGAGTGGAAAGATCTTGTGATGGATCATTTATTTTCTATCTCGTAGAAGGTCAATCAATTTTTATGGGGCAGATCCATTTCAATTCATGGTTGTCCGTGTATGAAGTTTTTATTTGATGTGAAGTCTTTTTTTAATTTTTTTTTGGGTATTGTTTAGTTGTGAGAATCGGTTGTTACCATTCTATGAAATAACTATTCATTTAGAATCGTTCCATGTAAGTTATGCTCTGGTCAGTGCCTCTTGGAATAACACAATTCGGCATAAGATTCTATGAACGAATATGGTCTCAATGTTTCACATCAAGGGAGAGCAAGAAGATTGTAAATATTGTTTTTCGAGAGAAGACAAGCTCGAGGAAAACTTTAGATGTCACCCAACCTATGCAGGGTAAAGATTTGAGAGATGTGTTCAATGCACTATTCTTGTATCTGATTATAATCACTATATCATGATCTTTGCATCGTCATATCCGGATTGTTGATTTCTTCCTTGCACCATAGAGTCATCTGGTTTGTTCTTCACTATGTGAATCTATTTCACCTGTGCATTTATTTTCGGTTATCTTTGTTCATGATTCAAACCAGATCTCTGTTGACTAAAAAATTATCATAAATTATCTACGAAGAAACAACTAAAAACTTTCTATGTTGATGTATTGATGGATAGAAGTGGTCTACGGAATTCTGCTGTGTGAACTTCATACGTGTCGCTATCTTTTCCATATGTGCAATTCATCTTCCAAGTGCTTCGTCTCATGCTCTGTCGTTGGTCGTTCGACGCGTGTCTTCAAGTGAAGATTGTTATAAGGAGTAAGTCATTTGGATTACGTATTTTATAACTTATAATTTTGTATAGTTTAGTCTTTAGAATGTTACTGTTTTTGGTCTATCCTTGAGTTTTTATGAGCCACTATTTAAAAAAATATATTTATTTAAGAGTATATTAAGTTTAGTCAAAGTTGTCCTTTTATCAAAATATAGGTTGTTTTATTGTATGACCCAAATAATCAATAAAGTGTCAATAGTATGTCCTTAAAAATATAAAAATGTCAAAAATGTTAATAATAATATTATCAGTGTCAAATTTAATTATTGTAATGGATGTATTTTTGGTGAAAATCGACATCTAATTTTAAAGTTATATGTTTAAATTATGGGGGGGTCTTGTCCTAAAAAATGACATACAAATTGAACTTCAAATTTTCATTGACTGAATAAGCAACTTCTTATGAAGGAGGTTGGAGGCAATGGAGAAAGGAGGCATTTTAGTGACCTCTCGTCAGTCATTAACAATGGGACCACACTTTTGGTATAGTGACTTGTTTTTTAATTATGTGGTTTTTTTTTTAGTGGTGTGAGAAATAAGAACATATGTAGTATGTTTTTGTTCACTTTTGAGTGTTTTCCATATAACTCTTTTTGTAAAAGTATTATATAATGTTGATAAAAATGTATTGTAGCAATCATGATGTGAAGGTTATTGGTAAACTTGCGAAACCATCTGTGTAAGGTTATTGCTGAACCTATAAAACCATTTGTGAAAGGTTATTGGTGAACTTGCAAAACCAATTGTGTAAGGTTGTTGTTCAAAGCTTAGAAAACTATTAGTATATAGATGTGGAGGATGAATAGAAGCGTGAGTGCCTATTCATACCTAGATGGTCATTGTATCTATCCACGAAAGTAGTCTGTGAAGATACAACTTGTTTGGTGTTTTGTGTAAGTTCGATGCAACACAGTTGAAAAGATCATGAACACACAGAGGTGACATGCTACAATCAGATAGTGGGATATGTTTTACCATGTAAGTACTAAGTTGGAAAATATTAAGAAAAGTTAACCATACATGTAATTTAGATTAATATTGTAAAGTGAATAATTACATGAGTAATAATTCACTAATTTTTATTTGGATTAGTTAGTAGAATATATTAGTTGATTTTGATATTGTTGTGAGTTATAACAATATTAAGTATATATGTTAGTTGTTATTAACCTATGAGAGATTATATGTTAGTGATTATTCATAAGGATATCAAGAGTTAATTGTGGAGATATGAATCTCCATCATTATATGGAGACTTTCCTATATATGGGTGTAATGCCCAAATGAATATGTAATAGAAAATATAGACTGTGTTTGAATATTTTCCTATGTAACCTCTATGTATTCAGCTTCAAGAATCTCTACATGAAATAAATATTGGTATAAGCTCGTCTAAATGCTAACATTTTATGCACCAAAATTTTGAAAAAACTATGTCAATCTTTACGACCCAAAGTTGATGTGAATAGACAATTTTTTGTGCACCTTATTTGTGCTAAGATTGTGTCAAAAATTATCTTAAAAATAAAAATATATATTATATATATTAGTAATATTATTCATAAATATTTATATGAAATTTTACAATTTGCTTTATTTTTTAATATAGATATATATACACTCATTGAAAAACCATCATATAAATACACACAAATAATATTATGAATATATAAATACTCAATATATATTTAAATCATAATATTATATATATATGAATAGTAAATAAATAATATTATAATATATAAAATACTTTTTTATGTGTATATATATGTTACTTTTCAACAATGAATAAAAATTTGATGCATAAAAATTGTTTTGTATTTACACTAAAATGAAAAAATTAAAATAGCAAATGGGATGAAATCACCATGTGGTCTCCAATTTTTGGTAAATTGAAGTTTAAATATGAGTGTTTTGAACTTTGTAGATGTAGTGGTGAAGTCAGATCTAATCGAAAAGTGCTAGATAATTTTTTTTTGAAACAGTTCAAAAAATAATATTTTTCAAAAATATGTTTAGATATAAATCACACCCAAATTGTATCACAACTGACCTAGACTTGTCATTGGATGGAGGCTCAAACTATCATGGGAATGTTTTTTAGCATCAAAGATTCCCAAACATTTTATGACCCGTAATTACTATTTTTATAGTGGAGCCTAATTATCATTGCAAATGTGTGCCACAAATTACCTATCTTTTAAAAAATGTATCTTGCATAGAAAATGCATAGTCAAATTTGTTAAGTATAATTATTATTCTATTTACAGTTCAAGCTCCCTCAATCTATCTCAATTCATGCGTTACACCTCATGTAGTCCCTCTTTCGTCACCATGCACAAATCACACAACGTCTAGGAGTTTTACAAGTTTTTAAGGGTTTTTGATACAATTGTTTTCCTATGGGTTTTAAAAAATTTCAAAATTTTCATTTAATATTTTCTTCCTAGAAATTTTATTTTTTTTTGAGTTTTTTTATAAGGTTTTCTTCTTAGGTTTTTTTCAGGTTTATTTTAGGTTTTCTTTAGAACATATTAGCCCGCAAAAAATACAAAACTAATACATACTTCTTTAAGGTTCATTGACATAAATTTTGTAGATTTATATTGACATTTCCAATAATTGTTTCCATGTAAAAAAGTGTGTATGTAATTCATAAATTTCAAACAAATCCATTAAACCCTCTACATCCTAAAGAAAAAATAAAAGCCTTAAACCCTAGTAACAATTCAAAAATTTCAAAACAAAACCCCAAACGCTAGTTAAAAAACTAGAGACAAGAAGCAAATATTTTATAAATCCTTTTAGTAAACTAGTAATGTATGTTGGGATTATTTTTCTTACTCAAGCATAACTTCCCTTAGGCACGCACCAAAGTGACTAACAACCCAACATGTTAGTACATTGTAATCTCATGCAAGAATGAGTTCTCGCACACTCACCTAAAGCACGTAGTAAAGGACTAGTTCTTGTTGGTTTTGTCTCACAAGGATGTACTAACAGGGAAGGGCACTTGAACACATATGTATTACTATGCTTGTTTGATAGTCCATCTTAACACATGTTCATTACTCAATGACCAAAAAGAAAAAGAAGGCATAAATGGTAACTATAAACCTTAACTCAGTTAATTGAACAACAACATACAATATAACTAACAACATTATCTCCAGAGTCAACAGAATAACAATATTAAGGCAACACAAGTTCCATTCATCATATTGATAAGTGATAAACATAACATAACTCTAATGTATAATGAAACTCACTTGTATAACCCTATCAATACTATCCAACTGAGTATAATAACAACAACAATCTAAATAACAATGACAATAACAACAACCTTACAAAGTTTAATCCAAGGGTATTTATACTTGGTTTTCTCTGATCAAGCAGTTACAAACATAATTACACTTATGGTGACTCATCAACAATCATCAATACACTTGAGTCATGATAGCTAATTACATAGATTGCCTAAGGACTTAGGCCTTTGTACCCGTATATTCTCTCTTCGATGTTGGATCCTCGTCATCGAGCACCTATCTTCCCATGAGTCAGTGTTGGATTTATGTTTGACTTAGTCTCTTTTATCCTTGAGAATCACTCCCTAACCATCTCCTATTTCCTATGCACTCCCCAAGTGTTTTTCTAAGTTTCGAGTCCTTCATTCTTGATTTCTTTGTTTATCATGCACATTTGTTTTGATTTGGTCCCTTCATGCCATAGACTCACGTGTCATGGTCGTTTGTGCCTTGGTCTTCTACATTGTGATCTTCTTCATCATGCCTATTCACGTCGGTTATTACAAATAATACTTAGCCAAAATTTGAGGCCCAACATCACCCCACACTAAGTCATCAATCCATCCTATACTAAGCATTGGTCTTAAACTCTACCAAAAATTCTTGGCCAATCTAGTTGATCTAGTTCTTGACACCTTCCCAATGGGTTAAAACATTCTATAGCTTGGACGTTATTTCTTAGATCGCCACTTTGAGATTCCTAGTCTCATCGGGTTGGTCGAGACAATTGCTTGCTTTATTTACCAAACATTCAAGGGATGTGAAAGCATCCTTATGAATGCCTTCAAGCGTAGTGACCTTGGTGACAACCTGTGCTCGAAGGGATGTAAAGTTTGAATTTATTTATTATCCTTGAGTGCTTATTATTTCCTCCATGGATTCCACATCTTTGAATGCTTCGGTGTGCTCTATGTAGTCTTTTATTCATAAGGTGTTATCAACCAACTATTGTCGTTGAAGCTCTTTTGTCTAAAGCTGAGATTCCAAAATCTTGCTAGGTTGCCCCAGATTTTCAAAAACCCCATCTAAAATGGAATGGTATTGCTAACTTGGTGAAATAAACTTTTGCACACCTCTATTGCTTCTATAAATTGCTTTGTTTCCCAAGTTTGTTCATTTTAAGGGTCAGGTTGTTCTTTGCATTATTTCAATAAGAGCTCTATCGAGGTCTCTAACTTATCTACTGACTTACTAGATAGGGGTACTTAGTCTTTGAGCATTGCTTCTTGGATCAAAATTATTTTATAAATGTTTAATATTTTACTTTGGTAGCCATTTCAAAATCTAATTGGGACTTAATCTCAGCCAGTTCTACCTCTAACTTTGTTATGGATATGACCTCATTATTATACATCACCACCATCTTTGCATGTTTCTTCTAGGCCTATCGAGCATCAAAATCCACAAAGACATTTTTCCTTGCAAATTCATGTGCCAACTTTAAGAGTATTATGCTAGCTTGTATAGGGGTAAGTTGTCTTGGATCTACCCAAAGGGTAGTGGGGAGCACGACCACTTTTGGATCTAGTATGAGGCTATCAAGAGGCATCTCAAAATGGTGTTCTTCATTATACACTTCAAGGATGAAATACATCTCCCATTGAGTCTACTAAGATGCATCCTCCTATGAAAAATGAGAATACATGTATAAGAGCTTGTTTGGCACTCTCTTATGATATTGGGTGTAGAGGGTCATGGTTGCATTGGTCTTTTTTATCCTCAAAATAAAGTCATCAACCGGCTCTTTCCCTTTAGAGGGATCTCACTCAAGTATCTCATTGTTCATGTCTTCACCCTAGTGACTAGCCTTGATATCAAGCTCATTCATTCCCAAAACTGTGTCAAAACCATCCCTCTCTTCACCAAGTATATCTTCACCTTCCATATGTGCCTCCTGGAGGGTGGTTTGTTCACGTTGTGTCAATGGAGTTGTTTTCTCAGAATCTAGATTGACATATCTTCTTCTATAATAAATTTTTCTAATGTTCCCTCTGTAATCTCCATTTTCTCTTCCATGTCACTGTCCTTAGGTGCCATTGTCTCCTATTCCAAAGGAACAGTCTATGCTACTATCTCTAGGCCTTCAAGTTGATTGATTAGTGGATTCTTCTTAGGTAGTACCTGGGTAATACTTTGCCTTTTTGAAGGCTCTAACTGGGTGCTTGTGTTGGCATCATGCCCTGGGCACTTTTGTGTCTTCTATAACACTAGTTTAAGTGGGAGTGTCTCTTTTTCATGGCCCTAAAGATTTCTTCTTAGGTTTTATCATGTAGAATAAAGAATGAATTGAATTACCAACCAAAATTTGTTGGAATTTAATACCAGTTCTATTTGACTCTAAATTTTATGTATATTATTTCTTCTTGGGATAGATGTATAGATGGTAGAGGGTGTGAATCTTCACATCAATCTTTTTTGTAATAATGTTCACTAATTTCATATCATATATCTAGTTGATGGTGTTCATGAAGTATCATGCCATGAAAGCATATGGTAAATTAATCCATCTAGGAAAATCTCTAGAGGGAGCCATCTAGATGCACATGAGATAAAAATGTTTCTTAACAACAAACTTTGCTTGGCCTTCAACCTATTCAAGTAAGTCCTTTGGAACATGCCACTCATTCCAAAAGGCTTCCTTTATCCCACTGTACCATCCCTTCATTTTGACTTTGTGGGATGGGGTGATTGTTCTAGGGTAGGTGAATGCCTTTAACCACTCTTTAGGGGACTTATTCTCAGGTGGCTATGCCCATTTTATCTCTCTAGTGGTGTAATCAGGTACACCAATCTCATCAAACACCATCAATATTAGGGATGTGCCCCATGCAAAATTTTGGTTGGGTAGATGATGGGCTTTCTCTATATCTTATATCATTTTGGTAGCAAAGTATTATACCCAATTATATTTTATTCCCTCTATGACTTGATGAGAAATATAAAGGTGGGCCATATCCACATATTTCTACCTGTCTCTTCCCCTAATCTTGGTCATTGTGATGCATACGGCCACTCTGAGGGCAGGATCTTGGAGACTCGTGATATGCATGACAAGGCCTTATTTATGATATTCAAGTGTCATATCAGTCTTTTCTATTTCATCCTGGTATTCCAAGTCATAGGTAAGGTCTACACCTGAGCACTACAACCCTGTAGCTTTGCTTATTCATTCTGATGTGATCCTCATCCAGCACCCAACAAAATAGATATAGTCTTCATGCACTTGCGAGATCAAAAAATTCACTACTTCAATTGGCTTTCAAAAGTATTGAAGATTGAATAATTGGAAGAGTCTAACATCATTCAAATCATTAAAAATCTTCAAGTCATACACTAACTAGTTCCTTGTGTTTTAACGCTTTACCCAATAGTCGCATTGTAGCTCTACTTCATTTTTATGCTAGCAGTGGTTGTAATTAAAAACATTACAAGTGGGCACATTTGACACCTATTTTTTCATGCATAATATCACTTTAGGTACTGCATCTCTTTGATCATCATGAGGGTGGAGGGGGTAAAATAGCTTTCTTTTTTACCCAGCACATTATTTCCATATCTATATCTTTTGTGCACACTCCAAGCTCTTCAGGTACCTCTTCTTTGATTAGCACAGTCTCACCACCCACACTCAAGTCTTCTTCCTCTGGTATCACAGGTAAAGGCTCATTTTATTGAGCCTTTTTATTTGCTTGTATCACCCTTCATAGATCTCAAATGTTCAGGCACAACTGTCTAATATTCCCAAATGAATATGTGGTTACTTGTTTATCCTACTTTAACTCTTGTGCTTCAATGCCCTACCATGGTGGATGTTGAACTCTGTAACCTATAACTCTCAAAATCCATGTGTCCTTACACTCCTTCCAACACTCTAACTATTTCCCTCAACTAATACACTCTATAATACTTGAAAATAATCTAAATCTATTCTTTTGTACTCATTTGGAAGCTTAGAAATCACTCTATAGTAGCTCAAATATGTTCCTTCAACTTTGTGAATTCAAAATCGTAGCAATACTAAAAAGTGAAATGCCCCCCATTTACTCTTTTATAGGCTCGAGGGGGTAACTTTTATTTACTGCCCCTACCCCTACCATCATTTCATGCAATAAATGTTAATAACAATATTACCATGATATGAATTTGGCATACTTTTCATTACCATTGCTCTCCTTGTATTAATTACATGTCTCATCCCATGTTTTTCTTAAAGTGCACGATAGCTATAAAGAATTTAAATATTTTCCATTCTAAAGGAAGGAATATTTATTTATGTCCACTTAGCTATGGTTATGCACCACATCCTATGTATCCTTTTGTCCTTATGCACCTTTACTTACATTAGTTTGCTCCCACACGCATTCTAATTGACCATAGCTTGGTGCTCCATAGATGTTCTACCCTCACCCCACACTAAAATTTGTTCATGGTCCTCCACGACAATATAAAGAATCATAAACCCTAAGTGTTGAATCTAAAATTACTTAAAGGCACGTAATTAGTGCCACACTTTATTGAAAACAATGGAAATCCTAGACTAATCTAATGGCATATGCCTTATTATGACAAAAAGTTAAGACTATTTAGAAAAGTACAGTCTCAATTGACTACCATTAAAATATCCAGGAAGGAATTGGCCATCTAGTAACTTTAATCTACATGTGCCAATGGGATGGATACTATGAATGATGAAGGGTCCATCCCAGTGTACACAAAGCTTTCTGAAGTGGCACACAAACTTAAAGTTGTAGACTAAGACTTGCATGCTAGGAGCAAAAATCTTGTTCTTCAAATGGTGATCGTGCCATGATTTTTGTTTATGTTTCTCCACCCTGACTTCAGTGTGTGAATAACCTGGTCTCATTCAACTAAACTAAAGAGTCAAGGTGTGCTTTCAAGGATGCTTAATCATCCAATCAACCAATGCACACAATACAAAGACAAGGAACAAGGAATTCAACTAGAATAATTGATTCAATATTGAACACAAGATTGAATGGTGTGTTCTTGTTTAAGCACTTGTAAGTGGTCTAATATGCCCATAATACTTAGATACATGATCATCCCAACCAGTGCATCTAATATTACATATCTTGGTTAATGTAGTACCTAAGGTCTTGTTGAATGCCTCAGCTATACCATTGACCTAACAATGATACTATGTTGTTTTATGGTGTATGATCATGAATTCCACCAAGAGGATATAGATAGTATCATTAAGGAAATGGGTGATTTGGTCACTATTCAAACTCAATGGACATATAAACCATGTAATGATATTCTCCTAGATGAATCTTATAGTACTAGCATTAGTACAATCCCTTATTGGCACAACTTCAGCCTAGTGAGTAAGATAATCATTAGCAATGATAACATAACATGCACCAATATGTCTCCTCATTAGGTTGATGGGGACAATAGAGTCAATATCCCAATTTTCAAAGGGTTCTTATGACAATATAGGATGAAGGGTCATTGCATCGCTTCTGTTTGAGTTCCACATGCATTGGCAAATGTCACACTAGTGCATGTAAGTCTTAACATCCTTAAATAATTTAGGCTATCATAAGCCATCCAAAAGGAACTTTCACATTGTATCTTCACTTGAATAGTGTCCTCCATCAGCACCTTCATGAATTTCTTGAATTACCTCAGTGCACTCATGTTGCATGACATAGATTTGGAGTACTTCGTCCTAGCCAAGCTTATAAAGGTCTCCCAATATAAGCTGGAATGGAATAGCATGAACAATGAGCTACTTATTTTATGGAGTGATGAGGTGAGATGGTGTTGAACCTGTATTCAAAAAGGTGGAAACATATTCCAACTCCTGAGGCATATGCATGATGTGAAACAACTACATGTTAGGAAAATTTTCCTCTATGGTGTGCACCGATTCACCAGTTTCAATGCATGAAAGATGATCTTGACCATAATTGGCCTTACCTGGTTTGACCATTAATTAACAATAGAACTATTAAAATAATAGAATCCACTAAAAAAAATCCCATACAATACCAATTTATTCACTAAGTACTTTAGTGCCTTATGGTCTATGAAGAAGATAAATGGAGTTTCCAATAAGTACTGACAAAATGTTTGGAGAGCGTAAACTATAGACAATGCTTAGTGCTCTGTAGTTGTGTAGTTATGTTTAGCCAGAGTAAGATTTCAAATGGAAAAATAAATAGGGTAGCCCAAGTTTCCCTCACCAGGTTGAACAAGGATATAACACCAACCACCAGGTTGGAAGCATCGACATAGACGTGAAAAGGATTTGTCCATTTTGGAAACTAGAGAATAGGGCTGGTGATAATTTTATCCTTGAGTGTAACAAATGTTTGTTGGTGAGCATTGGTCCAGACAAATTGACCATTTTGTTTTAGTAATTCTTCCTGAGGTGAAGTAATCCTAGCATATCCACAAATAAACTTTCTATAATATATAGCATGCCCTAGGAAGGTGCAGACCTCTCGTTGGGTGGTTAGCGCTGGAAGTTGAATCATAATAGTAATCTTGGCAGGGTCCAAAAAAATTCCATCATGGCATATGACATGACCAAGGAGAAGCCAAAGGGGTATCAAATAAACATTTCTTCAAATTTAGGGAAATTGTAAGGTTTTGGTAGCACTCAAACATTAGTCATATATTTGAATAGTGGTCCCATACTAAGCCATAAATAATCCAGTCATCAAGGTAGGCATGAATTAACTTATGGATAAAGTCCTTGAAAGCTTCAACTGTGATCTGAGAGAACATAGCAAGAACATTCTTCAACCCAAATGGCATTACATTATAAGCAAATGATCCCCACTCGGTTGTAAATATAGTCTTAGGTTTATCCTCTTTTATGATCTGAACTAGATGGTACCCAGAAAATCCATCTGTATATGTATAGATTTCACATCCAATAACTCCTTCAAGTATCTCTTCAATGAAAGGTGTTATGAAGGGGTTGATACTGTAAGGAACATTAAATACTCAGTAATCGACACAAATCCAAATGCATCAATCCTTATTAATATTTATAACCATAATACTCACCCACTTAGACTCATCTATAGGATTAATGACTCCCATGAATAACATGTTATCAATTTCTTCCTTAACTCAAACACACAAATTGGGATTCATCTGATAAGTCCTCTTTTGAACAGGTCAAATGCCTTTTACCAACTTTATGTGCATTTTGCCTAAGGAAGAATGCATGCCTTTCATTTCAATATAGTTCTATGGGAAGATATCTTGATACTCTTTCAATAGCTCGAATACTTTAGTGATCTCGGTATCAGACGAGTAATCCTCCACAATAACCATCTTGGGCACTTCCTCTGTGCTACTATTGCATTAAATAGTCTAGAATGGCTCCAAATATGGGTGTTATTCATTTTAGATGGTGTTTCAAACATTGCACATGCCATACCCCATGTGCATAGTTGAATGATCAGTTGATGGGTCGGGCAGATCATATCCAACACCTTCATTTACCTGGTACATGAATTTCTACGTACCCTTATGGATTTGTTCTCTCAGTGCATGGTTTAGTACATGTTCAGGTGGTAGAGAGGATGCTTGATCATTAGGTTCATGGAAAATAGTCAAGATCTCCTCTTGCTCACCATATATGCATATGATCTAATCTTCAACTGAGGCTAGGTTACCTATGATAGCTTGACATGTGGCTTGTAATGTAAGGAATAAATCCATCTATGTGGATGAATATGACAATGCCACAATCATGTTACTCTTAAGAATATTCCAAAAACTAGTGTCTAAATGGTGCTCTTCATGGACATACCACGCTCTAGCCCAAGTGCATAGAGTGCCATAGAACATGTGAACCCATAGGTACTCAAGCAAAAAGTTTTCATCTATCATCCACATAAGCTTGCAAGATTTAAGGTGAGGTTTTGAAGCTCTAATGCCACTATAACTGATAGTGCCATGTATATGTTTATCATGGTGAAAGTGATGGTTTAAAGCAAAATGAACTTGATCCCAAGTAATCAAATTCTCTTAATGAATTCTCCACCACTGAGCAATTATGCCATCAAAGATATGAATAATTAATCATACCCTATAAATGTCATATTCATAATATGCTTCCAACCACTATACAAACTTGCAACCATTTGACCATGGAACCTTCGAAATTCATTTATTCTTGTTGGTGGTGCAACCATGATTTGTCCAAGAAGGATATGAACAAATTTATGGCATTTATGATACGTATGCAGAGTATCATCATAACTACCTATGCCACTATAGATCCTCCCAATAAGATCAGAGTCACCTTGAGCATAGTAGTCACATGCATTACTAGTGGTGTCAGATAGAGATTATGCATCCATCCAATGCAAGATGCCATTCAAGGTGGGGTCAAGGTGTTTAATGCCCCAAGATGTAACATTATAAATGTGGTTGATGTTCTCGTTAGCATTGACTAAATCAACATAGGGAGGCCCATGAGTATGGTCCAAAGGAATGACAATGCACTGCTCATCATTCTCAAAGTTGATGTAGTGCTTCTTAAATCTCAAATCATCATTATTTGCATAACACCATGGCTGACCCAATAGAGTTGGGAAGTCATCAACTTCAACCAATTTTATGACTTCAAAATTAGCTTTGAAAGTAATACCAAGGATATCCATGGTGCCATATTTTAGTACACCAATGGGCAAAGTGCGAGTCTTGTTGGCCATAAATAACACATGGGGTGAAGGATATAAAGTTGGGTTGGCCATCTTTCACCAGGCATCCTTGGTAAGAACATTTACTTAAGCACAAGTATCAACAAAGATATCCTGGATGACCCATCCATCTATAACAGTGTTAACCAATATCTCCTTGTCCCCTTCTAGACTAGGTTGGATGTGAGTTTCTTACCATTGTGCATGGTTTAACCAGTGATCTTTAGTATGCCTAGGCATATGATGCCTTAGCCAATTTTGCAATAAAGATACAATGTCTTGATCTAGTAGTCATTTTCATAGTTCTTGAAATTCATCTCAAACCATGTCATGAAGGACTATAGCTCTCTACATATCAGCATGTGTAACAACATCATGATCCTTGAGGAACTAGATCTCTCAGGCTACAATTCTCTTACTAGATTCATAGTGTGATGGAGCACCTCTTTCTACTACTAATCATCTAGATAACGAGTAGCATGAGGCTCTTTACATTGAAATTTTTTAATAGGTGGATTAGACATAGACTATAACTGACCACCACTTTGTGTTATAATACTAAATTTAAGACCCATCAAAGTTTTAGGTTTTCCTTGGAGGATAATAACCAAAAAATATATACAAAACTAATTCATACTTATTCAAAGTTCATTGACATAAATTTTGTAAACTTATATTGACATTTTCAACAATTATTTCGATGTAAAAAAGTATGTATGTAATTCATAAATTTGAAAATAAATCCCTTAAACCCTATACATTCTAAAGCAAAAATAAAAACCTTAAACCGTAGTAACAATTCAAAATTTTCAAAATAAAAACCCTAAACCCTAGTAAAAAACCAAAGTCAGGAAGCATTTATTTTATAACTCCTTTTAGTAAACTAGAAATGTATGTTGGGATTCATTTCCTTACTCAAGCATAACTTCCCTTAGACACACATCGAAGTTACTAAGATCCCAATGTTCTAGGGCACTAGCATCTCATGTAAGAATGAGTTCTTACGGTCTCACTTGAAGCTTTCAACGAGGGACCAATTCTCTTTGGTTTTATCATGTGAGGGTGCACTAATAGGCAGGGGTGATCAAACACATACCTATTACTATGATCATTCTATATTCCATCTTAACACATGTTCATTACTCAATGATAAAAAATAAAAATAAGGCATAAATGATAACTATGAACCTTAACTTAGTTATCTAGAAAAAAACATACAATATAACTAACAACATTATCTCCATAGTTAGCAGAATAATGATATTAAGGAAACACAAGTTTCATTCATCATATTGATAAGTGATAAAGATTACATAACTCCAGTGTATAATGAAAATTACTTGTATAACTCTGTCAATGCTATCCAATTGAGTACAATAAAAACAACAATCTCAATAACAACAACCTTACAAAGTTTAATCCAAGGGTATTTATATTTGGTTTTCCCTGACCAAGTAGTTACAAACATAATTAAACTTATGGTGACTCGCCAATGACCATCAACACACTTGAGTTGTGGTAGCCAATTACATAGATTTCCTAAGGACCTAGGCCTTTGTACCACTATATTATCTATTTAGTGTTGGATACCCATTGTTGATTGCTTATATTCCCACATGACAGTGCTAAATTCATACTTGACTTAGTCTCTTTCATCCCTATGAATCACTCCCTAACCATCTCTCACTTCTCACACACTCCCCAAGTCTTTCGCTAAGTTCTAATTCCTTCATTCTCAAGTTATCCATTTATCATGCATATTTATTCTGACTTAGTCCCTTTCACACCATGAAATCCTGCACCATGGTCTTTTTTTCACTAAATCTTGCACCCTAGAGTTGGTTTTTCAACCCTAGTATAATATATGGGAAACATTGGATTACCTCTAGGCCTGTGGGTTGCCTATAGCAGAGGTAAACCTCCAGGTTTAATGGCTAGCTCCCTATATATGACTTTGCTTTCTTATCACCTATACTACTTGCTTGCTTATATGAAAAGGGGTAGAAGTAACATAAAATTACACTAATCTAATAAAGTGATACACCATAAAGATATCCACTAGACTACCATACACTTGCACTAAGAAACATGACTCACAACACTAGTCTCAAAATCCTAAATTGCTCTAACATTAGTATTTCAAGCATAGAGGTGATATGCATTGGAATACTCAAAGTGAGTGAAAAAATGGTCAGATTGCAGACAATAATTCTACTCTTTGAAACTTAAAGATAGATAAATGCACTTGACTACACTTCATGTGACCTATTAGAGAGGAAACTACTTGCATCAAACATGAAAGAGTTGAGAGAAAGCAAGGATAGATACTAATCACTTGACCTTTCACTATACACCACTTCACACACTTAGAAAAGATATCTTGTGAACTAAAAACTAGATTTAAAACTTTATTTCAAAGGCAAAATATAATATCAAACCAACAAGGCTTTGCCATACTAGGTGTGGATCTCCTTCAAAAGCCAAAATGGCTTGCATTTATAGAACATGTGAGAGGAGAGAGGAGAGAGGAGAGAGGAGAGAGGAGAGAGGAGAGAGGAGAAGATAAGTTCAAAGGTCACAAAGATAAGTGTCAACCTATGAGAACCATCTACAAATTAAGATAATATAATGTGAAATAGACCATGAAGGTATTCTTGGATAGGTGTCCATTTGAAGCATGACACACTCTCCAAAATTGGCATAGAGGTCTTCAACTACCCTCTTACAATTGCCCTCATGATGAGGCATCTCTTGACTACTCAAAAATAGACCAGGAAGACTTAAAACCTATGCAATATCTTAGGGGGGTTATAAATAACATATAACAATCATCAAATTTCTCCCTAACTGCTAATTATCCTCTAGACACTTGTACTCACCATCTGTAGTCATTTATTAGTATTTTAGGCCTCATTCTTCACATTTGTCATCCAAGTGGTCTTCAGTTGCTCAAAAAAATACATGTAAGGTGTATGGACAACTATTAAAATTCCCTTTTCCTTTTACTCCAATAATTAGAACTTTAAAAGATCCCAAATTGGACCTCTCATCTTCTCATTAGGCAGTCACTCTTCATTTTCACTAGTCAAAGACTACCTGAAATGAACTATGTAGAAGAGATGTTTCTATGATTTTCTATGGAGAGAGATATATATAGGGATTTATAATAAGTCTCTAAAGACCTCCCCAAATTATTCTCATTCTTCAAACCTCCTATGTACCAACAAAATATTCAAAAACTTGTAAAAAACCATGTTTTTACCATTGTTCATACAAGTAGGGTATAGACCAATTAGATGGAAAAAATACTGAGAGAGTTATATACATGTTCAAAGCATTTTCATGGCCAAATTACCGCTTCTATATGCATCTCAAGTGATATTTACTCCATTGGGTCAAAGATAGGGTTTTAGGAGGGTTTGAGTTGTTTGGACTATTAAGGATTGTCTATAAAATCTTGATGTCCAACCTCTGAAAAAATTCCACTAAAACCAAGTGTAGGACATCATTCAACTCTCCCAAGTGCTTTAAATTCCATACAATATAGCCGTATAGATATGAGTGCTTGAATATGGTCTCTCGAGCTTTAGAGTGCATTCTAGGTTCTCCTGAAGTGATTTTAGGCCAAAAATGACCCCTTTGTGAAATCCCTTGTAAACCAATGCTTCTAACTCATCCTAAAATATCCCATAGAGGTCATCAAATGAATTTTATATTCCATATGGTCATTATAATGAAAATGAGAATTATTAGGGATTAGACCTAGTTATATGCCTAATAGGCCTGATTGTGTATAATTTCCCATGTCCACCTCTGAGTGGTTTCCAGTAGTTGTAGGTGACTATTCATGTTTAGACACCTGTAATTAAACTCATTACTTCATTATATGGTTCTCCAATACTCCTCATAACATCTCCTTCTCATTTACATACCTTGTCTGCAATCTTGTCTTGACTGGGAGTGCCCTCTGTCTTAGACAAAATAGAGGGCATCTCCCCTATTTGCAAGGATAAAATGAGACCATGGAGGATTATAATAGGTCTTGATGAAATTTTTTATGAAATTACGAGGATATATCTCTTATATAGAGTCATCAACATTTCAAATCTTTTAGATTGGCTTTTAGGTCTAAGTATTGTGCACAAAAATTGAACTGATTGTAGGTGAGGTTTGAAACCTGTCATTCTCTACCCTTTTGGTCTGATAATCATATGGATATATGTTATATAGGTTTAAATATTATTCCAACTATATTTTACTCATCTAACATATTTTCCAACCATTTAGACATGTGATCTCCATATTAGCCTAGACTAGTTTGCAAACTGAGTTGACAATGTCACGTGTAGGTGACAGTCAAAGAGAGTCCAAGGGGCCTCTGTAGATGTTCATTAGGTCTTGATTACTTCATGAATTATTTTTTATCCCTTTAATATAATTTAATATTTTAATATATTCATATCACGCTTTATGCCAGCATCCAAACTGCCTACTCCCAATATATTGTCAACCTACAGTCAAACTGTAGGTGATATTTTGAGAGAAAGAGGGACTCTTATAGGTGTTCATAGGGCCTGGATACTAAACACCAACTCATTTGAATACATATTTAGCTCATTAGATCATCCTTCACTCAAATGGAGTCCCCTTGTATTGAGGCCATGCTTCCATGTGTCATATTTCATTGAAATATCATTTGAGCCTCAAGCATT
Source organism: Torreya grandis (assembly GCA_037957365.1). NCBI lineage: Eukaryota > Viridiplantae > Streptophyta > Pinopsida > Cupressales > Taxaceae > Torreya > Torreya grandis. Next base: position 5,045,099 of record JARHVA010000310.1, read on the forward strand.
GTAGCCTACTAAAGGTTTTTAGTGCGAATTGGATTGGGTTGAAACCACTTCAACTATTATCTTGTTTTAATCACAAAACATTTTCTTCATGTCAATACACTATCTCTAGGCATGGGACACATGATGGAAACAATAGGACCTATCTATACTTAAAGATATTCCACCAAGAGATGACTTCATATGAGGTAGTATTCCCTTTTCAGAAAGATTAAGGTAAGTTGTCCTCAAGTGTAACTTTCCTAATCTGTGGTCATGAACTCAAGTCTATCTTCCATCTCATGATTCTAACATTGTCACATTAGCCTTATCAATGTTATTAGATATTAATTAATATCTCAAATGAGTTCTAAAATTTTCACTTCAACACTCTCAGACCTTTGTGGATTAAACTCCGGCCATTATAGACTACTTGTAGGTGATGAACATATATATGACTATGTGTGGTGGACTAGTCTCCAATATCTAACCTCTTTAAATAGCTTATTATTTTTATTTCCACTTGAAATTCCCTTCACCATCATAAGATCTTCATGTTTCATCAATGTGATTGGTCAGATCTCCTTTACACTGGACTATAGGTGACAGTCATAGTGTTCCCTGACTGTGTGTATGTATTGGTCTCTTCACTCCATATAGAACCATATTGAGACCAAACCTTAAAAATAAAATTGATCATAATTTAATGTGAAAGTGGAAAAAACATGTATCCTTTGATCTGAAACCACTAAAAGAGAGAAAACTTTGCAATTGATGGAAACATGTTTGCAGACCTCAGTGGTATCTCCAACTAGAAAAATAAGGCATTCTTGCTTATCTCTTGACCTCTACACGTGCAAATCAAGATAAAAACCATGTGATAAGTATTATCATGTCCTTAAATAACATGTTCAACACTTGAATTACTCAAACCAATCCAAATAGAGAAGGAAACTAGAGGCTATGGGGATGTGCATGCAGAAAAGAGGAGTTAACACTTGTAACAATGTTTCATAGAGCATGGTGTACTAAACCTACAACTATTACCATGGATTTATATTATAAAAATGGTATTATCATTCAATAAATGTAATTTCTTTGACTCACCTCCTCTTTTTCATACCAAAGGAAGACTATTTGACCATTTTACCTTGCAAACAAGAGCAATAGGAAAGATAGGTTAGTTTTAATCATTTTCAAATACGTCAAGGCTATCCAAGTGTGGAATTGGAATATAAGAACCCCAAGTGATACTATTGAAGTCACCATACATGCCAAATTACTACATAGGTTGTACAATAACTCAAAACTATCACTTTTCTCACTAATCTTTTTGTTTGGGCATTGCACCTATAGTTGTTAGTTTGAAACTACCATCTCTGACATGCACCTAACATTTAGGATGTTAGATATGCTTTTGAAACATTTTTATTCTCATGGAAACTATACAAGTTTATCTAATGACTCAAAAGTGACCCTATATGACATAAAATGAAACTAAGTACTTAATGACCAATATGATCAAGGTTAAAGACACATTAAATGACATCACTAGTGACCACTTCAACCTATAAGACCCTATAACAAGTTTTCAACTATATAGGGGGTTGACCTAATTTGACTTGTGGTTAAATTAGTCAAGATTTTGGAGATTTTCTAAGAGTGGCAAGCCAATGATGGTAGAGACTAATTTGCCTTCTCCTATCCATTAGGCTATGGAGTCACCTATGCACAGATTTGACATTGAATTTCCTTTGAAAGAACAACAAAAACACACTAAACAATAAGAAATAGACACACAAAATAAGACAAAAAGGAAACATACTTGTGTTCTCAATAACACTTAGGGAAAACACATACAAAATAAGAAAATCACATCTAGCCTAGTATATACAAGACCTCAAACACTGAGGTGAAGAACCATTTACCATGTTTAAACCAAGATCAAAGATAGTACCTCTTGCATCATTATTGCTCCATGAAAGCAATACACCATGTCAAGCATAACTATCAATAAATACTTGCTTATGTTGATGATCAAATGACTTACCATCCTTAGGTCTTCTATTGGTTGTAAGTATTTCACTTGGAGCTCTAAAGAATGCTCCATACTACCCTCCAAGAGGCTTGTTTGAGCCTGCAACTTTATTGACTTTTATCATGTTCAATTGACACCTCCCAAACTACACTTTTGGGGTCATCGAAGTTATCTTAACTTCATATTATTCTTGAACATAATGTACTTGATGTTTAGGACCATCAAGTTTCTCTTCCTTTTGCTCCAACATATTTTAAAATGGTTCAACCTTAGGGTGAGGTTTGGATTTCTCCTCAATGACAAAATCTTCTGCTTTGGCTTCATTAGGTTCCTTTATAACTATAGCTTCTTTGATAGTAGTTATACACTCAGCCTCATGCCTAAAAATACACTCTCCTTCATGCTTGTTAGGCTCATCAACAATCTTATTAGTAGATTCACACTTCTTATGAGGAGAAGTAGACTTACTCAATTTATCAAATTCTTGAACTATGGCATGGAATTATTTCTATATGTCATCTTCCTTTTCATGTTGTCACATTCAAGGACTCCTCCATCTTGTGTAGGTAGAATAACATTGTCTTCTTCATCACCTTGATCTATCATACTTAGAAAACTATGATCACCATGCATATGAATAAGGTAAATTTTCTCAGTAGCTCATGGAAAGTAATCATCAATGCATACCTCAGAAATGTCATATCCTCCCTCATGGATGATGTATGTACCAAGGTCAGTTTTCTCAAAGAAAATGTATGGATCATGTCCATAAGTGTCTACACCATATTCATATATAAAAATGTCAGATATTCACTCAAGTTTAGAGGATGCTCCATCATCCATAGTAGACTCCTCTTGATCATTGATTGTATAATTGAGATTAGAACTTGATTCTATATAGGGATCAATAATAAACTTAGCCAATGGCTGAGTTATAATAGTTACCTTTTCTCCATACCTTGTCTTGAAGGCCAAGAAGGACCAATCATTTGATAGGTATCCTCTTATCTTGGCTATGAAATCCCTTGAGAGGCATATAGCAAAGTGAGTAGGCAAATTAACCACTACTATATCTTGAAGAGTTGGGAATCAAGGATAGTCTTGTAAGAAGACTCTCAAACCCTTGACAGGTCATACTAACTTAGCTAGTGTCCCATAAATTTGCATCACTCCCTTACTATATGGTTCATATTTCAAACCCAATTTATCTTCCACAAGCTTGGGCATCATTGAGGTACTAGCTCCACTATCCACTATGTAGCTCTGAACAAGTTTGTCTCCAACAATGAGAGTGAGGTAGAAGGGTGGAGACTTTTTAGATTTGGAAGAGGGTTCCACAATATGAGAGGGAAAATTTGTGAGGGAAACATTATGATGACTTGATGGTTGAGGGCTAAGGTAAATTTGGGAGAGTTGTTCTTGAAGAAGCTCCTTTTGATTAGGCAAGTGAAGCATTTCCCAAAGAGAGAGACTAGCTTTAGCATTATTCAAAGAATCAATGATGTTCAAGGTAAGAAAACTCACCTTTTCATGCATTATTTAAGGCAAATAAGTGCCTTGGGCTTGAGACATTGGAACATCTTGATTCACCTTTCCAACATTCTAATTTGAAGAGGGTGTAGAAGTTGTAGGGACTGTCACACTTAGACTCACACCTTGTTTCCTTGTAGGAGGGCTACTTGAAATTGTATGAACACCATGGGCATCTCCAAAGGTCTTCCTCTTTGATCTAGTATTATCTATAACTAAAGAATTATGATTGAGAATAAAGGCATCTTCCACTAGAAATTTTTTTAAACTCACTCCTTAAGGCTACCATCCTTCATTTGCTTGCATGAGGTTTTCATCTTCTGCTAACAACTGAGGAGTAACTCCTCCTTGAGAAACCAAATATTACTCCACATTTTCATCTACATCCATGAACTTTCCTTGCTACCATTTTTCTTCTTGGACCAAGTTACTATGAACCAAGACCATAGCTCTTGTGTTGGAGGTGGAACTTAGATTATATGTATTAGATGGCTTATTGAAGTTAGGATATCATTGACCTCTACCTTGATGATGTGGGAACCTATTTCCTTGTTGAGGGTAAGAGTAGGGGTAGGGGTTTTGATTAACTCCATACTACATATTGAGCTGCCTAACTTGAGCCTCTAAAGCTTTAGACCTTACCTCCCAATCAATAGTAGCTTCTACCTTCTTAGGAGCAGCTTTAGGCTTGGTATTTGCATTTTGAATTTGAGAAACACTTGGAGTAGCAACAGACATGTTTGGAAACATAGGCATGGAAGCTTTTGGAGTTAGTTTTCCAGCTTGTATTAGGCCATTCTCATCTCTAATGACAAGGTCATAAGCTTTGGGTAATGTGTAACTACCCATGGACTATACCATGATGCTAGGTTAGTTCTAATAGACCTTGGATATGTAGGAAACACAAAACTTGAAAGTAGTATCATGGGAGGAGGAAACCTATGCCAAGTTCTTTAGAATCTCTCATTAAAGTCATGCATAGTTTCCTTGGGGGCTCTTTGAATCACATTCAGCTAGTGAATAAGTGATGTGTGATCACTTTTATCTTCAAACCTTGATGTCAACAATTGTCCAAAATCATCCCAAGTGGTGATACTTCTACCTATAAGTGTCTTATACCGGTCAAGTTCTTTCCCTCCAAGGGACATGCAAATAACCTAATTAAAATATTGACTTTAGTGACATCATGAAAGATAAAAAAGTTTGAGATGTCCCTAATATGCTCACAAAGGGTGACATGAACTTCCCCATTGAATGTGGTAACACTCTTGGTAGCATTAGGAGGTATATCATCATATGCATTAAGATGAATTAGATTTTAAATGTTAAAGGCTGGGAAGGCATGCTACCTAGCCATGTTTTCCTCAAGCTCCTCTTTACTCTCTTGATCTTCTTATCTTGCAAAGTCTTCTTGTTATTCAAAGGTCAAGATAGGTTGAGGGTGTTGAACTTCAAGAGGAAGTTCAGGTTGAAGGAGTGGGTTTATGGGGTTGATACCTCTACTAGTACTTAACCTAGTAAGGACCATGAATTATGAATAAATAATTGATAAAACATGGTCTAAAACAAGATATTACCTTAAGTGAAATCTCTAAATGCTGAGTAAAACACCATATGTAACTATGATGTTTTCAAGACCAACATTCACCTTGACAAGATGTCTTGAGACAATGGTCCCATCGGGCATGATAGAACTATTTTTACCAAATATTATACCCTATATTTAGTTGTTCAATCCTAATCTAAGATTTGGTCACCATTGGATTACCTTAAAGCTTATGGGTTGCCTATAATAGAGGTAAACCTCTAGATTTAAGGGCTAGCTTCCTAGATATGACTTTGCTTGCTTATCACCTAACTACTCACTTAATTAGATTAAAAGGGGTAGAAGTAACATGAAAGTAAACTAATCTAATGAGGTGATACACCAAAAAGATCTCCACTAGACTACCATACACTTGCACTAAGAAACATGACTCACAACACTAGTCTCAAAATCTTGAATTGCTCTAACATTAATATTTCAAACATGGAGGTGATATGCATTGAAATAATCAAGGTGAGTGAATAAAAGGTCAGATTTAAGACACTAATGCTAGTCTTTAACACTTAAAGATAGATAAATTCACTTGATTACACTTCATGTGACCTGTTAGAGTGGAAACTACTTGCATCAAACATGGAAGAGTTGAGAGAAAGCAAGGATATATACTAATCACTTGACCTTTCACTATACACCACTTCACACATTTAGACAAGATAGTTTGTGAACTCAAAAATAGTTTGAAAATTTTATTTTAAAGGTAAAATATAGTATCAAAATAGCATGGCTTCACCATACTAGGTGTGGATCTCCTTCAAAATCCAAAATGGATTGTATTTATAGAACATGTGAGAGGAGAGAGGAAAAGAGAAGTTCAAAGGTCACAAATACAAGTGTCAACATGTGAAAACTAGTTATAAAACAAGAGAATAGGATTTGAAATAGACCATGAAGGTCTTCTTGGATAAGTGTCCATTTGAAGCATGACACACTCTCCAAAACTAGCATAGAGGTCTTCAATTGCCTTCATGATGAGGCATCTCTTGACTACTAAAAACTAGACTAGGAAGACTTGAAACATGTGCACTATCTTTATATGGGTTAGAAACAAGATATAATAGTCATCATATGTCTCTATAATTACTAGCTATCCTTTGGACACTTGTACTCACCATTTGTAGTCATTCATTAGTCTTCTATGCCTCATTATTCACATTTATCATCTAAGTGGTCTTTAGTTGCTCAACCACATCCATGTAAGAAATATTATGACACCTGTTCAAAGTCCCTTTGCCTTCCACTCCATGAATTGGACCTCTCATCTTATCACTAGGTAGTCACTCTTCATTTTCACTATATGTCAAAGACTGCCTGAAATAAACTATGTAGTAGAGATGTTTCTATGTTTTTATATAGATATATATGGATATAGGGAGTTATAATAAGTCTCTATATACCTCCTCAAATTATTCTTATTCTTCAAACCTCCTCTATACCTATAAAATATTCAAAATCTTGTAAAAAACCTTATTTTTACCATTGTTCGTATAAGTAGGGTACAAACCAGTTGGATGGAAAGAATTTTGGGATAGTTCTAGACATGTTAAAAGAATTTTAATGTAAAACTAACCTCTTTTGGATGCATCTCAAGTGATATTTCCTCCATTGGGTCAAAGATAGGGTTTTAGGAGGATTTTGAGTTGTTTGGACTGTTAAGGATTGTTCATAAAATCATGATGTCCAACCTTTGAATAAATGATAGTGACACTAAGTATAGAACCTATTTCAACTATCCACAAGTTATTTAAACACCATGAAATATATCTGTACAAGTATGAGTGCTTGAAGATGTTCTCTTGAGCTTTAGAGTGCATTTTGGGTGCCCCTAAAGTGATTTTAAACCAAAAATGACCCCTCTGTGAAATACCTTGAAAAAAAATGGTTCTAAATCATACTAAAATCTCCTTTAGAGGTCATAAAATGAATTGGATAGTTCATATGGTCATAGAAATGAAAATGAGGCTCATTAGGGCTTAGACCTAGTTCTAGGCCTAATATGCCTGACTACGTCTAATTTCCCATGACAACCTCTGAGTGGTTTCCAGTAGTTATAAGTGACTATTAATGTTTAGAAACATCTAATTAAACTCCTTACCTCATTATATTATGCTCCAAGACTTCTTATTTCATCCCCTTCTCATTTACATACCCTGTCTATAGTCTTGTCTTAATTGGGAGTGCCCTCTGTCTGAGAAAAAATAGAGGGCATATCCCCTATTTTCAAGGATAAAATGAGACCATGGATGGTTATAACAGGAATTTATGAACTTATGTAATAAATTACAAGGCTATAGGACTTTTTAAAATTCATCAACATTTCAAATCTTCTAGATTGGCTTTTAGGTCTAAGTATTGTGCACAAAAATTGAACTGACTACAGGTGAGGTTTGAAACCTGTCATGCTATACCCTTTTGGTCTAATAATCATATGGATATATGTTGGACAGGTTTAAATATGTTTCCAAATATATTTTACTCATATAACACCTTTTCCAACCATTTAGACTTGTGCTCTCCATACTAGCCTAGACTAGTCTGCAGACTAAGTTGATAGTGTCGCTTGTAGGTGACAGTTAAGTAGAGTCCAAGGTGCCTCTATAGATGTTAATTCGGCATTGATTAATTAATTAATTCCTTTTGATCCCTATGAGATCATTTCATATTTTAAAATATTCATATCATTCCTTATTCCAACATCCAAACTGCCTACTCCTAATATACTGTCAATCTACAGTCAGATTATAGGTGATATTTTGAGAGAAAGAGGGACTCCTGTAAGTGTTCAAAGGGCCTGGGTATTGAACACCAACTCATTTAAATACATAATGAGTTCATTATAATATCCTTTACTCAAATTAAATCACATTGTATTGAGGACGTGATACCTTGTTTCATATTGCATTGAAATATCATTTGAGCCTCAAGCACTATAGCTTACTGAAGGTTTTTAGTTTGAATTGGATTAGGTTGAAACCACTTCAAATATCATCTTGTTTTGATAAAAAAACATTGTATTCATGTAAATAAACTATATATAGGCATGGGATACATGACAAAAATAATTGGTCCTATCTAGACTTCAAGATACTCCACCAAGAGATGACTTATTATGAGGCAGGATTCCCTTTTCAAAAAGATTAAGGTAAGTTGTCCTCAAGAGCAACTTTCCTAATCTGTGGTTATGGACTCAATTATATCTACCATCTCATGATTATACCATTAGCATAATGGCCTTTTTAGTGCTCTTATATCTTAATGAAGATCTCAAATGAGTTCCAATATCTTCACTTCAACACTCTCAAACCTCTGTGGATTGAACTCAGACCACTGTAGACTGCCTGTAGGTGATGACTAGATATATGATTGTGTGTGGTGGACTAGTCTCTAATATTTGACCTCTTTGAATAGATTATTCTTTATATTTCCAATTTATAGTCCATTCACCATTCTAAGAGCTTCTTGTTTCATCAATATGACTGGTTAGAGCTCCTTTACACTTGATTATAGGTGATAGTCACAATGTTTCTTGACTGTGTGTATGTACTAGTCTCTTCACTCCATATAGAACCATCTTGATACCAAACATTCAAAGGAAAACTAATAATAATTGGATGTGATATTGGAAACAATATGTATCATTTGAATTGAAACCACTACAAGAGAGATAAACTTTGCAATTGATGGAAACATGTCTGCAGACCTCAATGGTATCTCCAACTAACATTATGAGGTATTCTTGCTTATTTCTTGACCTCTACATGTGAAAACCTAGCTAAGAATCATGTGATAAGGATGATCATGTCATTCCAAAACACATGTAATAGTTGACATGTTCAGACCAATCCAAACATAGAAGGAAATTGAAGCTCATGGGGATGTGCAGGAAGAAAAGAGGATTTAACACTCTCAGCATGTTTCATAGAGCATGGTGAACCAAACCTTCAACTATTGACATGGATTTATATTAGATAAAGGGTATTATCATCCACCAAAGGTACTTGATCTGACTCACCTCATCCTCTTTGTACCAAAGAAAGACTGGTTAACCATTTTAGCTTGCAAAGGAGAGCAATAGGAAATATAGGTCAGTTTTGATTGATTTCAAGTCTATCAAAGCTGCCCAAGTGTGGAATTGGACTGTAGGAATCCCAAGAGATACTTCTTAAGTCACCACACATGCAAAATTTCTATTTAAGTTGTACAACAACTGAAATTTACCACTTTTCTCATTGATCTTCTTATTTGGGCATTGCACCTACAGTTGTCAGTTCAAAATTGTTGTCTCTGACATGCTCTTGACATATAAGATGTTAGATATGATTTTAAAACCACTATCTTCCCATATAAACCATACAAGTTTATTTAATGACTCAAAAGTGATCTTATATGACATAAAATGACACTGAGGACTTAATGACCGATATGATCAATGTTAAAGACACATTAAATGACCTCACTAGTGATGAATTCAACCTAAAAGACTATATATCAAGTTTTTAACTATATAAGGGGTTGAATTAATTGACTTGTGGTCAAATTAGTCAATGGGTCTTATGTGTTGTGGTCTTCTGTATTGTGGTCTTCTTCGTCGTGCCTCTTCTTCATAATGCCTCTTTGTGTCGATTATTCCAAAGAATACTTAGTCACAATTTAGGGCCCAATAATGTAACAATCCTAAATGAATATTTAAAATATTGCATAATGAATGAATAAACCTTAGAAATGCTAACAAATCCTTAAGGATTGAATAATGAATGAAGTATTGATTGACCTATTTTTATCTCTATCTCTACATATCTTCTCACTAGTGGCTACTCATCTCATCTCTTTTATCTTATCTCATCTACTATCATCTCCTATCATCCATAATGAATTTTGAGAAATAATCCATATAAAAATAAATTAAAACAAAACCCTAACTTACCTTGCTCTCTCATTTATTCTAAATCATGATTGTTTTGGTACAAATATGATGTAAGTTGTGCCACAATTACATCATAATATTGTGCCAGATTTGTGCCCAATTTGCATAATGTTTGCATTGTAAATGAGTAAAAATAATAATTAAGAAATAAACATTTGGTTGATGCTAACTTGACTCAATTAAAGACACTATACTAAAAAAATTATAATAAAATTATTTAGTGCAAGATGATAAGTTACATGGAACACAACAGGAAAAAGATTTAGAAAAAGTGAGTTCAACAATAACAAGGGAAACACCTAGTTTTCTTTCTAACATAAGCATTATTCATATATTATATCTACATCTATCTTGTAAATCCAAGTTTTTTTAAGACTCTATAACTCTCAATATCGAATCGTATGAGCTTTTATTCTGAATATGTTAGAAAAGGATAAGTTGTGGTATCAAATGCTAGTTCTCTCCATGTACATATTTATTATGGTTATTATTTTTTTTTGGTATTGAAAATATGCAAATTACATAAAGAATTTAATGGTCATGAGAGCATCTTAGAAACATAAACTACTGACAGCATTAAAAACAAGAACAATATAGTGTTGGCAACATATAGAGTCATAAAAATCATTCAAAAACATGATACATAAATACATTACATCCATTGTTTTAGGCAAGAAAAGCCATAGGAAAGACCTGTCAACCGACATACAAAAGATTATTCAATCCTTGAGTAGTATAGATCTTCTTGTTATATAACAATTGATTCAATTGATATTTAATTTGTTGCATCTTGAAAGCCACTGTTGTGTTTTTTTCCAAATCCTGCTATAGCTATGAAAAAAGAGAAACAATATGGAGAAAAACTTCAAAATAGATCTTTAGAATTTATATTTACTGATGAAAAGAAGATTTAGATAAAGCTACCAAACACCTATTCTTCCATATTTGTAATAAAATAACTTATCTAATGGTATCATCAACAATATTTTAATTCATGCCCATCCTTAGAAGTGTTTTTTTCCAGTTAACTGATGACTAAATATAGTAGGTAATTTATTGAAAATAGCCTTCCATTGTTTTTTAGCACATACACAGTCCCAAAACACATGTTTTAAGTTTTTTCTTGATTAACAAAATGGGGAGTTAATGGGTTAGATCATGATGCCTTTCAATCTATCTCCTATAGCAATTTATAATGCAAGATTTTCCAGGCCATGATTTGAGCATCTACACCAACTTTAGACTTCCAAATTTGTGTGTTCAAATTGGACCAAAGCTTTTCACTAAATTTACATTTCCATTTGAGATTCAATAGAGGACTTAAAGGTACATCAAGTAGGATATGAATATAAATTATCTTCAATGGAAAGGCATTGAAATGATAACATGCTAACCATCTCCAGTCTTTCAAAAAATTGCATGGAACAGGAGTACACATTTTCATGGATAGATCCACCATAATCAGAGACTGAACAAAGGTGATAAACTATTCAACTTTGTTGTTCAATCCAAAATGTCTTTGAAGGTTATGCCATGGAATTCAATTCAATAGAGAAAAATTTCATATGTCACCAAACTGTTGCACACCTTTTTTAAACAAGTAATATGCCTATTTATGGAAGGTAATGGCAATAGGCTTACCTTGATACTTAATGAGTTTATTCCACCATATGAATGAGGATGTAAAATTGAATCCATACTATAGGGAGGATTCTATCCACTCTAAAAACTGACAAACATGTTGCCATGCTTTCTAAATATATTACAAAGGAGAAGAGGCTTGAATTTTGAAAAAAGGTGCAAGAAGAATCTCATCTCAGCAATTGATGGCCTATTATTTACCATGAACAGAAGTATAATTGATTCTATGATAGACCAATATCTTCCAAGGTTCATCACCTCAACTAGCTCTAATGATCCATTTAGTTGATCAACAAATCCCTTGGATTTTGGGATCAATAATTCCCAAACCACCTTTGTTCTATAATTGTATGCAGTGTGCCCAGAATGTATATTTAAAACCAGCATCACCACCCCATTTTGTCCAAATAAATTACCAAATATTTTTTTCAAAACTTCATAACCTTTGTTGGAGGGCATCCAACAAGATGAGTAATATACATGCGAAGCAATGAATATTCTATTAACAACTTAGATTTCTCCAACCAATGATAGAAACTTGTTGCCCCAATTAAATTTTTTGTTCTTGAGTCTATTAATAAACCAATTATACATATATGTCAGGGAAACTCCTATTCCGAATGGTATACTAAGATACCTAGTAATATCTCTATGCTTTATTTGTCTCCATTATTTAGGTATCCAATATGGAGCATGCCCAGAATGTATAATAAAAAAATCAATTTTATTGTGAGCCAGCTGTGATCTCGACACTGAAAAATATAAATTTAATATATCTAGGGTATTATTAATTTCTACTTCAGAATTTTATAGAAAAACCAAGTTGTCATTAGCAAAATGAGAATTAATAACAACCATATTCCTATGAATTGAAATCCCTACTATAAGCTGCAACTGATTAAATTTTTATAAAAGATAACCCAAGGCATTAAAAATAAGAACATATAGGAATGGTGATAAAGGACATCCTTATCTAATAGATCATTGAAGAGATAATAAATCAGTAGTAGAATCATTGACAATAATTTGAGCACTTACATCATTAAATAAAATCTAAACATGTGATCTAATTTTGGGACCATCCCAACCATTGAAACATTTTAAGAAGAAATCTCCATCGAATTCTATCATATGCCTTATCAAAATATAGCTTGATCAATAGAGCATCTTGTCCTAATTGTTTGGCCCATTCACAAGTTTCCCAAGCTAAGATAAGATTATCTAAAATGTATTTGCCACCAAGAAAACCAATTTGCTCTGCTCTAACAATATTTCACACTAAAATTTTGATCCAAAGATCCCACGCTTTAGCTATGATATTATAAGATGTATTAAGTAATGTAATCAATCTCCAACCAGAAATAGTGTCTTCATTTTTTCCTTTAGGTAAGATCTTAATTAAGCCTCTATTAATTTTAGGACCCAAGGAACCTTTCTCTAGAGCTTCCAGATATAACAAATAGAAATCATCTTTGATATGAGGCCACATTTTTTGATAAAATTCAAATGGAAGCCGGTCAATACCCAGACTCTTTTTAGGGGCCATTGAAAAGAGTGCATGTTCTATTTCCTCTAATTATAAAGTTCGATCCAAAAACTGAGTATAACCTTGATCAATTCTCTTGGTAATATGATCTTTAACAATTTATTCTAAAGTTAATTGAATATATACCAACTTTTATTTTTCTTTGAAGAGGTTTACATAGAAGTTCTGAAAAAACTTACTAATGTCAGATGTTTTTGTGTGAAAGGTGCCAAAATCATTAACAATAGAACAAATTTTCTCTTTTTTGTGCTTGTAATTAAGATAATTAAAAAAATAATTAGAACCTATATTCCCCTCTTTTATCTAATGTAGTCTAGCATGGATTTTATCTCCTTGCCCTCTATAGTTATCAATATTATAGAGTTGTGTCTCTGTATAGGCAATATGTGCTTGTAGTCTAGTGTTGCATGGATCAAAGTTCAATTTTTTTCATGCTTATTTTAATTTATCTTGAAGATATTTTCCCCTTATTTTGCGCTACCAAACCATTCTCTTACCAAAAGAGTGAAAAAAGGTAATACATTTGGGAAATAGCTTCACCCCACCACTCTATCCATGACTCACCTTATTTAAGCTTTGGAATAGAATTCCAAATCCCCAATAAGGCGGTCATGCAATCAAGCCTCTTCAAGTGAGAGATATTTAGTTTATATGGTAGTGGATAAGTATAATTGTTTTTTTGGGAGGGTAAGATAGAAAAAAAAATAGGGAAGTGATCCGATAAAGTAGTCGAATAATCCACCAATAAGCAAGCAATCGAGGGGTCATTAGCTACCAAAAAATTGGTAGAGATATATAATTTATCCAATCTACTTAAATTCCTATCCTCCCTTGATTTTTAGTTGGACCAAGTGAACCATTTATTGACATGCCTAGAAGCTTTATCTTGGATTGGATTAACTACCCCAAGATAATTTTGACAAAACAACCAACTATTAAATTCATCATTATTGAGTTTATAAGGAATATACCAGCTCTGATCATTGCGATGTTCAACCATATTAAAGTCACCACCAAGAATCCAATCAGAGTTTGGAAGAAAATTAGACATCCAATTCTAAAGCTTCACCCATTCTTTGACATTATTAGAGGTGTAAATAGAGCAAAAATCAATAGGTTATCCATTGATAATAGTAAGGGCCCATACATAGCTATGAGAGGGGTCCTCCCCCTTATCAATGACATATTTTGACATCCATGGATAAATACTCAAAACTAAACCTCCTCTCCCATCTTTATGAGATGTATGAAAAAAAGTGACCTCTTTCCATACATGAAATAAAGACGCATTTAGATTATTACTGCCAATTTTAACTTTTTGCAGAAATAAGATATCTAGCTTCCATTTCAAAACTAACTCTTTAAATTTGAACTTCCTGTGAGGGAGTGTAATCCCTCATACACTCTAAGAAATTATTTTGGACTTCATGATGTAAGTTTTGCAATAGTATCTTCTTCTTGTGGCAACACACTAAAACTATTGGCTAGTGCAACTGATTGTTCATCCTTAAAATGTTCAGAAGAAGAATTGGAAGGTGATCTAGACCACTGATGAGATGTTATTAGATGAGAGACATGGTTGCATTAGGATGGGAAACTATATTAAGAGAGGTAGGTGTAGAACCTTCTTAGAAAGGGGAATGATGAGAATGAAAGAATGAACTAGAAGGTTCCTTTCTCTTCCTCACCATTCTTCATCCATCCAACATTAATGCATCCTTAAAATAAGGTGAAGATATTTCATGAGTATTTTCAATAATAAGTGGAATAAATGAAGGTGGATTAAGTGTTGAAGGTGAGGGAGAAGAGGAATAAATAGTATGTAGACGGGTAGGCTGAGTAGTAATTTGGTTAGACATAACAAAAGGTGAAATAACTTGGGCATATCTATTTTTCCTGATAGGAAAATCTCAGATCAAATGACATTCCTTTTGAAAAAACAAATAAACATTTGGTTTATTTAACTAAACTAAAGGCTAGCTCAAATCAAACACTGGGCCAATCAGTTTAATAAACTCAAGCAGTGGTTTATCCAAGTCCACTTCCACACACACTCTTGGATGTATCCTTAGGCTTGTAAATTTATCACTGTTATGTTTACACCATATGACTCTTGCCAACTATGACACAATATCCCTAAGGAAAGGTCTGAAAGCTAGGTTAAATAGGGTAATTTAATCCACATTGGGTAACGAGCATAATACAAACCTTCAGGGTGAAAGTCAAAACTCCAGGCCTGCAAGTAATAAATTTGTCCACATATCACCCATGTACCATATTGTAAGATTACTTGGGCATGGTCATCTGATTTAAACATACAAGATACGTATCCCTTTCCCAATCCCCTTAGGGATTCAATCTCCCATCCTCTATTTTCCCAATTTAATCGAGCCCATTTATAAAAATATGATTCAAACAAAATTCCTCTAAGGAATAATAAAATAACAGTTATATTTTGGCATTCAGAGATTGTGTCTACAATATCATCTAGGAGTAGGAATTCTAGAGATTTACCTGACTTCTCATTTGTACCCATAGTTTGATTTCCATCTTCGTTGGCTAAGATGTTTGGCTCTTGCTTCCTTTCTGTGCCTTTTTCAATGAGTCGTTCAACATCATTGATCAACAAATTCTCTCCATCCTTTAAACCTAAAACATCCTCCATTACCTCTTGTCAGTGTATTTCTTCTGCATTGACCACATAAATGGACCTAAGATCCTCTCTAGTGTGTCTTACCACATCTTTTAATCTCATTTGCCCACCATTTTCCATAGGATCAGTGGCTAGATTTGATAGAAAACTAGGGTTAGGTGATATTGTTCATTTGCTCCACTTTAAAGCTCTCTTTCATTTTTCTTATATATTTACTCTTTTTAGATATTATAGTTATTATTACTCATGATCTAAATAAATATTTGAAATATGTTTCTTATTTGAAATATTCATATAAGGCAGTTGATACAACTTTGGTATTGAGTGTGATGTTCGTGTATATTTAAATATATTTAATGCTTCATCTAAGAGATTTTTTTACTAATACTGAGATTATTAACCAAAAATACCAAACTATTTGGAGGTGATTCCATCTTTGGTATATATAAAAATAAAGCTGAAAAATGAAAAAAAAACAAAATTCATGTGACATAAGTAAGATTCTACAATATCTTAAAAGCAAAACACAAGAACAAATTATTTAATGTAAAATTAATGTGACACAATTGGAATATAAAATATATGCAAAGCCAAAATTTGGTTAGAAAAACGTGAAATGCAAAATCAGTTTATTATACTCCCATTCTAAAAATATCAAAATCAGATCACAATACAATGGAAAATTATTGTGCTTAAAATCTGATTCTACGAAACCTAGGTAGAAAAGCAAATAGAAAATTCAAATTTCAATATAACACATTTTCAATGGAGCTTACTTTATGGATACAATGAGCGTGAAGATACCAAATTATACTGAGATATAAAAGGTTACATTAGCTCATACCTAATTTTGATCCTTAGACTTGGAAGCTTACTCATAAGGTACTGATCAACCCATGACTGATAGTTTATCACACTGGTGTCTTTTTCTAAAAAGATTCAAATACATCCCTCCAGCTCTTATAGAATCTTCTTGGTAAAACACCAATGATCTAATGTACCAAGATTGCATAATTTTAAAGTACAATGAAAAGGCAGTCAATCTAAAACTCATTTTGAGAGAATCCATGATAAATAAATTGGGTTGTGAAATTATTAAATCCACAACAATCAATGCAGAACATAGTATCTGCAAATATGTGAAGTGTTGGAATATCTAATCCCAACCACCCACCAACATCTTATATTATCCTATTCATCCTATTATTTTTTTCCAAGTGAATATCTTCTATATCTTCAACACACTTTTTTATTTAATGCATTAGATATGATCAATGTTTCTTGAGCCATTAAAACTCCAATATGTCACTGACCTTTAGTATATGTAATAGTTTTTTATGAATGTTGTTAGATGTATTTTACTATTTTAAGGGTGTGTCTAGATTTATTATGTTTTTGTTGTAATACATAGATAGCAGTTTATATTTTCTGAGAAAAAAAGGGTGTAAGAAGATATGCAATAGATGTGCTCTACCAAAATAGGGGTGTGTGTGAAATGTAAGCGTTGAAACTCTTTTGACTTATTTTGTTACAAGCTTTTGATCAATACATTTAGAGTAATACTTTATTATGTTTATTATTTTCCATTCTTTTTTTCTCTTTATATCCTTCATTTGGTATCAAATCCAGGAATGGCATCCTCTTCTAACACACATCTTACTAATCCACAAATACCTCAATTTAATGGCAAGAATTATGAGTATTGATCAATCATAATGAAAACATTGTTTAGTTCTCAAGATATATGGGAGCTTGTGGAGAATGGGTTCCCTGAACCTATTGATGCAACAACATACAATGCATTATCGTAGGTTGAGAAAGATTTTCTCAAGGATAACATTAAAAAAGATTGAAAGACTCTCTTATAAATATTTTAATCAATGCTTGAAAGTGTATTCCCAAGAGCTTGAGAAGCATTAAACATGAGACATCTTCCAAACTCCATATCAAGGTATGGCTAAGGTAAAAATTATAAAGTTAAAAATGTTGAGAAGAGATTTTGAGAGTATGTCTATAAAGGATTTTGAATCTATAGGTTCATTTTTTATTCATGTTATTGGTCTATTTAATCAAATCAAGTCTCATGGTGAGACTCTTGAAGACAAGAGAATAGTATTAAATAAATTAGCAATCTACCCACAAAGTTTAAGTCTATTATTGTGGATATAGAAGAGACAAAAAAACTTTTCACATATTTTTTTAGATGAGCTTCATGCATCTCTAACTTTTCATGAGCATAGGCCAAGTCACTCTTTTAACTCTTATTTGGAGCATGTTTTCAAGTCACAAGTTTCCCATGGTAGAGGTAGATGGAGATCTAACTTCAAAGATAGAGTAATAAATTCATCAAGAGGTGGAAGATCAAATCCAACAAATTCCAGTGGTATTAGCACCAACGAAAATCCAAGTCAGAATCAGTCTCATGGCCAAAGGTAGTAAAAGTCTCAAGTTCAATGTCATTACTACAAAAAGTATAGATATTTTGCATATGAGTGTAGAAAAAGATAATTTTATTTCAATAAGCAAAGTGAAAACTTTTCTATAGAAAATCAAAATGAGGATACTATGCGTTTGGTATGCAATGTTACTCATAAGAGCCCAAAAGATACATGGTTTCTAGGTATAGGGTGTAGTAATCACATGATAGAAAATTTAAAAATATTTTACAGTATGGATAAGTCAGTAAAATCATGTTACTGTAGGCAATGATAATAGAATTTAAGGCATGGGAAAATGAAATGTCAATATACTAACCAAGCAGGTGGAGAAAAAACTTATTCTAGATGTTTATTATGTTCTAGGTTTAAACCATAATTGAATGAGCATTGGTCAACTTGTTCAGAAGAGGCATAAATTGTTTTCTAAAAATAATAAATGTGTAATTTTGGACCAATTTCTAAGAAGGTAGTTAATAGCCAAAGTCTAAATGACCAACAATAAAATGATCCCTTTGAAGTTGAAACCCAAATTTAAGGGTGGAATTCGCTCAAACTCACCCCTCAACAATGCCTTTAGCAGTCCCACATTTAGCCCAATAAGATATAGTTCAATGGATACCACAAGATGAGAATTTGCTTTGGCATTTTCGAGTTGAACATTTGAATTTTAGATGTCTAAATTTGTTACATAAGAAAAACATGATAAAAGGTTTGCTGCTGTTAGAAAAACTAGATAGAGTATATGAAGGTTGCATTTTGGGAAAAAAATAGAGAATCATTTGCAAATGGCAAGTCGGTTAGATCAAATTCACTAGTGGATATTGTTCACTTCAATTTGTGTGGTTAAATGCATACACCTTCAATTGTTGGATGATTTTATTTTTTAACATTCATTGATGACTAAACTAGAAAGACATGGATGCATTTTATGAAACATAAGTCTGATGTTTTCAATATTTTTTTCCAATTCAAAACCCTAGTTGACTAACAAAGTGGGCATTATATGAATTTATTGAGAATATACAAAAGTGGTGAATATATCTCAAATGCTTTTCTAAATTTTCACAAGGATAATGGAATCTACAATTAGTTTATAACCAAGTATACACCTGAGTAGAATGGTGTTAAAGAGAGAATAATATAACAATCATGGACATGGCCAGGGGTATGTTGAAGACCAACTTTTTTTCAAATAAATATTGGGCAGAGGTTGTAGTATGTGCAGTATACATAATGAATAGATGCCCAACCAAGAGTTTCAATAACATGATTATGTGGGAATCATGGAGTGGAAGAAAGCTCATTTTTTCTCATATGAGTGTTCGGATGTGTGACATATGCACGTCCCAAATGAATAGAGAAAGAAATTGGATAATAAGGGAGAAAAGTGTATTTTTTTAGGATAGCATAAAGACACAAAATCTTATGAATTGTATAATCCAATCACTTGAAAGGTGGTAATCAACATAGATGTGTAATTCATAGAAGAAGCATGGGACGGAAGTTTGGAGAAAATACTGAGTATTGCAATAGGTTTACCTCAAGATGATAGTGAAGCATTGACTCTAGTAGGTATTCCCTCTCTAGTACCTCCTTCCATGCACACTCCAGCTCAAGAAGGTAGTCCACAAGTGTCATATATATTAAGTATACAAAAATCCTCATGTATTCCACTAAAAACTCTATTAAATGAACAACAACAAATACCATAAGGGATAACTAAAGCAACACCTTCTACAATAAACATTCTAAGTGTAGGATTGTCAAGTCCATGTTCTTTAAATTATACTACAAGTGATATGTCAAAATCAACATTGGCAAGTCTAAGGAGATAATAAATAAGAATACTAAGGGATATCTATGATCAAAATGAAGGTGAACATAATGTTGATTTTTTTTTCTTTTTCCTTTTTTTCACAAGCAATTGATCCAGTTCATTTTGTGAAGTAATTAAATATGAAAATCAGGCATAAGTCATAGATGAATAGATTGATGTTATAGATAATAATCATACATGGGATATAGTGTATCTTCTAGAAGGAAAATATGTGATAGGAGTAAAGTGGGTCTATAAAACCAAGTTTAATATAGAAGGAGATGTTTAGAAGCATAAGGAAAGGATATTAGCAAAGGGTTTCTTACAACAACCTGGAGTTGACTAAAATGAAACATTTCATCTAATAGCCCATCTCATAGTAAGAACAATATTGGCAATTATAGCTCAGAACAAGTAGCCAGTATATCATATGGATGTAAAATCTGCATTGGTTTCCTAGAATGAGAAGTATATGTGGAGAAACCACTAGGATATGATATCTTTGGTCATGAAGACATGGTCTAAAGACTCAAGAGATCGCTTTATAGACTCAAGTAAGTTTATAGAGCATGGTATAACATTTTTAAAAATCTTGTACATAATGGCTTTAGTAGGTGCAACAACAAGCCTATAATGTACACACATATTAATGAACATGGTCAAATTCTAATTTTATGTCATTATGTTGATGATTTGATATTCAAATGTGACTTATCAATTGATTTGTTCAAATGAGTCATGAAACAAAAATTTGAGATGATCGATTTACGTCTCATAAAGTATTTTATAGGTATTGAGGTCAATCAATTTAAAAATAACATATTCATTTCTCAAGTCAAATATTCCAAATATATTTTTTAAGAGGTTTAATAGGGTAAACTGTAAGGCAACATCAATACCAATTATAACAGGGTTGAATTTAAACAAGGATGATAAAATATCCAATGTTGATTCAACATTATATATAAGACTTATTAATAGTCTCATGTATTTGATAGCCACAAGGGAATATATAATGTATTATGTGAGCCTTATTTCAAGGTTCATTGAGTCTCTAAAAGACTCTTATTGGAAAGTAGGGAAAATAGTTTTTAGATATGTTAGTGGAACTAGAAATCATGTAATTTTTACTCAATGTCGAATGAGTTCAAACTCATAGGATACACAAACAATGATTGTGCATGCAACATTGATGATAGTAAAAGTACATATTGTTATTTTTTTCACTTTGGAACAGGTGAAATATGATGGCCATCCAAGAAACAACCCATTTTCACCCAATTATGGCAAAAATAAAGTATGTAGTAGCAACAAGGGTCACATGTCAAGAAATTTAGATGAGAAGGATGTTAATATATTGAGGCACAAACAAGAAGAGGAAACAAATATTTTCTATGATAACAAATTTGAAATTGCACTACCTAAGAATCACATATTTCATAAGAGGAGTAAACATATAGACATTGAATACCATTTCATCATATAATTAGTCAACAATGGATAAATCTATTTGGATTTCTGTAGATCTGAAGATCAATATGTAGACATATTTACCAAGCCATTAAAATAAAAAGTTGAGTATCTAAGATATTGTTTAGGTGTCCTAGATGGTGGTAGTTGTGATTAAGGGGGAGTGTTAGAATATCTAATCCCAACTACTCACTAAACTCTTATATTATCTTATTCATCCTACAACTATTAATTTTGTCCAAATGAATATCTTTTATAGCTTTAGTGCAATTTTTCATTTAATACATTAGATATGATAACTTTTTATTGAGACATTAAAACTCCAATATGTCATTGACCTTAAATATATGCAATAACTTTTTATTAATGTCTTTAGGTGTAGTTTAGTGTTTTAAGGGTGTGTTTAGACTCATTCTATTTTTGTTGTAATAAATAGATAGTAGCTTAGCTCTACCATAAAAAAAGGTTGTGTGAAAATATACAATAGAAATGCTCTACCAAAATAGGGTTGTGTGTGAAGTGTAAAGTGTTGAAGCTCTCTTAGCTTATTTTATTACAAACTATTTTTGATAAATGCAATCAGAGTAATCTTTTCTTATGTCTATAATTTTGCCTTATTTTATTCTCTCTATATTATTCACCAAGTAAGACATAAATTTTAGTGGTTTTCAAGAATGCCAAGAAATAACTCAATTTCAAATCTTTCATCTTGTTTTCCACCTCTATTAAGGCAATTTTAGTATGATTGGATTTACACCACTAATTGTTTTTTATATTAGTAATAATTGCAAATATTTCCTATGTTCAATGCTATAGTAGTTAGTTCAACTTAACAAGCAATAAAAATCTATGATGAAGTCTTTTAAACCATCATTTTAGTAAATTTGAACCAAAACATGAACTCACCCAATTTTGCCTCATTAGTATAGGCACATTTTTATTTATATACATTCAAGGAAGATGAAGCCCTACAAATGTTAATAGTGAAACAAAATATTGTATTAATACTACAAACTGAACCACATATATTTCTATAATTGAAATCTAGAGATTATGTTTCTATGATAGGGTTACAATTGAAAAATAAGCTATGCATACATGATAACTTGATTAGGGTTGATGTACTCATTTGAATCATAATTTAATATAATGGGTTTTCAAATTTATTGTAAAATTAAAAAAATAAAATTTTTGCCTTTGTGTTATTGGTTTTAAAAAGTTATTTTGATCACAACAACTCTTATAAAAACGTACCAAATCCATTCACAAGTTTCTAAAGACCACACAATTGACAATGACAAAACCAATAGGAAATGCCCCAGTAAATATGACTATAATATTGTTTTACAAATTTTAACTTTTAACTATAATAGTTACCTAGAAAAATTTTAGGCCTATGTGGACATGAAATCAATGTTACTTTGCATATTTATTGTGTATGCAACCAAAAATAAAAATAAAGTGAATAAAGTTTATGAGCACAAAAATTATAAGTTAAAAGAAAGCAACAAAAATAAAACAATGATTTAATAAGAAGCCTACATAGTTTTATAATACAATGAAGATTTAGTCAATCCAAGATCCATTTTGATAGTTGTCACTAAGCTAACTTAACCATATAAATTCCTAGAGAAATCTAAATATGCAAAGTATATAGAATGAAAATGAAGATAAATCATACTTGCAACATAGAGTTTTCACCAACCCTATAACATAGGAAAACCTAAAGGTATGTGATTACAAGCCTACACTTGAAAACAAGAAGTTTAATAATGTACAAAATCAAATACAACAAAGATATAAACTATTTTTTTCATAATTTAAGAACAAGAAGGGCCAGAGATACTGACTGATTTTAGTAGCATGCCCACCAAAATGATTCTTGATGCCATTTATATAGCATTGTTTTCATACACAATTAATAAAGTATCATCCAAACTAAGTATACTTCCAAAAAGAAATAAAAAATTGGGGGTTTATCAATATTCATTAGATCTTGGATATGTGAACTTCAGAATGAAAAATAAATTTGTAATTGTTAGTAACCTATGCATACTCAATGTTGTTATTATGGTAATATTGGATTGAGGCTATTGGAAACACAATGACTGAGGGGGGGGGGGTGAATCAGTCTTTAAAAATATTTACAACTTTACCTTATCATTCATGAACTATCAAAATAATATAGTAAATTAGAAAAACATTAAGAGCCATGAGTATGAGAGAAGAGCATAACACACAGAATAATTATTTGAGTGGGAAACCCTCAAGGGGAATAAAACCAACTAATGATGTAAATGGACTACTATCCTATAATTCAAACATCAAGATTTATTAAAGAACCAAGTTCACTTGGAGCACCAACCCCAACTAGCCAAGCACCAACTTAACTAAGCTTTAGCAAGAACCCACTTGCAAGGAGGCACCAACCCCCTAGATAACTTAGAAACAATTTAGCCACCTCAAAATTTTGATCACCTTCATAACCTTTTGTTTATCATACAATATATGATGATCTCCTTCTTCAGCTCTTCATTCACTTCTATCCTGGACTTCTTTGCTCAACTAGGTCTCTTCAAGACATATTAGGTCATTTGACCTTGATTTTCATCTATAGTGCCCCTATTAGATATTCATGATATTTTATTTGTACCCTGATGATGGTTTATATGAAATCCTTTTGGTCTTTAAAAATCTATATCTTTCACTTCAACTCTCATATATACTAAGAAGACAATTAGGTCTATTAGGCCTTGTTCTTATACTAAGCTCTTGATCATACACCTCTTGGTCGACCATGTTGGTTGAATATTTTGTCTATCAGCATACTGGTAAATAAAATAGGTCTGATCAGCCAAAGTAGGAAGATTAGTCATCCAAATGTGTAAGTTTATCACATCAGAAGGAGACTGCTCTCTCCTCTCATCAAGGGGAGGTTCCCTGTGGATATGCTATATATATATATATATATATATATATATATACATATATATATATATATATATATATATATATATATATATAAACAAAAAATAATACTCAAGGGTAGAACAAGCCATCCATCTCTCTTTCTTCAGAGATGATGTGTGTAAAACAAAGGAAAAACTCAAGGGAAATTGCAGACATCACTCCTCTTCTCTCAGAAGAACTATTCAGCTAGCCACGAGAATACTTCCTGGAAATAAAAGCAGAATGTAACTGAGGGTGTAGTAACCAGCAAATCAAGATACAACACAAAGTCTCTATCTAAAATGCTCAAGAGTAATATATGAAGGACAATGAGGGCATAAAGTCTTCTCAAAGTCCTTTACACAGCAATGAAAAGAAAACACACTGAAGGCAGTTATGGGGGCACAAAGTCTCTTCACAATTGATTCTTCAGGACACCTTCTTGACTAATTTTACTAATCTTGATTGTTAAATTAATGGAACAGAAAATATATCAAGGAAAAAGACATAAGAATAGTTTCCTTAATAACAAAGATATCACAGCACAAAGTCTGAAAAAGTCCCTTGCTTTCTTATTCCAGTAATAAAATATGATTAACAAACTAAGCACAAAGTGTCAATGATGCCTCTCAATTTGGGTAGAGTTTTGTTCAGATTATCAAAAAAGAGATCCAATTACAATGAAAGAAAGCCCCTTATATAGCCACTTCAAGAAGGATTTAGGAACAATAATACATCATGATGCATTGGAAACTGTTAGGAAGATAGGCTGGAACTTTGGGGCATTTTACCCATTTGTTATTCTCAATGTAGATAAACAAGTCATGTAATTAAAAGAATACAACTTTCAATGTCCACTTGGCGGTCTGATCTTGTCTTCATTGCTCTTCCTTTTCTAGTTAATTGAATCGAGTCCTAGATTCATTCGTTGTTCTGTCTTTCCTCACTTTTTGCTGGTTTTGATCTTGAATTTTGGGAATGCATTCGGGTCTATAAATCCAAAGGATCAATGGCTATTTCATGGGTTTTAAAATTGACATTTACATGCCCGTCAATGTGCTCTCAATGGCTAGTTCACTGTCTTGAATTTGACGTCTTCGGGGGCGTCACCCCTTGGTCTTCTTTCAGCTTTTGGATTTGCCCTTCTAGATTGGACTTGCCCTTTCAGGCCTTAAGAAATGACCTGTGTCGAGTTGGAATAGCCTTTTACTTTGGCCACCAAGAGTCCCCCGCAAGGGCACCTGCCCTTCGGGTTCCTTCGGCAGTCCTTTGCCTTGGCAGTCCCTGCGGACAAATCCCTGAGCTTTCTCCCATGAAATTTCCCCGTGGACTATCCTTCGGGAAAATTCCTAGGTGTTTTCTGCCATGGGTAATTTCTACGGACAATTGTCCCACAGAAAATTCCTGCAGATAATTTGCCCGGGGAAAATTTCCGTGGACAAAAGTCTGTGGAAATTTGTTTTGCGAAGTCTTTGACTGGTCTTCAGATCTTTTGAGCCCACAGCCACTTTGAATTCTTTTGAAATTTTTTTCCAAGGGAATTCCTTCAGACAGAAGTCTAAAATAATTAAGTGTTAGCCAATTTTCAAATTCCTTAAACAAATCTGAAAGAATTACCTTTCGACTTCCTTGAAAAATGACCCTTCTGAAGGGTGATTTTATTTATTAAGTGTCCTCCGCAAGGGCACTTGTCCTTCGAGAAGTCTCCTTTTGCATTGAACTGCCCCTTTGAACTTTGACGTTGAACCAATCAGTTGAACCAAAAATGGTTCAAGCCGATGGTTCAATAAATAAAACAAGCTGATGAACTAAACATTGAACCAAACATAATGAACTTGCCTTTGAACCAATAAGAACTTTAATGTTGAACCAATAGGTTGAACCAAGGCTTTGAACCAAGTTTTGGTTCAATGGTTCAAACAAAGCTTTGAAAAATGTCTTTGAACCTGCTGTTGAACCTGTAGACATTGAACCAAAGGATAAACTGAAAGAATGAACCAACTAAGTGAACTATTTGGTTGAACCAAAAGACACTGAGTGAAATAAAGCATTGAACCACTTGGTTGAACCAAGCCATTGAATTTTTATTTTGGTTGAACCTGCCATTGAACCTTGAACCTGTTGAACCTTTGAACCAAAGTGGTTCAATGGTTCAACGGTTCAATGGTTCAAGCCGCCTTGATTTGGCCAAGTGTCTTGAAGCTGATGAACCAATTGAAGTGATTGAACTTTGAACCTTGATGAAGCGCTTAACTCTTGTCAAAGACTTTGAACTTGTTGAACCTTAAACCTGTTGAACCTTTGAACCAAAGTGGTTCAATGGTTCAACGGTTCAATGGTTCAAGTCTCTTTCTGTACTCAGATGCTTGCCGATGAAGATTTTCAACTGAACCAAAGCTCTGAACCAATCCCATAAAATGACTAAGTATTGAAAACTGATTCTTTTAATTGAAATCACCTGCAGAAGCCTTTGAACCTGCAAAGTCTGTAGATTTTTTGAGAAGCTTGGAAAATGAGGAATTTGAATGTCTAGGACAAATTTTTGGAAATGGAAGATACAATTTTGGTCTGTAGGACCAAAATAGTTCAAATGTTGTCCCAAAAATGACTGCTACTTTTGGGGAACAATAGACCATACACAAATGCTAGCTTATATTTTCAATTAAATGGGACTTATAACATGCCAAATACATGAAACAAACATTACAATATGTCGGTCATAGCGTATAGGACCAAAACCCCCTTTTAGACCTTAAGGAGACTTAATCCAATTACACCTTTGTTAACACATGTTACTGTTAGAACACTCTCAAAAATTTCAAATAGAAGTAACATATCAAATAATTCTCAAATATACCTTATCCAAATTCACTTTAGGTCCACAACACCTTTTAGGTCCAACCACCACTTGAACCTCTTCTCAAAACACTGTTCATATTAGGCTTGTGCATACCCAGAAAACATGTCTTGAATATCTAAAGCATAAGCACAATATTTACAAAAAAATATGGAAAAAAATCACACATATAGAGACCAAATGAGCTTTAAAAATTCACCAATTTCATTATAATTCATTACATAGGGCAAAATGACTCAAAGCCTTCTCTACAAGTAGCCCACTCAGAATTACCAACTAGCTCCAAAACACAGTTATGGAAACATAAAATTATGATACATAAAAGAAAATATTTAAGAAATTAAAATGCATGAATATGATCTTAAAACAAACTCAGAACAACTTCTAATAAATATATCATAATCTCTAATAGCAATATTGGTCTTAAAAACCAATCTCATGACTTCACTATATACAAACCTCATTGAGTTAGATAAGTCAATTTGAGAGCAACTTTATACTATATACAATGATATCCAAATTTTATATCCAATATGTATATGTATTATAGTTATTTAAAAACATTTCCATGCATTTGGATCCATCCTTAATCCATGATAACACATCCCGAATCAACTTCTCACTTCTGCCTGGTTTTCTCAATATCTGCATCACTAAGTCTATTAGCGATTAGTCAACTTGTATGATTGGTTTATCACTCCTGAGGGATAGAACCTAATCAAAAAACACCATGGACATAATATACAAGTATCAATCTTTAACCTTCATCCATTTATGAACTTTGACTCAGTCAACTTTGACTGCTACAATAAATATCTAAGAAACAAGGCATTTCTTGTAGGGTCCACTAACTCACTTAAAAAACCAATCACACTTGGAAGTGCTTGGGAGGGTTAAATATAACCTAAAATCACTTAAATATTAATGAAAAACCATTTAGATCACTTTAAAAAAAAATATTTCACATCGGGTCACCATTAGGGTTCTTTGAGGGTTTAAATCATCTTACAGTCTTAATGATCATTCATAAAGTTAGCCCCTTATTCTAGAAACCAATGCTTGTAACTTTGAGATAGAACCCTTCCACATATACCATGAATATATTATGTTCTCATTCAAAGGTTACACATGCAAATGAACATTTAAAAGTTCTTCTCAGGTTTAGAACCCTTCATTTTGTGCACATGAGAGACCTCAAAACACTTTTTCTTGCCTTAACCTTCAAATTTTGACATAAAACTTGGTCAACATACTTGAAACAACATGATATACCTTTTTCAATGCACACAAACTTACACTTTCCTTGAAAATTGATCTTGATACCCCATCTGGCCACCATCTCTCTCTTTGCTCTATTAGACCTTTGACCTATAAGTCACATTAGGTCTTTAAGTTGACCTTCTAACCACTATCAAAGCTCTCAACACCTCATGTATAAAATCAAACAACCTCATACATCCTCTTCTTTAGAGCTTTAACATAAATTTTTTATAGCTCGATGGATCATCTTCAGATCTACTTATGCATATCTTTGGAGCTCAACTAAAGATCTTCATATTTCACTGTGTTATATGTTGAGACCTCTGTCAAATATCTCAACACCTCGTGTACAAAAAAAAAAAAAACCTCATATAGCCTCTTCTTTGGAGCTTCAATAAAACATATTTGTAGCTCGATAGATCATCTTTGAAGCTGCTTACGTAGATCTTTGGAGCTCAACTAAGGATTTTCGTAGCTCATTATGTTCTATGATGATTCTTTAAAACTATTGCCAAAAGGGTGTTTTAAAAATTGTTGATGACTTCTCAAGCCTTCAAATTCTTTCTCAGTAGAGAGACATTAGGTTAGTTGGCTTCCTTGTCATATCAGGCATACAAGCTCATACCCCACACACCATGCATCTTGACATCAAAGATAACACTTCTCAATAGAGGCAACATGTTTCCAAGAAAGCAAAATCTAGTACAAGGGTTATTTTTTACTTTAAGAAACATAAACTCAATGGCCAACATAAAAATAATGGATTCTAGTGCAAGGTTATATTTCTTATTTATCTTCGATTAACAAGATTCTACCTAAATAAATAGCAACACCCACTAATTGATTTCAGAGCTAAACAATTGATTTGTATCGAGTCTAAGAGGTTGTGTAGAGGATAATGCTACAACTATTTAGATTAAACATATATGGTCAAATAGATTTGCAGATTGTATAACATGCAATGGAATTTAAAAAACATATGTGAAAACAAACATTACACCTTCAAAACATGACATTAACATAATGGTGCCACTTCTATTTAAATTAAGGAATAAATAAAAGTACATATGCATACAATGCACAGTAAGACTAGGAGAGAAAACTTTTGTAATCAGACAAGCCATGCATCCTTACTTATTTATCTTGGCTATGAGTGAACATAAAGATGAGGATAGAAAGCTCCTATGATCATAGTGGTGGATGATACAACCTAATTGATTTGTCTTAATTGGAAGAGGACCTTTTAGATTATAGATACGTAAAGCATGATAACATATGGGAGAGATGGAATAATGATACTTGATACTCAAGAAATGAAAGTATTCATGATGTTGTGGACATAACCAATTACAATATATCATTATAAGAAATTAGTTACAATTAACAATGAATACAAAGAATAATAAATACAAGAATGGTTAATCCTCTACTTGAATGATGGTTGGACTTCCTAAAGATGTTACAGTTTAACTTACATTATGTTACGATGACAGATTCTCTAATATGGTGAAATCATGGAGAATGCCACTTGGCATGCCCTAAGGATCCAGTGTGAATCTAGGCTCTACATAGGGTACAAGAGATGCCACAAAGGTTATTCTAGGTGTAAGAGGCTCTACGTAGAAGTGAAGTATTGCATGTCAATGTTATGATGCATAAGTGTTTTATGAGATGCAAGGGGATCTGCATAGAAAGGGTAAAAATATTTGTGTACACATGCAAGAGATGTAGAGGACGCCAAGTTGAGTTGGTGTGAGGCTATAATAATTATGAGTGTTACATTATGATATATGCAAGACTACAAGATATGTGAGTATTTCTAGTCACTTACATGTAACCAAAAAATCTAGGATAATTACGAAGTGGATGTTTACACAAGACTATAAAATTTTCATGTCTTGCATGACATTATGCATGCACACTATCTTTCCTTAATGTTTTTTGATAGCTTGAGGTGAGCCAATCAATATGAGCAATGAATAAAGAGATGGCACCAATTTTTTAATAATGCCACTAAATTTGATGTGCCAATCAAAATTTAGAGGTCCTTATGATCATATGCTACATTGGGGTGTGTCAATCAAGTGAAGCATTGAACATGAAATGTTGAATTTGATGCTTCCAATCTATGGTTATTCAGCAATTTACTAATGTGGAATACTTGGGGCTTGTAAAACCTTTATAGAGAGGAAGAGACTTTTCCTCAACTATCAAGGTCCATCCACCCATAGTGTAGTTTAAATAAATACAATATTCTTTGCACATGAATGTTTTAGAACCAATAAATGAATTATGCATGGTTACTTCTTCTAAAAATAATAGAAGGATAAAGATTTGACCACTTCCCAGTTGTATGATCTCTATGATGGAAATGGTTTCATATAATTGGAGAGTGTGTTGTGTGTTTGTGTCGAGAATGTCTTCATGGCATGTGCAATTGATCCATGGTGTTTTTTTAATTTTGTATTGGTGTGGATTATTGGTGAGGTGTATGTTGTCTTTGTATTTGTGGTTTCACATGTTTTCATTGATAATCTTGTGTGCATGTATGTGGTTTCTTCTTTGTGAAGTGAAATTGTGAAGCTTGCACCCATTATAATAGTGACTTGTTGGTGGATCATTATTTGGATCTTCATACGACTTATTTAGCTTTATATAAAATATATTGGGATAAGGGACATGGTGTAAAAGTGGAAACACTAGGACCATGTGACACAAAGTATGTTGTTGAAGTAATGTTTACACTTGAATATGGGGAGAAGTGTATGAAACTTTCTTTACTTGCACTAAAATTAGTTTAACCAGGACCCATGTTATGCACTCTCATCTCCGTTTGGAGGGGATTGATGATGCCTTGGCCCATATTTTCTAATATTTTCCTTTATATCCCATTTTATTCAATAACCTAGAACTAACTTCTTTGAAGTGCTTCTCAGATCTACCAAATAAGTATTTTAAATCCCACTATGGGGAATGACATGGACCTACTTATTGATGAAAGCTTGATGCATAAGATCTAATAGATGAAGGGCATATACCTTCTTATTTTATGGTGATAGGAATCAAACCCAATGCATGAGTTACATGTTGTGATTCTCAATGTAGATTCCTTGGTGGCATAGTTGCATGGGACCTAAAACCTATTATGGGGGATAAGGTCCCATTGTTTTTCACTTCACGAATTCAATTAATGGTTACTAACGAACAAAATATATATATTCAAAATGAATGCTAATTTATAATTATTTTAGTATCATAAAGAAACATCAATTAAGATGGAAGGGTAGTGAAGAAAAGAATATTCACATTTCCACTTGTCTATCTTTTGATAAAGCAAACATTCGATGCAATATATTGTGAAATGAACTAGTATTTATCAAATCTAGTGTTCACTCAAATTAAATAACATATTTATAGATTCTAAGGAATAATTTTATAAGCAAATTTCATATGAATTCTTGACAAGATAATCAAATATAGAAAATAACAATAGCTCATTCATCTACAAAGATATAATTGTGGTCACAATTTTCCAATGAAACAGTTATAATAACAAAACTTAATCTTATCAACTCATAAAAAACATATATATCATAAAAATGATAAATTTAAACTAGAAAAGCATAAGCCATGAATCTGAGTGAGAAAGGGAAAACCTAAACTCAAAAAACACCACAGTGATTTATTAAGCATGAAAACTTATTAGACTTTATAAAATTATATGTCTTCCAATCTTTTTAATAAAAAATGTCTTAAGGAAAAGCATTTATAATTAAAAATATGGGATGCAACCACATATCCAAAGTGTCTGCATGAAAACTAAAAAATCTAAATTGAACTCCTAATCCTAAAGAATTACACTATTCTTGAGACAACTAAGATACAAATTTCACTACCAGGTCCCTTTGACTTATCACTTGCATGAAATTTATGATCCAAAATACCCTAAGGTGCCAAAGGAAGCTTCAAGTAACCACTTGCCTTCCTTTGAGGGTTTGCATACAAAGCTCATAATCCTTATGCACTCATTTCGTGTCAATGATTAGCTTCCTAAAGTGAACCTAAAATTTAGTGATCAATTATGATGGGTTTAGTAGAGGAAATTAAATATATTATGTGATGGTAGTTGCCTTCTCAATTCTCTTCACTGCAGGTATTATGAAAGCCAAACTTATTAACTGCTCTTCTTGTTTTAAGTTGCCACTTCCCATTTGAAGGCTTCTAGAAATTTATTCAATATCTTAGTGAATTCATCTATAGTTATCAATTTGTTATCATCTTTGTATAGTTTTGGCATGTTGGCATCTTTAAAAAAATAAAGAATTTTTTCTCTGAACACATTTAACTATGACACTTTGGTTGTTAGGTGATATGAAAAATACACTAGTGATACCATAGTGTGGGAAATGAATTTTTCACATAAACCAATATCAAAACGTGAATAATATGGGTGTTAGGAATAAAAACATGTATAACAACCATGGTGATCACTTTAAGCTTCTTTTTCATCTCAACAATTTCTAACATATAACTTTGAACATTTTGTTGTAATTGGTCACTCTTCAATTTGGCCTTATGTATCTCTACTAGTGACCTAAATAGTAAGTCCAAAGCAATGTCAACATTTTTTTCAATGTTATTTGGTACCTCGAATTTTTCCAACCTTTGAAAATGTTTAACTTTATTCTTTGTTATGTGGACAATGTTCTCATTTATTTTGTTAATAGACTTAACAATGGACTCAAGGTCCTTTTCATATTCACCCTCATTGCTAGAATAGGATAAGGATTTAACAAAGTCTTTGTTTAGCCTCTTCTTTTTTTTGGCAAGTGAAAATAAATCCACCTCTATTTCCCAAACTGAAAGAGAGCCATCCTTGGAGATATTTCTAATCGTTATTATCTTTAGTTTACCGATAGGTTTCTAAAATTTTAATTTAAATTCTAGTTGATCTTATATAATCTAGGATAGAAGGTGATGGTGATGTCATTGACATAATGACTTCTTTTTTGATAATTTCACAATTGAGGCCTAGATTTATTGTTCCCTCCCTAAGCCAATATGGTGGGGCTACTTGAATAGGCATGGCTAAACCTTCTTGTTTAAAACTAAATGTTTCATCCATTTCATTGAAATGTGTATGAAACAAATTAAGATAGATCTCTAAATTATCCTATTTAGTAAATCTAATATCCGATTAAGTAATGAACTAACATCTATTGAAATACTATTTATATTGAGGGCATGAACAAATTGGATCCGCTAAACCTAACTAAGGGAGTACTTATCACACAACACCGAAGGAGAGGGTTCCAAAGCGTCTAGGAAAATAATGACATGCAATAACCCTAACTAAGTTTTAATTTATGAAATAAAAATAATATAGTGTTGTCAAAGTGTATACACCAATATGGGTGGTTAAAACAAACAAAATAATCAAGGGATCATGGTAGGTAAATGGACACCTAGATCACATATGATGGAAGATGGAAAGTAAATAAAACCATATAGCTATACTAAGTTTAAGTATAGAGGTATTCTAAGTAAGGATTTAAACATTCAAACCTGTTACTTTATGCAATATCTATTTATCAAATGAAATAATAAAAATTAGAGATACTTACCTTTGAGCAAACCTATCGAGTCTCAATATCCCCCCTTGACCGATGGTGCTTTATAAGATATTGTTGTGGCTTTGTAAGGAATACACTATATAAATTATATCTAGACTAAAAAATTCATACTTTCCATCCTAGACTTCCCTCAAGACAAGCTATCTTCCCTCCAAGACAAACCTTAACTAATGGCTCCTTCAAATGTATATGTAGTAGAGTTGTGAGTTGTAATAATACAAAAATGAATGTTCCTCTCTATTGGATTGAATTGAAGGATGGATTTATAGCAATGGATAATTCCTAATTATTTCATAATTTTATTTGATAAGGTCTTCTAATATAACTCTATTTTGGATAAAGTTACTATGAGGCCTATATAAGGAATAAATCAAAAATTAATGTGAAACAATGTCATAGAATCGTAATAACAAGATCTATGAATAGAGATACATAAAAAACAAAAATTAAAATGTACAATAAAAAGATAGGATTTAACGTGGTTCAACTAATGTGGGCTACATCCACCAAGAAATGCTTGCTCAGATCTTATTATAAGCTAATAAGAGTATAATCCACTCGCAGATCAGTCTTCTCACAATTACAATATGCAAATATTGTTTGGAGTTGTGTTCAACAAACTCTCTTGAATTCACACACTATGTTTACCTTATCAAACTTAGTTCTTCTGATGTATTACATATTTTATTTTAATCTAAATATAATCACATCAATAGATAACTGACATAGCGATTTTACAAGACAATAGGTACCAAACCCAGGGGCCAAGTCAACCCATAATGGTTTTCCATTAATCATGGGTGATGACACCACACATATATAGGTATAGATAAACCATGTATCTATACTCAAGAAAAAGGGGGGTCCAAAAAAAATTTAGATGCTACTACCCCCAAACTCTTGCTCGGGGTCTGGCTCGGCCCCGAACTCTGATGAAAATATATTAAGTATATAGTACATTTTAATATACAATATTTAAAATACATTCTAATATATAAATAGGCTCCAAAAAATAACAATTCAAACTAATTTGTCCAGGTTGACTTAGCTCTATAATGTGTATCATAACTTTAGTAACAAGGATGACCAAGCCAACTTATTATTAAAAATGGGTGATAGGGTCGAACAGGTTGACTTTACAAGAAAAGTGGGTGATAGGGTTAACCAACCCAAATTTGTATTAAAATTGGTTGACCTCGGTAAGGGATATTAAGAAGGGATATTGATTAGGGCATAAATGCATGAAAGGTGTTGAAACAAGCAGTATACACGCATGCACGTACAGCCACACATAAACATTTAAGTTGACATTTAGACATGGACATATAACTTCTTATACTTTAAGTTGTAATATATATATATATATATATATATATATATATATATATATATATATATATATATATATATATATATATATATATATATATATATATACTTTCATGATGTTTGAGAGTGGTTTCAGACCTCTAAGAACTATAATACAAATTATAGATTTTGGAGGGTCCTATTGGATTTTAAACTTAGCCATATTTTGAGATTTCAGTATTTTAGACTTAGCCATATTTCAAGGTTTCAGTATTTTAGGGAGACATCATAAGAGTTAAATAAATAGAGACTCTAAGTAATTTGGACAAATAGTAGGAATGATGTGATTGAAAAATAATTTTATGAAACACTAATAGTCTTTCCCTCCCTTTCTCAGAGCACCCTTTAAAGCATGTACTCAGAGAGATTGAAAATCAACAAGTTCTTACAATAAATAAAGAGTCAGTAAATGATCAAATCTAAGAATATTATGTTTATAAATATGCCCCACCTAAAGTTCATCACATGTCACAATAGTGTGACATGGGATGGTGCTTTAGGAAATAACATAGAAACACAACAACTAAGTTTATTCAAATGAAGTATAAAAATAAATTCTAAAAGTAAATGAAAATAATTAAAAGTGACATAAACATACCTTGACTTACTTTTTTGTTGAATGATGACATGAAAATATCACAGTCTCCATCATGGAGGGCGTAGTTCCTACATTTGAGAAACCCTAGGGATACAAGACTAAAATATAAGCAATGTGTGTGTACATAGGATTGTTAAAGTAGAAATGAAAAACTTTTAAAACTTATAAAATCACTTGGAAAATTGGTAAGCTAAGATCATTGTAAAACCCCCATTAGATTTGATTTAGAAAAATGTGATATTTTTTTAATTTGATAAACATATTCTTCATTAAAATTCATCATGAGAATCTAATTAATGATCCAGATATAACACTCTAAGTATGTTAACTATAAATAAGAATGTGAAATCTAATAGTCACTGATCATTATCAACATATGAAACACATCATAACCAAATATGAAAAGTAATTACAAATGTCTAATTATGGTTGGTACAATGATACAACCACTGTTGCCAAGTAAAAATAAATAAATAATTACATCTCATCAAGGATAATGTCTCAAAAATAATAAATACAATATAATGTATAAAATACAAGATACAAGGCTCCATAGAGCATGAGTTCTTGAACTCCAATATCAATGGCAATCTCAAGTGTCATCTCCAAGTAAGTACTTTTATGGAGAGGAAGAACATCGTCCGAGCACTTTTTCACACCAATCATAGACCATCGATTCCCTACAAAATTTCTCGTTAAATAATGACACTCCCTTTATGGATGAGTAGATAGTGATGGTGTGAGAATCCAAAGAGATAAACTAGTACCCATTTGCTCTATGATTTCTAAAAAAATATGGTATATCATAAAGAAACCCATTATAATAAGATATCTAACAAACATGCAAATCATACACATGAAATGATAATATTTCACTAACATTACTTTGACCAAAGTTTTTAATAGTTATTAATTTCTAGGATCAATAAATTTTATACATACCACTTAATCAAATTATCTTCATTTGGTATTGTGATGCTAGTGAAGTCTGTCTCACTACTCAATACCAACAATGTGATATTTGGTTAATAAATATATAACCAACAGATTTATATAAATTACTTCCTAATAAGAAGCATTAAAATATGCTAACATAGTAATAATCAAAATACATACATTTAATCTGTCAAATGTATGAATGAATTTTCATAATATTATTTATCACACAAATAATAAGCAAACAAGTGCAAATTATACCAACTGGGTATAATATATATATATTAAGTTGTATATTCTATTTTATATAAGCAAACACAATATAATACCTCCTATTAATTGTCATAAAATATGCTAAACATATAAATAATTAAAATACATACATTTAGTCTATCAAATATATGAATGAATCTAGACATAACAATTATAGTTTATACTATCCAGGTATAACATATATTTAGACTACAATTTTCTAGTTCCTATACACTCTATGACATCCTATAATATCATAGTTCATTATTCATGAACATAACTACTCAATTATGAACAACAATCTTATAATTTCAAGAATCAAATGTCTCATAATCTTAAATAATAAGAAAAAAATTATAGTACATCCTATGATAAGCAATATCATCGTAGTCGATCATTTATGTACGTACTACTCAATTTCAACAGTCAATCATGATAGAGAAAATCATAAATCTCTTGGAAGACATATTCATTCATTTAAATTTTTTTTAATATTTTTAGAAGTTTTTATTCCTATAGTTATAATTTTCCATCCTTCAGAACCCTATGATTTGTTTTAAGAATCCATTAAATTATTGATAGACATATGACCCAATACACCTATATATATTATAATTTTATATAAATACTTAAGTCCATATATGAGTGTATTTGTTATATATATATATCCATATACACATTAACTGTATTCATATTATGTATCACATACAAGTACTCTTCAATATATAAATATTATCTCAATGGTCATTTAAAATTTTAACCAAAAACTCTATATGATGTCAACAATCATTACAATTTATTGACGATCTTTTATAATATAAGGGTTTCAACAAAATAATTCTCCTTCCTAGTTTTTATCCCTAACTAAATAGATCTTCATCCTGATATATTCAAAGTGAATATAATTCCATACACAAGTTCTCAAGACAACATAGTATTTCGTATCATGGTTCACATAGAAGTATTCAACAATATACAAATTTCTCTTATATGATACATAAAAATTTCATCAAATACACAGATATACAAGTTACTAAAGTAATGACAATCTACTAGTCATAATCTATACTTATATGCATGTATCCCAATGTATATATATACATTAGCTATATATGTATACGCCCTCGTACATATTATTACACTCATGGTACGTAATATACACAAGTTTACAATGGAATAATATACAATATACTAATAAATAATTCTTGATAAGTATAATTAGATTATGTTTCTGTGAAGTTTATATTATTTCAGTTAGATCTGGTTATCCTTAGATAATTAGAACTAGATCACTTTAATTATCCTTAAGTATCATAATCAATGCTAGGATTAGTATATATTTATTCATATATTTATGTTGGGTATATATTAAATCAATCTATATATTTACCCATAGCGATATTAAATTATGAAATATAGAACAAGATTACTTTAAACATTAGAATGCAACCATGTATCATTTAATACTATAATTGCTGCACCATACAATTGTTATATCTCTATAACACATAACTAGATCGCCATACATATACAAGTTCATTGTTTTCTATTTCAATTGTTATACATTCATACAAATTGATGGTGACTATAATTATACATGTATTGCTTGTTTCACAAATCAGTGTCTTATATAGATATCACTGTAATTTATATTTATATATGTATGCACATATATCTATACGTATTATAGTGATTTATGGTGATTATTAATATGCTAATATAATATAATATTGCATAGAGTAGGTAAATATTACCATGAAATTAGATTGCCCTATACCATTTTCAAATTGTCTTAACTCTTTAATCATCATTGTACTTCACTATATTTATACACGATAGTTTACTGATTCTAAAAACCCATATCATTGTATATTTTTAGTTTTATATTTTGATATAGGTGTATACTCTATTCCACATATACCTACTTGGATCACTTCCTAAATCAACTACAGCCAAAGTTAAAAGATTATAATTTAGTCAATGGAAATCACCATTG
The DNA here is from genome assembly GCA_037957365.1 of Torreya grandis. NCBI lineage: Eukaryota > Viridiplantae > Streptophyta > Pinopsida > Cupressales > Taxaceae > Torreya > Torreya grandis. Next base: position 5,084,583 of record JARHVA010000310.1, read on the forward strand.
AATGGGTCATGGTTCCCATAATAGTTCACCATTTATGAACAGGTCTGTCATATACCATTACCATAGGTCTTTGATATATAATATAGAATCTGTGACTTTTATTATCATCTATATACATGAATATAATAATTCATTGCCTATATAACAATTTATAGAATACTACTATAGTTCATTGTGTGTTCATCTGTCAAAACTTTATGCATAAGTTTATTGAGAGAGGAGTAAGGGAAGGAAAGAGAATTATTCTTCTATTTCCATGGTAAAAAATTGACTAAAAAGGGAATTTGTGTTTGAACTGGTAAATGCATCTCCTTAAAATAGATGACTTGATAAGATTGACTAGGCACTTACCAAAACATCACCGCCAGTAAAAACAATGAGCAACACAATAAATATATAAATATATTATATGGCAAACAACAAACTGGTATATATTATATTTTCATTCCATCATCGAAAAAGAAATAAATATCAAATTAAATATAAGTATGTGCTTCACTTAGGTGCAATGTCTGCTTAAATTTTATTTATTATTATATATATATTTTATTTATGATCAGAAGTGAAGCTCATCTCACTAGTCATCTGTGATGATCAAATAGACTGTGAATTCAAAAATGCAATGGTTGTTGATGGGCTTGTATTCTTTCTATGTTCATTTGGCTATATACCTAAATAAGATCGCTACAATATTTAGATCTTTATTTTACTCAGTCATATATTATTCTATGGTTTTATATAACAAAAAATCTCATATTTTGCATACATAAATGACAAACTTCACAAAATTCAAAATGCCACCTACTTGGTTAGTCTTCTAAACTGACAAGACACTATCTGGATAATTTTTACTTGTTTTAGGCCTTCTCCTTCTCCTCAAAGTGTTTCACTACTCTTCTTCCCCTTTCTTTCCTCCTCTTCTCCTCTTATTTTCTCCATGCCCCATCTTCTCTTCTTTTTTTTTGCATAAATCTTGAGGTTTCTTTAAAGCTTGTTTTTCTCAAAACTTCTAAATTTTCATGCTTTCTTTATAAAAGCTAACATCCTTATTTTATTATTTCTTTAATCCATGATCTTTATTTTTTTATTAATTTATTGCCTTATTTATTTTTTCTTTTTCCATTAGTTTTCTTTAAAGCTCACCCTATTTTATTCTAATTATAATTTTTTATTCTTAACTAAATAATAATTTAACACAATTTCTAACCTAATTTCAATGCAACATAATGCAACTAGTAACTATAAAAAAATTATTTTATTCAACACCATTTAATCATCTCAAAGATATAATTCTATTACTAATTTAATAGGTGACCAACACCACAACTTAACAACAACATGACTAATATAAGGTCGATGATGTTTTCTTTAATATGAAATGATAAATCCAACTACCATGGCATAACTATATAGAAGCATTCTACACTATATCCATTTTTAATATCCACAATGCAATCATATGAGATAAATTTTATGTAAGTAGTAAACTAAGCTAACAGATAACTAACCATGCGTAAACAACTATCTAAATGCAAATAACATCAAAATACACTACACTAATCATTCAACTATACATATAATATGTACTAACTAATGTGATGTGTGCAATGTTCTAGCCATTTCTATGTCACCCTCCAACATCTCCATCTACATCACCTGCTCCGATGATGTTCTCCCTTCGTCACACTCTAAGGGATGAGTCTCTCCTACGTCCAACTCATGATAAACAAGTAGTTAATCCATAACATCATGACACACACACACACACACGCGCGCGCGCGCGTGCACACACACACACACACATATTATAAAATATAGTTAAAATAACAAATCAATATGATCATAATATAAAAATATACACTATGACTAATTCATAACAATAAAATCATGAAATCTAAGCAATATTCAACTATCTCATAACAATGTATAACTCATAGCTTAGCTAATAATAATCAAATCAAATTATTAACTATAAATATTCATGGATAATCAAGTATGTTTACTTAACAAAGAATCAGAATGTAACTTCTTTCCTTCTAATACTAGTCATCGTCCTAGATGACTCTTATTTAAACATAAGTTCTGAATTAAAAATGTTGTTCAATAGAGAAATAACATAATATAAAATATCAAATCAAGAAAATAAATGTGAAAATAACCTTTAAAACTCATCATATCCCTTCCAAGTAGCATTATACTTAAGAGTATTAGTCCCATAAGCCTTGCAATATGACATCTCTTTATTATGTAAATAAATTTTATGAGTGTCAATTACTCTGATTGGCTCTACCATGATCGCCCTGGAGTCTAGAACCTACAAAGTATTTCAATCTAACACACATGAAGTATCAACTACATACTTTTTAAAATAAAAAATAGGGAAAACATTATGTAATAGAGCTAGGTCGGTGGTAATACAAGCCTAAACGCTAGAGGATTGAGCACTTCTAACACCTCGAAGGGTACCACATATCTCGATGATAATTTCATTGATTTCTTGAATTTAATATCCAATCATAAGCACATAAAATCATAATAAAAACCAAATCAAATGGCCAAGTAAAGTTTCACTAAACCTTCCAACCCCTATGCACACCTCTCTAATCTAAAGAGTGTTTTTCTTATTCTGGAGAAAAATGTTTAGATAACTTAGCAATAACAATGTGTATAAGTCAATACCATCACATCGTGTAACCCCTGATAAATATGACATGTTAATATTGTCTCCACTCCACATAGCTCCTAAAAATTATGATGATGAATAAGAACTCGAAATAATACATTTCCAATGTATACTAAATGAAGGAATAAATATTCCTCAGTATGCATACATATAACTATATAACTGAATTTGACAAGTCTCACTTACTAAATCCTATATTCAACAAGCTCTCTTTTTTGGATCCAAACTCAATAACTACCAAGTCAATATGATATTAATTAAGATACACTCTCATCTCTTAGTACTCACATTCCTAATTTACCAATCGTCCCTTAGGTCTTCATGAGCTAATGATCTCCATAATGTACACATGGTTCAATGAATCATGAATCCAAACTAGCAGATCCTAGAGTGCAATGATATATGATAAATAGTTCAAGATGTATCAACATCCATCACAATAAAAATCATAAAAACATTATTGGCATTAATTTTTCATTATCCAACATAACTAGTAACTTTTTTTATAACTTAGCTCATCTTTATTATAAGCTTATATGAACCCCTTAGACTAGCAGATGTTCTGTATATCCTATTCCATACTCATTCTAGGCAAAAGGTATATAAATATTTCATCAAAAAAACATGTTTTAATCAAGATGAGAATAATACCAATTCTAATCAAGGGTGAATCATAACATAATGATTATAATAAACTTATAAATCTCAATCTAGAACCAATATGAATTCAAGATTCACCACTTTAAGTGGTCAAAGTTCACAAGTTTAGATAATGTAGCACTGAAAAGCATGACTCTAAAAATCCACAAGTGGAAAGTAGTGAACTATCATCTCATAGCAAAAATCTTAAATACCCTTACAATGGTATGAATAAAACATCACAACCCAAGTTGGCAAAATCACTACACACTTACCAAACCTCCTTCTCCTTCTCCTCAAAGTGCTACGCTACTCTTCTTCCCCCTTCTTTCCTCCTCTTATCCTCATTTTTTCTCCACACCGCATCATCTCTTCTTTTCATAAATCATGAGATTTCTTTAAAGCTTGTTCTTCTCAAAACTTGTAAATTTCTATGCTTTCTTTCTAAAAGCTAACTTCCTTCTTTCATTTTTTATTTACTTCATGATCTTTATTTTTTTATTGATTTATTGCCTTATTTATATTTTATTTTTCCATAAGTTTTCTTTAAATCTTTTTAAATCTCATCTTCTTTTATTCTAATTATAAATTTGCTTAACTAAATAAAAATTCAACACAATTTCTGACCTAATTTTAACACAACATAATGCAACTAGTAATTATAACAAAATTATTTTATTCTATGATATTTAATGGTCTCAAAGATATAATTTTACTATTAGTTTAATACAGGTGACTGACACCACAACTTAACAACAACACAACTAATATAATATTGATGATATTTTTTTTAATCCAAAATGATAAATCCAACATTACTAAATCAACTACCATGACATAACTACATAGAAGCATTCTACACTAGATCCACTTCTAATATCCACAATGCAATCATATGAGGTAAATTCTATGTAAGTATTAAACTAAATTAACAAATAATTAGCCATGTGTAAACAACTATCTAAATTCAAACATCATCAAAACACACTACACTTACCATTCAACTATGCATATAACATGTAATAACTAATGTGATGTTGTAGGGTTATAGCATTTTCTCTATCATCCTCCAACATATCCATCTACGTCACCCTATTCGATGATACTCTCCCTTCATCATGCTCTGAGGGATGAGTTTCTCCTACATCCAACTCATGATAAACAAGTAGTTAGTCCATAACATCATGAAATATATACATCATAAAATATAGCTAAAATAGTAAATCAACATGATCATAATGTAAGAATATCCACTACGACTAACTTTAACAATGAAATCATGAAATCTAAGCAATATTCAACTATCCCATAACAACATATAACTCATAGATTAACTAATAATAACCAAATCAAATTGTTAACTATACGTATCCATAAAAAATTAAGTAAGTTTACTTAACAAGTAATCAGGATGTAACATCCTTCCCCCTAAAGCTAGTCATCATCTTGGATGACTCTTATTAAAATATAGTTCTGAATTAAAAAAATTGTTCAACAAAGAAATAACATATCATAAAGTATAAAATCAATCAAATAAATATGGAAATTACCTATAGAACTCATCATAGCCTCCCAAGTAACATTATCTTTAGAGTATTGGTCCTACAAGACCTTGCACTATGACATCTCTTTATTATACAAATAAAGTTTGCAAGTGTCAATTACTCTAATTGGTTCTACCATGACCACCTTAGGGTCTAGAATCTGTAAAAAATTTCAATATAACACATGTAAATGATCAACTACATACTCTTTAAAATAAGATACAGGTAAGACATTATGTAATAGATCTAAGTTGGTGGCAGAACAATCTTAAATGCTATAGGATTAACCACTTCTTACACCTCAAAGGGTCCCACATATCTCGGTGATTTTTTTTTTACTTCTTAAATTTAATCTTCAATCATAAGCACATGAAATCATCATAAAAGCCAAAACAAATGGCTAGGGAGAGTTTCATTAAACCTTTCAACCCCTATGCACACCTCTCTAATCTAAAGAGTGTTTTTCTCATTTCAAAGAAAAATGTTGAGAGAACTTAGTAATAATGATCTGTATAAGTCAATACCATCTCTACACCGTGTAGCTCTTGATAAGTATGACATGTCAATACTATCACTACTCCATGTAGTTCTTGATAAGTATGATGATGAATAGGAACTAGAAATAATATTTTTTTAGTGTATACTAAATTAAAGAATAAACATTCTTCATTATACATACGTATAACCATGTAATTTAATTTGAAAAGTCTCACTTTCTAAATCTTAGATTCGACAAGCTTCCCTTATTGGATCTAAACTCAATGACTATCGGGTCAATGTGAGGCTAGCTAGGATCCACTCCCATCTCTTAGTACTCACATTCTTAATTCACCCATCATCCCTTAGGTTTTCATGACATAATGATCTCTATAATGTACACATGGTTTAATTAATCATGAATCCAAACTAGAATATCCTAGAGTGCAATGAGATATGCTAAATAATTCAATATGTATCAACATCCATCACAATAAAAATCATACAAACATTCCATATTTGTATTATGTTGTCATTATCCAACATAACTAGCAATAATTTTTTTTTTACATCTTAGCTCATTTCTATTATAAGCTTATCTCAACCCCTTAGACTAGTAATATGTTTCACACATCTTATTCCATAATCACTCTAGGCAAAAGATACATAAATATTACATCAAAATAACATGTTTTAAGCAAGATGAGAATAATACCAATTTTAATCAAGGGTGAATCATAACATAATGATTATAATCAACTTATAAATCTCAATCCAAAACTAGTATAAATTCAAGATTCACCACTCCACGTGGTCAAAGTTCACAAGTTTAGATAAAGTAGCACTAGCAAATGTAACTCTAAAAAGCCATAAGTGGACATTATTAAATTATCATCTCACAACAAAACTCTTAAATGCCCTTCTCATGGTATGAATAAAATACCGCAACCCAAGTTGGCAAAATCACTAAACCTGTATGTGTAGTATCTTAACATGTTTTCACAATCAAAAGGAAAAATATTAACCATACATATGCATCAATCCATTCCATTCCTACATATTTTCTATCAACAAGAAGTAGAAGACACTATTCCATAAACTCTAGGGAATATTGTCAAAATAATATTATAGGAACAAGTTTTTAATTAAGAGAACACTTAATCAACATTAAGAAAATATGAATCCACTTAGTGGGCTTATAATGATGTCATAGGAGGGTGAGAGAATAAAAACTCACCTCTATTATAGATATGTGAGATGACACCTCTTCCCAATCCACATAAACATATGGGGTGTCAATCCATAAGTAAACTCCTAACACATGAATCTTCAACAAGGATAACTACACTCCACTAGGTGGTGTTAATCCATAAACAGTTTTTTAGGATTCCCTCTCCTACATAAGACATAAAAGTCTATGTAAATTATACATAATCTTAAGTGAGAATCATCCCATGCTTTTTGAGCACTCACAATACAAAACATAAGTGGAAAATATGATTTGATTACCAAGTTAGGATGTAATCATTCTTGAGGTGTTTGACCTAAGTGATCATAAATCTTATAGGAATCTCTTGTTCATGAGTCTTAAACTTTACTATGTACTCACCTACCCAAACCTTGTACACAACCATCACCATCAAGACACTAAATAAACCAACCCTTTAACAACTCTAAGAGGGTACAAGTGCTCCCAAGAGTACACACTCAATGTACCACATAATATTTCATGGAATCAACTATTTCTTACAATAGTCATAAAACCATACATAAAAATCTATTAAATCTCACAATTCCAATCATGGTGTAGTATGATTTTGTACTGAGGCACTATAAGTCTAAAATATACTTCACTTAACTAGTACAATACTACCTGTACTCTCATATCTTGAGGGTTTTAATGCTCAATAAAATGATCTACAAGTTCATCTTGGTATTATTCCTCTTCGTGGACATGAACCCCCTGCTCTAGGGTAGAATTTTGATCCCTAGTTTCATTCATGGCTTGAGAGAATTTGATCTAACTTTATTGCTTGCTCAAGAACAAATTGGTTGAGATCAAACAAAGGGTTACTGTTATTGACATTTGAAGGACTCTCGTTGGTTACTCTAGATTTTATCATTCTCTTTTCTAATAACCATAAGGATATGTAAATGCTAGTGGACTCATTAAGTTTTAAAGTCCGATTCATAACTCTAATACCACATGTACCAACCCCATTGGGTTTGAGTTAGAAAAATGTGATATATTTTTTAATTTGATCAACGTAATCTTCATTACAATTTATCATTAGAATATAATTAGTGATCTAGATATAACACTCTAAGTATGTTAACTATAAATAAGCATGTGATATCTAACAGTTGTTGATCAGTATTCACATATAAAACACATCATAACCAAATATGAAAAGTAATTACAAATGTCTAGCCAAGACTGGTACAATGATACAGTCACTACTGCCAAGTAAAAATAAGTAAAAAATTACATCGTATCAAAGATAATGTCTCAAAAATAATAAATAAAATACAATGTCCAAGATACAAGATACATGGCTTCACAAAGCATGAGTTCTCGAACTATAGTATCAATGACAATCTCAAGTGTTATGTTCAAGTAATTACTATTATGGAGAGGGAGAGCATCATCCGAACACTTTTCATATCAATTATAGACTATCAATTCCATGCACAATTCCCCATCAGGGAATGGTCTTTCCTTCATGGATGAGTAGATAGTGATGGTGTGGGAATCTAGAGAGATAATCTAGTACCCATGTGATGTATTATTTTTAAAACAAAATATGTGGTGTACCATAAATAAATCTGTTCTAACAAGATATGCATAAACATGTAAATTATACACATGAAATGACAATGTCTCACTAGCATTACTTTGGTCAAATTTTTTAATAATTATTGATATATAAGATCAGTCAATTTCATACACACCACTTGATCAGATTACTTTCATCTAGCATTGTGATGCTAGTGAAGTCTATCTCACTACTTACTCAGTACTAACAATGTGAGATTTAGTTAACAAATATATAAATAATAGATTCATACAAATTACTTCCTAATAACAAGCATTAAAACTTGTTTAACATATGAATAATCAAAATGCATACATTTATTCTATCAAATATATGAATGAATCTTCACAATAGTATTTATCACATAAATAATAAGCAAACAAGTCCAGATTATACCAATCAAGTATTATATATATATATATATATATATATATATATATATATATATATATATATATATATATATATATATATATATAAAGTTGCATATTCTATTTTCTATGAGCAGAAACAATATAATACATCCTATTAGTTGTCATAAAACATGTTAAACATAAAAATAACTAAAATACGTACATTTAATCTGTCAAATTTATGAATGAATTTAGACATAATAATTACAGTTTGTACCACTAGGATATAACATACATTTAGACTACAATTTTCTAATTCTTATACACTCTATGACATCTAATAATATCTTTATTCTTGAACACAACTACTCAATTACAAACAACTAGTCGTATAATTTCAAGAATCAAATTTTTCATAATCTTAAATAATAAGCAAGTAAATACAATACATCTTATAACAAGCAATAATATCATAGTCCATCATTTATGTATGCATTACTCAATTTAAATAGTCAGTCATGATAGAGAAAATCATAAATATCTTAAAATACATATTCATTTGTTTAAACCTTTTGTTATATTTTAAAAAGGTTGTTATTCTTATAATTACATTTTTCCATCCTTCAGAATCTTATGATTTGTTTTAATAATCCATTAAACTATAGATAGGCATATGACCCAATACACCTAAATATATTATAATTTTATATGAATACTTAAGTCCATATATAGGTGTATTTTCTACACACACACACACACATTAAATGTATTCATACTATGTATCGCATGTAAGTACTCCTTAATATATAAATATTGTATCAATGATCATTTAAATTTCTTAACCAAGAACTCTATATGATTTCAACCATCATTACAATATATTGATGATCTATTATAAGATAATGGATTCAACAAAGTAATTATCCTTTCTAGTTTTCATACCTAACTAAATAGATCTTCATCGTGATATATTCAAAGTGAATATAATTTCATACACAAGTTCTCAAGACAATATATTCTTTCGTTTCATGGTTTGCATAGAATTATTTAGTAATATACAAATTAATCTTATATGATACACAAAAATTTCATCACATACACAGATATACAAATCACCAAAGTCATGACAATGTACTAGTCATAATCTATACTTATAGGCACAAATCTCAATGTATATATAGACATAATATATTTATGTATATTCCCTCATACATATTAGTATACTCATGTTACGTATCGTACACAAGTTTACAATGGAACAATATACAATATACTAACCAATAATTTTCAAAAAATATGTGGACTATGTTTCTTTAGAGTTTATATTATTTCAACTAGATCTGGTTATCCTCAAATAATTAGAACTAAATTGCTTTAATTATCCTTAAGTATCATAGTCAATGTTGGGATAGTATATATTTATGTTGGGTATATATTAAAGTGGTATGTATATTTACCCATAGCGGTATTAAATTATGAAATATAAAACCAAATCGCTTCAAACATTAGAATGCATCCATATATCATTTAATATTATAATCACTACACCATACAATTTTTATATTGATATACCATATAACCAAATCGCCATACCTATATAAGTTTGTTGTTTTCTATTTTAATTGCTATACATTCATACAAAGTGATGGCACAATTTAATTATACAGGTATTACTTATTTCATAAATCGGTATCTTATATAGATATCATTGTAATTTGTATTTATATATGTATGCATAGATATCTATACCTATTATAGCGATTTCTAGTGATTATTAATATGCTAATATAATATTGTATAGACTAGGTATATATTACCATGAAATCAGATCGCCCTATACTATTTTCATATCATCATAGCTCTTTAGTCATCATTATACTTCACTATATTTATACACGGTAGTTTACTGAATATAAACATCCAAATCATTGTGTATTTCTAGTTTTATAGTTCGATACAGGTATATACTCTATTCCACATATTCGGTTCGTTGCCTGAATTAATTATGGCCAAAGTTAACAGATTATAATTTAGTCAATGAAAATCATCATTGAATGGGTCATGAATCCCATAATAGTTCACCATTTATGAATAGGTCTGTCATATACCATTACCACAGGTCTTTGACATATAAGATAGATTCTCTGACTATTCTTATTATATATATACATGAATATAATAATTTGTTGCCTATATAATAATTTTAAAAAAACTATTATAGTTCATTGTGTATTCCTCTATCAAACCTTTATGTAGAACTTTATCGAGTAAGGAGTAAGGGAAGGGAAGAGAATCATTCCTCTGCCATGATGGTAAGAAGTTGGCATTTGCCTTTAGACTCATAAATGCATCTCCTTAAAAAATATGGCTTGTTAAAATTGATTGGGCATTTACCAAAACATCACCACCGGTAAAAATAATGAACAACAAAATAAATATATAAATATATTATATGGTGAACAACAGACTAATATATATTATATTATCATTCCATCACCAAAAAAGAAATAAATAGAAGACTAAATATAAGTAGGCACTTCACTTAGGGGTAATGTTTTCTTGAATTTTATTTATTATTATATTTTTTTAATATTTATGATCAAAAGTGAATCTCTTCCAACTAGTCATCTACGATGATCAAACAGACTGTGAATTTAAAAACACAATGGTTGTTGATGGGCTTGTATTCTTTGTATTCATATGGCTATATACCTAAATCATATTGCTACAAGATTCAGTTCTTTGTTTTACTCAGTCATATATTATTCCATGGTTTTATATAACAATAATCTTAAATTTTTCATACATAAATTATGAACTTCACAAAATCAAGATGCCACCTACCTGGTTCATCTTCTAAACGGGCAAGGCACTATTTAGATAATGTTTACTTGTTTTAGTCCTTCTCCTTCTCCTCAAAGTGCTACACTATTCTTCCCCCTTCTTTCCTCCTCTTCCCCTCCTTTTTTTCTCCATGCCCCATCTTCTCATCTTTTTTTTTGCATAAATCATGAGATTTCTTTAAAGCTTGTTTTTCTCAAAACTTCTAAATTTCCATGCTTTCTTTCTAAAATTTGACTTCCTTCTTTTATTTTTTATTTACTCCTTGATCTTTCTTTTTTTTATTAATTTATTGCCTTATTTATTTTTTATTTTTCCTTAAGTTTTATTTAAAGCTTTTTAAAGCTCACCATCTTTTATTCTAATTATAATTTTTCTTAACTAAATAATAATTTAACACAATTTATGGTCTAATTTCAATGCAACTAGTAATTATAACATAATTATTTTATTCTAAGTCATTTAATGATCTCAAAGATATAATTTTGATACTAATTTAATATAGGTGACCGACACTATGACTTAAAAACAACATGACTAATATAAAGTCAATGATGTTTTTTTAATTTGAAATGATGAATCCAACAATGCTAAATCAACTACCATGACATAACTACATAGAATCATTTTACACTAGATCCACGTTTAATATCCATGATGCAATCATATGAGGTAAATTTCATGTAAGTATTAAACTAAGCTAATACACAACTAATCATGCATAAATAAATATCAAAATGTAAACATCATCAAAACACGTCACTAACCATTCAACTATGCATATAACATGTACTAACTAATATGATGTGTGTAGGGTTCTAGTTATTTCTATGTCATCCCTCAAAATCTCCACCTACATCACCATCTTTGATGATGCTCTCCCTACATCATGTTGTAAGGGATGAGTCTCTTCTGCATCCAACTCATGATAAATAGGTAGCTAGTCTATAACATCATGACATATATACATCATAAAATATAGCTAAAATAACAAATCAATATGATCATAATGTAAGAATATAAACTACGAATAACTCATATCAATTAAATCATGAAATCTAAGCAATATTTAACTATCCTATAATAACATATAACTCATAGCTTAGTTAATAATAACTAAATCAAATTACTAACTATAAATATCTATGGATAATCAAGTAAGTTTACTTAGCAAGGAATCGAGATGTAACAATCATAAAGGCTAAGTTAAAACCAAAATACCAAGCATGTAATGAAAAATTGATGATAATTTAATGTATAACATACTAAATCATGTAAAACATTATAGGTAAGTGAAATATCAGTGTGAGTAAAATCTAATGAAAATAAGGAAGTATATGAATGTAAGCCCATGTAAGATAAGCATGTCAAATCAAGGTACATAAAAAACATAAATAATTAAAAATAATAATGTAAATCAAAATGTAAAATAAGCATGTCAAACAAAGCATGAAGAAAGCATAAATGACTGAAAATGAGAACATAAATCAAAATATAAGACAAGCATGTCAAATGAAGTATGAAGAAAGCATAAATGAATAAAAACTTAAATGTAATTCAAGATGTAAACATGTAAAATATCTTATGTAAGATAAGTGAATTCCAAAAAAATCAAACAGGAATATGATGGATAGATGAAAATTAAAAGCTCTAAAGGATGACAACTCAAACTTAGTGTTTATTTTAAGATACGATGTAAGAAATCAAAACCACCTAATGACATAACTAGGATGACACTGAGATGGTGTGTAAAGTATATGCTGTAAGGAATTTTTATGAATAAAACATGGTCCTATCTGAGTTATTATAATACAACTCACAAACTATAAACTAAAAGACTTAAGTAGGTATATGTGATCAAGGATTTGATTAGCTAAAAATAATATCCAACAAGGGGAATATTAGGAATAATTTGATGCAGATAAATAATGTGAGGCAACACATGGGTTATGTGAGCATCCTTGATAAGAATGAGACAAATTAGGAAAGTGAGTAAGGCTAAAAAATATTGATATCAAGGACTGAAGCCACTCTGATTAATGAACACAAAGTTTGGGCTAACAAGTGAAGTACATAGATCATCCCATGAAGGCTATATATATGAAAATTAAAATGGACCTACCTTCACACAACATGTTTCCCCACTCTGTAGGACACCTTATAGAGCTATAGGTATGTTGTGAAGATTTGGTACCTATGTGAAAAAATAGGTGGCACTATATGTATATGATATAATGAGACCTCCTACCCCAGCCTACTAGCCTACCACACCTCAATGGACCTTAGATCTATCATGAGTCCAACTATGGAGTTTGAGCTTTGAATAAGATTGGAGATGTGCCAAATAAGAATCATGTCTTTTGGTTTGATTTTAACTTTTTAATTTATAATTGTCTTTTGATTATTACATTTTGTTTATTTTATGATTTTGCTTTTAACTCTTTTATATTTTTGCATTCCTCTTCCATACGAATTCAGAGAACCAATCATGAGTGAAATAGGTGATAAGCACAAGAGAGCTTACACTTGGTGACTAGAGAAAAGTACCTATAGACCATGGTGTCTAAAGATTCCTAGACTTACCAACAAGTAAATGTGAAATCTCAAAACTAACCTATGTGTGCTTCAAATGAAAAGAAATAAGGGAAATATGGAGATCATGAGAGATCCATCCAAGTAATAAGTGATACAATGATGAATATGTTCATAACTTATCAAAAGGGGTAAAATAGTGCTCCAAAATGGATGGAGATTATGCTATGAGATTCATGTCACTAGGGAAGCCACACTAACCTAAAAAGGATATTGCATAAGAAACAATGAAAGTAATAGTCATCTCAAAAGAGGGGGAAGGTAAATGGTCATCCCAAAAGAGGGGGAAAGATAAATTAGGACATAAGAATAAAAAATATACTAAGTTATAAATTATTAAAGTGTAATAAATGATAATCAATGAAAAACCTGAAGGTTCTACCAGGAACCACAAAAGAAAAAAAACTAAAATAAAAATGAAATAAAACCATCAACCAAAATAGAAATAATGGTGCTAAAAAATAAAATACCAAAGAACCAAAAAGAAAAGAAAGGTGTAAAAGTGAAACTAAATGAAATAAAACACATAATAACAAAGAAACATGAGACAAAATAATGATAAAAACCTTTACCAACATCTATATCAAAGATGAGAATGTGATATACAAGCTTATGTGTCTTAGAAGGTTTCTTGAAGTTGAATTTATTTGTTATTGTGAAATGTAGAAGAAGAGTGAGCATATTAGGATGACCTAAAGGTTAATTTGATGTATGCGTGGGCATCTAAATATGACCCAAATTATGAATGGGCTTGTGGATGGGCATGACAAGATTCACTAAAATGTGATATAGAATGAGGTGAAGCAAAACTATAAGAGTGAACTACATTAGGCTAGTCAATGTAGCTTGAGACAGGTAAATGTGTTTGTCTATTGGATTTTAAGGATGTTAAAAATGACATAATATATGTAGGAGAGGTCTGGAGAGGTTTATAATATAAAGGAGGACCATTTTAATGTGTTTTGGATTATAAATTTGAACTAGGTTTCCTTTGGGTTCATGTGAACTAAGAGGTTAAAATTTGATGAATGTAACCCCCTATTTTAAGTTGTTCATATTGTAGACATTCAATTCCTAACACTATTTGTGTTGAAATTGTTAATCTTACTTGAAATTGCACTCAAATGCACATTTTAGGTCAAAATCCATAAAACATCCTAAATGGTTCGAACTTGTCATTAACAAGTGCCATTTTAAGTCAAAATATCCCTAAATAGAGCAATTCATTTTATGGGCCAGTGAATTTTGATCAGATCATTACAAGTCAAAATGACCATTTCACCATTTAATGCTCTAGATCACTTTTTTCTTCTAATTCAATGGTACACGTCATGTACCTTTATTATTTGTTGGCAACATCCTAAATGAGAATACGGTTCCAACACATCTAATGTCACCTTTTAATTTCTTTCCAGTCAAATTACAACCTAGTAATATGACTTCCTGACCATTTTGATTAATTGAGGACCAATTTTCAAATAATTGCACAAATATTGATTAACCTTGTTTAAGGCTAATTAATCCAAATCAAGAGCTTAAGTGGATTTTATATGAGATTTTTTGAATATTTCTTTTTGAAAATTGATTCTTATTATCTACATCACCTAGTGACATCATCTATGGGGTGGCATCTATCAAGCCATAAGTGCATAAAAAATCAGGATTATGGGTCACCCATGCCTAGTTAATGCCTCCCACGCCTCTTCAATGCCCCTTCTTCCAAGGTCATGATGAAGATAATTATGGATTTAATTCCAAATATTAAGATTATCTTCAACCACACATCTTTATCTCAAGATGAACGGTTATGATTGATCCTAACCAATCTCAAAAATTTATAAATAAAGAGGCCATGGACATCATTTATAAGCTATTTTGGTACAAAGTTATTATGCTCAAATATCTCCAAAGATTGAACATTGCAAAGTTATAATGATAAATTATTTTCACAAAGCTTCATTGATAGGCTAGTGTAGTGGTTTACAATCAAGAACCTAGGTTTTATGGAGTGTTCTTGAGGCATTAGAGGAGCTTACCACCATTGTTGACAAAGACAAGTATGCTTGATCAAGGGAGAACATGTTTTTGAGCCACATGGGTATGGTGAATCCATTTGGAAAGGTAATATGGTGTTGCTTTCTTTCATTTATTTCTTACTATCTTTTATAATTCTCATAAGAATAGATAGCTTTGGTTAGTTTTTATGCATATTTCATTATTTATGGACTAATGCTTGACTAACTTGTTTTGTAATCCTCTTTACATCTTGGCACGCTCGATGGGACAAGATGCATTTACACTTAAAGAATATCCTTTTGTAACTTTAAAAAACTTATTTGAGCTTTTAAAATTCTTACAAATTGATTTTCTAATTTTATTTTGTCATTTTTGGTTACCATGGATTTTACACAGTAATCGACATCGACAGAAATACCAACATCAATTACTTAACTTAACCGACGTCAATTAGAAGAACCGACATCGATCAAATCTTGATTGGTTGTAACTGATGTCAGTGGTATTGACCGACATCAGTCACTATGTTTTTCCAAAAACACAGACCTGAGACCTACTTTTCTAAAGTTTCTTATTTCAAATTCAAAAGGGCTTCAAAGCTAAAGGACATGCTAATAATTTTATTATAGGATCAAGTTTGAAAGTTGCTTAAAACATGTTTGAATCACCTTTGCATGCTTAAAAAAATTGATTAAGAACCTTGTTTTGGTGTTTAACAAAAAAGTTAAATATTTTTGGTGAATATTTTCAAAGTTTACAACTAAGACCAAGGGGTCAAATGAACATCACCAAACATTTCATTTGGGTTTAAAATTGAACACACTTGTCAATTCTTATTTTCAATAGTTGATTAGATTAATCTTATTTGGCAAAAAAAGGAATGTTGTGTGTATGTTCTTCCATTTGTCCCCTATAGGGAACCTTTGGAATCAAAAGTGTCATTCCTATTGCAAATAACATAGTCCAAGGCTTATATAGAATGTCACCTAAAACACTCCCCAATAACTCATTAAAGTTTGGGTGATCTTGAAAATGACCCTAAATTCTTTCTATTTTCATGATTTATTTATTTTTATGCAAACTTGGCTTGTGAGGGAACTTCATCACCTCCCGCAAGTTCTTTAAGAAAGCTTTGACCTAGGGTTTCACCTCCCGCAAGTTCTTTAGGGAAGATTTGACTTAGGGTTTCACCTCCCAACATTGACTTCATTTGACTCCTTTAGAGTTGCACATGGGATGTAGTGGCACTTTAGACATCACACTACACTGAGCGAACATCAAGATGTAGTGGTTGCATAAAGGACTAGACCTTTTTGCAATAAGTCGAGTGATACATACCCAAAATCCATGATTTTTTTTGCATTGTTTGGTGTAAAAGTCATGCAATTGATTCCCCTAAAATGTTCAAAACTTGATAGTTTAATAGACCCCACTTTACCATACCTTGTCAATTTAAACTTAAGACATTTGTTTTTTGTTATTAGCTTACCTGGTCTTGATTTGTGTCTAAAACTGATTGTTAACTCAATAAAATTAACCAAAACACATTATCCTCAATTTTCTTGAGCAAAGGAGGTGTTACATTGGCCAAATGGAAAATTCATCTTTTCCTTACTCAAGTTGTTATCAAAAGCTTTGTGTCATGACATTCACTTTGGCGCAGTCTGCTACCCAATTGAGTCTAGAAATTTTACCCAATTTGTTTGAATCTTTCATTTATAATCCACATTCAAAATTGAACCTTTCTGAGTTCTAAGGGTTGGTGCGTCAAAGTGGGTTTACCATTCGTGCACTAAGCTTGTTTTAACTTGGGTTCAATTTTATATTTGGATTGAAGGTCATTTATTAAAGACTCAAAATCATATTATCATCTTGGTGGACTCAAGTTATCTTACATATTTCTCACGCTTTGGGTCCTAGAACATATTTTATCCTACTAGAATCATGTGGCAACATTGTGCTTCCCATTTGGTCCTAGCTTTATACTTAGTGATTCACGTATGTCTTTACATCTTGAGTTGCTTAGTTCATTTTATCTTCTTCATAATTCAGAGAGCTTTCCTCTACATTTCTAGGGTCAACTTATCAAAGTTGAAACTAGCTTTTGTAGTGTTGGTGTATCACAAAGATCTAAGCTTTGGTGTACTAGTTTTCACCTTGGGTCTTTGAGTTACATTACTCTCTTCTGATTTATATGATTTTAAATTCACCAATGGTTGAGTAATTTCTTGAGCCAAATCTTCTAAAATTGTGCATGGTTTCAAACCACCCTCCCTTATAGTCTCATTAGAAACTTGGTTGTTTGTTTAAAGTGAGCCAAAGCATACTTTGATTGGTTATAAACATAGGTCCAAAGTTAGTTAGGCACACAAGCAGCTCTTTTTAGACATGACTCAAAGGTTCACTCGTAGTGGGGCCTCTTATGGCCTTAGTTATAAGGATGAGCAATTTTATGATGGTCAAGATAACCCCATTATTTTTTATGATATGCCCACAACATTAGGATTTGAAGATGATTACAATGAATATCAACCCCAAAAAGATCAAGATGAATCCCTTCTTAGATTGATAGAATTAGGTGTTAGACTACCTTTTGACTTTCCTATGGAATAATTGCATACCTTGTTTAGATAAGGAGAACAATGACGGCAAGAGCAAGATTTTGCACAAATAGGCATACCTTCTTCTAACAAAGGAAAGGAAATACAAACAAAGTCAAAACCCACAAATCTAGATATTCTAGCTAAGATCAAGATAATAAGTCAATGATATGCAGATCAACTTATCACAGAGTTAACTAACTCCCTAGTTGCCACCTCAATTCATAATAATGCTTCCAAAGAACATGAAGATATGGTGGACAATATGCAACAAATATTGGATGAGAACATTACCGTAGTGGATCAAGGTAATCTAAATGAATAGTTAAAGTCACAAGAGACCTTACAAGATGTTCTATTTGACATGAAACATACATTTTTCAATCATCAAGAACCTCTTGTTACTTTACAAACTCAGAAACCCAAACATTTAATTTGAATTGAGGAAATCCCTCAAACAAACCAAAGATTGGTAAATAAACATAAAATTTTCCAATAAAAGTGAAATAGCCAAATTTAGGAAATGTTTTACAATCCAAGAATCAAAAACATATGTTCTCAACTCAAGCAACAAATCAAAACCAAATCATGGATCAAAAGGTATATGTTCCCTATAGATCCTTACAAAATTAGGGGCACATTCCACCCCAATAGCAAAATCATGGGCACACTCCACCCCAACAACAACAAAACTAGGGGTACATTCTACCCCAATAGCAATAGAACCAGGGGCATATTCCACCCCAACAATGATAAAATCAGGGGTACATTCCACCCTAGCAGCATATTATCCAATCCACAAATACACCAAACATGCAAGAATGGAATTCTATAAAGGAAATTGTCCAAAGATTGGAGATGAATAATAAAGTCAAAAAGTATAAATTTGATGAGATATGCCCATATCCATTTGACTTATCTATTCTCCAAAACCCCTTTCCACCTCACTTTGAGGTACCCAAATTTGACAAATACAAAGGGAAAGGAGATCTGTGTGAACACATACAAGCATTATTCATCTTGTGTCAAGAGGTTGATTATAGTAGTGAGTACTTATTACGACAGTTTCCATGAAGTTTAGTGAGATAAGCTCTTGATTAGGTACTTAAACTACCCAGGGATCAGTTACGGATTGGAATGACTTATCAAAAAAGTTTGTTAACAATTTTTCATACAACATAAAACATGAATTGACCATTGTTGACTTATGCAAAGCTAAACAACATGATGGTAAAAGTTTTGCTGCATATCTACAAAGGTGGAGAGCATTGACAGGCCGCTTTCAACACAATTTACCAGACAAATAGTTGGCTGATATCTTTGAACAGAATTTACATCTCGAAGTTGCACATAATTTACGATTAGCTTGTGCTAACTCATTTGAAGAAATTATTGACAAATGAGTGTAGATTGAGAAGGCTCTTATTTCTAGGGGCCTCTTTAAGATCTTTGCATAAGGACAAGCTTCTAATCAAACTAAATCACTAGCTCCTCAAATAGTTATGCAAGATAAGTGTAAGGGATTTTTTAAAAATAAGAACATGGTTGGAAATGGGGTGACAAAAACAAGACATGTATAAATGGTACAGACTAAGCCTCTTCCAAATGTATAAATAACTCCCTCAAATCCACTACCTACCTTGCAAAGACAACCTCCATGAAAGATGTTTCATAATAATTTTAGAGTCTTTAGCAAGTTAGGAGAATCGATTGAAGCAGTATTACAAAAGCTCATTGTAGCTAACTTAATTATATGGCTAGTGTCAAGGCCATTTCCTCAAGATCAGCCAAAACTAGACTGGTACAAAGAGAACAAATGGTGTCACTTTCATCATGTTACTGGTCATAGTGCATATCATTGCATTCAATTGTGACATATTATTGAGGATTTTATTGAAAATGGTGAGCTAGAAATTAAGTTGGACCCTAATCAAGACACAAATTAGGATATGGGAATCTATAAAAACCCCTTTCCTTGACATGATCCACCACCACCAAAAAACAATCCAAATATTCACAATCAAGGACAGAGGTAGAATCAAAACCAACAACAAGGTCATAATAGTAATGAGAATAATCAAAATCATGATCCCCACACTAATAATGTAGCTTATAATAATGTGCCTTACGACTACAATAACATTGTGGGATGCATTTTTGCAACCTACATTTTCATTATTACTATGACATTGCATGGCCAATCTTGTGTTCCTTGCAACATGAGACCCATCATTATAGGGTCATCATCCTCTCCCACTAGTAATACCATGTCGAGTTTGCATCATCATGGTGTTACTCCATTTACATGGGTTACTAATCTTGAACAATAGTACCATTCTTATAGAGGCTCCTCGTTGACCCAAAATTATAGCAATACCATTAATCACCCACGAATCACCATCCAAGGCCTTTTGCCTTGTCCTTATAATTATAATGACTCCTTCCCACCTCTATATTGTGTAGTTATAACTAGATTCCTGTGAGTTAGCATCTAGGGCCTTTCGCCCACTTCTTTCCATAAACCCAATGAGAACATTGTGCCAATAGTTCCAAAGCTGAATACTATCCCAACAAAGACTAAACTAGTTCCATCCATAATTCAAAGGCCTTATAGTATAATGGACCAATTAGATAACACCACTGTGCAAATTTCTATATTAAAACTCTTGTGGACATCTGATGTCCATAGAACCATCTTCAACAAACTTTTACAAGAATCTATTATGCCTAATGATATAAACCTTGATTAGTTCCAAAACCTAATTGGACATTTGTATTCATTTCAAAAAATCATGTTTGATCAAAAAGACATGTCCACCCTTGGATCAAACCACAATAACCCATTATACATTGACATAATCATTGTGGATCACAAGATCAAGCAGGTTCTTACAGATAATGTTTCAGGGTTGAACATCATATCTCTTAAATTGGTGTGATCATTGAGTTACATGGACAAAGACATTCAGCTAGAGATTATTACAATCAAGGCTTACGATAACATCGAGAGGGAGTCATCTGGTACAATTTGGTTGCCAATCATGGTTGGGCTATTTCTCATCACACGTTATTCCATATTATGGATATTGAGATTCCTTATAATATACTTCTTGATCATCATTAAATCCATGAAGTACAGGCAGTTCCATCTACTCTTCACCAATGCCTTAAGTTTCCCCATGATGGGATCAAGGTTATTATTCCCACTGATCAGTGGCCATACCAATATTGCAAACATCTTGAAGTAGAGTTTTAAAATTATAACTATTACCCAGGTTCTAAATTCATTACAAAGAAGAACAAGCCATCATTTCTCATCCATCTCCATCTAATTATATAGACCGTGGTGATCTAGCCTCCACCTCAACTGATTTATTTCCTATAGCTCTAGCCAAGCAAGTGATTATTAAAGACATAGGCATTTATATGTATCATCTAAAGGATGTCCCCCATATTGAAAAATTACCAAAATTCCCTAAAACATTTGGTAGGCCTAAAACTTCCTAGACTCCTAAAAGACCTGATCAGATTTGGCAACCAAAGAAGAAGCAACCAAAACCTCCTATGGTTTTTGTACCTACAATTGTGCCAAAGAAAGATCGAGAGCCTTTTATCGATGGAGATTGATTATATTTTGAGAGCCTTGCAGATTGTTTTCAGTTACTAAAGTATCCTATCCTTAACAGGATAATGGATCATCTTGACTATATAGAGAAAGGCCTTGGCCCCCAGGCACAAGGAATTTTAGAGCCCTTATCAGCTGGAGTTGTCAATGGGAATCATGGTCTCAGATTTAAACCACCAGAGAATGACCTCATAACATTTGGTAGTGATTCTTCTAAAGTGATTGTTAATGAGACTCCTAGCAGTGACACACCATCCCATTATAGTCTTTTCGATGAGCTTGTTGATTCAAACGCAATATTGACAATAACACCTATTAGAGTTTCCCATCCTAAAGAAAAAACATATCTTAGTGGTGCTTCCCTTCCTGAAGTAGGACATTATATCTTTACCATTGGTACTTTTCATCCTGAATCAAACCCTCACTGTAACTTATGCCTTTGCCATCCTAAACTCATAGATTGGGATTGGAAAAATTCAGTCATATGCCTTGATGAGTTTTAAAATGAAGAATCAATTGTAGAATACATGGGCCTACGAGATGCATTCCTCATTAGTGATCATAAATAGGGTTTTGATTTTTCATTGAATCTTTCTACCTACTTTGGAGAGCACGCAAAGTTTCTTGGTCATAATAAAGAATAAACATCAACATCTTTAGGTGAAAACCTCTTTGAGGCACTCGTTGATCAAGGAAAAGGTAAATAAAAAGACAATCCTTTAAGTGAAAACATGTTTTAGGCACTCCCAAGTGGGAAAGTTTTCTCATCCTCTCAGGTCGTATAAATTCTATCTAGCTGAAATTCCATAGCTAGCATGAGTATCTCCTCAGAACAACATCAAATATTTGAGCATCTTTCTCTTGAGTTTTCAGAGGTCTTTGCCAATTGGCCTTTACTTGAGAAGGCAGATTTTGATTTTTCATATTACCTAGATCTTTGGGAGGAATACAAATAAGATATAGTAGAAGAAGATGATCATGACCATACATTGCCTAAAATTCTAGAGGATGGATCCACACTCCTTATGAAGAGTAAAACATAATTGAATTTAGGAACACATGAGGATCCCAAAAATATTTATCTTAGACATATTATATCCATATTATATCCATTATTAAGGATTATATAGACATCTTTGCATGGGCATATTCTGACATGCCAGGCTTGGATCCTGATTTAGTTGTGCATCGTCTAGTTGTTCACCCTAATGCTAAACCAATCAAGCAAAAGTTAAGAAAGATGCATCCACGCATCACCCTTTTGGTTAAGGATGAGTTGGAGAAGTTGTTAGGAACCAATTTTATCAAACCACTAGACTAATCTGAATGGATTTCTAACATAGTTCCAGTAAGTAAAAAGACTCTAGACATATGTATTTGTACTGATTTTCTTGATATCAACAAGGCATATTCCAAAGATGATTTTTCTCTACCCAACATCAACATGATTTTAAAATCAATTTTTGGGTACGTGATGCTATACTTAATGGATGGATTTTCTGATTATAATTAGATCAAGATAGCCCCTGAAGATTAGCATAATACCACATTCACCACTCCGTAGGGAAAATTATGTTACCAAGTCATGCCATTCGGTTTAAAGAATGTTGGAGCCACATATAAGTGTGCAATGACTATCATCTTCCATGACATGACACATGACATTGTTGAGGACTATATTGATGATATACTAGCAAAATCAAGAACAAGAGTTGGACACCCTGACATTCTATAAAGAATATTTGAGAGGCTTTGTGCATATAAAGTCTGCTTGAATCCTAAGAAATGTGTCTTTGGAGTCACATCAAGAAAATTACTAGGGTTCATTGTATCATAATGAGGGATTGAAGTCAACCCTATGAAGGTCACTGCTATTATGGAAATGCCTCAACCCAATAGTATTAAATAGTTGCGGGGTTTACAAGGCAAGATTCACTCTATACATAGGTTCATTTCTTAATTGACAAATAAGTGCCACCCATTTACCCATATCTTAAAGAAAGGGATGAAATTTTAGTGGGATGAATATTTTTAGATAGCATTTACAAAGCTTAAAACATACTTGGCCAATCCACTGGTCTTATGCCCTCCAACACAAGGAAGGCCACTACTTCTTTACATATCGGCCACAAAATATGCACTGGGGGGAATTTGGCTCAGCATGATGATCGTGGTAAGGAACACATGGTTTATTATTTAAGCCACACATTAGTAGCCTACAAACATAATTATATGTCTATTAAGAAGGCATGTTTAGCTATGGTGTTTGCCACTCAAAAATTATGACATTATATGCTAAATAACAAAACTTTTGTTATCGTCAAGGTATATCCTCTCAAGTTCCTCTTATCTAAAGCAGCTCTCCAAGGATGCATGGATAAATGGATTATGCTCCTCAATGAGTTTGATATTGAATACTAGAATCAGAAGGCAATCAAAGGGCAGATTCTTGTGGACCACTTGCAAAATCTCCTATTACAACCACTCAACCTCTCAACTTTGACCTTCTAGATAATTTATCATGACGATAAAATAAGCATCACAAGAGCCTAAATAGTGGACACTCTATTTTGATGGATCTTTCACATCATGAGGATTTAGAGCTAGCATATTGTTGATAACGCCACAAGGGGATTTGGTCCTTATGGCCTTCCATATACAATTTTAGTGTACAAACAATATGGCCGAATATGAGGCATTGGTTGCAGGGCTTCATCTTACCATACAATGAGATAGTCAAAGATTAAAGGTCTATAGAGATTTACAACTAATCATAAATTAGACAATTGATTAGTATCAATTAAGAGATGATAAGCTTGTCTCTTACAAGCAAATTATTGATAACCTTAAAAGATATTTTAAATCTTTATAGTTTGAGTAAGTTCCACGTGTCAACAACATGTCTGTCGATGCCATGGCAACAATTGGTTCCATGATTCAAATGCATGACAATGCTAAAGAGTATCAATTCTTGATTGAAAATCTTCTTCAACCAACACATATTTTATCAGATTCAGAGAGGATATGCACCATTGCTAATCCTAATATCTCACCTAAGCTACCATGGTACCAAGATTTTTATAACTATTTCCATAGCCATGTCTTTCCTGCCAACCTTTCCAATAACCAACAAAAACTTTTCCTTTATCTCCTAACACATTATATCCTCCTTGGAAACATGATTTATCAAAAAGGCTATGATGGAATGCTTCTTCATTATTTATCTTTGGGAGAATCCAAGATGGCACTAAAGAAAGTTCATGAAGGAATATGTGGGGCCCATACTAATGGTGTAGTCTTAGCCAAGAAATTTCTTAGAATAGGCTATTATTGGCCCAAAATGAAGACAGATGCTTGTATTTATGTAAAAAAGTGTGTTGCTTGTCAGTAGTATGGCAACTTGATACATGCACCTTTCTTACCATTGCATCCAATTACAACACCATAGTTGTTCTCAACATGGGGTCTTGATCTCATTGGGAAAATTAACCCAACATCTTCAAATGGCCATACGTACATTTTGACTGTGATCAAGTAATTTACCAAGTGGATTGAGGCCATTCCTCTCACTTATGTTACTAAAAAACAAATAGCCAAATTCATTCATTACCATATCATCTGTTGATATGGCATCCCAACCCGTATTATATTTGATAATGGAAGATCCTTTGTAAACCAAGATGTGAAAGCTCTTTGTGCAAAATTCAAGATCAAGCACTATAAATCCACTCCATATAACCCACAGGGCAATGGAATAGATGAGGTATCAAAGAAAACCATTTTGGCCATCTTAAAAAATATTGTCAATGATGTTGGCCATAATTGGCACTTGAAACTCTTTCTTGTCCTCTTGGCTTATAGGAGCTACTTTGTCCTCCTCTATTTTTTGTACTGAAGTTATCATCCTAGTCACGATTGAGATCTTGTCATTAAGAATATCATTGGAGCACATTGAAGATGATGAAGACTATCGAGCTTTCTGATTGCAAGAACTAGAACTTCTTGATGGTAAGCATTTGGCTGCCCTAGAAAACTTGCAAGCCTATTAGAATAGATTGTGGAGAAGCTACAACAAATGCATTCTTCCTTGAGAATTTTATATTGGTGACTTAGTTTTGAAAGAGAACCAAAAGAACATGAATGTTGAACCCAACAAGAAAGACAAGTTTTAGCCTAATTGGTTAGGACCATACATTATCATGGCAAGCTATGGATCAGGTGCATATCGATTAGCTAAACCTAATGGTGAAGAAATTTTAGATCCCATGAACATCATACACCTTAAGAGCTACTATACATGAACAACTTTGAACCATTGTCTATAGGACCCCTGACTTGAGGGCAACTTAGGCTATCACAATTTTATCCCACCATTTTATCTTATCTTGAACACATTTTATACTACCCTGATCCACTTTTTGTGAATCCTGACAGTAAAGGCTTTGAACTCTTGGCACTCTGAACACATTCTTCATCCCATTCTAGATTGCTCTCTTCAAAGATGCATATTCTTTGTTATGTCTAGGACATGTTATAAACCTGAACATTTTTTGTCCCTTGACTAATTATGATCTTGATTATGTCTCATAAGCATTATGAACATCTTCAGTAGCAGTTCTACAAAGCAGTTCAGCCAGGACAATCTTGTGCAGCTTTCGACAGGTGAACAACCGCATCTTTTTATTGCAAGTATTTTGTTATTTTTTTCTTTTATCAAGACCCTCACTCTCATCAATTTATGAGCATGGGCCATTACAGTTGGCTTAACTATCTTATTGGAACCATTACTCTAAAAACGTGCATCTCCTTGACTAGATGGTCCTACCTTGTGCATAATTTATCCCAAAAACATTAAAAATACTTTAAAAATACCAAAAACATTAGAACATGATCCAAAAAATAACAAAAACATTGTCTCATGCTCCTATACATTTGTACATTCCCATTCTACCATCCCATGCTCTCATCATTTTGTGAACAATTATTAAGTTTGAATACTCTCGCTATTTTGTGGGCAACTATTAAGTTTGAACACTCTCATCATTTTATGAGCAATTGTTAAGTTTAAATGCTCTTTCCATTTTATAAGTACAAAAACACTATTTCATTTCATCTTGTCCCACACACTTCCCGTTTTGCAATATTATTCTTTCTCGTCTCATCAGCTTCTTATTTACCAAACCATTCTTGTTTGTTTGTCGTATCTTCCATATTATTCTATAACATTAATCATGCTAGTCTGATCATCATTTTATTTCTATCCCATTTACTAAAATAATTATATTTAACCTAAAGTTCATGTTAGAACATGCATCCATGGAACTATGTAGGCAGCATCCACTTGTCTTATACATTTGGAGTCAGCTCAGCCAACCCCTTCTTTTTCTTCTCTTCCTCTATTTCTTCTATCATTATTCCTCTTTAATTCAGGAACAATTGTCATGTCATTGTTCATTGTTATGATGTGGTGGAAAGTAACGCCTTTGCCACAATACATGAACATTTGTCATTAAACTGCATTAACTTGGTTTTTTGTTTGTGTGTATTTATTTGAGTTTTCTTTATTATTTGTTGTTTTTTTTGGTGTTTTGTTGTCTTTTCTTGGTGTTTTTTTGTGATTTCCTACCTCTCCTTTTATTTTCTTTTCCTTTTTTCTTTTTATACTTTTTGGTCTTATTCTTCGTCTTATGTTTCTTTGTCTTGTTTTTCTGTTTGATTTTACTTTTCTCTTTCATATTCAAGAATGCCTTGATGGTCCACATGGATCTTGATTATTCATATCTTGGTCTCATGTCATTAAGATGTTCTTGCATTTTATTTTTAAATATTTTTTGTTCTTACTTAAGTCTTGATAGAACATATCTTGATTTCAAGTTAGGTTCATTTATGTTTATCTTTTTCTTTATTTTTGCTTTTTTTGTTAAAATGTAAATCAATGTAACTCTGGTTTTGGTCATTGTTTTACCATTATCCTTAGTTATAGATATTCACATTTGATCTGGCTCAACGCAATTGGAATATTATGTCATTCTAACTTATTCATACTTATGATGCCTAATTTTTTTTTGCTATAGCAAGCACTTTGTGCTTAGGTCTCAAGGTCTTAACGTCAACATCAGTTTTGATGAACGATTCTCAAGAACACTCTATAAAACCTAGGCTCATGATATGGAATTAGGCTTCTAGGTATCAATGCATTTTAGGCTTCTTTGTCTATGTTTAGACATGCATCTCTTTGCATACATTGTGAGTTTAATTAATTCTTGGTCATTTTTCATCATTCCTCATTCCACTCTCTCCCAAACTTGGGTGAACTAAATTGGCCTAAAGTTCATATTGGAACATGAGTCCATGGAACTATGTAGGCAATGCTCAATTTCTATTGAGGTCATCTTATCTTTCCCTATTCTTCTTTGCATCTATCTCATCACTTTGTGCATTCTCATATTCTTGGTTTTATATGGCTTTCTAAGCCATTACACCATCGTATATACGTTTACACCCACTCAATTTAACCTATCTTTTTAGTTATATCCTTGAGCTATTTTTCTTGATAATTGCCCATGCTGAGGCATAACATCTGAACACCATGTAAATTAAATCAGCTCTACATGGGAAAATCATTCTTTATTCTTTATCAATGATCAAGATTTGCCCTACTAGGGCACAACTATTTTATCATGATCACATTTACTTTACTGGGGTACTTATTATTTTATCTTTAGAGACCCCGTTCTAGTGGTGCTTCCCTTCCTAAAGCAAAACATTCTCTCTTTTCATCTAATTCCAAGCTCTCCACATTAAAGTTCATGATGGCAATATTTAGTGTGTAACTTGTCTCAGGATTGATCAATGTCGTAAGCACATAGCTTGTACTCCCAAATTGGGTACGTTTACCATGTGTCCCTTACATTTATGGATTATATCTTTCCCATTCCCCCCATTTTTGGGGCCTATTATACCTCTAACTATATTTTGATCATTGATGGTAATCATGTGTGTAAGCATTAGCTCATCTGGATGTGATCTATTCCCTAGGTTAATCTCTCTCTTTTCGAGAGTTCATCCTACTCTTTCATCCTAATATGCCCTCTCGATGGGGCATCATGGGTCTATTCTAATTTATTCTTGACAACTCTTTTCTTTGAAAAGACGTTGCTTCACATGAATATCTTGTTATGCCTTCTCAAACATGGGCAAAATATAGACATCTAACTCCTAACACCATTTATATTGAAATTATCAATCTTACTCGAATTGCACTCAAATGCACATTTTAAGTCAAACACCATAAAACATCCTAAATGGTTCAAACTTGTCATTGACAAGTGCCATTTTAGGTCAAATTATCCCTAAATAGGGCAATACATTTTATGGGCCAACTAACTTTGATCAGATTGTTTCGAGTCAAAATGACCATTTCACCATTTAGTGCTTTGGATCACTCTTTTCATCTAATTCAGTGGTACACATCATGTACCTTTGTTATTTGTTGTTGGAAACATTCTAAATGGGAATATGGTTCCAACACATCTAACGTCACCTTCTAATTCTTCTACAGTCAAATTATGACCCAGTAATATGATTTTCTGACTATTTTTATTAATTGAGGACCAATTTTCAAATAATTGTACAAATGTTGATTAACCTTATTTAAGGCTAATTAATCCAAATCAAGAGCTTAAGTGGATTTTATATGAGAGTTGTTGAATATTTATTTTTGAAAATTGATTCTTATTATCTACGGCACCTAGTGACATCATCTATGGGGTGGCATCTATCAAGCCATAAGTGCATAAAATATTAGGATTATGGGTCACCCATGCATAGTTAATGCCTCCCATTCCTCTTCAATGCCCCTTTTTGCAAGGTCATGATGAAGATAATTATGGAATTAATTCCAAATATTACGATTATCCTCAACCACACATCTTCATCTCAAGATGGACGATTGAGGTTGATCCTGACCAATCTCAAAAATCTATAAATAGAGAGGCCATGGACATCATTTCTAAGCTATTTTCGTGCAAGGTTATTATGCTCAAATATCTCCAAAGCTTGAACATTGCAAAGTTATAATGCTAAATTATTTTCACAAAGCTTCATTGATAGGCTAGTGTAGTGGATTACAATCAAGAGCCTAGGTTTTATGAAGTGTTCTTGAGGCATTAGAGGAGTTTACCACCATTGTTGACAAAAACAAGAATGTTTGATCAAGGGAGAATATTTTTTTGAGCCACATGGGTATGGCGAATCCATTTGGGAAGGTAATATGGTGTTGTTGTTTTTTCATTTGTTTCTTGCTATCCTTTTTAATTCCCATAGGTATAGATAGGCTTGGTTAGTTATTTATGCATGTTTCATTATTTATGGACTAATACTTGACTAACTTGCTTTGTAATCCTCTCTACACATATTAGCTATCCTTTATTTATTGGTTTAGAAAGAAGTATCAATTGTGGTATAGGAAACATTATAAGATGAGGTGGAGGTATGGGGTAATTATTATTAATCATTAGGTAGGTGATGTTGATGTGATTGTGATTGTGATTCTTTAAATTGGACTTGTGAGGCTTGAAGATAGTATTTATAACACTGTTGTGTAAGAGTGTCAAGAATGAAATGTGGACCAAGCAAGAAGGTAAGAAAAAATCAATGAAGATCACTGAAATTCTCATGAGAATTACCTATCATAACATGCCACCAAAAAACTTATAATAATTGTACCATTTTGGAAGGAGGTTTGGAAGGATCAAAACTTATGGATTTAGACAAGTTCTTCTTAAGCTATTCTAAACTCAAGGGAGGGTGGATTGGGATAAAATTAGTTGAATTAGATGCTCTATTTTGAGGTTGGAAAAGCTTAGATGAATCAATGGTATGATAAAATGATTGGAAAGATTCATTAGTATATGCTTGAGGCGATTTAAATTAACTCATAAGAAAGTCTTGACTTTTTTATTGTTCTAAGGTTTCTTCTAAAGTTTTAGGGAAAAACATCAGAACTTTGTATTGGAGAGGATCTTTAAGAGCAATAACAAATAGTTTTAAGAGAATATCATCACTCATGTTATGGTATAATTTCTGAGTTAGAGACTTTCATCATTTGATGAAAGGGTGAGCAAATTTTGTAGGTAGTTGCTTAGCATTGATGAAGTGGCTAATATTATTTTCAAGAAGATCATTGTGATGAAATTTTGTAACTAGAGCATTAACCAAATATTCTAGTTGTAAGATGGAATGTCAATGGAGTTGATTATAACATTCTAAAGCATCTCTTGTGAGTTTTTTGATAAGAAGTTTAGTAGTAACAAAAGTGTTAGTTTGGACCCATTCCTTATAGAGATTATTAAAATGTTTAAGAAAGATAGTGGGGTCCTTAGTTCCATCATATGTAATAGTTGGAGAAACATTTTCAGTATCTATGGATAGAATGGATGGAGATAAATGTTTATTTTGTAGATGTTGAATCATTTTGTTATGCATGAGAGGTTTAGGGATGATATGCCCATTGGCATATCTAAGAGGAGGGACAAAATTCTGATTTAGTTAAGTCAAGATGACTTGAGGTGGTTGATTAGCCATTTATAATATATGAGATTACGTTCACATCATTTAATTACTATGAGTGATTTGTATATTGGTAATTTATTGAATTATTTGATCAAGGAATTTAGTAGTATCAATGGGAGGAGTAAGATTGTTGGGTGGAGGAGGATTCCCAACATTGGTAGTAAGAGAAGGACTATGGTGAGTAACTTCAACATTATTACATTGTGGTTGATTTAAGGATGCAAAATTTAGGTTACATGATGTACTAATTGGTTGGGATTAGGAAGACATGAAGGAATAAATTCAATAGTTTCATCTAAAGTGATAATATAAGTGAGGTTTTGATCTAAATCATTGATTATGCAGTGTTCTTGACTAATTTAAAGCTAGAAATAAGACATAATTATGAAATAAAACTAGGTTAGCCACCTACTAGACTGAGTTGACCACCTACTGAACTAATATGACCACTTATTAAATTGTGTTAACCACTTATTGAACTAGGGAAAAAATATACTAAAACAAATTGGGTCAGCCACCTACTGAATTAAGTTAGCCACTTACTGAATTAGGGAAAAACATACCAAAACAAACTAGGTCGACCACCTATTGAACTAAGTCATCTACCTAATGAATAGGAGGAAAAATAAGCCAAAAAAAACTAGGTTATCCACCTACTAGATTAATTAGGCCACCTAATAAATTAGATAAAAATAGGCCAAAATAAACTAGGTCAACCACCTACTGAACTAAGTCGGCCATCTACTAAATTGGGGTAAAAATAAGCCAAGAAAAAGGTCGAACACCTATTAAACTAAGTTAGCCACCTAATGAATTAGTATTCTAAAATGATTCTAAGTCAATCATGACCTACAGGGTTGACCAGGGTGATCTAGTTAGGTTTAGAAGGGGAAATAGTAATTAGACACTTTATTGGGCCAGATAGGACCTACATGATTGGCAAGGTCCACTTAGTTTGTTGGTAGGGAAAATCAACATATTTAAGTTGATCAAGTAGAATTAGTTTTTTGGTAGGAAAAATATACATAAAACTATATTGAAAGATAAAAACTATATAAATGAATAATGTCGACTAACATGACCTAGTTGAAAGTTAAAAATTGCAATAATGAATAGGGTTGAACAACATGACCTGGTTAAAAGTTGAAAGTTGAAAAAATAAATAGGATCAACCAGCATGACCTTATTAGTTGTAGATGAAAACCTAAATACAAAGAACAAAACTGGGTCAACCAACATGACCTACTTGGCTAGAGATCCAAAATCTACAAACATAGAATTAGACTAGTTTTTAAACAATGCAACCTAGTTGATAGTAAATTACAAAATTAAAATGCAAGGATTGTATTCACGTCAAATTTAACAAAATGTATGCAAAAAATTAAGATATTTTTATAACTTGTCCTACTTAGTAAATCTAAGATTGGATAAATTAATCAATTAACATCTATTGTAATACTATTTATATCAAGGACATGACCAAATTGGATTTGCTAAACCTAACAAAGGGAACACTTATCACACAACACTAAGGGAGAGGGTTCTAAATCCTCTAGGCAAATAATAATATGCAATAACCCTAGATAAGTCCTATTACATGAAATAAAACTAATCTAGTATTATCAAAGCATATAACATAAATAAAGACAGTTAAAATAAATAAAACATTCAAAGGATTATGGAAGGCAAATGAGGGCCTAGATCACCTAAGGTGGAATATGGTAAATAAAAAAAACCCTATAAATATACTAAATTTAAGTATATAGTTAATCTAAGAAATGAGTTAAACATTCAAACCTGTTACTTTGTGCAATATTTATCTATCAAATAAAATAATAAAAGTTAGAGATACTTACCTTTGAACAAACTTGTCAAGTCTCAATATCCCCCTTATCCAATGGTTATTTGCAAGAACTTGTTGTGGATATGTAAGGATCATATTATAGAGATAAAATCTAGGATAAAAGACTCATACTTTGCATCCAAGGCTTCCCAAGATAAGTTATCTTCCCAACAAAGAAAACCCTAAGCAATGGCTCCTTCAAATGTAGATGTAGCAGAATTGTGAGTTGTAATAATGAAAAAATGAATGTTCCTCTCTATTGGATTAAAGTGAAGGTTATATTTATATAAATGTATAAGTCCTAACCCTTACAAAATTTTAGTCGATAAGGTCGGCCAACATGACTCTATTTTGGATAAAGTTACCATTAGGCCTCTAATGAAGTTAGCTAGGGTGACTTGGTTCCGTAACATGTGTCATAACTTTTGTAACAAGGTCGACCATGTTGACTTAGTAGTAAAAATTGGTGACAGGGTTGAACAAGCTGACTTTGTAAGAAAAGTAAGTGACAGGGTCGACCACACCGACTTTGTAGGAAAAGTGGTCAACCTATTTAGGGGATATTGAGAAAGGAGATTGCTTAGGTGATAAATTCATGAAAGGTGTTGAAACAGGTAGTATATATACAAAATAAAAATTTAAGTTGACATATAAAAAATTAAGTTGATATTTATACATGGACATATAGCTTCCTATACTTTATGTTATAGTGTGTGTGTGTGTGTGTGTGTGTGTGTGTGTGTGTGTGTGTGTGTGTGTGTGTGTGTGTGTGTGTGTGTGTGTGAGTGTGTGTGTGTGTGTGAGAGAGAGAGAGAGAGAGAGAGAGAGAGAGAGAGAGAGAGAGAGTATGTATGTATATGTATGTATGAATATATATGTATGTATGTATATATAAATACATACAACTTAAAGTATAAGAAGATATGTATATTTACTTTTAGGATGTTTGAGAGTGGTTTCAGACTTTTAGGAGCAATAATGCAAACATATATACATATATATACATACATACAACTTAAAGTATAAGAAGATATGTATATGTACTTTCAGGATGTTTGAGAGTGGTTTCAGACCTTTAGGGGCAATAATGCAAATTATAGGATTTTGGAGGGTCTTATTAGATTTTAGACTTGTAGACACCTAAACCTAGACACAATTGGCTTTTGACCAAACTTCAAACTAATTTCTACCAACCATTGTAAATTAATCCTAGGAATCATTGAACATCCTAAATTTGTTTGTGCATCATTCATCAAAGCTCAAAATCATGTTGAGACATCCCTATTTGGAGTATTCTATCATAAAACAATAATAACCTCTCACATATTCATCCTTAATCATCTTGAGTCATCAAAACAGTCAATTTGGCCTATGGACTTATTAAGTGAGTCACTTACATACTTAAATCAATCTTGGAAATGCTAAATGGCTAATCAAAATTAATTAACACGCTAAATTAAATTAAATGCCTAGTTGAATTACCCATTTGAAATTAATGAATATGTAAAAAAAAATCAAAATATCCTAGCCTTTCATATTACCTTTTATGAGTTGTCAAGCTCTTTGAAAATATCCTAAAATATCTATTTTGGAGAGTCATACCTAGTAATTCAAATTATAATTATATGACAACTATTAACTCTACTGGGGTTAGATTTGACTAACCTAGGTTTAGTTTTAACCCATTATAAGCCTTAACTCCACCCTAACTCACCTTGGGTGAGATTTAAATCCTTAGGCTATAAAACTGATTCCATGCCTCTTCATTTTTAAGCTCTCATAAGCCAAAGCTATAATGCAAATTTAGAGAGATACATTAAGATATTTTGTTGAAAGTAGTGTTACAATCCCAAAATCTTAATCCAAGCCATATCATAATCCATGGTGCCAAGGAGATAAGGAGCCAACAAGTTTAATTTTCCAAAGATTTCTTGAATCATAAGCTGAGCAAGCCACTCAACAAAGCATTTGGAACTCCCAAGGAAGGTAAAGGATTTGTGTCTTTTATGTTTTAGTTGTGCTTTCATCTAGATTTTGTTACTAAGCTCTCCCTAAGTTATAAGCTAGGAGTGTAAGTGTTAGTGAATTTCATTTGATTTTTATTTGATTAAACTAACACAATACTAACCTCCCTTATTGTATTCCTATGATCATAAATGGCATGCCCGATGGGACTTACAAACCACAAATTTGCTCCTAAAGCCTTTAAAACCATTCTACTAATGATTTTCATGTAAAGATTTGAGTTTGCTGACCAAAATAGGTGAAAATTGGAGGCTAAAAGATATTTTTCTATCAGTCATGAGGTTTCCCTGTGTAATCATAATTTCTCTCTCTAGAGTTATAATATTACGACAATATCACAACTCACACAATCATGCTTTTGTCTCTATTTATATGTTTTTGCATCTAATTGTCAAAGTTTAGCTAATTGATTATTGTCTACAAGGATTTTTTTGATATTTCAATATTATGACTTTGACAATTGTGATATCACAATACTATGATTTTACAAGTCACAATATCTCTAAACAATCAGCAATATTGCATCTAGCCACTAACAGTTTATGGTAACTTTATGGGTTAAGTTATAGTATCGTGACTCTTAGAGTAATGATATTGCCCTATGTTTAGCAATTTTTCCACTAGAATAGTGATATTTCATTTTATACTTTGTTTTCTCGTAAGTCGTGATATTGACCTAATAATTTTATTTTTGCAGAGATACAGTTTTACTTTGTGTTATATGGTTTTTCACTGTGTAAACTTGAGAGCAACATTTGGGAAGTTATTTGTTCATTCATGAAGTGTTTCTAAGCACAAGGAATTTCTAATGTATTTTTTAGAACCCAAAAGCCACAAGGAGACATTTAAAACACTTTTCATTTACAAATTTAACATTCCAAATTGGTGTTTTTTAATAATATTTTTGTTCTACATCATTTTCACTTTGTCAAAGTTTTTAACAAATAACTGCCAAGGGGCTTAAACTTCATAATACATTTCATTTTAGTGCATTAAAATAAACATTAAACACTTATTTGCATGCTCTTAAGAGTTTCATTTTCATTTCTTATTTGTTGAAGTTTTTTATTTTAGCAAAAATGATTGATGTGTGTATGCTCGAGCTCCCCTCATCCCCTTTAGGAAACTCGGGTGACAAAAAATGCTCACTCATTGCCTCAGTTGCTTTAGTACAAAAGTGTGAAAAGAATATTGTTAAGGCTCTCCTCAAATTCATATGGTTTGGGTGATCTAAATGGAACCCTAAAATATTTTCACTTACCTTTTATTTTCATGCATTTGGCTTATGAGTGGGAGTTCATCACCTCCTCATAGGTTCTCTAAGGAAGAATTCACCTATGAATTCATCTCCCAACATCATTTCAACCCATATCCATAGTGGGGTATACAAATTGAGGTCAACTTATTGGGATGTTTGTTTGAGCAATTAAACAAGCTCCGTTAGTAAGGTACCACCTCAAATCGTAGGGGCAACGTGGATATTTCACTACACTGAGCAAGTGACGGATGTAGTGGTTGTGAAAAGGATAAGACATTTTCACAATAAGCTAGTTGACATGGATCTAAATGATGTGAGCATCTCTTGTGTTATCCACACTTGATACCATCTAGAAATGTACAAAAATTTAGTTTTAGAACAACCCCACTTGCCACGGACATATTATTGATACAAGGCAACTAGCCCAAAGTTTCATATTGCAGGAAAAACTATTGGGAGAAGAGGGGGCCTAAAAACCCTATTTTTCATGTGATTTTATTTTTTGGATCAACACTTAAAATCTTCTCAAGAGTGAGTATATTGACAGAATTTGACAAAATTATGCAACCTTGTTAGTTTTAAGATTTAGGATGTTACACTTAGGTGTTTGTGTCATTTTATCCTTTATCATATGGTTTTTTAATCTTAATATATTTGTTTATCTTAACACATCAAAAATGAGTCTTGTCTTATACATCACTTCATTTATTGATGAGGCATTACACTATCCATTTGATGGCATACCTATGCCTTAGTCTTTTGACAAATATTTGTGTGTGTCACTTGATTGAAAAGGGTAGTGTTATATTACCCAAATCATTTAGAGTTATTATGCTTTGGAGTCTTGAAAAAACCATTTGTTACATATTCAGAGTGCGATGATCTCATTATGCTACTCAAATCATTTCATAGACTTGTTTGCCTTTTGTCTAAAATTCTTATTTTGAAACCAATCCACATATGCCTTTTAGATCTATACCTAGTGTCATTATGTTGTTTAGTTTTTTCTAGATTGTTGTTTGTTTAAATAAGCCTAGTTTCCTAAGTTGATTTTTTAATTAACCTTGCCAAATTCAAATCCAAACATTGATTTATTTTTGTTTATGCCTTGTGTAATTTTGGCCTAGACATTGATCTGTCTCTTTTGGGTTGTGCAACTTAGGTTAATTCTTTATTTAATTTGAAAACTATTATTTGTGCCTTTATTTAGGAGAAATAGCCTATATTTCTTATGCCTAGAATTCCATTACTTATACCAATTGACCAAGTTCATGTCTAAAGTTGAATGCCTAGTTTGTGCCAAAGTGTTTTAGATTTATTAGATTAAATCTCTCACTTTATTTTTAAGTCTAGATTTTGTGCCTTTTCCAAAAGACCTAACATATGCCTTTTTTGAGCCTAGATTTTGTGCCGCATTTATCCAAAAGACAACAAATTTTATTTTCCTAGATTATACTTGTTTCAAACACTTTGAACCTAGAGTTTGGCATTCCAATTTTCATTCATTCCACTTGACCTTTTTGTGTAAGACATTTGACGTTAAACTATTTTGTACCAAGTTTTAACATAAACTTTTTTGGAGAAATAGCTCCATATTTTA
Source organism: Torreya grandis (assembly GCA_037957365.1). Taxonomy (NCBI): domain Eukaryota; kingdom Viridiplantae; phylum Streptophyta; class Pinopsida; order Cupressales; family Taxaceae; genus Torreya; species Torreya grandis. The sequence continues at coordinate 5,123,068 of JARHVA010000310.1, forward strand.
GACCAAGTTCGACCAAGTTCAAACCATTTGTCTTTTGGACATTATTTTTTAGAGTTTGCATAATTCTAAGCCTTTTTGCAAAAAAATAAGCATTGACTTGAATATGTCTCACTATACTCATAGTGGAGCCATGTACAATACAGGATATGCTAATGTGGTCGCACAAGATGACTTTGTTCAAGACCCCTATGATGACTATGTAGTTTATGATATGGATCCTTATCCACCTTACAACACTCAATCAGGGGAACAAATCCAAGATCTTTTAGCTCACTATTTAGTCAACATACCTCCATACTCAGAGTAGGACCAAGAATAAATAGTGTAGTACTTAGTTAGTGTACTTCAATTGTAGACCAAATTCAACAAAAAATGTATTATATTACAATGCCATCGATGTATGATCCCTATATTTCTTATCATCACTTGATTTCAAATAAGGATGAAGTTTTAATCAGAGCCATAGAGGTAAGGGCTAAGTTTCCAATAAACTTAGCCCACAAAAATTTTCCAAGTTTAGTGAGAGTGCCTTACAACATGGCTTATAATCAAACCAAGGAACATACCTATTCTAATAATCCTCAAGCTCTAGTGTCGATGACTTATTAGGACCCACATATGCCTATCATAAAAAAGGCCTCATGGAGGACCACTTCTTATAGATGCAAATAACATATTAGACATATTTGAACTTAGCATGCAATTTCAATAACATGACCATGTCAAATGCTCCACTTATCAAGCTAGCTCCTTCAACAAGAGTCTTAATCAAATTAAAAAGTCAAGATAATTCAGGAGAAGACCCATTAATGCAAATCACTTTAGTTGGAGACATGTTTAATGACCTTGCCATCAAAGAAGTGTCAATTACTTCTACATAGATGAATATGCCAAATATAGTGGATACCATGTAAGTGTCATCCAATCCAAACCAAATTGGTATAACCGCACAAACAACTAGTCCATAAAAAGTGCCTTTGGTTAACACCACAAGTGGTTTGCAATAGTAGGGGGCATGATCTTCTACCTCCCAACCATAACAAACTAACTCTAATCCCCAACCAGCTACTTATTCAAGCACATAATAGAAAGAATTAAGTAGTTAAGTACAAACTAGTGCCTTTCCTCAATAGAACATGATGAATGTTACTCCACCATAACAAGTGACAAAAAACATTCCATAATAGCAAGCACAATCTTGTATATCAACGTATCAAGGATCAAATATTTTGCCAACTCAATATGGGAAACTAATATTCTACCTCATTAGGTAATGACAAGTATACATCTTTAGTCATAGACCAATATGCCTTCACAAACATTGTCTAATCAACAATGTATGTCTATTGGTCAAAGACAAATATTGAATGTTCACCAAGCATCTACTTCACAACAAGTGTTCATGAAAAAATGAGGTACGATAGTTGTCCCACAAATGTCAATTAGGCAATAATTGTATTTTGTTCTAAACATGCCATAGATCCAATGACATGGCCTTACTTCACATTTTCCCCTTATTCAACTACAATATGCATAGTACTTCACCTAAATCCATATCCTTCCATTTCAGCAACAATTTCTTAAAAACTAGGTTAATATACCAAATCTAAGCCAAAATATCACACCATAATGCATTCAATTTCAACAAGCTCATATAAATATGTGGATGCATATTCTTGATCAATTCCCTAGCCAAACTAACATTTTACAACAAACCATGCCTCCATTTTACCCTGGTCAAAGTAATCCACTTTTGACCACCCAGCCTCCACCAAGAACACAAGAACTACAATAAATAAAGGATGCAATTGTTGCCATCCAATCTGAGAAGCAAACCAAGAAATTTAAGTTGGATGATATGTGTTCTTACCCATTCAACATGGATTTTTTACAAATACCATTTCCTCTAGGGTATGAACCACTAAAGTTTGAAAAGTAGAAGGGTAAAGGAGACCCAAAGGCCCATTTAACCAAATGTTTTGTTACTTTCCATCTAGTGTCTTATAGTGTCATATACCTCCTAATATTGTTTCCTCAAAGTTTAGCAAGACAAGCTTTGGAGTGGTTCTTGAAATTGCCAAAGAGCTCAGTATTTGATTTTGATGACCTTTCAAATAAATTTGTGTAGTATTTCTCCAACAATCTCAAACATGAGAATTCATTGGTAGATTTGACTCAAGCCAAACAAAAAGCTGGTAAAAGTTTTGTGAGTTATCTACAATTATGGAGAGCCCTTATCAGTCATTTCACCCATAGTTTGTCAGATATACAATTAGCCATTGTGTTTACTAAAAATGTGTACAACAAAATATCCTACCATCTGGATTTGTAGTGTGCACATACTTTCAAGGAAATCATTGACAAATGTTTACTAATCAAAAAGTCCCTTATTAACTAAGGGATCATCAAACTTACCTCATCAAATCAGAACTAGAATCAAAACCAAGGAAATAGACAAAATTAAAACTATAACCAAGTTTAAAGGAAAGCATCAGTACTAGCCCACGCCAATAATTATGAAAAATCCAAGTCATTGAATCACAACAAGAATGTTATTGGTAATGGATTAACCAAGTCATGAAATGTCCAAATAGTGCAAACACCATATGTTGAGCCTACATTGTAAATGCAAATTACTACTCACTAACAACCAATTTACCAAGCATAGTTTTTGTAGCAATCTAGACCAGTGCATCAAATGTATCAACCTTTGCCTTTACAAACCCCTCCTCCTCAAAAGAGAACTATGCCTACTCATTGTATCTTTAGTGACCTTGGAGAGCCTATTGAAGTCGTGTTTCATAAATTATCCACTACTAATTTGATTAGTTGGCCCATTTTTAATCACTATCTTAAGAGAATTCCTTATCCAGATTGGTATAGACAAAATGAATTATGTGAATACCATTGAGTTAATGGACATAATTTATGTCATTGTGTGAAAATTAAACATCTTATTCGATACATGTTGACAAATGGGGAGATAACATTGGATAATGGATATTTTACATCCAATAAGTACCTGGGTATTTATCAAAACCCTTTTCCATAACATACCAATAACAATAACTTGTAATAACAAAGGCTAAAACAACAACAATAATAGTATCAATAACTAAGGCAACAACAACATTAACCAAATAGATGGAACCAAATCCAGAATGATGCCAAACCAATACACTTACCATGCATTTGCACATGACTAAAATAAGGTTGTAGGACATATTGAGGGAGGTATCATTTCCACCATCTCAATCAATCCAAGACCAAGTACTAACCAAATAGGACTATTGCTGACCAACTCCAATCAACCAACCTATGCCAATAATCCTTCCTTGACTTGGGACCACATATAGGCACACCAACAAGTAGGGGTTACTAATTTTGGACCTTATATTTATAACTCATCATTGCCCCGTTACCACATATAAGTGCACTGACAACCAAGACTTATCCTATCTAGTCCCCCTCCACAATCATTTAGAAAAAATGGTCCTATATCTAATCTTGAATGTGAAATCACAACTCGATGATCAAATATTACGAACCCAGGCCCACATCCATTTGCCACTACACCCATCTAACCCACCATTCTGGATAGGAATAATCCATACACCACTATGAAGGATAATACATTTGATATTTTGGAACAATTACAGAAGATGCCCGCATAAATTTCCATATTAGATTTTTTGAATACATTTGCTATCCATACGAACATATTGAAAAAGTTCCTAGGTCAATCCCAAATTCTAATTAGCATAAGCCTAGACAAATTTCAATATTTGGTTGGACATCTAGCCTCAAGCCATCAGTTATCTTCCAACCAAAGTGATATGTCATTCTTTTATTCCTCTTCATAACAATCCATTATACATTGAAGGTGTCATCATATGGCACAAAGTGAAGCGTATCTTAATAGACAATGGGTTAGGCCTAAATATTGTGTCTCTATAGCTCATAAATCTTCTCAAATACATAACAACTGATCTCTAATCAAAATTGATCACTATCAAAGCCTATGATAATGAAGATCAAGAATCACAAGGCACTATCAGCTCATCAGTTATTGTTGGACCTTTGACCCATGACACATTATGCCATGTGTTAAACCTAGACCTATCATATAATTTGATTTTGGGTAGATATTGGATACATGAGATTCGTGCAATCCCTTCAATATTGCACTAGTGTCTCAAGTTCTCTCATTGTGGCATGGAGGTCACTATTTATGGAGATTTACAGCCTTACAAACATTGTAAACATTTAGAGGTTGAGTATGAAAGCTATAACTATTTTTTTGGCTTGAATATGGTTCCTAATAAGGACAAGGGGAAAGAAATACTTGTTGATTTGCTAGAGGCCAATTTCATTGACCTAGATACCCTTGATTCATCTTCCCACATGCCACCTCCTGAAATGTCCAATCACTTTACCATCATAGATAATGGCCTAGGAAAATATTTAACCCATAATACGTTCCACATTGCCAAGCTTCCATAGAACCCTAAATCTTATGGAAGACCTAAATCCAAGCCACCTTTCATGGAATACCAACAAAAGGGAAAAGGAAACCTACATTGTCTATTACCTATCATCTTCACATCGGCCACTAGCTAAGAACAAGACCCACTTACAGATGATGAATCTAAGTTATATAATGATAACTTGGTCGATCTCTATGATAATGACAAATACCCCATTCCTAACAGTATCATGGAGAATCATGCCTATTAAGGAAGAGGCTTTAAGCCAATCAACAAGGAATTCTTAAGTGAATATTCATGACTTGGTACAAAATAACCTATGGTCTTAGATTTAAATTACCTACAGGTGACCCCACATATCGTATTCATGTTCCAACACTAATGACTACTGATGATGGTGTTGATAGTAAAGTAGAGTCTAATCATAGCCCTTATGAAGACCTAGCCAATACCAATCTATTTAACACTCATGCCATTTGCACCCTTAGAATAGTTATTCACCACAATCCACTCCTTTTATATCATCCTCAACTTATAGCCTAGGACCAACAAAAATCCATAATGCATGTATACAAGTTTGAGAATGATGAGGCCTTTTACAATTTTATAGGTCTAAGAGACAATGTTTCGTTGGGAGACCATAAACAAGGGTTATTAATCCAACCAATTTTAGAGAACAAATGAACACCCTTAGCCACAAAAAATTAAATAAAACATTGAGCTCCCAAAGTGAAAACCTCTTTGAGGCACTTTTAGACCAGGGTAAAAGTAAAAAGAAAGGCCAGTCTAGTGGTGAAAACCTATTTTAGGTGCCATTAGATGGGGATGTTCAACCTTCTTCAAGCATATCTAAGGAAACCACCAATGATGAACTTGCCTATAGATTGGAGTTTAGTTTAGAAGAGCAGCATGCCTTTGATAGAATTATTTAAGATTTTACAACAGTGTTTACCACATGGCCATACTTATCATTGGGAGATTTTGATTCATCTTACCTAAGATAACTTGAAGAGCCAGTCCAAATAAAGGACTTTGCCATTGCTGGCTAATTTTAATCATTGCCAACCATTCTTGAAAATGATTTGATTCTTCCTATGGAGGATACTATGGAAGTCAACATCAAGACTCTAAACAACCTGAAATGGATCAAATTAGGTACATCCCTCACTGAATAGGAACGTGACATCTTTACATCCCTTTTGAGGGAATTTGTTGAAATATTTACTTGGGCCTATTCTGACATACTAGATTTGGACCCCACCTTAGTTTTACACCACCTTTTTGTATATCTTGATGCCAAACCTGTGAAATAGAAACTACATAAAATGCATCATCACATTGTTGTATTAGTAAATAAAGAGATGAAAAAACTCTTAGAAGTGAGATGCATTTAACCGATCGACTATTTAGAGTGGATCTCAAATGTTATTCCAGTCAGTAAAAATCCATAAGGAATCAGAATCTACACTAATTTCAAAGATATAAACAAGGTCTTCCCCAAATATGACTTTCCTCTGCCAAACATTGACATGATAATTGATTCCACAGTCAGGTACAAAATGCTTTCATTGATGGATGGATTCTTAGAATCAACTAGATCCAAATTGTGCCAGAAGACCAACATAAAATAGAGTTTACCACTCCCTGGAGAACATTTTATTATCAAGTTATGTCATTTGGTTTCAAAAATGCTAGGGCCATATACCAAAGACCCATGACCATCATATTTCATGATATGATGCATGATATTATTAAAGACTATGTCGATGACATATTGAGAAAATCAAATACTAGAGTCGATCATCCAATAACACTATGAAGAATATTTGAGAGGCTATATGACTACAAGGTCAAACTCAATCCTAAGAAGTGTGTTTTTGGAGTTACTTCAAGAAAATTACTTGGCTTTATTGTGTCTCATAGAGGCATTGAAGTTGATCTAGCCAAAGTACAAGCCATTACCAAGATGCCACCACCTACCAATTTGAATCACCTCCATAATTTGTAGGAAAAAATTCAATCTATAAGATGTTTCATTTCTTAGTTGGCTAACAAATATCATCCATTTGCACACCTACTGAAGAAGGGTGTCATGTTTCATTAGGATGAAGAATGCTATAAATCCTTCCATTACCTCAAAGACTATCTTGAAAATCTGCCTATTTTGTTTCCACCAATACCAAAAAATCCTTTCTTATTATATCTCTTTACCACAGATAAAGCCTTGGGGGAGCTACTAGCTCAACATGATAATAATGAATAATAGCATGGCATGCACTATTTAAGCCATACACTGGTTGTGTATGAGCACAATTATATGCCCATTGAAAAAGACTGTTTAGATATGGTCTTTACAACCCAAAAGTTATGACATTACATGTTAAACAATAAGACCATGGTTATTTTCAAAGTAGATCTGCTCAAGTATATACTATCTAAAATAGATTTACAAAGCCACATGGCCAAGTGAATCATGTTTCTCAGTGAGTTTGAGATATAATATGTCAATTAGAAGGCCATCAAGGAATAAGTTCTTGCAAATCAGCTTGTTAAAACTCCTTTTGTAGATAGAGAACCTCTAACATACATATATGCACTAAATTATGCTCTCCCTACTAATTATACTATTTTTTTCTAATTTAGTCTAATTTCTATATGTCCTAGCCAAAATAACTAATTAACTAATAACCCCCATCCCATTCTTATATTACATAAACCTTTATCCCATCCTAAAACTAATTAATTCTCTCATTAAACCCCTAATAAGACCTATTCTCTACTAACCTACCCCCTAAATCAACTAGCCAATTTAAAATTCCAAAATAATCTACCCACCCACCACCCTATCCTAGCCTCTCCTAAAACCCTAAACCCTATGGGGATATTTCTAGAATTGGAGGACTCTATAAATCTTCCCCAATCTAGCCCCCTTCTCTAGAATTCTCTAACTCTAGAGATTTCCATGGAATTTAAAATTATATGGAAATTTCCTAGACCTTGATATCAATGGCCCAAGTTTAAATTTGGACCATTGATCTTTCCATCCTTTCCTATAAAACCAAGCTCTCCCTCCACCCTCAAAATAATTGGAAAATCATCTATCAAGCCATCAAGCTCTCATATTTCTAACTCTCATTGCATCCATAATAGCCTTCTAGCTCTCATCCAAGCCATTATCTACTTCATGCAAACATTGGAAGCCATCATCGAGAGTTCATTAAGCAATTCAACAATTCAAGTTTTGACATCAAATAATTCAAGTGCAAATCCTAGAATGGAGTTCTAGGGAGGTAAAAATGATGATAAGCATGTGTTATTCATTCTAATTTTTCTTCTTTATCCATTCTTATTGGTGCTATTAAGTTTTAGGTTTTATTGTTAGTTTTGATAATATTGCTTGAACTTGAAATTTGGTGCACAATTCCGATTCCCAAACGAGTCCATTATGGCCATCATTGAAACACCTCTTAAGTAGCCCTGGAAGTTGTATTTTGATGGATCATTTATAGCACATGGATCAGAGGCAAGCTTATTATTTATTACACTGCAAGGGGATCTTATCCCTAAATCATTTTATATCAACTTTCCTTGTAGCAACAACATGGCCAAATATGAATCCCTCATTACAGGGCTTTTCCAAGTAGTATAATGGAATGTTTAGCATCTCAAGGTTTATGGTGATTCTCAATTAATCATCAATCAAGTTATACACCATTTTCAAACCAAAGATGATAAGTTGGTGCCATACAAGGCCATGGTTGACACTTTTAAAAAGTAGATTTCTAATGTATAGTTTGAACACATACCAAGGGTAGTAACATAATAGTGGATTCCATAGCCACCATTGTCTCTTTCATCGGTCATCTAAACAAGGCTAAAAAATATTAATTCCTCATTAAAAATCTTCTAGTGCCAGCCCATGAACCTTCAACTGTCATAATGATCTATGATATTATTAGTCCCAACTCTATATGGTATTCATACCTTTATACTTACCTTCATGACCACATTATGCCACCTAAGCTATCTCACAAACAACAAAAGGCCTTTATCAAACAAGCTACATTTGGACCAACCCTTTACCGTTGTAGCTTTGATGGAAATCTGCTTCATTATTTAACTTTAGTAGAATCAACATTAGCATTACGGGAAGTTTATGAAGGAGTATGTGGAACCCACACAAGCGGGGCTATCATAGCCAAAAAGCTCCTATGTATCAGGTATTATTGGCCAACTATAAAAGTAGATGCAACTGTGTATGTTAAAAATTGTAATAAATGTCAATGGCATACCAATTTGATCCATGCACTAGATAAGACACTAGAACTAATGCTTACCCCATGTCTGTTTGCTATATGGAGCCTCGATCTCATTGGGAAGATAAATCCAACCTCCTCTAATGGCCATAAACACATCCTTACCACTACCAAATATTTTACTAAGTGGATTGAAGTTATACCCCTCACTTACGTGACTGGAAAGCAAATTTCCAAATTCATCTTTAACCATCTCATTTTTTGTTATGGTATCTCATCCAACATTATATCTAATAATGGCAGATTATTTAAGAACAAAGATGTCAAATCACTGTGTATTGTGTGCAAAATTACTCAACATTTTTCTACGACATATTACCCACAAGGTAATATCCAAGCAGAAGCATCCAACAAAACCATTATCAACATCCTTAAAAATATTATCAATTGTGTTGGCCATGATTGACACCTCCAAGTATTTTGTGCCCTCTGGGCATACCATACCAATTATCATACCCCAATAGGAGCCACTCCATATTCCCTAGTTTATGGCACTAAGGTCATTCTTCACATTGAGGTCAAGTTAACTTCTTTGTGCATCTCTTTGAAACATGTTCTAGATGATGAATTTTACCGAGTAGATCACCTACAAGAGCTAGAGTTACTTGATGAAAAATACATGGCCACAATCAATAGCCTACAAGCATACCATAATAGACTCCATGACCACTATAATCATCAGGTCAAAAATAGATAATTTGAGTTTGGTGATCTTATACTCAAATAAAACCAATAGAATACCATGACTGAGAAGAAACACAAGGCTAAGTTCAAACCCAACTAGATAGTCCCATACATCATTATTGCAAATTATGGTGTTAGAGCATACAAGCTTGCTACACTAGATGGGACGGAACTTGATGCACCCATAAACATTATACACCTCAAGCATTACTTCACTTGAGAGACTACAAGCATTGTCTATGGGCCCATTTTAGTTATACCATACTATCGACATTCTTCTTTATACCATATTGTTTTACCATCTACCATTATACCATGTCTTTTCTATCAACCAAGTTGTTTTCAAACTCCTTACCTAACCCTTTGATCTTGGTTCCATTCTAATTGGTTCTATGGCCACTTTCAGCACAAAGATTCTGATCAAGTTTTAGCAGTTGATTTTGTATTCCTGATAGAGGCTATATTTTGGGGTAGTATGGCAGTGGTGTGGTAGTTACATCCTTCATTTTTTGTTTCATTTATACCAAGTGTTCCTAATTATAACTGCCTTTGGGAAAAGCAGAGTGCCAATGTCATGCTACTAATTATAACTACTTATGAGAAAATTAGTATCATTTACCTATATCATTATTTCCTAATTATAACCACCTATGAGAAAATTAGGAACAACACATGTTTATCATGCCTTGAAGTACCGCCTTACTATGCCTATGTCATATTGTGTCATTTGCCTACTTTGCCTAGTTTATGACTTTGCTACTACTTAGTTAGATTCCTCCACTGTAAGGCAAAACTATAGTAACTTGAGGTCCCATCCTAGGACTATGTAGGTAGTGCTTGATTCACATTAAGATAGGCTCAATCACCTTTTGCCACACTCTCGACAATTTATGAATAACATTTACCATGCTTTCATCATTTTGTGAGCCACTCCAAGTTTTAATGCTATCACCATTTTATGAGCTTGACCTATTTAGTGTCTTGTCATTCTCCATCAAGTTGAGATTCTATGAAAATTCCAAAAATATTTGTAAAAATATTTATAAAATCCCAATAATATTCCTCATCAACCACTTCTTTGCCTTAAGGATTCTAGGATCCCTAGTTATATCATAATAAACCACTTGTTATTTAGTTTCCCCATCCCTATTGGCCTCACTTCCTACACTCTCACCATTTAGTGATGGATTTTTTAAAGCGTTGGGTAGGTAATTACATATCTTGGTTCATGAGTGTGAACAAGAGTTTTCTACCATGTTTTTGATTTTTAGATTGAACACCTCAAGTTTAATTATGTCTTCCTTGAATCACCTTCACCAATTGTGTTTTGTGTTTTGTGAGTGTTTTAAAAGCATGGAGTGATTCTCACTTCAGTATTTATGCATTATTTTTATGTCTTACTTACACAGATCTTAGGAGTAAAAATCTTGTAAGGCCATTCTAGTTTGGTACCAGCTAGTGCGGTGGAAATTTTCTTATAATTGAATGTATATGTCTTGTTTGATATTCTTTTGTGTTGGGAGTTGGTATGTGGATTAGTACGCTTGTATTTATATAAACTTGAGAAGAAGAGTCACCTCTCTTAGCTAGTTTAGAGGTGAGTTGTTATGATTTCACTCTCTTCTTACATCATTTTAAGATTCATATATTTAAGGTGTTGATATAGAGTTTCCTTTGGTGGAAGACTTGTTTTTGAATTATTGCTTGATCTTATTCCCTTCAATTTGTGGGATAGTGTTTCTATTTCTTGTTGATGCATCCTTGTGGTTCATATTTTCTTCCTATTTGTAGAAGTAGTTTATGATACTACACTTGCAAGATGGTAAGTGATAGTGATTTGGCAACTTGGATTGCGTTATTTCTTCTACCATATGTGGGTATGTAGGAAATTCTGATTTATGAGATACTAGTTCTCTACTTTCTAATTGTGGATTTTTAGAGTCATTATTTAACTTATAGACTTGATCACAAGGAGTGGCTAACAATGAATTTATGTTATAGTTTATTATAGTTATTAAATACATTTGTTAGATTGATATTATCTTGAAGAGTACTATGTGTACCATTTTATCGAGAGCAAGTAAGGTATAAGATGTGTAGCACATCTTGAAAGCCTGAGGGTTGATATAAACTTTTTAATTATTGTATAAATAAGGAACATTATCTCGCTTATAAGTTATTAAGGATGACATAATCCTTAGCCTTTGTATGTTACATTAGTTATGATATTATTTATTTTTACTATGAATATAACATTATAGATTAAGTTACATGATATGACACTAGTTTTGATTGAATATCAACAAATTAATTCAATCTTGGGATGATTGTATGATTTGTATTGTGTGTATGTTAGTGCATATGGGATATTTTAACATATAGTTTTGTTTTTTATTATCTATTAAAATAAATTTGTGAACCTTATGCACTTTTTAAAGATCATCCGGTTATGGAGACCTGAGGGATGATTGGTGAGATAAGAATGTGAGTTCTAGGTGATAGGGCGGTATCCTACTTAGCCTCACATTGACTTGGTTGATACTGAATTAGATCCAACAGATGAACTGGTCAAATATGGGACTTGTCAAACAGAACTTGTCAAATTCAATCGTATGATCATTTATTTTGAGTTTTTGTGATGAACTCATATGTCTGTTGTTGAGCTAATAGTGAAACTTTTACTGAGTTAGTTATTGGACTTTTTTTTATGGTTCTAGACCTCGGGGTAGTCATGATAGAACTAATCAGCATAAAGTGACTTTCATGAAACTTGTTTGCAGAATAAAAAATGTCATAGAGTAGGGTCTTGTGAAACCAATTATCTAAAAATAATGCTAATTAGGAAAACTCGTAGAAGTTTTTCAAGTAAATTTTACATTTAATTACATGATATGATAATTGATACTATGATTTTATGTTGTTAGATTTTGTTTGTTAATCAGAACATTGCTTGAGTGAGAGTCATTTGGATGATAACCAGTTTTAGGGGGAGGATGTCACATCTTAATTTCACCTTATAATTAATAAACTTTTAATCTGTTGATTAGTATGGTCATTATCTGATTACCATTGTTTTGATTTGAGCATTTTAACCATATACTAGTATGGGATAGTAGTATTGTTGATTAGTATATATTGCATGATAGTTATATTTTGATTATTCTATACATTGAGGATGTATAATTATTAGTTTTACATCATTGGTTTATGATGACTCAGACTAATTACTTAATTATTGTGAGGTGAATGTCAGATAGGTTATACCCTCAGGGTGTGACGAGGGAGAGCATTATCAAAAAGGGTCGACTAGATGGAACGATTGATAAAAATATCAATGAAAAATGCTAGTGACCCTACACACACACACCCTAAATTTTAAATGACAAACATAAATGTTAGTGCATGATTATGAATTATTGCCTATGATTATATTGTGTGCATGGAATTCATTTTATTATGCATTTGATTTCTTTAATATAATTGATTTGATTTTTGAATTTTAAGTCCAAAATTAAATATTAAGTGCTAATAGAAATAATTATTTTACAAATAAAATACGATTAATGATTTATTTTATCTTCTAGTTAAATAATTATTTCTCATTATTTTGAAAATTGCATGGAATTTGTGAAGATGCAATTTAAAGTAAAAAAAATAGAATTAGGCATGAATTTATTTTTAAATAATTTGAAAATTAGTTTTAAGAGTTAACTATGACTAGAAAGAAGGCTTAACTCTAGTTATTAAATTTAGAAGTTGAGTTTAGGCACCATGCAGGAATTTATTTTGAAAATTATAAAATTTAAGATGAGTTAACTATGATATGCATGGAATGAAAATAAAATTAGAAAATCTTCATGAAAAAGAGTGGGTGCAACTTTTGGGAAAGGATTATTTTCTATAAATAAAGCCCCTGTGAATCAACAAACAGAGAAGGCGAAAGAAGAAAGATACGAAAGAGAAAGAATTGGGTAAAGCCAGAGGGGAGGCAGATTCAAAGAGGTAGGTTCTATAATTAAATTCCTGAGATAAATTGATATGGTTTATATTTTCTATTTATGGATGGTTAAAATATAGGACTCTTAGTTTAAATTCTTGGTAGTAAATAAGTCTTTTAAAACCCAAGAATTTAACAAGAAAGATAGATGAGACAAGTTTATGATTAAAATGCCATCTTTAAATTGAAAAACTAGTTCAGTATAGTCACTGAGTCAATAGTGAAACATCATGTCCATAAATTGAAACACCATATTTTTAATAAGCCGATGAGAGTCATCTATAGTGAATCGTTGTAAAGTTGTGAATAGAATAATTAAAAACATGTTGTATATATTATTGTTACTTTGGAAAGAAATTAATAGCTGAGTACATTTTATAAAGCATCAGGGGTCTAATTCGTAATGCTAGTCCTAAATTGATAATGTCTAATCTCTATGATCAAATGTTGAGCGTATACAATAATTTGTTGAATATAAATATGAAATTGATGAGTTTTAAAAGAAATATTGGGTTGTGTTTTAATTAATCACTCCAAGCCAATAAATGAAGTCCCAGGGTAAATTGTAACGCTGAAGTGGCAATGCTGAGTCAATTAATGAAAATGTCTTATTTTGAATAACACTGAGTATTTTATTAGAATGTTAAGTGTTTAATATAAATGATCGAGTGATGTATATTTATCATTTTTTGAGTTTATATTATTTTCAACACATCGAGTCTCACATAAGTGAGAATACCTTTGTATATATTGAAACGCCCTCTTCTATGTAAGACACCCAGCTTCTTATATAATACACCCAGCATGTAATTATAAGGTACTGAGTATAGAATTTGATCTCGAATATAAAAACATGATCGCTGAATAATGAATGCTGAGTTTTCAATTTAAAATGCCTAGCCGGAATTTAAAAATCGTAAGATTTTAATATTGAATTAATTAGGTACTAACTTTAATTCGTTGTGCATGCTAAGTTTTAATGACACTAGTCTCCTTGTAAAAGCTGAGTTTTAAGAAAGAAATCACTGCATGCTCATTGCCCAGCTTTGTGAGTCGAATTTGTTGAAAATAAAAGTGTCTAGCCAATATACTACAATACCAAATTTAAAAGAGAATAGTGAGATTGCAAATCACTGTATATATATATGTCTTTTACATTGTTGTACATTTAAATAAGAGATGAATATTCAATTAAGAGACCAAAGTTGATTAATTAAAGGGCTGAAAATATATTTTTTAATTTACTGAGTCTTTAACTGAAACTTTGTCATACAATCAAATTCAAACAACATGCTAAATTTTAAATTAAAACCCCTGAGTTCATGAGAAAATAAACTGGGATTTATTTATTAAAAGCATGGAGTTTATTTTATGAATCGCAGAGTTTAGAAATGCTAAGTCTTGTTACAAAGAGCCCAACGATTAATTAGAAATTGGCAAGAAGCACTAAAAATATTAAACACTGAGTTTCATTAATCACTGAAGATAAAGATTTTAATTGCTAAGCATAATTGTGTAAAAATCTTGCAAAGCCAGCCTATAGTATAAAATGCCATGTTAGAAGTTGGATTGTTTGAGTTAATAATTAATCTTAAAATCGCTGAGTTATTTAAAGGAAATTATGTTTCTTCTTTAATGCAAGATCGAATGTTCGATGGAACTATAATTTTGCTTTAGATTCCATATCACAGATTGAATGAAAAAATTGGATTACCAGAGAAAATATCATTATTTATTTAGTGAGCATGAATATCAAGGTATCCTTTAATTTTAAGCATTGAGAATTTTTGAGTCATTTAATAGAATTTATGTTCGGTGGAACTTTAAGTTGCCTCAAAAAATTGTATTACGGTTTATCTAAAATGTAGCTCCAATGAATGAACGTAATTACTATGAGAACATGTTTAGGGATTAGATATTCTCTTTGTTTTGCCCTTGAGCTGAAAACAATAAATGGAATGCCCACTTTACTCGGTTCGGAAGAAAATAGTAAATCCGATAATTTGTTTGTCAACAACAATAATTATAACTTAACTTGAACAGTTGAACTTTCCCTATATGGATTGGTTATAGGAATGCTCAGATTTTGTGAGTAAAACTAGCAATATATATATATATATATATATATATATATATATATATATATATATATATATATATGCGTGCTTGTAATATAGGGTTTCAATGAATTATTATGAAATCATCTAAAAACCTTGATTGGTATAATAAACAAATGTTAGTATATTTATTCAGATACTAACAAAAAATTGTGTGTGGTACATCCGTGAGAGTATTAACATGTAAAAGTAATTAAATTGTTATATCATAAAACAATGTATTGTGATGTGTACCTCAAAATATGTTTTTATTTGATTGTTGTTGTGCCGTATAGTCTCGTACTTGCTTGTTTATATTAATTATAGTGTAAGATTGTCCATTCATGTTTGAGTAGGAAAATCATACACGATGAGCTATGACAGTATGAAATGTCATAGAGTTATACAATATGAAACGTACCCAGATGTTACATATTGTATTGGTTCTACCTAGACTCACACCTACATATTTATAGGTGTGATGGTTGTTACTTTGATAAATATGCTTAATAATAGTTAGAAGGATATAATAATTGCATGAATACACCATGTGAATACAAATGAATGTTAAGATAGAATTATATGCATTATATGGCTTGTTTGTTATAGTTATGTTTGCTTGAATATGATCATATCATTCCATGTTTATATGACTACTTTGTATGATTATTTATAGATAAACTAGTGGGTGTGCCCAAGAATACTAGACTAAGATAATATGGGTTGTCTTGAGGTGTAGTTGCTTGGATCTATTTGAAATAGTCTATAGATTATTATGTATTTTGTCCAAGTGGTATAGACAGTGGTCATTGTTTCTAGTTAGAATTGATTTGAAGGCAAGACTTATTCATGCGTATATGATTATGTGTATATCTTATTTTCTCCTTGTTTAACTTGTGATGTGATATTACTGTTAGGAGAATGTAATCTGTATGAGTCTTTGAGTTGCATATTATGACATATATATTGATGATACTAATAGGTAGTGAGACGGATTCCACTAGCCTAGGTAGTACCACCAATAGATATTTTGATCAAGTGGTATGTTATGAAATTGACCGATCTAATGATCGAATATTATTTAAAAACTTGGGCCTAAATAATGTTATATACATTGTCATTCATATGTTTGATTTTCATGATGTACGATATCATGTTAGAACAGATTTATTTATGGTACACTGCATGTTTTTAGAAATCTTACAACACATGGGGTACTAACACGTCTCACTAGATTTCTTGCACCATTATATCTATCTATTCACGAAGGGATGACCATTTTCTGATAGGATATTGTGTGAGGGATCGATGGTCCATGGTTGGTGTGGTAAAATGCTCGAAGAGCTTGGTGTGGTAAATCACTTGGATGATGCTCTCACTCCTTCATTGTAGTACTATTTAGAGACAACATTTGAGATTATCAGTGATACATGAGTCGGTTCAACTCGCTTCGAAGAGCTTGATATCTATTATTATATGAGGTCATATTCCTGAAGTAATGTAAGTGTATTATGTACTTGTATATTTGATTAGCAGATGTATTGTTAGACTAGCTATAGCTATACCCTATTGTATTTGGTTTTCGATAGAGTTGTATACGATTTATATGGTATGCAGTTATTGAATTTGAAGTACTATTGTTCTTTGTTATGGTTATCGTATATTGTATTATTTATTCTTTGGAATGCATGTTTAATTATTTAATAACAAAAAAAAAAAAAAACTACGTTTTCTAATGTGCAACTTGAGGGGTTGTTACATTGTATATTAAGAACAAAACTGTCTTTTAACATAACACTTCACCACATATTATTGACACAAGCGTCTTTCAACATGACCATTGAATTTAGAAAATGATATGGATGGATACAAAAATAATAACGTTTATTGGTATGTGAATGAATACCTTGAGGGTTAACATGAACATACTAGTAAATGTTGAATCATATGTGAAGACACACAAAAACACTATGAGCATAAAAGACACAATAACAATAATAGGTACGTGAAAAGAAAAAGAACACAGTTGTGGGTTCAGTTACATGCAACACATTTGTGGATAACATTTCATCCCTCCATTAATATACCAGTAAACATTGACTCATATGTGAAGGCACACAAAAAACACCATGAACATAGAAGACATAATAACAATAATAATAGTCATGTGAAAAGAAAAAGAACGTAACTATGGGTTCAGTTATAGGTAACAGAGCTATCGACGCTACAAGCTCTGTGAAAGGTTGCATCATGTAAAAATTTTGGTTTGGTTTCATGGCCGTTGGGAGGTGGTCGTTGAAAAAGTAAGCTGAATTAGTTGTTGCTGGTGCGCATGGCACCATTAACTTGCCACATTAATGGATAAAAGTTTGTCAAGCATCATTGAACATGGCACTTAATTGCATATTAATGACCCATGTGTTTTCCAACATGGCCCTTTGTTTTATATTAATGACCCATATTAACTTTGCATCATGTATTAGTGAACAAAAATTTAAGTCACAGCTAAAAAAATGTGTTCATTTCTAATTTATTATTGGTCAATTTTTTAAAAATAATTGATCCCTTCAGTCTTACCTACTGGTCACACCTATAAAATGACACAAAAGTGACATGTTGACGAAAAAATCATCTTGCAACTTCAGAGAACACCAAATTGTGTCACGCACGACCTATTTTGACTAAAAAATGTGATACAATCTAAATCCAAAATTTTAAGTTCAAAAGCACGACGAAAACAAATATAAGTAACTAACCATTAGAAAATCAAGCACAGGTCGCCGCCCTAGGAGGCAGACGCAGAGGGTCATCCTTGGGAAGCGTCACCAAGCAGGGGGTTCACATCAGGAATTTAAAGCATTCCAGCCATCTAGGTGAAGGCCAACTATCAGTGGGTTGCATAGGAATAATAACACTCGTCAGTGGACCAACATCGAACTTACATGAGAACTCCAACCACCCCCTGGGGGAGGGCGAGGTGAAAAGGGATCGACTTCTGCTTCCATGCCTCTTGGGAGGAGGTGGCGGTGGACTGCAGGGCGGGCCGTCTGACAGAACTCTGCTCATAGTGCAAGGGTCACTCCCCTAATGGTCGAGGAGCTCCTGCAAGTAGTGGAGGTCCAGTGAGTAAACCAATAAAAATGAAATTCCACAGGGCTCATGATTATAATAGCATTATTTCTGACTTTTCAAAGCTGAAAGAAGCAATAGAGGTTGGTCGATTAGAAAAATCCCTAAAAAGCACCTAATGCCAAGAGAAAGGCTCAGGGTGATAAGGTTGGAATAACAAATGTTGGCATGGAGTTTGAGTTGTGATTTGTCCAACTACATTACTTTGTAACCTTTTGTAATTATATTTTTTTGTTTAATATAATGTGAAACATTCCAATAGTAAAATTTTAAGCTTCGATGTAGCGTAATATAGACGATGTATGACCCTACAATGAAGAGTTCCAACAACTGATCCCATTCCCCCACAAAAAAAATGACCTTTTAAACTTCAATTTCGACATCTTCATGTAATTATAACAATTTCTAATTCTATAAAAAGTTAAATCTTATAAAATTTCATACATTGGAAGTCCAAATCCTACACTAAACACATGAAAATCCCATTGCGGTCTAGGAATTATTATAACACACACCCACACCCAAAAGAAAAAGAAAAAAAAACAAAACAAACAAACACTTGCGTCGAACCTTTTGGGAAGCATAATAACAGTCTGGAAAGAAAGAATGAGCTCCTCCCCTTGTAAGGGCGATGTACTCATTTCACATGACTTCAAGACATGTTAATATTATTTGTTAATGGGTGAACAAAGGGGTTAACAAATCGGGCAATCTCTTGAAGCAGTGACTCGGTGCTCTCAGCCTCCGGTTTGCGCGCATAGAAACCGTGGTCTTCTTCCTCGAAGCTCACCATTCTAACCTCCTTGCCGCACGATTTCAAGGCTCGGTAATAATGTGTCTGTCTGTCTCTCATTATATCCCGCCCGCCAACAACCAGCAACGTCGGAGGCAACGTCGCCCTGAACAGCTCTGACGACTGCGACGCCAACGGATTCGAGAAGGCATGGTCTCTGTTGGCTCCCACGGGCAACGACATCCGCCGAAACATGTCACTCGCCTTCGATGCCTCGGGTGACTCCGCCTCCGAAGCGGTGCGCTCTTCTCCGGTAAACGATGGCTGCACCATCACCAACCCTCTTATTTGCGCACAACCGGCCTCCCTTATCCCCAAATGATGCACGATATTTCCCCCGGCGCTGTCGCCAATGAGAAAAACCTTGGACAGATCGGCTTGGTCGTGGAGCCACGGATCTGCTGCCCCTCCTCCGGAAAGGAGCCACGAAAGGGCAGCGGAGCAGTCGTCGTAGGCAGCGGGGAGGCGGTGTTCGGGAGCCAGCCTGTAATTGACGGACACCACCACCGCCCCTGTAGCGGCAGCCATGCTTATACAAAAGGTGTGAAACTCCTGCCAAGATGCAGAGCCTGTGCAAAAACCCCCGCCGTGGAAATAGAGGCAAACGGGCAGGCGTTGTCGATTGGCGATTATGACGTTTAGAGGACAGTAAATGCGTACCCAGAGTCCCAGATGGTTGTCCAGCACTGCATCCTTGGAGGCTATCCCTTTATCCTCCGCTAACAAAGCTTGTGGAGATGGCGGAATCGATAGATGTGGGGGCTCGTGTCGATCAAAGGATCCATCACTGAACAATTTGAGTCCTGGGAGCTCTGCAATAACAGCGAGATGGGGATTCGAGGTCTGCATCGTGGCTGTGGGTATTCACGTCAACAGTGTAGCTATATCATCATATATGACCTAAGCATGCGTTGGCCCGCTTTTGTTGGAGCGTTGGTCCGACGCAATTGCCTTATCTGTAGAATAATTTTTTTATTGTTTTAATTTACAATTAATTAAAAAGAAAATATATAGATGGATATTAGAAAAAAGTGGCCCGCTGGTATGTTACATGTGAGGAATTTGTGTTCATCTTTTATTTATTTATTTTAAGTATTTATGAAGAGGAAGGGAAGGGGATTAGTTATTGGATTGGTCAATTGTCGTTAGTTTAATTATAACTCCTTTGTTTTGTTATAATATATTAAAAGTTATTTTGTTATATATTATGATTTATATAATTTTTGTAAAAATTATTTAAATTTTTTATAATTATTTAAATAATATTAAAAATGTAATTTTTTATATAAAATTATTGATATATATTTAAAATAGATTTATATTACAATTAATAATAAAATGTACATTATTTTATAATTTTTTTTTTTTTTTTTATTAATACGATTTTTTTTTTTCAAATAGAATACATTTTCTAATTTACGTCATTTCCTAATATTTTCAAGGTTTAAACATTTTAAAAACACTAACCTCAATAAATATTTTGAGCTCCTAAAATTCATTTTTTAACCTTTAATTGTAAAATACATAAGATAAAATAAACGTCTGAGGTACGATAATACTATAACTAGTATACTTCAATTTTATTATATCTTATTTGATTAAAAATTCAAACATTTGGCTCCGAATTGAATGCAAATATAAGTCTAAGCCTCCCCATTCCCAGACAATTCAAAATTCAAAATATCTTCTATAAATCAAACAAAATTGTAGAACAATAAATGTTTGATTTGTAGAGTGTTAGCGTCAAATTAAACTGCAAGCAAACTTCAACATTCTAACAACATTAACATATTCAGCAAATCACGTTCTAGGTTAGATGTTTGTAGTTTTCCACTAACACATCAATAAATGTTAATTATTTTTCTATCGAACCAAAAAAAAAATTGAATTCAAGTTTATGTGTTATTCATTCACAATTATAAATATTTCAAATGTAGACTGGCATAATTGTTGTTCATATGTTCTTCATTCACTCTAATGTATTATTTATATATGCAACACATTTCTCTCAAGTTGAACTTGGGATAGAAGACGTGTGGCTCATCAATGTGAAAGCCAACACCATTTTCCACATGGCTAGTTGGATTTTTCTCCATTACTGTGACAAATTAATATTGCCCTATGCACCACCAATAAACATTCTTGGTTATTTATATTTTCGCATAGATTATATGGTTATTGTACCTTTTATGCTCATGTTTTTTGTTGTGTGTCTTATACGTCCCGGGTTTTTTGTGTGTTTTTTTTGTTCAATTTTTTTATGTGCCTTCACATATGAGTAAACGTTTACTAGTATGTTAAAAGAGTGATGAAACATTACACTGACAAACATCTCTCCTTATCTTTTCACAAATCTACTCTCCTCAAACGACCATGGAACCTAGCCAAAAGTTCTCAACCATGCAACGTTTCATAAAGAATTTTTTATTGACAGAATGGAGGGATGAAAGTTATTGTTATTGTGTCTTCTATGTTCATGGATTTTTTTGCATGCCTTCACATCTGAGTAAACATTTATTGGTATGTTAATGGAGTGATGAAACATTACACAGAGGTGTGTTGCATGTAAATAAACCCATAATGGGCCTTCACATTTGATTCATCATTTAATGGTATGTTCATGGTGGTCGTCAAGGTATTCATTTACATACCAATGAATGTTATTATTTGAAGACTGAATAGTCACTAGTGTGTGGATGGAAGCCCTAAAGGTTATTCACTACAAAGAACATTGAAAGTCACCCTACAATAGTGGATAGTGTTTACAAACTCTTTATTTACATAGTGCATTTCAATACTCTTAGTAGTCAACAACCATATTTTTTTTTAATGTTAGAGAGATGAAATGTCACTTGTCTTGAACAACATGTAAATATTTAATGTGTTACTGAACATTTACATGTATGTAGATGGAATACCTAACAAATTTCATTCACATACGAGTAAAGATAATTGGTTCTTTATCAAAAATTATACTTTCATTCCCATTACAATAAATATTGACTCAAATATATCAAACCAAACTCTTTTAAGAATTATTGTTACTGTGTTATTCATATGTTCCTCTCAATTAATATTATTATGTTATTCATTCACATTTTATAAGTTACAAATATTCTTTGACATAAGTGTTGTTGACATATTACTAAACATTTTATGCTATGGATGGAAGCCCTGAAAGATTTCATCCATGTACAAATAACATATTATTTTTGTATCAAAATTTAGACATTTCTGAATTAATGCATCTATGTTTCTTCTGTCTACAACGCATATATATTTCTCTCCTTGCAACATTTATATTGTATAATTGTTGACAAGTAAGGCCATTGTTTGTTGCTCCCTCTTTCATCCAATTGTTATGTTGTGGAGCCTATTTCCACATTACAATATATTTCATATATTGTACATTAAAATGTACTGTACACTCTTAATGTAATCTTACCAAGGTTCGGGGGCGATAGCCCCCGAAATTTTTTTCTGGACCCCTTTTTTCTGGGAGTATAGATACGTGGTTTATCTATACTTGTATATGTGTGGTGTCATCACCCATGATTAATGGGGAACTATTATGGGTTGATTTGGCCCATGGTTTTGGTACCCATTTTTTTCTAGAACCACTATGTTGGTTATCTATTGATGTAATTATATATAGATAGACATACAATAGGTAATATATCGAAAGAACTGAGTTTAAGAAGGTGAACAGAGTCTGTGAATTCAAGTGTGAATTCGAGAGAGTTTGTTGAGTGCAGTTCTAAACAATATTTTTATATTGTAATTGTGAGAAGACTGATATGAGAGTGGATTGTACTTTTGTTGGCTTGTAATAAGATCTAAGTGAGTGTTTCTCGGTAGATGTAGCCCACATTAGGTGAACCACGTTAAAACCTTTCTTCTTATTGTACATTTTAATTTCTATTATTTATGTATATCTATTCATAGCTCTTGTTATTATGATTCTGTGAAATTATTCTGCATTAATTTTTGATTTATTCCTAGCACCAATCTGGTGGGCTCACCTAGGAACATAGACTTAAACCACCAGGTTTAAAATTTTAACCAATAATAATTTTCAAATAAGCACATTATTTTAGCCATGGCGTAATTTTTTGTGAATTCAAGCACGATGCAATATTACTATGGATCATTAATATGAAACCAAGTGTCATTTTGGAGGACAAGTGTGTCTGCAACACTTAACATTTACTGGTATGTAAATGAAAGCCACAAAGATTTTTTTTCGCATACCGGTAAATGTTAATGTCTTTGTATCAAAATTAACAATGTCATTAACATACTAGTAAATTTGGAGTCAGATGTATCAAACAAAATCCTTCTCTCAAATCATTTTATTTTCCTTGTCATATGTTCATGTGATTTCTTGTAGTTGTGTTATTCATTCATAGTTTCAATATTACAAATATTCTTTCCCATAGTTGTTATTCCTATGTTTTCCATTATATTATCAATTACTTATATGTAGTTCAACATGAGGAATGCAAAGAAAAGGATTTAGTTTGTCAAAAGACGACCACATGCAATAATGAATAATAACAAAGTCAACATTCTTGAAGATGTTAATGTATATGTTAACGAAGTTGAGAAACCCACTACAAAGTTGATAGACCAAACCCTTCCTAAAGATGTTGATGTAGATTTTAATTAAGTTGAGAAACCCTTTATAAAGTAGACATACCAACCCCTGCCAACCAAGCAGAGAAGGAATCCAACATAAATGTTACTACCAATACCCACATGTCACTGAAGTTCGAGTGGATAGCAGAAGATATGGAAAGTGTAATGAGAGATGTGGCTGATAATTTTTACTCCATATACACTGCAACGATAAAGTGGGGAATGAAACTAAATACTTTGTTGAATTAGCTTAAAATAATCAAAACTAATAACAAGAAAGGGCCCCCCACTATTTTATCAACTAAAAAAGAAAGTAAGATAGTGCAATGGTGCAAGGACTTAGTTGACATGGGGCATGGGTTGGACATCTCGTATTTGAAGGCACACATTACCCACATATGTGAAGGCAAACCCAACCCTTTCAATGATGGTGTCTCTAGTAAGTCATGATGTAAAGGCTTTTAAAAATAGGCACCCTGATTTGTCTATGAGAACAACAGAAAGATTGGACAAAGATATGGTTGTCATGTTAAGGTTGTCCATTATGTCCATTTTTAATGATAAGTTGAGAACATTGCATGCCAAAAATAATTATGGGCCATAAAAAATTTGGAATTGCGATGAGATAGGGGTACAAACTAGAAGGAACTGTGGGATGCAAGTCATTACCAAGAAAGGGGCAAGGAGTGTGCCATCGATAATGTCAAAGAGCAGAGAATGGATCACTATTTTAACATGTGTGAGTGCAAATAGGTAGAATATCCCAGGGTTATACCTCTTCAAAGTGAAAATGAAATTTCATAATTTCATTTTTGGATGTGAACTAGGTGCATGTGTGGCTACCAAGCCCATGCATGGATGACAAAATAACTGTTTATGAACTAGTTGCATCATTTCTTGATTTTTGTACTAAGAGGAGTTTCACCTACTAATAGACAACTCATTTTTTATGGGCACGATAACCATGTCACACTTTCAACGATTGAAGAGACTAGAGCATTAGGGATAGATCCACTTACATTGCCTGCACATACTAAACACAAATTGTAGCCATTAGATGTAAGTGTGTTTGGTCTATTTGAGGACTACTTTAGGAGTGAGAGGTTGTCATGGATGAATACACATCATGGTTACAAGATAAAGAGACATGAATTGGCTACTTTATGTAGCTTAACTATGAATATGACACTAACTCCTAAAAATAGAATTTTTGGATTTTGATAGACATGTAGTTGTACCCTTAACTAGGAGGCACTAGCTAATGACCTAAATCTAAGTGATACATTCAATGTCAAGGAGGATGAAGTTAGTGTTGAAAAAAATATAATAAGGTTGGTAGGCCTAAATGAGGAAGACTTTGAAGCTAATATGAAGAAGATGGAGTAAATGAAGGAAGATAATGTTGTCTGAGGTGAAGAAGGTGAAGCAACAAATGTAGGAAATATTGCCAATGTATAAAGTGTTAAACATGAAACAACGCATGAAAATGAAAATGTAGTAAATTTTGAAGATGTTAATAGTGAAGAGGCTTTGAATGTCCATTGTGTATAGACATAATATTTTTAAACTTGATTTTTTGACACTCTCTCTCTTGTAGGAACCTATCAATTTTCATTCTCTCTAACTGCACACTTTAAAGGGTTAACTGAAAAAGGGGTAGGTAGACCATTGGTGTTTCATAAGATTATTTTTTAATAATATCATTCATACTATTTATCTAGCTTCTTTAGAGTGTTTATCCATTTACCTCCTATGTTGTCCCCCTAAAATCCTAAAATCTTAAAATATGGCCAAGTCTAAAATACTAAAATCTTGAATTATGGCTAAGTCTTGTGATCATAGGAATCCAAGAAGGCAGGTTAGTATAGTGTTAGTTTAAGAGAATAAAACTCAAATGAAACACACTAACACTTACACTTATATCCTATAACTTAGGGAGAACTAGTAACAAAAGCTAGATGAAAGCACAACTAAAACATAAAAGACATAAATATTTGGCCTTACTTGGGAGCTCCAAATGCTTTGTTGAGTGGCTTGCTTGGCTTGTGCTTCAATAAGTCTTTGGAAAATGAATTTTTTTAGATCCTTCTTTCCTTGGCACCATGGCTTGTGATGTGGCTTGGCTTAATATTTTGGCATTATAACATTACTTGCAACAAAATAGCTTATGTCTCTCTCCAAATTTGTATTATAACTTTGGCTTATGAGAGCTTAAAAATGAAGAGGCATGGCAATGTATATATATCCTAAGGATTTAAATCTCACTCAAGGTGATTTAGGGTGGAGTTAAGGCTTAGAATGGGTTCAAAATAAACCTAAGTGAGTCAAATCTAACCCCAGTAGAGTTAATAGTTGTCAAGTAATTATGATTTGCAATTACTATGCATGGTTCTCTAAAATAGATATTTTAGGATATTTTCAAAGAGTTTGACAACTTGTTGGGTTTTTATTCTCTTAATCACGTTTTATTTAGAAATTAGCCCCAACAAGCTTGCACGTTAGCCTTTCATGCAAGACTAAGGTCTTGCATACTCACCTGAAGCATGCAACAAGAGACCAATTCTCATGGGTTATGTTTCTCAATAACATGCTAGTCATCTACTTGAGTTTATTCATATATCTAATTAGAAATTACACAAAAAAAAATACACTACTATAGACCTTGACTCATTAATCACAACAACCAAGAACACAACATAAATGCCATGAAGTTTAAAGGATTGTCTACATAAACTCGTAGAATACATGTTCTATAAATCCCATTATGAGAGATAAGCAACATAATTAGTCAATTCAATCCACTATTCATACTCAAATATTAAATTAATAGAAACACACAACACCTGAATTGATTGTAATATCTGTAAGTCTATATTATATAATCACAATATTCTATCCATTATCAGTCACCATACATGATTCCATATAGGGGTATTTATACTTATTTTTTTCTGACCAAGTAGTTACAACATAAATGACAATATGGGTGATTGGACAATGAACTCTTAGTAGACTGAGAGTCATGGCAATCTTACAATTATTCTCTCCTAAGGACCCAGACATTTGCACCCCCTACATTCTTGTTCGATGTTAGATCCTTGTTGTAAAATATCCTCCTTTTCACGAGCTGGTGTGAAACTCATGATGGTTAAAGTCTAGATGGTCCTTGAGAATCATTCCTCAACTGTCTATCCCTTTTGATGTGCTCCCCAAGTATTTCATTGTTGTTCCTAGTCCTATGATCTCAGGTTCTTTATAATTATGTTTCATCTTTGATTGAGTCTTCTTGTGCTGATAACTTCCACACCCTTGTCCTTTTTCACCTCACGGTAACAAATTTCACGCCACCACTTTCATTAATGAGTTTGGGAAAGTTGAGTGGATTTTTAATGGTTTCAGAAATGGGGTTTTACTTGTCCTTTGATTCTTTCAATGGGTAATGATTTTGGAAGGTTATAATTTTATTTTATGAGGGTTTTACCTGATGGGAATATTTGTTTTCGTTTCAAGTTCCTTTTTATTATTAGCTGTTCCTTTTTATTAGCTAATAAGGTAACGCTAATGTTGATTTGTAGAAAGCATATTTTTATATTTGGAAGTAGATTTTTTATTTAAATATTTTTTAGGTAGTGTTAAAGATTGAATAGTGGATTGGCATGGAGTGAATCGGGTGATTGTATTTCGTTTAATTTTTCTCCAATTCTTTTGGTAATAGCGAAATGTGCTAGCTATTTAGCGAGATAGATGGAGGATGTGTGTCAAGAAAGAGCATGTGAGGGACGACAAACAGAGGGCAATTGCGTTTTTTTAGGCAGCAACGCATCTGGTGTGAAGCTATGCAAGAAAGGCTTTAATTTTTGCTTGTGTTTGTTGACAACCTATGGACCCTCAGAATCATCATAGTCGTAAGGTCGAAACCATTGTTCTTGTTCCCTTTCTTTATTATGGCATGCGATAAGCTAAAGACGACATTGTATTTTAGAAAGTAATGTTCTCGTGTTTTTTTTTTAGGGTTTATGTTCATAAAGCATGTCACGATGTGTGTTTTGTTAAAGGTTATTCAAGATTTTTGCAGTCAGGGAAGAATTTAATTTATTCATAGATCCATCCAAAAAATCTTTTTGAGGAGAACATTCAATGGCCGAATGGGATCTAACAAGGAAACTAGGATGAACAACATTTCGAGAAGCCTCAGTAAGACCTATAGGAATGGCGATCCCAAAAGCTTGAATGTTGATCGGTGGAGATCTTTAGCGGGTTTAAGAAGCCTCTGTAATGTCCCTTATCACGACCTTCTAAATACCTATAAACCTTAGTATTAACAACATGATCCTCAGACACCAGAGCCAAAGTGACTACTAGAATCCATCTTCATCATTGTCATCAATGCCATCCAAATCCTCAAATGCCAACACAATAGAGACTAGTCCAGATAACCCTCTTTCAAAAACCCTGTGCAAGGAACCGTTGTTTGTGGGTCACTTCTCAGAGTCCATTTTAAGGAAATAAAAGTATGCTTTATGTTCTATTAATGTCTTCAATCTTATATACATAAAATTGTAATCTAATTTTTTTGAAATTAAGGTTTTTTAACTAATTTTCAGAGGGTTTCTATTTTTTCTTTATTGTGAGCATTTTACACTATACAATGGATTTTGTCCAGTAAAAAATCTCACCTAGTTTGTGGAGTAGGAAATAAAGAGACGAATCAAACATGCATGGAACAAGCGCTGCATCATATTTGTCATTGCAATCATGTAGACAGTGCTCTGCATGATGAAACATTTTAAAACCCTCATTTGGGTTGTATATTGACAATGGCCATTTACTTTTTAGTTGAACAAATTGAAACCCAAAAAATAGATTTGATGTGGACAGAGACACAGTGGCAACGACCCCTGTATTACATGAATAAAATGCAGAGCAAGCTAACACCCATATGTACCAAATAATATAGAGTTCTTAAATATGCCATCATATTTGAATTTTATAAGTTTAAAGTCTAATAATACTTACCTTAACATTAAAATTTTCATATAATTCACTCAAACTACAATTTAATAAATTATTATAATGATATTTATGATATTCAAAGTTCTTTTAAATTATTTTTAAATTTATAAATTCAAAAATATAACATTTAAACATTCAAATAATTTGAATAATATTCATAAATTTAAGACCTTTTCAATAAAAGCGATTAGAGTCTGTACATTAGATACTATAATTAAAGTGGAGGTCGATGTCATCAAACTTGATGATAGGAGCCTTTTTTCACGTATTATTAAAGAAATTTAGAATGTTTGTCAACAACAGTAATTATAACTTAACTTGAACAGTTGAACTTTCCCTATATGGATTGGTTATAGGAATGCTCGGATTTTGTGAGTAAAACTATATGTGTGTGTGTGTGTGTGTGTGTGTGTGTGTGTGTGTGTGTGTGCACGCGCACTTGTAATATAGGGTTTCAATGAATTATTATGAAATCATCTAAAAACCTTGATTGGTATAATAAACAAATGTTAGTATATTTATTCAGATACTAACAAAAAATTGTGTGTGGTACATCCATGAGAGTATTAACATGTAAAAGTAATTAAATTGTTATATCATAAAACAATGTATTGTGATGTGTACCTCAAAATATGTTTTTATTTGATTGTTGTGCCGTATAGTCTCGTACTTGCTTGTTTATATTAATTATAGTGTAAGATTGTGCATTCATGTTTGAGTAGAAAAATCATACACGATGAGCTATGACAGTATGAAATGTCATAGAGTTATACAATATGAAACGTACCCAGATGGTACATATTGTATTGGTTCTACCTAGACTCACACCTACATATTTATAGGTGTGATGGTTGTTACTTTGATAAATATGCTTAATAATAGTTAGAAGGATATAATAATTGCATGAATACACCCTGTGAATACAAATGAATGTTAAGATAGAATTATATGCATTATATGGCTTGTTTGTTATAGTTATGTTTGCTTGAATATGATCATATGATTCCATGTTTATATGACTACTTTGTATGATTATTTATAGATAAACTAGTAGGTGTGCCCAAGAATACTAGACTAAGATAATATGGGTTGTCTTGAGGTGTAGTTGCTTGGATCTATTTGAAATAGTCTATAGATTATTATGTATTTTGTCCAAGTGGTATAGACAGTGGTTATTGTTTCTAGTTAGAATTGATTTGAAGGCAAGACTCATTCATGCGTATATGATTATGTGTATATCTTATTTTCTCCTTGTTTAACTTGTGATGTGATATTACTGTTAGGAGAATGTAATCTGTATGAGTCTTTGAGTTGCATATTATGACATATATATTGATGATACTAATAGGTAGTGAGACAGATTCCACTAGCCTAGGTAGTACCACCAATAGATATTTTGATCAAGTGGTATGTTATGAAATTGACCGATCTAATGATCGAATATTATTTAAAAATTTGGGCCTAAATAATGTTATATACATTGTCATTCATATGTTTGATTTTCATGATGTACGATATCATGTTAGAACGGATTTATTTATGGTACACTGCATGTTTTTAGAAATCTTACAGCACATGGGGTACTAACATGTCTCACTAGATTTCTTGCACCATTCTATCTACCTATTCACGAAGGGATGAATAGGATATTGTGTGAGGGATCGATGGTCCATGGTTGGTGTGGTATAATGCTCGAAGAGCTTGGTGTGGTAAATCACTTGGATGATGCTCTCACTCCTTCATTGTAGTACTATTTAGAGACAACATTTGAGATTATCAGTGATACATGAGTCGGTTCAACTCGCTTCGAAGAGCTTGATATCTATTATTATATGAGGTCATATTCCTGAAGTAATGTAAGTGTATTATGTACTTGTATATTTGATTAGCAGATGTATTGTTAGACTAGCTATAGTTGTACCCTATTGTATTTGGTTTTCGATAGAGTTGTATACGATTTATATGGTATGCAGTTATTGAATTTGAAGTACTATTGTTGTTTGTTATGGTTATCATATATTGTATTATTTATTCTTTGGAATGCATGTTTAATTATTTAATAACAAAAAAAAGATACTACATTTTCTAATGTGCAACTTGAGGGGTTGTTACATTGTATATTAAGAACACAACTGTCTTTTAACATGACACTTCACCACATATTATTGACACAAGCGTCTTTCAACATGACCATTGAATTTAGAAAATGATATGGATGGATACAAAAATAATAACGTTTATTGGTATGTGAATGAATACCTTGAGGGTTAACATGAACATACTAGTAAATGTTGAATCATATGTGAAGACACACAAAAACACTATGAGCATAAAAGACACAATAACAATAATAGGTACGTGAAAAGAAAAAGAACACAGTTGTGGGTTTAGTTACATGCAACACATTTGTGGATAACATTTCATCCCTCCATTAATATACCAGTAAACATTGACTCATATGTGAAGGCACAAAAAAAACACCATGAACATAGAAGACATAATAACAATAATAATAGTCATGTGAAAAGAAAAAGAACGTAACTATGGGTTCAGTTATAGGTAACAGAGCTATCGACGCTACAAGCTCTGTGAAAGGTTGCATCATGTAAAAATTTTGGTTTGGTTTCATGGCCGTTGGGAGGTGGTCGTTGAAAAAGTAAGCTGAATTAGTTGTTGTTGGTGCAAATGGCACCATTAACTTGCCACATTAATGGATAAAAGTTTGTCAAGCATCATTGAACATGGCACTTAATTGCATATTAATGACCCATGTGTTTTCCAACATGGCCCTTTGTTTTATATTAATGACCCATATTAACTTTGCATCATGTATTAGTGAACAAAAATTTAAGTCACAGCTAAAAAAATGTGTTCATTTCTAATTTATTATTGGTCAATTTTTTAAAAATAATTGATCCCTTCAGTCTTACCTACTGGTCACACCTATAAAATGACACAAAAGTGACATGTTGATGAAAAAATCATCTTGCAACTTCAGATAACACCAAATTGTGTCATGCACGACCTATTTTGACTAAAAAATGTGATACAATCTAAATCCAAAATTTTAAGTTCAAAAGCACGACGAAAACAAATATAAGTAACTAACCATTAGAAAATCAAGCACAGGTCGCCGCCCTAGGAGGTAGACGCAGAGGGTCATCCTTGGGAAGCGTCACCAAGCAGGGGGTTCACATCAGGAATTTAAAGCATTCCAGCCATCTAGGTGAAGGCCAACTATCAGTGGGTTGCATAGGAATAATAACACTCGTCAGTGGACCAACATCGAACTTACATGAGAACTCCAACCACCCCCTGGGGGAGGGCGAGGTGAAAAGGGATCGACTTCTGCTTCCATGCCTCTTGGGAGGAGGTGGCGGTGGACTGCAGGGCGGGCCGTCTGACAGAACTCTGCTCATAGTGCAAGGGTCACTCCCCTAATGGTCGAGGAGCTCCTGCAGGTAGTGGAGGTCCAGTGAGTAAACCAATAAAAATGAAATTCCACAGGGCTCATGATTAAAATAGCATTATTTTTGACTTTTCAAAGCTGAAAGAAGCAATAGAGGTTGGTCGATTAGAAAAATCCCTAAAAAGCACCTAATGCCAAGAGAAAGGCTCAGGGTGATAAGGTTGGAATAACAAATGTTGGCATGGAGTTTGAGTTGTGATTTGTCCAACTACATTACTTTGTAACCTTTTGTAATTATATTTTTTTGTTTAATATAATGTGAAACATTCCAATAGTAAAATTTTAAGCTTCGATGTAGCGTAATATAGACGATGTATGACCCTACAATGAAGAGTTCCAACAACTGATCCCATTCCCCATCAAAAAAATGACCTTTTAAACTTCAATTTCGACATCTTCATGTAATTATAACAATTTCTAATTCTATAAAAATTTAAATCTTATAAAATTTCATACATTGGAAGTCCAAATCCTACACTAAACACATGAAAATGCCATTGCGGTCTAGGAATTATTATAACACACACCCACACCCAAAAGAAAAAGAAAAAAAAACAAAACAAACAAACACTTGCATCGAACCTTTTGGGAAGCATAATAACAGTCTGGAAAGAAAGAATGAGCTCCCCTTGTAAGGGCGATGTACTCATTTCACATGACTTCAAGACATGTTAATATTATTTGTTAATGGGTGAACAAAGGGGTTAACAAATCGGGCAATCTCTTGAATCAGTGACTCGGTGCTCTCAGCCTCCGGTTTGAGCGTATAGAAACCGTGGTCTTCTTCCTCGAAGCTCACCATTCTAACCTCCTTGCCGTACGATTTCAAGGCTCGGTAATAATGTGTCTGTCTGTCTCTCCTTATATCCCGCCCGCCAACAACCAGCAACGTCGGAGGCAACGTCGCCCTGCACAGCTCTGACGACTGCGACGCCAACGGATTCGAGAAGGCATGGTCTCTGTTGGCTCCCACGGGCAACGACATCCGCCGAAACATGTCACTCGCCTTCGATGCCTCGGGTGACTCCGCCTCCGAAGCGGTGCGCTCTTCTCCGGTAAACGATGGCTGCACCATCACCAACCCTCTTATTTGCGCACAACCGGCCTCCCTTATCCCCAAATGATGCACGATATTTCCCCCGGCGCTGTCGCCAATGAGAAAAACCTTGGACAGATCGGCTTGGTCGTGGAGCCACGGATCTGCTGCCCCTCCTCCGGAAAGGAGCCACGAAAGGGCAGCGGAGCAGTCGTCGTAGGCAGCGGGGAGGCGGTGTTCGGGAGCCAGCCTGTAATTGACGGACACCACCACCGCCCCTGTAGCGGCAGCCATGCTTATACAAAAGGTGTGAAACTCCTGCCAAGATGCAGAGCCTGTGCAAAAACCCCCGCCGTGGAAATAGAGGCAAACGGGCAGGCGTTGTCGATTGGCGATTATGACGTTTAGAGGACAGTAAATGCGTACCCAGAGTCCCAGATGGTTGTCCAGCACTGCATCCTTGGAGGCTATCCCTTTATCCTCCGCTAACAAAGCTTGTGGAGATGGCGGAATCGATAGATGTGGGGGCTCGTGTCGATCAAAGGATCCATCACTGAACAATTTGAGTCCTGGGAGCTCTGCAATAACAGCGAGATGGGGATTCGAGGTCTGCATCGTGGCTGTGGGTATTCACGTCAACAGTGTAGCTATATCATCATATATGACCTAAGCATGCGTTGGCCCGCTTTTGTTGGAGCGTTGGTCCGACGCAATTGCCTTATCTGTAGAATAATTTTTTTATTGTTTTAATTTACAATTAATTAAAAAGAAAATATATAGATGGATATTAGAAAAAAGTGGCCCGCTGGTATGTTACATGTGAGGAATTTGTGTTCATCTTTTATTTATTTATTTTAAGTATTTATGAAGAGGAAGGGAAGGGGATTAGTTATTGGATTGGTCAATTGTCGTTAGTTTAATTATAACTCCTTTGTTTTGTTATAATATATTAAAAGTTATTTTGTTATATATTATGATTTATATAATTTTTGTAAAAATTATTTAAATTTTTTATAATTATTTAAATAATATTAAAAATATAATTTTTTATATAAAATTATTGATATATATTTAAAATAGATTTATATTACAATTAATAATAAAATGTACATTATTTTATAATTTTTTTTTTTTTTTTTATTAATACGATTTTTTTTTTTCAAATAGAATACATTTTCTAATTTACGTCATTTCCTAATATTTTCAAGGTTTAAACATTTTAAAAACACTAACCTCAATAAATATTTTGAGCTCCTAAAATTCATTTTTTAACCTTTAATTGTAAAATACATAAGATAAAATAAACGTCTGAGGTACGATAATACTATAACTAGTATACTTCAATTTTATTATATCTTATTTGATTAAAAATTCAAACATTTGGCTCCGAATTGAATGCAAATATAAGTCTAAGCCTCCCCATTCCCAGACAATTCAAAATTCAAAATATCTTCTATAAATCAAACAAAATTGTAGAACAATAAATGTTTGATTTGTAGAGTGTTAGCGTCAAATTAAACTGCAAGCAAACTTCAACATTCTAACAACATTAACATATTCAGCAAATCACGTTCTAGGTTAGATGTTTGTAGTTTTCCACTAACACATCAATAAATGTTAATTATTTTTCTATCGAACCCAAAAAAAAATTGAATTCAAGTTTATGTGTTATTCATTCACAATTATAAATATTTCAAATGTAGACTGGCATAATTGTTGTTCATATGTTCTTCATTCACTCTAATGTATTATTTATATATGCAACACATTTCTCTCAAGTTGAACTTGGGCTAGAAGACGTGTGGCTCATCAATGTGAAAGCCAACACCATTTTCCACATGGCTAGTTGGATTTTTCTCCATTACTGTGACAAATTAATATTGCCCTATGCACCACCAATAAACATTCTTGGTTATTTATATTTTCGCATAGATTATATGGTTATTGTACCTTTTATGCTCATGTTTTTTGTTGTGTGTCTTATACGTCCCTGGTTTTTTGTGTGTTTTTTTTGTTCAATTTTTTTATGTGCCTTCACATATGAGTAAACGTTTACTAGTATGTTAAAAGAGTGATGAAACATTACACTGACAAACATCTCTTCCTTATCTTTTCACAAACCTACTCTCCTCAAACGACCATGGAACCTAGCCAAAAGTTCTCAACCATGCAACGTTTCATAAAGAATTTTTTATTGACAGAATGGAGGGATGAAAGTTATTGTTATTGTGTCTTCTATGTTCATGGATTTTTTTGCATGCCTTCACATCTGAGTAAACATTTATTGGTATGTTAATGGAGTGATGAAACATTACACAGAGGTGTGTTGCATGTAAATAAACCTATAATGGGCCTTCACATTTGATTCATCATTTAATGGTATGTTCATGGTGGTCGTCAAGGTATTCATTTACATACCAATGAATGTTATTATTTGAAGACTGAATAGTCACTAGTGTGTGGATGGAAGCCCTAAAGGTTATTCACTACAAAGAACATTGAAAGTCACCCTACAATAGTGGATAGTGTTTACAAACTCCTTATTTACATAGTGCATTTCAATACTCTTAGTAGTCAACAATCATATGTTTTTTTTAATGTTAGAGAGATGAAATGTCACTTGTCTTGAACAACATGTAAATATTTAATGTGTTACTGAACATTTACATGTATGTAGATGGAATACCTAACAAATTTCATTCACATACGAGTAAAGATAATTGGTTCTTTATCAAAAATTTTACTTTCATTCCCATTACAATAAATATTGACTCAAATATATCAAACCAAACTCTTTTAAGAATTATTGTTACTGTGTTATTCATATGTTCCTCTCAATTAATATTATTATGTTATTCATTCACATTTTATAAGTTACAAATATTCTTTGACATAAGTTTTGTTGACATATTACTGAACATTTAATGCTATGGATGGAAGCCCTGAAAGATTTCATCCATGTACAAATAACATATTATTTTTGTATCAAAATTTAGACATTTCTGAATTAATGCATCTATGTTTCTTCTATCTACAACGCATATATATTTCTCTCCTTGCAACATTTATATTGTATAATTGTTGACAAGTAAGGCCATTGTTTGTTGCTCCCTCTTTCATCCAATTGTTATGTTGTGGAGCATATTTACACATTACAATATATTTCATATATTGTACATTAAAATGTACTGTACACTCTTAATGTAATCTTACCAGGGTTCGGGGGTGATAGCCCCCGAAATTTTTTTCTGGACCCCTTTTTTCTGGGAGTATAGATACGTGGTTTATCTATACTTGTATATGTGTGGTGTCATCACCCATGATTAATGGGGAACTATTATGGGTTGATTTGGCCCATGGTTTTGGTACCCATTTTTTTCTAGAACCACTATGTTGGTTATCTATTGATGTAATTATATATAGATGGACATACAATAGGTAATATATCGAAAGAACTGAGTTTAAGAAGGTGAACAGAGTCTGTGAATTCAAGTGTGAATTCGAGAGAGTTTGTTGAGTGCAATTCTAAACAATATTTTTATATTGTAATTGTGAGAAGACTGATATGAGAGTGGATTGTACTTTTGTTGGCTTGTAATAAGATCTAAGTGAGTGTTTCTCGGTAGATGTAGCCCACATTAGGTGAACCACGTTAAAACCTTTCTTCTTATTGTACATTTTAATTTCTATTCTTTATGTATATCTATTCATAGCTCTTGTTATTATGATTCTGTGAAATTATTCTGCATTAATTTTTGATTTATTCCTACCACCAATCTGGTGGGCTCACCTGGGAACATAGACTTAAACCACCAGGTTTAAAATTTTAACCAATAATAATTTTCAAATAAGCACATTATTTTAGCCATGGCATAATTTTTTGTGAATTCAAGCACAATGCAATATTACTATGGATCATTAATATGAAACGAAGTGTCATTTTGGAGGACAAGTGTGTCTGCAACACTTAACATTTAATGGTATGTAAATGAAAGCCACAAAGATTTTTTTCGCATACCGGTGAATGTTAATGTCTTTGTATCAAAATTAACAATGTCATTAACATACTAGTAAATTTGGAGTCAGATGTATCAAACAAAATCCTTCTCTCAAATCATTTTATTTTCCTTGTCATATGTTCATGTGATTTCTTGTAGTTGTGTTATTCATTCATAGTTTCAATATTACAAATATTCTTTCCCATAGTTGTTATTCCTATGTTTTCCATTATATTATCAATTACTTATATGTAGTTCAACATGAGGAATGCAAAGAAAAGGATTTAGTTTGTCAAAAGACGACCACATGCAATAATGAATAATAACAAAGTCAACATTCTTGAAGATGTTAATGTATATGTTAACGAAGTTGAGAAACCCACTACAAAGTTGATAGACCAACCCCTTCCTAAAGATGTTGATGTAGATGTTAATTAAGTTGAGAAACCCTTTATAAAGTAGACATACCAACCCCTGCCAACCAAGCAGAGAAGGAATCCAACATAAATGTTACTACCAATACCCACATGTCATTGAAGTTCGAGTGGATAACATAAGATATGGAAAGTGTAATGAGAGATGTGGCTGATAATTTTTACTCCATATACACTGCAACGATAAAGTGGGGAATGAAACTAAATACTTTGTTGAATTAGCTTAAAATAATCAAAACTAATAACAAGAAAGGGCCACCCACTATTTTATCAACTAAAAAAGAAAGTAAGATAGTGCAATGGTGCAAGGACTTAGTTGACATGGGGCATGGGTTGGACATCTCGTATTTGAAGGCACACATTACCCACATATGTGAAGGCAAACCCAACCCTTTCAATGATGGTGTCTCTAGTAAGTCATGATGTAAAGGCTTTTAAAAATAGGCACCCTAATTTGTCTATGAGAACAACAGAAAGATTGGACAAAGATATGGTTGTCATGTTAAGGTTGTCCATTATGTCCATTTTTAATGATAAGTTGAGAACATTGCATGCCAAAAATAATTATGGGCCATAAAAAATTTGGAATTGCGATGAGATCGGGGTACAAACTAGAAGGAACGGTGGGATGCAAGTCATTACCAAGAAAGGGGCAAGGAGTGTGCCATCGATAATGTCAAAGAGCAGAGAATGGATCGCTATTTTAACATGTGTGAGTGCAAATAGGTAGAATATCCTAGGGTTATACCTCTTCAAAGTGAAAATGAAATTTCATAATTTCATTTTTGGATGTGAACTAGGTGCATGTGTGGCTACCAAGCCCATGCATGGATGACAAAATAACTGTTTATGAACTAGTTGCATCATTTCTTGATTTTTGTACTAATAGGAGTTTCACCTACTAATAGACAACTCATTTTTTATGGGCACGATAACCATGTCACACTTTCAACGATTGAAGAGACTAGAGCATTAGGGATAGATCCACTTACATTGCCTGCACATACTAAACACAAATTGTAGCCATTAGATGTAAGTGTGTTTGGTCTATTTGAGGACTACTTTAGGAGTGAGAGGCTGTCATGGATGAATCCACATCATGGTTACAAGATAAAGAGACATGAATTGGCTACTTTATGTAGCTTAACTATGAATATGACACTAACTCCTAAGAATATATTTTTTGGATTTTGATAGACATGTAGTTGTACCCTTAACTAGGAGGCACTAGCTAATGACCTAAATCTAAGTGATACATTCAATGTCAAGGAGGATGAAGTTAGTGTTGAAAAAAATATAATAAGGTTGGTAGGCCTAAATGAGGAAGACTTTGAAGCTAATATGAAGAAGATGGAGTAAATGAAGGAAGATAATGTTGTCTGAGGTGAAGAAGGTGAAGCAACAAATGTAGGAAATATTGCCAATGTATAAAGTGTTAAACATGAAACAACGCATGAAAATGCAAATGTAGTAAATTTTGAAGATGTTAATAGTGAAGAGGCTTTGAATGTCCATTGTGTATAGACATAATATTTTTAAACTTGATTTTTTGACACTTTCTCTCTTGTAGGAACCTATCAATTTTCATTCTCTCTAAGTGCACACTTTAAAGGGTTAACTGAAAAAGGGGTAGGTAGACCATTGGTGTTTCATAAGATTATTTTTTAATAATATCATTCATACTATTTATCTAGCTTCTTTAGAGTGTTTATCCATTTACCTCCTATGTTGTCCCCCTAAAATCGTAAAATCTTAAAATATGGCCAAGTCTAAAATACTAAAATCTTGAATTATGGCTAAGTCTTGTGATCATAGGACTCCAAGAAGGCAGGTTAGTATAGTGTTAGTTTAAGAGAATAAAACTCAAATGAAACACACTAACACTTACACTTCTATCCTATAACTTAGGGAGAACTAGTAACAAAAGCTAGATGAAAGCACAACTAAAACATAAAAGACATAAATATTTGGCCTTACTTGGGAGCTCCAAATGCTTTGTTGAGTGGCTTGCTTGGCTTGTGCTTCAATAAGTCTTTGGAAAATGATTTTTTTTGGCTCCTTCTTTCCTTGGCACCATGGCTTGTGATGTGGCTTGGCTTAATATTTTGGCATTATAACATTACTTGCAACAAAATAGCTTATGTCTCTCTCCAAATTTGTATTATAACTTTGGCTTATGAGAGCTTAAAAATGAAGAGGCATGGAAATGTATATATATCCTAAGGATTTAAATCTCACTCAAGGTGATTTAGGGTGGATTTAAGGCTTAGAATGAGTTCAAAATAAACCTAAGTGAGTCAAATCTAACCCCAGTAGAGTTAATAGTTGTCAAGTAATTATGATTTGCAATTACTATGCATGGTTCTCTAAAATAGATATTTTAGGATATTTTCAAAGAGTTTGACAACTTGTTGGGTTTTTATTCTCTTAATCACGTTTTATTTAGACATTAGCCCCAACAAGCTTGCACGTTAGCCTTTCATGCAAGACTAAGGTCTTGCATACTCACCTGAAGCATGCAACAAGAGACCAATTCTCATGGGTTATGTTTCTCAATAACATGCTAGTCATATACTTGAGTTTATTCATATATCTAATTAGAAATTACACAAAAAAAAAAATACACTACTATAGACCTTGACTCATTAATCACAACAACCAAGAACACAAACATAAATGCCATGAAGTTTAAAGGATTGTCTACATAAACTCGTATAATACATGTTCTATAAATCCCATTATGAGAGATAAACAACATAATTAGTCAATTCAATCCACTATTCATACTCAAATATTAAATTAATAGAAACACACAACACCTGAATTGATTGTAATATCTGTAAGTCTATATTATATAATCACAATATTCTATCCATTATCAGTCACCATACATGATTCCATATAGGGGTATTTATACTTATTTTTTTTTGACCAAGTAGTTACAACATAAATGACAATATGGGTGATTGGACAATGAACTCTTAGTAGACTGAGAGTCATGGCAATCTTACAATTATTCTCTCCTAAGGACCCAAACATTTGCACCCCCTACATTCTTGTTCGATGTTAGATCCTTGTTGTAAAATATCCTCCTTTTCACGAGCTAGTGTGAAACTCATGATGGTTAAAGTCTAGATGGTCCTTGAGAATCATTCCTCAACTGTCTATCCCTTTTGATGTGCTCCCCAAGTATTTCATTGTTGTTCCTAGTCTTATGATCTCAGGTTCTTTATAATTATGTTTCATCTTTGATTGAGTCTTCTTGTGCTGATAACTTCCACACCCTTGTCCTTTTTCACCTCATTGGTTTCACACCATAGTCTTTCTACACCATGCTAGTTTTACGCCATGGTCTTCCTATACCATGCTCCTCTCGCACTGTGTTGATTTAGTGCTAAAACTCCAAAACCCTTAGTCAAAATTTGGGGTCTAACATCACCCCACATTATGCTCTTAGTCTATCCTAGACTAAGTCTCAATTTTAACCTTAACCAAAAACTTAGGCCTAGTTTGTTCAATCTACTTCCTGACACTATCCTAATGTGATAAGGTGTCAAGAAACTTGAATGTTATTTCTTTTATGTCCTCATTTAACTTCTTCATCTCCTCAAGTCAGTCAGGACATTCATTGGCCTTATTAATCAATTGGTCTAGGGATACACTATCATCCCTCTAAACCTCTTCAAATGTAGAGATCTCATTGACAACCTATCTTCAGGGAGCTATAAAATTAGCATTATATTGCTATCAATGCGTATTTATTATTTCCTCCATAGATTTGACATCTTTAAATGCCTTTGAGCACTCGGTGCGATCCTTTATTAGGAGGGAAACATCCACTAACTGTTGCCTTTGAGACTTCTCTATGTTGAGCCAAGCCTCCAAAAATTTATTAGGATGTGCTAGTTTTTCAAAAATCCCATCCAAGATGGGGATCACTTCCCCAACTCTTTCAAAGGTGCACTTACAAAATTTTGCAACCTTAGTAAATTGATTAGCCTCCCATAATGCTTTGTTTTTTGGTATGGGCTATTCCTTGTAGCATTTCAATAAGAGATTTACTAGGGTTTCCAATTTATCCATAGCTTCTCCATCCAAAGGCACTCCATCTGTCAATGTCAGTTCTTAGCCTAAAATAGATTTACATAAATTTAAAGTTTTTAATTTGGCCTCTATGGATTCCTTCATTTATTGCTTTATCATGGCCACTTCTTAGTCAAGTGACTTTTGAGTGGTAACTTCTTTCTCATACATTGCCACTACTTGGCCATGTTTCTTCTCGACATCAAGCGTGTCAGAATCTGAAAGTATATTTTGGTGCACAACTTCAAAAGCCATTTTCAAAAATGTGGTGCTAGCTTGCAGAGGGGAGATCAACCCATAGTGGAGTTGGAAGAGTTGATGCTTTAGAATCTAACATGAGGCTATATGGAGGGATCTCAAAATGGCACTTTTCATTGTACATGTCCAAAAGAAGGACACTTGTCATCTTGTATTGATGGTTACATCTTGGGAAAGGAAATGCGGCCATAAAATAGAGCATCTTATTTGGGATGTTTGTTTAATAATGAGTGTGCAAATTGGTGGATACATCAATCAAAGGTGGTTGTACTTAAAAAATAAAAGTCTTCTTTCCTTTATTGAGGTCATGCTCAAGGATTTCAACCTCCGTATTTGTAGCCAAAGAAGTGTTACCGATGTCCATTCCACTTATTTACCAAGTATAAAAACCCCCCCTTTTCCGAATGGACTCTCAATGTCCAATTGCACATAATCAAAGGTGGTCTCCTCCTCTCGCATCAGGGAGGGTGTATTTTCAGAGTTAGATTCCTCCATTTCTTCTTTATGGCCTTCAGGTTCTTCCTATATTGGTTTCATAGGGGGTAATGATGCTTACCCCTAAGGTTCTTTCTATGGTGTATCTTGTAGGACAACCCTTGATGGTGAAACCCTTGGTGGTGATGCCTTTGGTGGAGAATTTCTTGGAGGTGAAGCCATAGGTAGAGAAGCTTGTGGGGGTGAAGATCTTGGTGGAGAAGCTTGTATAGGTGAAGCCCTTGGTGGAGAAGCCCATGGAGGTAAAGCTCTTGTTGTCTATGCTTGGGTATTCCTCTACCATTTTAGAGGATCTATCCATGAACTTGTGTTGGCATCATGTCCAACCCACTTCTTCTTCATAGGATGTGGTACAGGAGGAATTTTTTCCCTTGCATGCTCTGCACCTTTTAAATATTTCTTCTTGGGTTGTACCATGTAAAATATATTATGCACTTATTATTCTACCATGGTATACTTGACCTTGATGTTGGTCTGATCAGTCTCCTACTTCTATTTTTAGGCTTTCTTATCAGGATAGACATACATCTTTCAAAGAGTGTAAGTCACCAAGTCAATTTGATCTGCTTCTAGGGTGAGTGGTTATGCATCAAAAATGCAATTCACTAAATCAATGAAGTACCATGCCATCAATGCATAGATTAGCTTCAACCAAGTTGAAAGTTCTCCAGAAGGGATCATCTTGATTCATGCCAGAGAGAAATGTTGATTTATGATAAACTGGGCTTGCTCAACAACCTAGATGGGTAAATCTTTAGGAATGCACCAATCATTCCCAAAGGCCTCCTTCATACCGTCATCCCATGACTTCATTTTATTCTTGTATGTAGGGATGATATGATTGGTGCATGAGAACACCTTATATCACTCAGCAAGGGACTTGTGTTTGGGTGGGTATGCCCACTTTAGTTTCCCTGAGGTGTAGTCTGGTACACCGATCTCACCAAATACCATTAACAAAAAAAATACTCCCCATGGAAACCTATGGCTTGGTATCTGATAGGTCTTCTCGACATATTTTATGATCTTGTGGGAAAAATACATTGCCCAATTTTATTTCAAGCCCTCAATCACCTCATGAGTGATGTATAAGTGAGCCATATCTACCTCTTTTCAATGATCAGTACCACTGATCTTGGTCATGATGATGCACATGACTACCTAGAGGCAGGATGTTGTATATTTTTGATGTGCATGGTATGGGCCTACTTTTGGTACATGAGAACCATTGCATATTTGCCCTATTTCCTCTGAGTCTTCTAAGTCAAACTCCACATCCATGTCAGAACATTGTAGTCTTGACACATTGCTTATTATCTTAGGTGTAATTTTTATGTTACACCCAAAAAAATAGAGGTAGTCCTCATGGATGCGTGAGGGTAGAAACTTAACTGCTTCCATAGGTTTTTCAAAGTATGGAAGGTTGAACAACTAAAATAGCCTTGCAGAGAAGGCATTGAAAAATTTCAAGTTATACACCAATTGATTTTTGGTGTTCTAGCACTCAACTTGGTAGTTATTTTGCAACTCAACCTCATTCCGTGGTTGACGGTGGTTGTAATCAAATATATTATAAGAGGGTATTTTTGATACCTAATTTTCTATGCACAACACCATATCTGGGTACTGCGTCTCTTCCATCATCAATGGTGGGAGTGGAGGTGCTTGTGCCTTCTTTACTTGGCATGCCATCCTAGAATTTTTGTTGTCTATGCATTGTGCTTATTCTTTAGGTGTTTATTCTCTGATTAGTATTGCTTCCCCCCAAGTGATACTTCCTCTTATGGTATGGTTGGTAATGGATCACTTCTTAAGGCCTTCTTCTTAGGCTACATCACCCTCTGTGGAGCTTGAAGGTTGAGGTGCAGCCATCCAACGTTCCTAAAAGAATACCCTTTCATGGCCATCCAACATTCCTAATTCATCGCCCTTTAATGGTGGATGGCTATCTCTA
This sequence comes from Torreya grandis, assembly GCA_037957365.1. Classification (NCBI taxonomy): domain Eukaryota; kingdom Viridiplantae; phylum Streptophyta; class Pinopsida; order Cupressales; family Taxaceae; genus Torreya; species Torreya grandis. The sequence goes on from JARHVA010000310.1 coordinate 5,167,948, forward strand.
CAACATACAACTACCAATTTTCTCTATCATAAGTCATGTTTCAAGGTTAGCTTTGTGATTGATTACGTAGTTAATGTCCTTCTCAATAGCTATTCACGAGATTTTGATGCTCTAAACTTGCACTTGCTCTAGAATCGCTTGGACTTAGTTCACTCTTCGGATATATAAAACTCAAATGAAAGTAAGTTAAAATTTAAAATGAGCTCCCAATTCTTTTTATAGGTTTGAGGGGGTAACTTTGTAATGGCCGCCATTCTTCTACAGTCGCTTCTCACCATAAATACATTTAACTATATTATCTTATAAATATGTTGACACACTTATCACAACTACTACTCCTTTCATACTAATGGCATGTCTTGTCCCGTGATTTTCTTTGGAGTGGAAGATAATTGTTCAAATTTTCAAAATTACAAACTATTTTGGTGAGAATCTCTTATCCTAGGGCTATTTAACTTGCATGCTTTAAGTTGCGTGTGTATCCTCATCATGAATACATTTATTACCTCTTATCGCAAACTAAAAGTGTGTCGTGGTCCTCCATGAAATTACAAGTACAAAAAAAAAACAATTAAAAAAAAATGTTGCATGCAACTAAGGCAATGATTTTATTGAAAAAAATAAATCTAAAAATAATGGCATAAACCTTATTGTTACAAAAAAAATACTATTAAGTAGAGAAATACAACCATAGCCGACTACCATTATAATGTCGAATCGGAAATTGGCCATCCAATCTTTTTAAATGGTAAGTGTTGATAGGCCAAATGCTATGAACAACAAAAATATTGTCCTAGTGAATATGAAGTTTCATAGAATGGCACGCGAACTTGGAGTTGTAGAGCAAGACTTTCATTCCAAGGGTAAATGTCTTATGTTTGATGTGTAGATCACACCATGCCTTTTTTTTTGCATTTCTCCACATATTGACTCCAATGAGTAATGAAATAGGATTCATCCAATTGCAACAAAGCAACCAAACATGTTTTTAATGATGACTCTTCATCTTAGTATTCCATGCATGCAATATGAAGAGATGGTACCAAGAATTCAATTGGTAGAACTGCTTCTATGATATACTCTAGATTGAATGGTGTGTTATTTCTCACACACTTATAAGTTGTTTGATAAGCCCAAAGTACTACAGACACTCTATCATCCCAATTAGTGAGGCCAATCTTATAAATCTTTGTAAGTGTCAAGCCTAAGATTTTATTGAATGCCTTGGTAGTGCCATTAGCTTGGGGATGATACGGTGTTATTTTATGATGGGTAATCATAAACTCAATAAGTAAGATACAGATATTTTCATTGAGGAAATGTGTACCATGATCACTTGTAAAACTTAATGGTCATCCAAAAGAATTTATGATATGTTCCCATATGAAGTGTGTAATAGTAGTAATAGTACAATCCCTTATTAACACGGTCTTAACCTAATGTGTGGGATAATCAATTGCTGTAATGAAATAATGGGAAGCTATATGTCATCCCATTGGAATGATTGGGCCAAAAATATCAATGGCCCACTTTTCAAATGGTTCTTGAGATAGAGTAGGATGTAATGACATGGTATCCCGACAATTTGGTTTTCTGACATGCTGACCAATATCACATTTACTAACATGCCTTTTGGTGACTTGAAAAAGGGTAGGCCACCATAGCTCGACTATCAGTAACTTACACATAGTATCCTCCCCAACATAGCATTTGCTTGCAATGCTTTTAAGAAATTCTTAGATTAATTCAGAGAACTCATGTTTCATGACACAATGTCGAAGAATTTCATCTTGAGCAAGCTTGTAGAGGTCCCTTATAATGATATGAAAAGGTGTGGTGCAGACCATGAGTTATTTCTTTGCCTGTGGAGTCAGACAATCAAGTGTTGGTCCAGTAGTTAAAAAATATGCAATATCTTTTAATTCCTCAAGAACATGAAAAACATGAAATAGTTGTACATCGGGTAGGTCATCTTCAATAACGTACGATGGTTATCTAGAATTAATTCGATAAAGATGATCAAGGCCATAATTAGTTTTTCTTGGTTTGACCATGATAGAGAATTAAAATTCCTGAAATAATACTATCCAAAAATAGACCCGACCATGCAACACAAGTTTATTTACCAGATATTTTAAAGCTTCATGATCTGTATAGAATACAAAAGGAGTTGCCAATAAGTATTGTCAAAACTTTTACAGAGCATAAACCATTGAAAGTGCTTTGCACTCCATGGTGGCGTAATTATTCATAGCTAGAGTAACTTTTCTACTAACAAAATAGATAGGGTGATCAAGGTGACCTTCACTCGGTTATGCAAGGACTGCACCAATGGTCATTATAGAGGCATCAACATGGACATAGAATGGTTTTGTCCAATTAGGAGTTGCTAATGATTCTAACTGCCTTTAGGCAAATCATTGTATATCATCTCACCTACAGAGCCAATGATTCTAACTGCCTATGGGCAAATCATTATGTTTCAATCTATTTAGAGGTTAATGATTATAACTGCTTTTGAGCAAATCAATATCTTTTTTTTCCCAACTAGGGTATGTTTTCATTGTGAAAATGCTTATAACCATCTTTGGGCAAACCATTATCTCTATCCACCTAATTGGGGCATGTTTTTATCCTACCAATGATTATAACCACCTATGGGTAAATCATTGTTTTCCATTTTAAATGATTATAATCATCTTTGGGTAAATCATTCTCTTGTTACCCTAAGCCTTTTTCAATGATTATAACTGTCTTTGGGCAAATCATTACCTTTTTTGTCCCATCTATGCTGCTGATATAGTTGCTTATGGGTAAATCATCTTGTTTATCTGCTTAATTGGGAAAGCTCTATATGCCACTGATTATAACTACTTATGGGCAAATCAGTCTCTTCCACTCCATTTTATCTTTTTGGTCCCATTGTTTCCTCCTTTTGAAAGAACGATTGCTGACCCCTTTGCCAATCGCTCCCTCGAGGGGAAATATATAGTTCATCCATTGCCATTAAAGTCAGACATATAAGACCTTTTCATTATTTGATAAGATGTTATTACACCTATAGCTTGCAATGCCTTCCCAAATAGGGGCAAACTGTAGACACCTAAAACTGGCCACAACTGAATTTTGATCAAACTTCAAACCGATTCCTACCAACCATTATAAATTAAGCTTAAGAATCATTAAACATCCTAAATTTTCTTGTGCATAATTCATTAAAGCTCATAATCATGTTGAGGCATCCCTGATTGGATTATTCTATCGTATGCAATAATAACCTCTCATGAATTTGTCCTTAATCATCTTGTGGTATCGCAATAGTCAATTTGGCCTATGGACCTATTAAGTGGGGCACTTACACACTCAAATCAAATCTTAGAAATGATAAATGGCTAATCAAAATTAATTAACAATCTAAACCAAAATAAATGCCTAATTGAAGTATCCATTTGAAATTAATGAATATGTAAAAAAAGAAATTCAAAAATTCAAAATATCCTAGCCTTTCATCATTACCTTTATGAGTTGTGTTGGACCCCAAATTTTAACTAAGTGTTTTCGATTTTTGGCACAAAATTGGCATAGTGCAAGAGGAGCATAGAGCAAGAAGACCATGACATGAAACTAGAATGGCATAGGAAGAGTATGTCATGGAATTAGCAAGGTGTGAAAGGACAAGGTCATGAAAGTTATTAGTGTGAGAAGACCCAGTCAAAGACATAACATAACTACAAAGAACCCAAGAGCATATGACTTGAAACAACAAAAAAATATTTTGGGAGCGCATGAGAAGTGGGAGATGGTTGAAGAGTGACTCTCAAGGACCATTTAGCCTTTTACCATCATGAGTTTCACACTGGCCCATGAAGAGGACATTTGACAACAGGGATCTAGCATCAAATAAGAATATAACAGGTGTAAAGGCTTAGGTCCTTAGGAGAGAATAATTGAAAGACTACCAAAACTCTCAATTTACAAAGATTTCATTGGCCAATCACCCATGTTATCATTTATGTTTTAACTACTAGGTCAAGGAAAAATAAGTATAAATACCCCTGTGTAGAATCATGTAAGGTGACTAATAATGGATAGAATATCATGACTATATAGTAGAGACTTGTGGATATTCCAATTAATTCAGGTGTTATGTGTTTATGTTAATTTGATATTTGAGTATGAACAGTGGGTTAAATTGACTAATTATGTTTCATATCTCTCATAATGGGATTTATAGAACATGCATTATATGATTTTATGTAGACAATCCTTTGAACTTCATGGCATTTGTGTTTGTGTTCTTGGTGGTTCTGATTAATGAGTCAAGGTCTATAGTAGTGTATTTTTTTCTTCTGTGTAATTTCTAATTAGATATATGAATAAACTCAAGTATATGACTAGTGTGTTACTGAGCAACATAACTCATGAGAATTAGTCTCTTATTATGTGCTTCAATTGAGCTCACAAGACCTTAGTATTACATGAAAACCAATGCGTGAGCTCATTGGGGCTACCTCTAGCACCTAAAGAAAATATGATTAAGAGAATAAAAACCCAAAATTTTGGTTCCATTGTCGGGACTTGTAGTGTTTTTTTCACAATAATGGAAGATGCTTAAATTAATAACCTTTGAAAGTATTTAACAATGGATCACTGAGGTCAAGGATAATTTTGTGGTTCCTTATATTGAACTAGGAGTTTTCACATAAAAATGGGTGGAACAACATCTCTACAACACATTATATGAAACCTTCTATGTTGAAGTCCCTTTTTATTTGCATACTTGGCTTTTTGTTTATGTTGAAGGTTGATCACAAAATTTTGGGATGAGACAAGCTTGGATGTTAGAACGTCAAAAGGCATTGGCATGACTAGGAACACTGTGGACATGGGCTATTAATATTTGGAGGAGAGGAGTGTTGAATAGATACATTTTGGAGTATGTTGTAACCACTTATTTTTGTCCTGAAGAAGCCAAGTTCCAATTTTTTAGAGAACCATATGGTCGGTATATTACACATTTCCCACTAGAAGTCAATAAGTTGTTCATTGATTGTAGACTTGAAACTCTGCCAATGGATGGATAAATCCATCCTTGCATAAGCCAAACAATTGGAAGGGGAATATAAAAGTGTTGGTGAAAAAAATTTAGGTTTGAAATGGTAGCCAATCAGTGGGCATTGTGAAAGAAGAAATATGATGAAGCTCGGCAAAGGATCATAGGCGGAAGTGGCATAGGAAGGGAATGGGAGAACTTAGGAAGTGATGTTAGGATCTGTAGGGAAGTGGGAATGCACAATGAGGACTCCATCACTTTTAAACAATGTTCCATGCCAATTATATCATATAAAAGAGAAACTATTCAGATAAAAGATACTAACAAACCAAGTTTGAACTAATCAAGTTCCCCAACCATAGTGCGCATTCATGCTTTTGAATTAGATGAATTACTTATACATAATTGGGATACAAATAGTGTAGAATCAGAAACTAATCCTATAATGGAAATTGTAGCTAAACCAATTTTAACACACCCTAAATTAGCACTTTATATTCCTCTTCAATAGAATTTCATGGCCCAACTTGGTATGCCTAGTGGACTTAGCATTCATAGTGGATAGAGTATAGGCCCAAATATTATTAATCAACCAAATACCATGCCCCACATCATAGGTGTTGTTGTTGGAGGTGCTAGAGGTGGAATATGAAGTGGCATGGGAGGAAGTGGTGAACTTCCCCCTCAAGGAATAAGATCTGGGGGTTTTCAACAACTACCAACACATACACCTCAACTACCAACAATAAATTATGAAATGACAATTCACCTACCTAATATCGAGGCATGGATAATGTTGTAAAGCATGTCCATAAGTGTAAGCTCATTTGAAGGGTGTGAGGCATAACTTCTTCTTAGCAAAAGGCCACACAATTCATGACCACACTTCTATAAAGAGTGCATATGTGGTATAGGAATTTCAAACCTCAACAAGGATAATTAACTATGATCATTTCAAAACAACATTCTTTCAAGAATTTGATATCCCTAAATTTGAGCAACAAAGTATTTCCATGCTGAAAGATATAAAGCAAGAGCTCATTGAAAGTGTATGGGAGTAAGATGCATAGTTCAAAACACTCTTATATCAAAACTTTTGTTTTAAATTAATGGTTTTAAACATGCCCAATGGTTCATGGGAGATTTTTTGTTTCCCTTTAGACGAACACTATCTTAGAAGACCTTTACTAGCCCATGTAAAGCCCTAGAAGCCACCCTTTGCACTAAAGTTATTGGTAGTGTTAACACTAGAATTAGTCCTTTCATGGAAGCCCAAATAGATTCAATGGTATTGGAACTAAAAAAATGATATCAAACAATGCGTACAACACTCATAATGGTATTTGGTGTACCGATCATGAGTTTGAAGGTCATAATCAAAATGCCTGTGTTGTACTAAAGCAGTCATGTGAAATTTGCCATGAAGAGCATGATATATGCTTCTATCCTCTCTTATAGTGGGAAACACATTCTAAAGTGTTTGAATATTATAAAATATGTGATTCCTACACCCATGACATAAATAATTGCTAATTAATTAGTGATATACATGAGGCACACATGTGTGATACATTCAAAACCTCTATTTCCAACAATCAAGATAATGGTGGATATTGTAGATGAGGCTGAGGAGGTGGTCGCTTCCCACCAAGAATGTGTTATAAGTGTGGATCTCCATATCACTATCAATGATATTATCTAGTCTACTCAACATGTGATTTAAAAAAAAAAGAGAATCGATCAAAAGAATGTCCTAACCTATACATGGACATCACTAAAGAAAGAAATGAAAAAGGTGTAGGTATGATTCACATTGATAAACCTCATTTATGGCCACACTCTAGCACCCCAACAGTGCAATAGGTGAATATCACTATGCGTAGCAGTGGATAATCTCAGTCTACATCTACTCCTATTGAGAAAATACAGCATGAAGAGCCTCGTACAAGGAAGTATCTTGATGCCCAAAAATAGAAGGATGTACTATAGGATACTATGACATTGGTATGAGATCTACAAGTAAAAATACAATTTATTAAATACCAATAAGTAGCACAACATGTTGATTTATAAAAGGCCATAGAATCTCAAAACACGGTACGAGATGATTTCTAATAACTTTGCAAGCATATGTTGGATGAGGACATTATTTCATAATTGAGGAAGTGGACTAAAAATTAGGTAAAATCAACAACTAATGCTCAACCTCAATTGATTTGACAAACTAAGGATCATTGATTGAATCATGCTCAAAGACAAGATACCCCTATTCCTTCTAGCCCTCAAGAGGACAAGGAAATACTGGTGAATGCTACCATTAATGATTGGGTGATTTGAGATATCTTGGTTGACATTGGTACTAAGGTTAATGTCCTAAAAAGAATGCATGGTGTGAAATGGCTAGTCCAGCATTGCAACTATTATTGCATGTATTGTTTATGGTTAATAAAACTCATGCTCTACCAATTGGTATCCTTAATAATGCAATGATCAATATCCTTGGATTACCTTTCAAAACTAATTTTAAAGTTCTCAAGTTAGCTAACGTAGATGATTATCCAGATCTATTGGGGAGACCTTGGTGCTATGAAAATAACATAGACTTAAGCTTTAAAAATTGTTATATTAGTTGTGAGAATATTGATCGACACATTATTATTCTATTAGATCAAACACATGGGCCCCTGTACATAAAACCTATTAATGTGAAAGAAGATATTAACCACATATATAACGTCACATCCAGAGATGGTGAGCATCATGATCCCACTCTTGATGGCATCTTATGATGGACAAATACTTAGTCTACTTTTAATACAAGTAATGCTTGTAATTATTGGGCCCACGATGACTATGACCTCATTGGAAGAATGTGTAGTGCAATTTTTATTCATGAGAACATTCTGCACCAATATCATAAATGCAATGATTTATTTGCCTTGTTACTGGACAAGTTATGAGAGGACCAGTTATGGATGCACCATTAGAAAATCTTGATGAATCTCCTTGATTTCATAGACAAATAGAAGTCTGCAACTTTATCTAGTGCCTTGAAGACTTCTATAACTCTGATAATGATCATATGTGATCATTGGTTTACCTTTTTGATGGCACACCCGCAAGGTGATGGTAAACCCATAATGAGTGAATTCTCCATTAGGATCAAGTACACTCTAATTTACATCATCAATTTCATCATGACAAATTAATATGGGGTACAATCAGTGATAGCAGAGTATGAGCACCAGAACCACACATAAAAACTTGTGAATCCATGTGGAGGACTGAAGAATCTTTCTTTCCATCGTACCTATGGGTTAATGATTTTTATGGAACTTTATGAACTTGGGCTAGAACATGGTATGTTCATGAAGAACAACATATGGAACCCATTTTTGGATTTTTTTGAAAGAGAGCATGAACTTGGTGTTATCTTATTCATCTCTAAGACTGGATTTGTGCCTCACACTCCAATCTGTGTGAAGTGGTTGTCAGTGACCCTAGTCCTATTAAATATTTCCTAAGATATATACATGATGTCTTAGAAGATAATTTATTTCTCTTTAATGATTCATCTGAATAACCCTTTTTCATGCTAGACCCTATCTTTGATCAGGAACATCATGAAGAGATATGCCTAAGGAAGAAAAAACTAGTTTTTCAGGTGGATGAAGGTGAAGGGTCCAACCCACATGACCCATTGGAAAATAATTTGGACGTCCCTACAGACTATGGTGTATGAACTATTTGTGATACTAGTCTTGATATAGACTAGCCTTACTCAAAACCTCTTCAAATGATCTAATGAAACATCGACATAGAGGAAGAACCAAAAATAGCTACCATAAGTAATTATTGGAATGACACAGAGGTTTAAAAAATATTTGAATTATTAAAAGAATACCAGGATGTCTTTCCAAGAAGTTATAGAGAGATGAAAGGTGTTCATCCATATCTATGCAAAATACATATCAAATTGGGTGGCAGTGCTCGACCAGTCAAGAAAAGGCCATATAAGATGAATCCAAATTTATGTGCACATGTGAAGGAATAAATTGATAGTATGTTACAAATTAGAGTGATCACCCCAATTGATGAATCCAAGTGGGTAAGTCCCATGGTCATAGGTATAAAAAAATATAAATGCATTATGATTTGTGTTGATTACCATATAATTAATGCATCTGGTGTTATGGATCCCTTCCTAATGTCATTCACAAAATAAATCCTTGAAGGCATCATTGGGTGTGAAATTTATTTCATAGATGGATTCTCTAGGTACGTCAGGTCTAGATCACCGAGGAAGATCGACCTAAGACTACATTTACCACTGAATGGGGATCCTTTGTATATATTATCATGCCTTTTGGGTTGAAGAATGCACTTGCTATATTTTTTTGTATAGTCATTGATCTGCCTTTAAATACCTCATCCATAAATTCCTTCAATTTTAATTAGATGATTAGATAGTCTACAACTTAGTAAAATACCATTGTTCTAATCTATGGCTCATGCTTGAGCATTACCGAATATTAAAAATATCATTGAATCTAAATAAGTGTCTTTTTTCTACACCTTTTGGTGTTCTTCTAGGTCATATTATCTGTAAGGAGGAACTTTTGGTAGAACCAGCAAAGGTAGCTATCATTCTTCACCTCCCAACGTTAAAGTCTCAGTGTAAAGTTTGCACCTTTCTAGGACATACTGGGTATTATATTAAATTCATCCGAGGATATGTAAAGATTGCCATGCCTTTGGAAGAACTCTTAAAACATAACGAACACTTCATATGGACATACTCTTACTAAGAAGCCTTTGAGGCCTTAAAAGACAAATGGGTCACTACTCTGATTCTATAATTTCCTAATTGGACAAAACCATTGCATGTCCATGTTGATGCCTCTAGAATGACCATTGGTGCAATCCTTGCCTAACCAAGTGAAGGTCACCTTGATCACCCTATCTATTTTGCTAGTAGAAAACTTACTCCAGCTATGAATAATTACACCACCATGGAGTGCAAAGCACTTTCAATGGTTTATGCTCTGTAAAAGTTTTGACAATACTTATTGTCAACTCCTTTTATATTCTATACAAATCATGAAGCTTTAAAATATTTGGTAAATAAACCTGTGTTGCATGGTTGGGTCTATTATTGGATAGTATTGTTTCAAGAATTTTAATTCTCTGTCATGGTCAAACCAAGAAAAACTAATTATGGCCTTGATCATCTTTATCGAATTGATTCCAGAGAACCATCGTACGTTATTGAAGATGACCTACCTGATGTACAACTATTTCATGTTTTTCATGTTATTGAGGAATTAGAAGATATTGCATATTTTTTAACTACTGGATCAACACCTGACTGTCATTATTGCACGTGGTCATATTTTGACAAACTAAATCCTTTTTTTGGCATTCCTCATGTTGAACTACATATAAGTAATTGATAATATAATGAAAAACATAGGAATAACAACTATGGGAAAGAATATTTGTAATATTGAAACTATGAATGAATAACACAACTACAAGAAATCACATGAACATATGACAAGGAAAATAAAATTATTTTAGAGAAGGATTTTATTTGATACATCTGACTCCACATTTACTAGTATGTTAATGACATTGTTAATTTTGATACAAAGACATTAACATTTACCAATATGCAAATAAAAATATTTGTGGCTTCATTTACATACCAGTAAATGTTAAGTGTTGCAAACACACTTGTCCTCCAAAATGACACTTCGTTTCATATTAATGATCCATAATAATATTGCATCGTGCTTGAATTCACAAAAAATTAAGCCATGGCTAAAATAATGTGCTTAACATGGCTTGAAGTCATGTGAAATGAGTACATTGCCCTTACAAGGGGAGGTTATTCTTTCTTTCCAGACTATTATTATGATTCCCAAAAGGTTCGATGCAAGTGTTTTTAGTGATTTTTTTTTTTTGGTGGGTGTGTGTTATAATAATTCCTAGACCGCAATGGCATTTTAATGTGTTTAGTGTAGGATTTGGACTTCCAATGTATGAAATTCTATAATATTTAACTTTTTATAGAATTAGAAATTGTTATAATTGTTTTAATTACATGAAGATGTCTAAATTGAAGTTTAAAAGGTTTTTTTTTTGGGGGGGACGAATGGGATCAGTTGTTGGAACTCTTCATTGTAGGGTCATACATCATCTATATTACGCTACATTGAAGCTTAAAATTTTACTATTGGAATGCTTCACATCATATTAAACAAAAAATATAATTACAAACGGTTACAAAGTAATGTAGTTGGATAAATCACAACTCAAACTCCATGCCAACATTTGTTATTCCAACCTTATCACCCTGATCTTTTCTCTTGGCATTAGGTGCTTTTTAGGGATTTTTCTAATTGACCAACCTTTACTACTTCTTTTAGCTTTGAAAAGTCAAAAATAATGCTATTTTAATCATTAGGCCTGTGGAATTTCATTTTTATCGGTTTACTCACTAGACCTCCACTACCTGTAGGAGCTCCTTGACCACTAGGGGAGTGACCCTTGCACTATGAGCAGAGTTTTGTCAGATGGCCTACCCCATAGTCCACCGCCACCTCTTCCCAAGAGGCATAGAAGCAGAAGTTGATCCCTTTTCACCTCGCCCTCCCCCATGGGGTGGTTAGAGTTCTCATTGAAGTTTGATGTTGGTCCTCTGATGAGTGTTATTATTCCTATGCAACCCACTGATAGTTGGCCTTCACCTAGATGGCTAGAATGCTTTAGATTCCTGATGTGAACCACTTGCTTGGTCGACGCTTCCCAAGGATGACCCTCTGCCTCTGCCTCCCAGGGCAATGACTTGTGCTTAATTTTCTAATGGTTAGTTACTTATATTTGTTTTTGTCATGATTTTAAACTTAAATTTTTGGATTTAGATTGTATCACATTTTTTAGTCAAAATAGGTCATGCGCGACACAATTTGATCTTATCTAAAGTTTCAAGATGATTTCTTCATCAACATGTCACTTTTGTGTCATTTTATAGGTGTGACCATTAGTTAAGACTGAAAGGACCAATTATTTTTAAAAAATTAACCAATAATAAATTATAAATGAACACATTTTTTTAGCTCTGACTTAAATTTTTGTTCACTAATGCATGATGCAAAGTTAATATGGGTCATTAATATAAAATGAAGGGCCATTTTGGAAAACACATGGGTCATTAATATGCAATTAAGTACCATGTTCAACGATGCTTAAAAAACTGTTATCCATTAATGTGGCAAGTTAATGGTGCCATGTGCACCAGCAACAACTAATTCAGCTTACTTTTTCAACGATCACCTCCCAACGGCCATGAAACAAACCAAAATTTTTACATGATGCAACCTTTCACAGAGCTTGTAGCATCGATATGTCTGTTGCCTATAACTGAACCCATAGTTATGTTCTTTTTCTTTTCGCATGACTATTATTATTGTTATTATGCCTTCTATATTCATGGTGTTTTTGTGTGCCTTCACATATGAGTCAATATTTACTGGTATATTAATGGAGGGATGAAATGTTATTTACAAATGTGTTGCATGTAGCTGAACCCACAACTATGTTCTTTTTCTTTTCATGTACCTATTATTATTATTGTGTCTTTTATGCTCATAGTGTTTTTGTGTGTCTTCACATATGATTCAACATTTACTAGTATGTTCATGTTAACCCTCAAGGTATTCATTCACATACCAATACACATTATTATTTTTGTATCAACCCATATCATTTTCTAAATTCAATGGTGATGTTGAAAGACGCTTGTGTCAATAATATGTAGTGAAGTGTCATGTTAAAAGACGGTTGTGTTCTTAATATACAATGTAACAACCCCTCAAGTTGCACATTAGAAAATGTAGTGTTTTTTTTGCTATTAAATAATTAAACATGCATTCCAAAGAATAAAATAATATAATAGATGATAACCATAACAAAGAACAATAGTACTTCAAATTCAATAACTGCATACCATATAAATCGTATACAACTCTATCAAAAACCAAATACAATAGGCCACAACTATAGCTAGTCTAACAATACATATGCTAATCAAATATACAAGTACATAATACAATTACATTACTTCAGGCATACAACCTCATATAATGATAGATATCAAGCTCTTCAAAGCGAGTTGAACCTACTCACGTATCGTTGATAATCTCAAGTGTCATCTCTAAATAATACTACTATCATCCAAGAGATTTACCACACCAAGCTCTTTAAGCATTTTACCACACCAACCATGGACCATCGATCCCTCACACAACTTCCTATCAGAAAATGGTCATCCCTTTGTGAATAGGTAGATAGAATGGTTCAAGAAATCTAGTGAGACGTGTTAGTACCTCGTGTGTTGTAAGATTTCTAAAAACATGCAATGTACCATAAATAAATCCATTCTAACATGATATATTACATCATGAAAATCAAACATATGAATGATAATGTATATAACATTACTTAGGCCCAAGTTTTCAAATAATATTCGATCATTAGATCGATCAATTTCATAACACACCACCTGATTGGATTATCTATTGGTGGTACTACCTAGACTAGTGGAATCCATCTCACTACCTATTAGTATCATCAATATATATGTCATAATATGCAACTCAAAGACTCATACAGATTACATTCTCCTAATAGTAATATCACATCACAAGTTAAACAAGGAGAAAACAAGATATACACATAATCATATAGGCATGAATGAGTCTTGTCTTCAAATCAATTCTAACTAGAAATAATGACCACTGTCTATACCACATGGACAAAACACATAATAATCTATAGACTATTTCAAATAGATCCAAGCAACTACACCTCAAGACAACCCATATTATCTTAGTCTAGTATTCTTGGGCACACCTACTAGTTTATCTATAAATAATCATACAAAGCAGTCATATAAACATGGAATAATATGATCATATTCAAACAAGCATAACTATAACAAACAAGCCATATAATGCATATAATTCTATCTTAACATTAATTTGTATTCACATGGTTGTATTCATGCAATTATTATATCCTTGTAACTATTATTAAGCATACTTATCAAAGTAACAACCATCACACCTATGAATATGTAGGTGTGAATCTAGGTAGAACCAATACAGTATGTACCATCTGGGTACGTTTCATATTATATAACTCTATGACATCCCATATTGTCATAGCTCATCGTGTATGATTTCTCTACTCAAACATGAACGCACAATCTTACACTATAATTAATATAAATAAGCAAGTACAAGATTATACTGCACAATAACAATCAAATGAAAACATATTTTGAGGTACACATCACGATACATTGTTTTATGATATAACAATTTAATTACTTTTAATGTTAATACTCTCACGGATGTACCACACACATTTTTTTGTTAGTATCTGAATAAATGTACTAACATTCATTTATTATACCAATCAAGGTTTTTAGATGATTTCATAATAATTCATTGAAACCCTAGATTACAAGCATATATATATAGTTTTACTCACAAAATCCAAGCATTCCTATAACCAATCCATATAGGGAAAGTTTAATTGTTCAAGTTAAGTTATAATTACTATTGTTGACAAACAAATTATCGGATTTACTATTTTCTTCCAAACCGAAAAAAGTGAGCATTCCATTTATTGTTTTAAGCTCAAGGGCAATACAAAGAGAATATCTAATCCCTAAACAGGTTCTCATAGTAATTACGCTCATTCATTTGAGCTACATTTCAGACAAACCATAATACAAAATTCTGAGGCAACCTAAAGTTCCACCGAACATAAATTCTATTAAATGACTCAAAAATTCTCAATGCTTAAAATTAAAGGATACCTTGATAGTCATGCTCACTAAATAAATAATGATATTTTATCTGGTAATCCAATTTTTTCGTTCAATCTGTGATATAGAATCTGAAGTAAAATTATAGTTCCACCGAACATTCGATCTTGCATTAAAGAAGAAACATAATTTCTTTTAAATAATCCAGCTATTTTAAGATTAATTATTAACTCAGACAATCCAACTTCTAACATAGCATTTTATACTATAGGCTGCTTCTGCAAGATTTTTACACAATTATGCTTAGCAATTAAAATCTTTATCTTCAGTGATTAATGAAACTCAACGTTTAATATTGTTAGTGCTTCCTGCCAATTTCTAATTAATCGTTGGGCTCTTTGTAACAAGACTTAGCATTTCTAAACTCTGCGATTCATAAAATAAACTCCATGCTTTGAATAAATAAATCCTAGTTTATTTTCTCATGAACTTAGGGGTTTCTATTTGAAATTTAGCATGTTATTAGAATCTGACTGCATGACAAAGTTTCAGTTAAAGACTCAGTAAATTAAAATATATATTTTCAGCCCTTCAATTAATCGGCTTTAGTCTCTTAATTGAATATTCATCTCTTATTTAAATGTACAACAATGTAAAATACATAAATATACAGTGATTTGCAATCTCACTCTTCTCTTTTACACTTGGTATTGTAGTATATTGGCTAGACATTTTTATTTTCAACAAATTTGACTCACAAAGCTGGGCACTGAGCATGCAGTGATTTCTTTCTTAAAACTCAGCTTTTGTAAGGAGACTAGTGTCATAAAAACTTAGCATGCACAATGAATTAAAATTAGTACTTAATTAATTCAATATTAAAATCTTAAGATTTTTAAATTATAGCTAGGCATTTTAAATTGAAAACTCAACATTCATTATTCAGCCATCATGTTTTTATATTGAAGATCAAATTCTATACTCAGTGCCTTATAATTACATGTTGGGTGTATTATATAAGAAACTGGGTGTCTTACATACAAAGGTATTCTCACTTATGTGAGACTCAGTGTGTTAAAAATAATATAAACTCAAAAAATGATAAATATACAACACTCAATCATTTATATTAAACACTTAACATTCTAATAAAATACTTAGTGTTATTCAAAACAAGACATTTCATTAATTGACTCAGCATTGCCACTTCAGTGTTACAATTTAACCTGGGACTTCATTTATTGGCTTGGAGTCATTAATTAAAACACAACCCAATATTTCTTTTAAAACTCATCAATTTCATATTTATATCCAACAAATTATTATATACGCTTAGCATTTGATCATAGAGATTAGACATTATCAATTAATGACTAACATTACTATATTCACCCCTGATGCTTTATAAAATGTACTCAGCTATTAATTTTTTTCCAACGTTACAATAATATATACAACATGTTTTTAATTATTCTATTCACAACTTTACAACGATTCACTATAGATGACTCTCAATGGTTTATTAAAAATATGGTGTTTTAATTTATGGATAAGATGTTTCACTATTAACTCAATGACTATACAGAACTAGTTTTTCAATTTAAAGATGGCATTTTAATCATAAACTTGTCTCAACTATCTTTCTTGATAAATCCCTGGGTTCTAAAAGACTTATTTACTACCAAAAATTTAAACTAAGAGTCCTATATTTTAACCATCCATAAGCAGAAAATATAAACCATATCAATTTATCTCAGGTATTTAATTATAGAACCTACCTCTTTGAATCTGCTTCCCCTCTGGCTTTACCCAATTCTTTCTCTTCCGTCTCTTTCTTCTTTCCCCTTCTTTGTGTGTTGATTCACAAGGGCTTTATTTATAGAAAATAATTCTTTCCCAAAAGTTGCACCCACTCTTTTTCATGAAGATTTTCTAATTTTATTTTTATTCCATGCATATCATAATTAACTCATCTTAAATTTTATAATTTTTAAAATAAATTCCTGCATGGTGCCTAAACTCAACTTCTAAATTTAATAACTAGAGTTAAGCCTTCTTTCTAGTCATAGTTAACTCTTAAAACTATTTTTCAAATTATTTAAAAATAAATTCATGCCCAATTCTAATTTCTTTTACTTTAAATTGCATCTTCACAAATTCCATGTGATTTTCAAAATAATGAGAAATAATTATTTAATTAGAGGATAAAATAAATCGTTAATCGTATTTTATTTGTAAAATAATTATTTCTATTAGCACTTAATATTTAATTTTGGACTTAGAATTCAAAAATCAAATCAATTATATTAAAGAAATCAAATGCATAATAAAATTAATTTCACACACATAATATAATCATAGGCAATAATTTATAATTATGTACTAACATTTATGTCTATCATTTAAAATCTAAGGCGTGTGTGTGCAACATCACTAGCATTTTTCACTGATATTTCTCCCAATCACTCCATCTAGTCAACCCTCTTTGATAATGCTCTCCCTCGTCACATCCTGAGGGTAGAACCTATCTGCCATCCATCTCACAATAATTAAGTAGTTAGTTTGAGTCATCATAAACTAATGATGCAAAACTAATAATTATACATCCTCAATGTACAGAATAATCAAAATATAACTATCACACAATGTATACTAATCAACAATACTACTATCCCATACTAGTATATGGTCAAAATACTCAAATCAAAGCAATGGTAATCAGATAATGACCATACTAATCAACATATTAAAAGTTTATTAATTATAAGGTGAAATCAGGACGTGACATCCTCCCCCCTAAAACTGGTTATCGTCCGGATGACTCTTACTCAAGCAATGTTTTGATTAACAAACAAAATCTAAAAGCATAAAATCATAATATCAATTATCATATCATGTAATTAAATGTAAAATTTATTTGAATAACTTCTACGAGTTCCCCTAATTAGCATTATTTTTAGATATTTGGTTTCACAAGACCCTACTCTATGACATTTTTAATTCCGCAAACAGGTTTCATGAAAGTCACTTTATGATGATTAGTTCTATCATGACTACCCCGGGGTCTAGAATCGTAAAAAAAGTCTATTAACTAAGTCAGTAAAAGTTTCACTACTAGCTCAACAACAAACATATGAGTTCATCACAAAAACTCAAAACAAATGATCATACAATTGAATTTGATAAGTTTTACCTGACAAGTCCCATATTCGATAAGTCTATATGTTGGATCTAATTCAATATCAATTGAGTCAATGTGAGGCTAAGTAGGATACCGTCCTATCACCTAGAACTCACATTCTTATCTCATCAATCATCCCTCAGGTCTCCATAACCGGATGATCTTCAAAAGGTGCATAAGGTTCACAAATTTATTCTAATAGATCATAAAAAACAAAACTATATGCTAAAATATCCCATATGCACTAACATACACACAATAAAAATTATACAATCATCCCAAGATTGAATTAAGTTGTTGCTATTCAATCAAAATTAGTATCATATCATGTAACTTAATCTATACTGTTATATTCATAGTAAAACTAAATAATATCATAACTAATGTAACATACAAAGGCTAAAGATTATGTCATCATTAATAACTTATAAGTGAGATAATGTCTCCTTATTTATAAAATAATTAAATATTTTATATCAACCCTCAGGCTTCCAAGATGTGTTACACATCTTATACCTTGCTCTCGACAAAATGGTACACATAGTACTCTTCAAGATAATATCAATCTAACAAATGTATTTAATAACATAATAACTGTAATCAACTATAGCATAAATTCATTATTAGCCACTCCTCATGATCAAGTCTATAAGTTAAATAATGACTCTAAAAATCCACAATTAGAAAGTAGAGAACTAGTATCTCATAAATCAAAACATCCTACATACCCACATACGGTAGAAGAAATAACGCAATCCAAGTTGTTAAATCACTTACCATCTTGCAAGTGTAGTATCATAAACTACTTCTACAAATGGGAAGAAAATATGAACCACAAGGATGCATCAACAAGAAATAGAAACACTATCCCACAAATTGAAGGGAATAAGATCAAGCAATAATTCAAAAACAAGTCTTCCACCAAAAGAAACTCTATATCAACACCTTAAATATATGAATCTTAAAATGATATAAGAAGAGAGTGAAATCATAACAACTCACCTCTAAATTAGCTAAGAGAGGTGACTCTTCTTCTCAATTTTATATAAATACAAGGGTACTAATCCACATAACAACTCTCAACACAAAGGAATATCAAACAAGACATCTACACTCAATTATAAGAAAATTTCCACCGCACTAGCTGGTACCAAATTATAATGGCCTTAAAATGATTTCACTCCTAAGATCTGTGTAAGACATAAAAATAATGCATAAATACTTAAGTGAGAAGCACTCCATGCTTTTAAAACACTCACAAAACACAATTGGTGAAGGTGATTCAAGGAAGACATAATTAAACTTGAGGTGTTCAATCTAAAAATAAAAAACATGGTAGAAAACTCTTGTTGACACTCATGAACCAAGATATGTACTTACCTACACAACACCTTAAAAAAAACCATCACTAATGAGACACTCAATGTACCATATATACATTCTCAATTCTCCTTTCTGTTAAATAGAAGGTATAAAAATGCTAATGGACTCATTAGGTCCCAAAGTTCGAGCCACATCTCTGATACCAAATGTAACAACCCTTCAAGTTGCCCTTTAGAAAATGTAGTATTTTTTTTTTTGCTATTAAAAAATTAAACATGCATTTCACAAAATAAAACAATACAACATACCATAACCATAACAAAGAACAATAGTTCTTTAAATTCAATAACTGCATATCATATAAATCTTATACAACTCTACCAAAAACTAAATATAATAGGACACAGATATAGTTAATCTGATAATACAATATCTGCTAATCAAATATACAAGTACATAATACAATTATATTACTTCAGGCATATGACCTCATATAATGATAGATACCAAGCTCTCTGGAGCTTGAGTCGAATCGACTCATATATCATTGATAATCTCAAGTATCATCTCCAGGTAGTACTATAGTGGAGGAGGGAGAGCATCATTCAAGTGCTTTAACATACCAACTAAAGACCATCGATCTCTCACACAATTTCTTATCATAAAATGGTCCTCTCTTTACGGATAGGTAGATAGAACAGTGAAAAAAATTTAGTGAGACATGCTAGTACCCCGTGTGCTGTAAGATTTATAAAAACATGCAATGTACCATAAAGAAATCCATTCTAACATGATATTGCACAACATAAAAATTAAACATATAAATGATAATGTATATAATATTACTTAGACCCAATTTTTTAAATAATATTTGATAATTAGAATGGTCAATTTCATAACACATCATTTGATCGGATTATCTATTGGTGGTACTACCTACGTTAGTAGAATTTGTCTTACTATTTATTAGTATCATCAATATAAATGTCATAGTATGTAACTCAAAGACTCATACAGATTACATTCTCCTAACAATAATATTATATCACAAGCTAAACAAAGAGAAAACAAGATATACACATAATCATATACGCATGAATGGGTCTTACCTTCAAATCAATTTCAACTAGAAACAATGACCACTGTCTATACCACCCAGACAAAATACATAATAATCTATAGACTATTTCAAATAAATCTAAGAAACTACACCTTAAGATAACTCATATTATCTTAGTCTGGGATTCTTGGGTACACCTACTAGTTTATCCATAAACAATCATACAAAGCAGCCATTAAACATGGAAGCATACACTCATATTCAAGCAAGCATAACTATAACAAGCAAATCATATAATGCATATAATTCTATCTTAACATTCATTTGTATTCACACGGTTGTATGCACATAATTGTTATATCCTTTTAATTGTTATTAAGCATAATTATCAAAGTAATAACCATCATGCCTATAAATACATAGGTGTGAGTCTAGGTAAAACCAATACAATATGTACCATTCAAGTACTATATAACTCTATGACATCCCATACTATCATTGCTCATCGTGTATGAGTTCCTTACTCAAACATGAATGCATAATCTTACACTATAATTAATATAAATAAGCATAAAATTATACTACACAACAACAATCAAATGGAAACATATTTTGAGGTACACGTCATGATGCACTGTTTTATGATATAACAATTTAAATACTTGTACATGTTAATATTCTCATGGATGTATCAGACACAAGTTTTAGTTACTATTCGAATAAATGCACTAACATTTGTTTATTATACCAATCAAGGTTTTTAAAATATTTCATAATAATTCATTGAAACCCTAGATTACAAGCATGCATATATATATATAGCTTTACTCACAAAATCTGAACATTCCTATAACCAATCCATATAGGGAAAGTTCAATTGTTCTAGTTAAGTTATAATTAACTATTGTTGGCAAATAAATTATCAGATTTACTATTTTCTTTCGAACCGAGTAAAGTGAGCATTTCATTTATTGTTTTTGGCTCAAAGGCAATACAAAGATAATATCTAATTCTTAAACAGGTTCTCATAGTAATTATGCTCATTCATTTGAGCTACATTTTGGACTAACCGCAATATGGAATTTTGAGGCAACCTAAAGTTCCACTGAACATAAATTCTATTAAATTACTCAATAATTCAATATAATCCTCATTGTTTAAAATTAAAGGATGCCTTGATATTCATGATCATTAAATAAATAATAATATTTTATCTAGTAATCCAACTTTTCCATTCAATCCGTGATATGGAATTCGAGGCAAAATTACAGTTCCACCGAACATTCGATCTTGCATTGAAGAAGAAACATAATTTTTTTTAAATAACTCGACTATTTTAAGATTAATTATTAACTTAAACAATCCAGCTTCTAACATGGCATTTTATACTATACGCTGGTGTTGCAAGATTTTTACACAATTATACTCAACAATTAAAATTTTTATCTTTAGTGATTAATTAAACTCATCCTTTAATATTTTTAGTTCTTCCTTCTAATTTCTAATTAATGGCTAGGCTCTTGGTAACAAGACTTAGCATTTTTAAATTCGGCAATTCATAAAATAAACTCCATGTTTTTAATAAATAAATCTCAGTTTATTTTCTCATGAACTCAGGTGTTTCTATTTAAAATTCAGCATGTTATTTGAATGTCGCTGCATGACAAAATTTCAATTAAAGACTCAATAAATTAAATAATATATTTTCAGCGTTTTAATTAATTGACTTCAGCCTCTTAATTGAATATTCAACTCTTATTTAAATGTACAACAATGTTATATATATATATATATCGATTTACAATCTCAATGTTCTCTTTTACACTTGGCATTGTAGTATATTGGCTAGACCTTTTTATTTTCAAAAGATTCGACCCATAAAGTTGGGCACTTAGCATGCAGTGATTTCCTTCTCAAAACTTAGCTTTTGAAAAGATACGTCATAGAAACTCAACATGAACATCAAATTAAACTTAGTACCTAATTAATTCAATATTAAAAACTCAAAAATTTTAAATTCCAGCGAGACATGTTAAATTGAAAATTCAGCATTCATTATTCAGCCATCATATTTTTATATTCAAGATCAAATTCTATACTCAGTGCCTTATAATTACAGGATGGACATATTATATAAGAAGTTGGGAATCTTACATAGAAGAGGGCATTTCAATATATATAAAGGCATTCTCATTTATGTGAGACTCGACATGTTAAAAATAACATAAACTCAAAAAATGATAAATATATAGCACTTGATCATTTATATTAAACACTTAGCATTCTAATAAAATATCAGCTTTATTTAAAACAAGACGTTTTCATTAATTGACTTAACATTGTCATTTCAACATTGCAATTTAACGTGGTGCTTCACTTATTGGCTTGGAGTTATTAATTAAAACACAACCCAATATTTATTTTAAAACTCATCAATTTTATATTTATATCCAACAAATCATTGTATATGCTTAGATTTTGAACATAGAGATTGAACATTATCAATTAATGACTGGTGTTACTATATTCACCTCTGATGCTTTATAAAATATACTCAGTTGTTAATATCTTCTCAGCGTTATAATAATATATACAAAACATTTTTAATTATTCTATTCATATCTTTACAATGATTTAGTATAGACGAGTCTCAATAGCGTATTAAAAATATAACATTTCAATTTACGGACAAGATGTTTCACTATTGACTTAGCAACTATACTGCACTGGGTTTTCAATTTAAAGATGATATTTTAATCATAAACTTGTTTCAACTATCTTTCTTGATAAATTTTTGGGTTCTAAAAAACTTATTTACTACCAAGAATTTAAACTAAGAGTTCTATAATTTAACCATCCATATATAGAAAATATAAACCATATCAAATTATCTCAAGAATTTAATTATAGAACCTTCCTCTTTGCATCTTCCTCCCTTCTGGCTTTACCCAATTCTTTCTCTTCCGTCTCTTTCTTCATTCCCCATCTCTCTGTGTTAATTCACAAGGGCCTTATTTAAAGAAAATAATCCTCTCCCAAAAGTTGCATCCACTCTTTTGCATGAAGATTCTCTACTTTTATTTTCATTTCATACATGTCATAGTTAACTCATCTTAAATTTTATAATTTTCAAAATAAATTATTGCATGGTGTTCAAACTCAACTTCTAAATTTAATATCTAGAGTTAAACCTTCTTTCTAGTCATAGTTAACTCTTAAAATTATTTTCTAAATTATTTAAAAATAAATTCATGTCTAATTCCAATTTTTTTACTTTAAATTGCAACATCACAAATTCCATGCAATTTTCATAATAATGAGAAACAATTATTTAACTAGAAGATAAAATAAATCATTAATCACATTTTATTTGTAAAATAATTATTTCCTCGATAATTATTTCTATTAACACATAATATTTATTTTCTAGACTTAAAATTTAAAAATCAAAACAATTATACTAAGAAATCAAATGCATATTAAAATTAATTCTACACACACAAAATATAATCATAGACAATTATTCATAATTATGCACTAACATATATGCCTATCATTTAAAATATAAGGTGTGTGTGTGTAGGATTACTAGCATTTTTCACTAATATTTCTCATAATTGTTCCATCTAGTCAACCCTCTCCGATGATGCTCTTCCTCATCACACCCTACGGGTAGGACCTATTTTTCATCTACCTCACAACAATTACGTAGTTAGCTCGAGTCATCATAAACTAATGATACAAAACTAACAATTATACATCCTCAATATATAGAATAATCAAAATATAACTATCATGTAATGTATACTAATCAATAATATTATTTTCCCATACCAATATATGGTCAAATTGCTCAAATCAAATCAATGCTAATCAGCTAATGACCACATTAATCAACGGATTAAAAGTTTATTAATTATAAATTGAAATCGAGATGTGACATACAATGATCATTTTTGAAGAAATATGATAACTTTTTTCCATTAATGTGGTGTGTTGATGTTGTCATGCATGCCATCTTCAACTTGTTAAATGTTCATTGGTCAAGCCACTCTCCCCTAAATGTCATGTAACCCAAATGCCTCTAATGCAAAATGTAACGTTTCACAAAGATTTTAATGTCACCATGTTTAAAGGATGAAACGTTACCCATGGTTAAACCCACAACATCAACATATTTTCATTCACATCTAAATCAAAATTTGCTAGTATTTTAATGGAAGCCCTGAAGGTTTTCATTCACTTATCAATAAATCTAAATGTTTTTATATCAAACAAAATTATTTTTTGAATTCATGTTGTCATGTGATTTATATATGTGACGTATTTTTATTTTTTTTGCATTAAAGTGGATGAAATTATTAATATTTACTAATATGAGGTTGGAAGTCCTGAAAGTTTTCTTTCGCATACCAGTAAATGTTATTATTGTCTTTGTATCAAAATAAAGGTTTTCATTCACATAACAACAAATGTTATTATTTTTGTATCAAATCAAATTATTTTTTGAATTCATGTTGTTGTGTTTTATATTTGTGATGCATTACTATTTTACTACATTAAATTTTCATGTAAATCTTGTTCAACGTGCCATGTTAGAATGTCACTCATTTGTAGTAATTGTGAGATGAATGATGATATAACCCAATGACCTTTTATGTAGAATGCATTTTTTAATAGATTATGTATCTTAGAAATGTAAGAGGGATGAAACATTACCTTCCTTGAACACCCTGCAATCATTTAATGTGTCATTGAATAATTATTATGATGTGGATTAAAGTCTTGAAAGATTTCATTTAAATACAAGTAAACATTATTATTTTTGTATCAAAAGTAGGACTTATCGGTAAATGTTGAATCATATGTGTCAAACCAAATCTTTTTATGAATTCATATTGTTGTGTTATTGATATGTTCATGTGAATTAATATCGTGTTATTCATTCACATTTTTAAAATTACAAATATTTTTTACCATAATTGTTATTGATATGTTCTCCATTCACGTTGTTGTGTTATTTATATATGTGACACCTTTTTATATCCCTACCTCCAACTTTTCATGGCTTCTGCAAGCATCCACTGAATGTCTCCACACAAAAATGCTTGTTTGAATGGAAATGAATTTGAATATAGGATGGAATACTAAACATTTACTGGTATGTGGATGGAAGCCTTGAAGGTTTTCATTCATATATGAGTAAATGTTAGTCTTTGTATCAAAATTAAAGTTTTTATTAACATACCAGTAAATGTTGTTGTTTTTGTATCAAAATTAAGGTTTTTATTTACACATCAATAAATGTTGAGTGACATACATTAATTTTACATTATTTTTAAAAAATTTGCATTGAAAATCACCGTCTAGTTAATATGGGTCATTAATATGCAACGAATGGTCATTTTCTAGTTTGTGGATGGAAGCCCCAAAGGTTTTCATTTACATACCAGTAAATGTTATCGTTTTTATATCAAAATTAAGATTTTTATTCACATACTGGTAAATGTTGAGTCAGATGTATCAAACCAAATCATTTTATGAATTTATGTTATTGTGTTATTGATATGTTCATGTGATATTCATTCACATTGTCAATATTACAACAATTCTTTCCATAGAATTTGATATGTTTTCCATTATATTGTCAATTACCATATCCACGTGTTATTATTTTTTATAGAAATTCAATTGCTATAGAGGGTAATTTTTTGTTGGGATGCTCAAAGTTATGGCATTTGATAAATTTTTACATGGTGTTTTTTGACATATTTTTGTTTGTGAAGATTTTAATACTTTTTTTTTTTTTACATTGTGTTTATTAATAGTATATGTTTGCAAAGTTTGTAATGCTCTTACATTGATTACATTTTATTTCCTAACATAATTTATGTTTATGTAGTTTGTAATGATCTTATAATTATTTATTTATTTAAATTTAATAAATGTTTTGTGATGCTCAAACTTTTTATTGTTTATATGTGTTATTGAGGTTTATTTCATGTGGGTAATGACGACAAATTTTGAATTAAATAACAGAGAAAAACAATGGGGAGCTCGATTTCAAGTGAAGGTTTCTTAACTTTCATTAAGCTTATGATCCATTTCCATGTTGAATGGTAGACAACAAGTAAAATTCATTACATTACATAATCAAACTTAATACAATAGATAATCATTACATTACTTAATACACTTCATTACATTAGATAACAAACTTAAGACATTTCAATACATTAGATATTGTGTAATTTTATTTAATGGAACATAATAAATGTTGTTTGTATCACTACATATAAAAAATAAATGATTCCTTAAGGTAAAACAAAACTTACACCATCTAAGGTAGAAAACTTGACCTATGCCCTTCATTACCTACATTCGAAGAAAGTGGAGTTGCAGTTGGTCCTTCAAGCATTGTGTCCTTAATGGGTTTTGCTATCATTTTAATAGAATTAGGAGGAGGGTTTCAATGTGAATCAATTGGGGATAAAATATTTATCATGTCTTTCAATATGTGATTTTTTTTGGGTAGAGGGTTGAATTCATTGCTTAAAGACGTTTAACTCTCCAATTATTTTTTGAACTTATCAAAATCCATATCCTTTCTATCATTCTCTTTCTTTTTTTCCTTTTCCTACCTTTGTTGTATCTTATCCTGGTCCTTCTTTTGCCTTTTCATTTCATTTTAGATCTTTTGTTTTTACCTTATTTATCTCTCAACATGCCTAAGGGTTTTCCTCTCATCAGCTTGTTGTTTCTTCCTTGCCTTTAATTCTTCGATATCCTTCTTGCAGGTCTCTTGTTCTATAAACATTCATCGATAGTCATTTGATTTGAGTATTTGAGATTGTTCATTCAACCCGAGTGCATTGTTTCTTGATTTCTTAACAACTCTTTCCTTTGCCAATTTAAGAAATGTCAATATTGAATTTTTTGGTGCATTTATTTTTGGTTGGCTAAAATCTGGATATTGGACCGCATTTTCTACTATGTCCTCATTCGCATCTAAATCAATTATTGCATCTTCTACACTCCATTATCCACCTACTGCATAATAATAAACTATCTCTGGTGCGATATAAGGTGGTGGTGTTGGCATTGGCATGCCCCTTTTCATCATAAGAAAGGGGAATCTTTCAAGACAAAATTTCATTCTTGGTCCTTCATCAAGCCTATTCTAAACCCCATATCATTTTAAAATCTTAGGTGCCTTGTGTATCCTAATATATAAGACTTTTGTTTTAGTTCTAGTGGAGCTCCGTTTGCTTTTATTTGAGTATTTTTCATAAAATTTTAGTATGGAAAGGTTCAGTCCTGGTGTGTTTTAAAGGTCATTTTTATACTTAGTTGCTTTTTGGGTGCTAATTGCCTTTTTCTAAAAAATGTTTAAAATAGGTTGGTCTAGGAGTCTTAGTCTCAGAGTCCAATTGGTGCTCTCTTGGGGTTATCTTGTGACAGGTAAGCAACATTTCATTTGTGCAAATATTTTTGAATGACTTATTTTTTTTTACATTTTTCATCACTCAAAGTTTTTAGAACACTGAGAGGCCTACTCTAATTAGAGGTCACCACATGTACCTGTACACTTGGAGTTATCAAATTTGTCAGAGCCTTGAGAGGCCCAAACCAATGAGAGGTTGCCATGTGTTCCCATACACCTAGAGTTGTCAAAGTTTTCAGATCCTCAAAAAGCCCACTATAATCATAGGTTGCCATATGTACCTATACACCTAGAGTTTTTAGAGCTTTCATATCCATGGGAACCCTGATCCAATCAGAGGTCACTATGTGTACCCATACACCTGTAGTTGTCAAAGCTATTAGAGCCCTAATCCAATCATAGGTCACCACATGTACCCATTCACTCAGAGGACCGTGCACCTAGAAAATTACCATTGTGTCAACCCCTTAGCACTGTGATACACATGACACTTGCCAAAAAATAAATGTATCTAGGGTGACACGAGGGTAAAATTTGGGCATGTGCCCACCATACTCTCGACATTTATTAACCCATTTAAGAGGTTTACAATTCGACACTTGGAAATGTGCCATTACTACCAGTGAATCCAATCAAGGTTGATTATGCACAAAGTCAAATCTAAGTAAAAAATATGAAAATGACTAATTCAAAATTGGGCCATCAAATTAGAGTTGAATTTGCATGTTGTAAGGCTCTAAATCCATTTTTTTGGAAAATATCATAGATATCTATAAGGTCTAATATATATTGAGCTCATCATTACCTATTTTACATGATTTGAATCATTCAAAGCCCTCTGTTGAGTTATTCCCAAATCCCAAATCATATCTCTATGGGAGTCTTACAAAGTAACGTCTAGCAATGGCATCTATATCTAATCCCAAGATAGAAAATGAATTTAGGGATACCACATTCTTACAAGGGATCACACATTTAAACACTATAATGAAATCTTAAAGATAATTAAATATATCTAGAGACCTAGTAGTGATGACAAGCTTGAGGAAGATGATTTCAATTTCGTAAGTAACTTGATATCTCTCAGAGCCTCAGACTTGCACAAAGTTGAGGCGAAACTCAAAGTCTTACCCTACAAAAATATCATTGCCAATTTATTGTGCACATATAATTACACAAGCAACACCATTCATTCACCAAATCAAGGACACCAAATTATAGATATCTCTGGGGTTGATTTTAAAAACTAATACAACCTCCCTGACTACAACATTTTATATGATAAAAAAGTCACCACTATATGGATGAATACCCAAAACCTTCACAAGACCTTGAAAAACCATCTTGGCCCTACCTCTATCTTACACCTAGTTTCCTAGTAATTGGCTTCAACTATCCCATCTCCTCTCTTAGGATGAACACCCAACTCCCAGGCATAATTGGTCCCAAAGTCTATATGACTCAGGATCAACAAAGATCACACTTGGTCTCATGGGAAACTCCCCTAGCCACTCATATATTTTCATCCATGATTCCACTTCCATATTTAATCCCATTCCATATCCCTCCCCCATTATTACCATCTCCACCGATGCCTACACCATCTGCTTCAACTATTACCTCATCTTCTACGACCCTGGGAACTATGTGAGGACAAGGATGGATTGGTCATATAGGAGCTTTAAGATCAAAAATACTAGAGATGGTATACCATGGGGACCCAAGCATCCAAATATATTTGGATAGGATCTCTGTAAAAATGAAGAGGGTGATGACATAAACCTTCACCCAAGATGGGGACCCTATTGTATATAGAATAAAACAAAAGATCTTATCACTCACCAAGAAGAGGACTCATTCATGAGAAAAAATGATTGTAGAGGGTTCGATATCTATAGTATGTGTCACAAATTAATTGAAGGAGAATCTCATGGAGGAGGAACAAGTTAAGGTATTTGAGTCCCAAGTCAGGGTCCTAGTTGGCCTCATTGGCAGGGTGAAAACAACACTTGTGGAATCATTTGTAACCCTATAAGAGGTGACCAAAACTCTTTCAAAGAGCAGTGTGTGCTTTTAAAAGGTACATCGGTATCTAGATGGGATCATAAGAATTAACAATACATGTAAGAATATGGTGGTGATCATCAATAAGGAGATGTTCCCAAATCTCAAAATGCCCCCTCATAAACCTCAATTTATAATAAATGTTCATAGGAAGCATGAGGACGACATTGGAATATTGGCTTAGGGACATCCAAGCTATAATTGGGCCCTTAGATAAAAATAGGGACCAAATCCTTACTTACTTCAAGGAGGTTAGCATTACTAGGCTCTTTCACCCTAATGGCACACTACTTAGTACCAATGAATTTAGGGTCCACCTTGAACATTTCAAGGTAGCCATGAAGAGGAAGGTGGAAAAATATAACAAAGATGGGGCCTGAGATATTTTAGAGCTTGTCATGTAGTACACTACTAATAGTAGCTAGTTTAATGCAATAAAGGTCTCTTTTGAGGCCCATCTAAAGGCACATGCTAAATTGATGACTCAAACTGAAATTATATTTAGGGATCCACCTATCAACCTGCCCAAGCTAGATAGAGAGACAAATCTCATTGTATAAGCATTGGAAGCTCAAAAGGGCACCCAAATGTAGTTGGGAAGTGGTCCCCTCTAGGGTTATACATGATGATAGTTGTATTCCTCTTGTGGTTGTAAAAGGGAAGGTTATTGACTTTTTGTTGTGTTATTCTCCTTTTATCTCTTTTAGGACACGTTATTGTATGGTTGTAACTATTTGTGCATGATGGCTCAAAGTGGTATCTCATGCAAATTGGTGGTAGATCACACCTCACTCTTATATAAGATACTTCTTGGCACTATTATATGGTCAACATTTTTGCAATAGAAATCACAAGAGAGTTAATGGACTCATGTTTTCTACATTCTACGATGTCCAATTATGAATGTCTTCCAATATTAAAGTGAATACAAAGAATATTAGTGTTAGAGATAATGATATGAGTCTTTTCTATAATGCATGTGTCTAATTGAGAATGAGTTGCATGTTATTCTAGTTGGTTTCTATGCTTTCTCCCTTTTTATAAAACAATTATAAGTTTATGTGTGTTAACTACAATCTTGTAGGTGTTTATCTATAGAGTGAAGTTGTAGGAATTATACACATGATATTACCTTTGACTCCTTTCCTTGTGTAACTAAAGTTTGAGCTTAAGTGAAACTCAAAAAATATTAGTGTAATTTTAGTTGGGCTCATGTTTGGTCTTGAGGATTAATGTTTATATATTCACCCAGATATCTCTCTTTTTTACCTTACCCTTTCCATCCTTTTGATATTTCTTTGACTTGCACTTTTAATCAATTTTCCCATGCCAAAATTGTAAATCCAAAGAGTAATAAACTAGAATACCCTTAGGAAGGACCAATTGGTATAAAAGTTAATATGTTTATAGATCGTGTTGAGATCCCAATTTTAGAAGCATATCTCTTGTAGACTCATTCTAATCAAGCTATCTAATGGAACCAAATACCTACAACTTGTGAATTGGATTGTTCTATTAGCAGGCCTAAAATGAGAGGATGAAAGTCCCTTTAACTCTTCCATGGTATCTTAGTGTACTTAATCTAATAGGTAGATTTTTGGGCACCAACAACATTAACACATTTGCTTCTTGTAGACACTAGAAAACTACACATGATGGTTCTATATGTCAAAACACCCCTTATCAAACCATTATCCAACCTCTGACCATAACCCTGAGTTAGTTTAAATAACTAGATAAACCCAACCCATTAACCTCCCCTTTTACCCCATTTAACCTTCAACCCTGGACCACCGATGATCACCTTGACCATCGACGGTCACCCTAATTATCGATGGTTAGGTCTTCCTCATCTGGCCAAAGACAACTTGAGCTATGTGTAAGCTAACATGTCAAAATTTAATACAGACAGTAAGCTAACACATCACAACAACCCACCAAACCTTCTATGGAAATTTATACCTCTATTCTCTTTGCCTTTAAAAGGAGGGGAGTAAGAGGTGAAAACGGCATCAATCCATCCATCTAAGCATCTAGTATTCATGCAATCAAGCTATCAACCAACAATCATTAGGAGTTATCAAAATTCTTTATAGGTCTTCCCTTCAACAAGTTAGTAGCCATAACATAGACCTAAACCTTTGCCAAAATTATTCTTTATGCAAAGTACCATTACTCTACCAAAATTACTCCAAGGTCAACTACTAGCAATCAAGCAACTAAGTATATATCTAGTTTTCAAGTTTTGATTACTCAATTTTTTACCTAGACCCCTTAGTTTAATATCTTCTAGCCTCTTCTCCCTAACCATAATTCTAGCCACTTATTGAAACCTTTTGCAACCTAAACCAGACTCTTTTTTGAACATACCCAAAACCCACAGCAACCATCGATGGTCACCTTCAACCATTGATGGTCACCCAACCATTGATGGTCATCTTAACCACTGATGGTCACCCTAACCACTGATGGTTAGCTTAACCATTGATGGTCACCTTGATCACTAATGGTCACTATGGTAAGAAATAAAGGAAACTTATTTCTACCTACCTACCTTCAACCAAATCCCATTTTTTGTGTCCTTGCTTGTTCATAGAGACCACACTTATTTTCGAAAACCAACCTAACCTATTGAGCATTAGTATTGACCCATTATTTTCTATAATTAGTCTAATTTTCTTTGTCAAGCATTTATTTCTTCTTGTATTATTTTTTAGTATTTTCTATCATTTGATGCAAGTATTTCATCTTCATTTCTTTCAACTTAACTATTTTAAGAGTGTGGATTGACGACCTCTTAGTAATCTCACACTTCTTGGATCTAGCTTATGCTAGGTAATCCACCTTACTATCCATTTAATAACCCCTTTGCATTAGTGTTTTCTTATCTATAGGTCATTCTTCCTAAGATAAAGAGGATCTCTTCACAATCATCTGGATCATGCGTGCACAAACAAACAAGTTCTTCTACCACACCCATAATTAGTTTCTTACTTCTTGTTTAACTAAAAAATGAATATAAATTGAGAGAAACATTTTGACACACTCGATGGGACCTAGTAGTATTTAGGTGCCCTTTTCTTCCTTGTTCAATGCTCACATAAAGAAATCAAATTTTTTTTTGGATATAAAATAAACCTTGCATACACTGATTGCTTGCATGTTTATCTCACATATTTAAAATTAAAGGTAAATTAATTAAATCATATCTTCACTTCTTTATTACACACAATACTAAACCACTTAAATCAATTAAACATCAAAAAAATTGACATAAGGCTTGACTAGGGTTTCATCTCCTAGCAGATCACCTTCACCCTTTGGCTATCTTACTTGGAGGTCATTACCAAGAAGAGAAACCAAAACTCAGCTCTCTGGTTGAGTCTAAACTCTAGAAATCAATATATATTGGCTAAGCACTAACACCCTTATCACTGCAATGTGTGAAGTGAGGGGGTAGGCCCCAATACCAAGCCACATATTTATTTCTAACATAGATCCTTTTGAGAGACTTAAACACTTAAAACTAACCATAGACTTCCTTTCTAGTACCTGTTCTACAAACCAAGTTCTTCTTCACACTTTTCAACTAAGGCATAAGCCAAAAGTGAGATAAAATATATCTTAGGATTTAAAATGCACTCTAGTGTATGTTTGATTGCCTTGAGATCTTTTTATTTTTCTTGCTTTGTGTTTGAGTTGTGATCTTTCTTTTGTTTCTTTTTATTTCTCATATGGTCTTTACTAGACAATAGCTGAGGAATTAAACCAACCAAAATCCACCTTCCTCTTCTTCATCCTCCATAGAGTATACCTTGGATGTTGAGGGTTTTCCCCATCCTTCTACTCCCCTTACCATGCCTCGGATAGTTTTCCAAGGTGATGTGGATTTCACCACTTTCCTTGACAATAATCCCATAGCCCTCCAACATTACTTCAACACCTTATCTTACTGTATCCATGCTTTAGTTCGACCTAGTGATCCACCCTATGGGATGCCTCTCCATCTTATGGTTGGCACTACCTCTACCCAACTTATGATCACTCAAGCATCTTCCTCCACCAATAATCCACCTACTACCTCCACCCAAATGTAATCAAATAACCCCTGCACCAACTAACAACTCCTCTAACATAAGGGAAACCTTACCTTTAGTTACCCATACTCCAACCACCATGGGGATATCTTATACCCATATTGACACTATTCCCCTTATCACTACCAACCCACCAATATCCAACCCACTTTAAAATGTGGTGCTTTCTATACCTTCTAACCTTCCACCTATCAATACTAGAGTGACCACTCACCCCCAACAAATTAACCCATCCATACCTCTAACCCAATCCATGTCAATCCCCCAATCTACCAATCCCATTATACCTCCAAACCAACCCACATCAACTTAACCAATACCTATGACACCTTACCCACACTATGTTCCTAATCCATAAGGATACATAGCTCCATCTTCCACCCAACCTTTTGTACCTATTAACCCATATGTAACACCTTCTACCCAACATTTTTTGCCCATTAACCCTTATGTGGCAACATCCCAACCCTCAATGACCACATACCAATATGTGGCATCCTCTCAATATTCTACCATTTATCCATATATTGCATCCACCCAACCTCAACAAAACTTACCACATAATCATGGAGCTCCCCAATCCCAAATAGATTTGGTCAAAATGTTGATGGACAAAATGACCAACCTGGAGTCATCTATCTCAGGGGATCACAACCTCTTATCTTATGACCTAATCTATATTGAACCTATTCACCCATACGTCCCTATCCAACCTTACCCTCCTCAATAGGAATTACCCAAATTTTCTAAATTATAAATCAAGGAAAACCCCCAACAACACCTAAGAGTATTTTGGCATTATTGCTACTTGATTGCCTACAATGATGTTCTTCTCCTTCGCACCTTCCCTATGTCTTTATCTGGACCAGTATTGGATTGGTATAGTGATCTCACTAAGCATTCCATCTTTTTTATTTTCCCAACTTGCCCAAACCTTTTTAGACCACTTCTCAATCAATATATCCAATAAGGTCTCCATCACTAACCTCTACTCTATCAGCCAATTTGATGATGAATCAATTGTCAATTTTATAGTTAGATGGAGAGGTCTTATCAATCAGCTCTATTTCTCTTTGCCCTAACTTGAGTTGGTTGAAATTTTCTCTTGGGCTTGTGCCAAACATATTGCCCCTACTCTATAGGTTTAAACTATAAATTAGAGCCATCGATGACGAGAAGTTGAAACTAAGAAATAAAAACTCTAGATTCAAATCTAATGACCCTTCCCCATCCAAAACCACCAATCAATCTAACTACCCTAACACTAAACCAAAAGCAACCGCAAACACAATTGTCCTTAAAATAACCCCACCTCTGATTGTCAACCAACACAACCAAACCAACTCCTCCAACCAATAAACCCAAAATCAAAACTGGGATACCCCAAAACAATACACTCTATTAAGGGAGTCATATGATTCAGTTTTGGACAAGTTTCTCAAATCCAACATCATATAGCCTCCTTCTTCAAACCTCCCCAACAATTCAATGTTTCTCACCCCATGCTCAGTTGGTACAATGAGAATGATTTATGTGTTTTTCACCACGTCTTTGGACATGATGTTAGCAGATGTAACACCTTTAAAACCATTGTTCAAAACTTGATTAATAAGGGAGAACTTATATTGGACAATCCTAATACACCTCTGAATTAGTCACTCAACATCTTTTGACAACCTTTTCCTAACCAAGCCTCTTATACTAACCATGATGATAACAAACTAGAATCATCTCATGCTCATGAGGTCCATACGGTCAATGTAATTATCAGTGAACCTATCATTCAGGAAACCATTGCCCCAACTACCTCTTCCTCCACTCTGCTAATTGAAGTGGTGGAATCACCTTTCATTCCTTTGGATACCCAAACAAAGGAAGCAACCACCACCTTTCATTCACTTGATGAGATAATAGACTTACCCACCTTTCCTTTGATATAAATACTAAAGGAATCAACCATCACCATCACACCTTCCTCCCTCATCATGGAATTACCCACTCCCTTTTTGGAAACCATTCCACAAAGAGAGTCACCTTAACTACTCCTTCTATGGAAGAAACATCCTCCCAAATATTGGAACCTTTCATCAAGGATAAGGGTGAAGAAACCATTCCCTTATCTCAACCTATGGGCCTAATCTTTGAATCTGATGCCCAAGGAACCAAACCAATTTACAAACCCTTCTCTAGATTGGCCTAAAACCTAGAATTCTCATCTCAACCTAATTTAGATCGAGCCACATTTTGGCACCATCTTGGGCTCCCCTATCAAAACAAGCATAAACCTTTAACCTCACTTTCATCTACCATTAAAACTTTCATCACCTCAATCCTTTCATCAAACACCACTCCTTACAAAACTATGGAGTAACCATCCAAACCATCTCCATCCAAAATTATCAAATCACCTTACACCTCTATAATCAAACCTATCAAGAACCTAGGGATACTTCCTACTCCTAGAATTACCTCCCCCCCCCCATCTTTGAATTTGGACTTGAACCCATCTAATCCACCAAAGAAAACCTTAACCAAACCAATCCAAAATGTGGAACCACCCAAACTCCTGCTTATAACTAAAACCATACCACCCCCTTCCCTCCTACCTTCTATCTTAGGACCCCATCCTTCTTCCATCTTAAGATATCATCCTTCCATAAAGAAGGCCAATCCTCCTAAAGCTACCCAAACCAAACTTCCTCATTTTATTCTACATTTACCTACCCCCTCCAAATCATCAAAATCCCCATCATTTTTAGCCAAACTATTTGCCTCCACCTTCCCACCTATCTCCAAACCTTTGTCATCTCAAACACCCACCTCCAAATTTTTCACCTTTAGACCTTCCACCTCAAAACCATCCAACACCAATAAATTTCAATAAAAATCACCTACCAAAACCATTTTACCACCCATAACTCCCATGGTGAAGCCTACTTCTAAGAAGTCTCCCACCCCTAAAACCAAAATCCCATCACCCATAACACCTTTGATCAAATCTTATATAACCATTTTACAAAGGTTGTAGTAGACTTCTTCCTTAAACCTAACACCTATCAAACCCTTTGACCCTTCAATTCCTAAACCATCTTAGTTCAATTACAATATAATCTACTCATACCATATGACACCTAGACATGACATAGAGAACTATAAAGCTCTCCAAACACTTATCCATAACTTATGGGAGGAGGATGATCTATTATCAGATGAACCTCTCTTAAGCCCATTATCAACCCAACCACCAAATGAACCTATCCAATACTTACCCACTCTTACACTCTCATCCAAGAGTGAGGAGGAATCAAAGCAACCTTCTAGCCCAACACTTCCCCTCATCCACACTATCCATATGGTTACCCGATCTCGGGCCTAACAAAAAGATAAGGGAAAGGCCAAAGTATCCAATCCATATGCATATCCTTCCACCCCTCAACCTTCCAACCAGACACAAGCACCTTCATTTTTACCTTCACCAAAACCCAAAATATCCATTTTGGGTGCCTCTCCCTCCAACTCTTCTAAATCTATCCAACAAATAGTTCTGAAACAACTTCATTAGACACCAGTGAAGATGAGTCTATATGAACTGATCAACACCTTGCCCCATCATCACCAAACACTGATAGAGACCCTACAATATTTAGATGTCCAACCTAAAGACCCTTAACCTCTTACAACCTTTGTCAGAGCTCTCCAACTTTCCACCCTTGCCACATTCAAGGTTCAAAATACCTTCTATTCATCCTGAATATCCTAATCCACCTCTCTTCATCACTTCATACATAAATCAAACCCACATCAAAAGGGTAATGATTGATGGGGGATATATTATTA
The DNA here is from genome assembly GCA_037957365.1 of Torreya grandis. Classification (NCBI taxonomy): domain Eukaryota; kingdom Viridiplantae; phylum Streptophyta; class Pinopsida; order Cupressales; family Taxaceae; genus Torreya; species Torreya grandis. The sequence continues at coordinate 5,205,845 of JARHVA010000310.1, forward strand.
ATATTATCTCCTCTCATGCTTATGACTAACCCCAACTACCAAAGAATATCATGTCAAAAACCATAGTGGTCCTCCATTTCTTTAATGATATTATGGCCACAACCTTGGGAACATTTGTCCTCCACATCTACTTTGTTAGGATAAATTCAAACATATTTTTATCCCAAAATTACATACAATAGAAACTATGAAATGAATTAATCAAACATTCAAAAAATAAATAAAAACATATACATAATAGGAGACACTAGATTTAACGTGGTTCACCCAAAATGGACTACATCCACCAAACTTGTTCAATATATAGTTTTCAACAATATAAGAGAAAAATAAAATCCTATAAAAAACCCCGTTACACCTCTCTTCCCTTGTCTGCCTCCACTCTATGTTAATTTTTATTCACCCATATCTTAATACATTTTATGGTGAAAAACACCTAAACATAACTTCTACCATTAGATCTATAAACCCATAACCAATGGCCCAGATTGACTATGAAATTACAATTTTACAAGGTAATTTTAATAAAAAATTTACTTTAGGGGTGCTACCCTGAACCCCCTCCTGGGTGTATGACAAAGAATGGCATCCAAACCTGACTGAAATAATCATCAAAATTTTAACCTCTAATTTTGGAAGACAATTAGGCTCCACACTTAACAATCTCCCACTTGAAGACTGATTGTAGCAACTCCACTGCTACTGCATCCATTATACTAACTAGACCTAGACAAGTTCATTAATTTAATTATCATCCATGAAGACCAATAGAAGTTAAAAAAACCATCAACCTCTTTTTTGTAACTACCTTGGTTATCATATCCATAAGATTTTTACTGGTATGTATCTTCTCTAATTTTAGTTGCTCTTCCTCTATCATTGAATAAATGAAATGATATCGCAACTGAATATGTTTTGTCCTAGAGTGAAAAGCTAAGTTTTTTGCTAGATGGATTGCACTATGACTGTCATTATATAATATACATATTTTTTTATTATGTCCCAATTCTTCCATTAACCTCTGTAACCAAATTATTTCCTTACTTGCTTTTGTAGCAACAACATACTCAATCTCTATGGTTGAAAGTGCCACAACCTTCTATAACCATGATACCCAACTAACTATTGTACCACCTACTATAAACACATACCCTGTAGTTTTTATTCTACCATCCAAGTCACCTGACATATCTGAGTCAACATATCTTTGTAATTTCATATCTGATCTACCATAGCTTAACATTATATCTATGGTCCCTCTTAATGTAATGAAGGATCCATTTTACTACCTTCCAATGTTCCTTTCTTGGATCACTCATGAACCTACTCACCATTCCCACTACATGTGCAATGTCCAGCCTCGTACACACCATTGCATACATTAAACCACCAACTGTTGATGAGTATGGACTTTTTGACGTCAAGTTCTTTTCTTTTTATGTTTTAGGACATTGTTTATTTGTTAATTTAAAGTGTGCAGCCAAAGGTGTCCCAACTGATTTTGCATCTTACATATTAAATATTTTCAACACTTTTTTGATGTACTCTCCATGGGATAATTCTAGCTTCCTATTCTTTATATCTCTATTTATCCTTCTACCAAGGATCTATTTAGCTACACCTAGATCCTTCATAGATATTATTTCTTGAGTACATTAATATTGTGCATGTTGGAACCAGCTACAAGCATATCATATACACATAAAAGTAAAATTATATAGCTGTCATTTTCAAATATTTTAAAATATACACAATGTTCTGAGTGACATCTAGAATAATCCCGCTCTATCATAAAACTATCAAATTTAATGTACCATTGTCTTGGAGCTTATTTCAGGACATACAAGATCTTTTTTAATTTGCACACCAAATTATCCTTACCATTAACTTCATAACCTTGTGTCTGTTCCATGTATATTTCCTCCTTCAAATTCCCAGGAAGGAAATTAGTCTTTACATCTAAATTTTCTAAGTGTAAATCTTCAATAGCTAATAAGCTCAAAATAGTTATAGCTAAAGTCATTTTAATAACTAGAGAAAATATTTCATCAAAATCAATACCTTTCTTTTGTGCAAAACCTTTAACCACCATTCTGGCATTGAATTAATTTTTACCTACATCCTCTTCCTTTATCCTATATACCCACTTATTCTACAATGCCTTCTTTCCTTTAGGAAACTCCACCAAACCCCATGTCTAGTTTTCCATTAGAGCATCATACTGCTCATCCATAGCTTTCTCCCACTTATCCTTGGCATCAATCTGCACTGCATCTGCATAGATTTCTAGTTCACCACCATCAGTAAGTAATAAATAATATAAATAAGGATAAAAATGATTAGGTGGTCTACTTACTCTTGTAGATCTTCTAGCAAGGGTTTGAGGTACCTATTCATGTTGCACATTTTGATCAGGAACCTATGGGACATATTTTTATGTAATGTCTTCCAATACTATATATTCCTTTTTGAATTCTTCTTGCTTCTTTTCCTGCAATTAGTCCTTGTACATGATGTTTTCATGAAACTTAACATCTCTACTCTTGATTATTTTCTTAGCTTCCATATTCCACAACTGGAATCTGTAGTCATCAAATCCATAACCAATAAATGTGCATTTTTGAGACTTAGATTCTAACTTATTCCTATGATCTTTGTCAATATAATAAAATACCTCACAACCAAAAATTCTTAAAAAAGAATAATCTACCTTCTTTCCAGTCCATGCCTCCTCTGTTATTCCACCATCCAAAGTACTTGAAGGTTTTTATTTATCAGATAAATTGTTGTAATTACAACATCTACCCAAAACCATAAAGGTGAATGTGTATGCGATCTCGTGCATCTAGCATGCTCCATAATAGTATTGTTCATTCTTTCTGACACACCATTTCATTGTGGTGTTCCTGGAACTATTTTCTATCTATAAATTCTACTTAATAAACATTAATCATTAAAAGTGTTACTACAATACTCACCTCCATTAGCTAATCTGAGACATTTTAGTTTTAAACTTGTTTTAGTTTCAACTAAAGCTTTCCATTTCTTGAATGTATCAAAAAAATCAAACCTCCTTTTTATATAGTATACCCAAACCTTCCTAGTTGCATCATCAATAAAAGTAACATAACAATTTGAATCACCAAGTGAAGATACCTAAGCTGGTCCCCATAAATCCATATGCACAAGCTCTAACTTTTGCTCCTTCTTGGTTGGTCCAACCCTGAGAAACCTCACACATTTTTGTTTCCCATATGCATAGTGCTCATAAAAATCCATATGTAATTCTTTCAGACTTAGTAATTTATCCTTTGCATGCAGGGTCTTCATTCCCTTTTCACTCATGTGATCAAGTCTGTAATGCCACAAAGTTGTGTCTTTAACTATAACATCTATAGCATAAGATGAATTAGCATTATCTGTAGTCATATACAAAGTGCCTACTTTCTTAACTTTTTCAACCACCAAATAACCCTTTGTAATCTTTCATGATTTGGCTATAAATGTGACCATACAACATGCACTACCCAATTTCCCTATAGAGATCATATTTCTCCTCAAGCTTGGAACATGTTTGACATCCTTCAACATCCAAGTGTTTCCATTCTGTAATTTAACTTAAACACTTGCTTTTCCAATAATGCTATAAGGTTCATCATCACCAAGATAAACATTCTCATAATTAACTTTAACATAATCTATAAAATAATGTCTATGAGGGGTAGCATGAAAAGACACACCTAAATTTAAAACCCAAAATTTAGCAATATTATCCAAAAAAATATGCGAGCATCTTGTAATAAATCACCTGCTACATTTTATTCTCTATTACCTTCTTATTGGTCCTTACCCAATTTTTCTTTTTGAAACCAACATTCTTTCTTTGTGTGTCTTGGCTTGCCACAAACCCAACATTCCATCTCACCTCTTGATTTAGATCTTGCACCCCCTTTTGATTTTCCATGGTTTCCTATTCCTTTATTCTTTTGCCTTCCTCTGTTCTCCATTGTTAATGCATTTCCAGATATGGATGTTTCACTTGTGTTTTTTCTTCACATTTCCTTGTTTAGGATAACAACCACCACATATTTAAGCTTTAGTTTGGTATTGTTAAACACAAAGTTGTTTACTACCATTGCCAAGCTTTTCTAGCTTTCAAACAAGGAACACAGAATAAGAAGAGACCTAACTTCATCATCAATGTCAATATTTATGGAATATAACTAACTAATAACCATTTTAAACTCATTTAAATGATCTAGTACTGAACCATTTTTAGACATTTTCATGTTAAATAATTTTTTCATCAAAAATATTTTATTTGAGATAGAGAGTTTTTCATATAACTTGCCTAATGCACTCATAAGACCTTCTATTATCTTTTCTTGTGATATGTTGAATTCTACAAAATTTATAAGGCACAACCATATGGTTCTAAGGGCTTCCTGATCCAATAGTTCTCAATCTTCATCTGACATTGTCGATGGCTTCTTGGCTTTTCCTTTCAATGGAAAATACAGGTCCTTCTGGTAAAGGTAATCCTCCATTTGCATTTTCCACAATCCAAAGTTATGTCCATTGAACTTCTCCACCATATATTTATTTTAATCTTCCATAGCTCCCACTCGAGCTCAAACCCTTTTCTTCTTGCGATTTAAAATTATGCAAAAACCCTTTGCTCTGATACCACTTGTTAGGATAAATTAAAACCTATATTTATCTCCAAATCGCATACAAGAGCAAATATGAAATGAATTAATCAAACATTCAAAAAATAAACAAAAACATACACATAACAAGAGACACTAGATTTAATGTGGTTCACCCAAAATGGGATATATCCACCAAACTTGTCTAGTATATAGATTTCAATAATATAAGAGAGAAACAAAATCCTATAACAAACCCTATTACAACTCTCTCCCTTTATTAGCCTCCACTTTATATTAATTTTTTTTCACCCATGTCTCAGCCATATCTTAATATATTTTAGGGTGAAAAACACATAAACATAACCTCTACTGTTAAATCTAGAAACCTATAATCAATGGCCCATATTGACTACAAAATTACAATTTTAATAAAAATTTTGCTTCAGGGGTACTACCCCCAAACCCTCATCGAGGTGCATAGCCCCTAGATCCCATAATTGGGGTTATCCCCCTTGAAAACCCCCATGACAATAAGGATACAAATAATGGGATCCAAACTTAGTTGAAATAATCAACAAAATTTTAACCTCTAATTTTGGAAGACAATCAGGCTCCACACCTAACATGCTTGGGACCTCGCACACTTCCAAAGCTCTTCTATGTCATAGAAGGTGAGTTATAATATAATGTATTAATTGGACACCATTGTATTCAATCCATGTGTTATGTCCCATCCACCTTGCATTGATGTATCAAGTTTGAACACGAGGGTCAGGTCATCACCATACAAGCTGACCCTAGTCCTTTCATATCTTATAACATGACATATTGACCTAACAATGTTCTTCTTCCTCACTCATCCACATCACCTCCAACCAACAAAAAATCCACCCCTACCATTGATGAAGCTTCAACTAACTCATCTATCCCTTCTTCTCAGATCCCCATAGAGGACCCCTTGAAACCTACATTCCTAAATATTTCTCACTAGGAGAATATCATCTTTTGGCCTTGGTTTGCCTTCCCTACTCCTCAAGAGTATGGAAATATGGACCATGATCCTATATACAATCCTAATATCAAAACCATCATTCCTTTCAGGCTTCTCAACCACCAAATCAACTTCATCTATGGGGGACTTGAACATCCACTTCTTGCTCCCTCCACCACCTCTTCTATCTGACCATTTACCTTCTATTTCTCTTAATTGGACAAACTAAAATTTTCCAAATTATACCTTCATAGGTGTCTCTAGAAGGGATTAGACTTTGGATATTATAAACAAAGACCCCATGAGTTACCTTCATTCAAAACCTAGAAACCTCATGAGCTATTTGGCCTTGGGTTCATCCCACCAAAAGAACCCACCAATTCACCAAAACCCATTGCCACCATTGAGGAAGACAATCCATCCTCACCAATCCCATCTCTTTTGAAGTCTAAGGATTTTGAAACCCTTCCTTCTAATTTTTTTTTAGTCAATATTGCTAGTTTGGGGACCCCTGACCTATCAAAAATATGGCCAAACTAAAACCTTTCCTCTGATTCATCTTAAAATGGTAGAAAAATATTCTCCTACCATCCACACCATCCAATGTCAGGATAATGATTCCATTCTCACCTATCTCGGTGTGGGGGATTATTCTATCCACAAATCCCTTCCTCTTGAGAACCAAACCATGTTAAATGAATCCATTATCGATGTCAACTTGGATACTCAGGATAACCCTTGCATTATAAAAATTGGTCAATCCTTAGACTCCTCAGAGTGATAGGATTACCCTTCCTTCATGATTGAAGCATAAAATTTTCTTGGTCATATCATGATATGCTTAAAATCGATCTTTCCATATCTCTCCATAACATCATCATCCATCTCAATGCTAAGCCAATTAGGCAAAAGGTTCACAAGATGCACCCTCATATCACCCTTCTAGTCAAAGAATAGCTTCAATGCCTCTTATCTATCAATTTCATTTAACCCATTTATTATCCCCAATGGGTTTCCAATATCATCTCCATCACCAAACCCATAGGGGGACTTCATCTCTATATTGACTTCCATGACCTCAACCTTGCTTGTCCTAAGGATGACTTCCCTTTGCCTAGCATTGACCAACTTGTTGATCTTACAACTGGCCACGAGATGTTATCCCTCATGGATGGTTTCTTGAGATATAATTAGATATTGATTTCCCTCAAGGATCATCATAATACTTCCTTCATCACCCTATGGGGAACCTTCTATTATAAGGTCCTACTATTTGGTCTGAAGAATGTTATAGCAACCTACCAGAGTCTGATGACCTACATCTTCCATGATCTCATCCATAAAATCATAGAGGATTATGTAGATGACCTCCTTGGGAAATACAAATATCATAAGGATCATCTATAATTTCTCAAAATTATCTTTGAGTGTCTAATCCATTTCCATATCTGACTCAACCCCAAGAAATGTGTTTTCAAGGTCCTATCTGGAACGCCTCTTAGATTTATCCTCTCTCTTCAAGGAATCAAATTAAAACCTACCAAAGTTAGAGAAATATAGACATGCCATCTCTAACCCACCTTAAGCAATTTTTTATCTTGTAGGGGAAGTTCCAATCCATCTGTCACTTCAGCTCTCAGTTGTCGAATAGATGACAACCCTTACACTATCTTCTCAAGAAATATACATATTTTAAGTGGATTAAGGACTGCCAACAAGATTTTGATTCACTCAAAGAGTACATTATTTATCCACCCATTATTATCCCTCCTAAATAGGACCAACCCTTCTACCTTTATATCTCTACCACTAACTATTCCTTAGGGGCAATGCTCACTCAACATGATCAACAAAACAAAGAGCAGGCTGTCTACTATATAATTTGAACACTTATAGAGTATGAAAATTGATACACCCACACCTAAAAACTTTGACTCAACTTATTAATTGTGGCTTATAAAATTCATCATTACATCCTCAATCATAAAACCTTTGTCATCACTAAACACCAACCCACTCAAATACATGCACTCTAAGCCATACCAAAACTAGTGTATGGTTAAGTGGCTCATGCTCCTAATCAAGTTTGAACTTGAGTTCCTCCAACAAAATTTGATTAAAGGACAAGTCATTATTGATAAATTGGTTGAAGATCCTTTTCCAAACAACCAACCACTTTCTCTTGTGTTTCTAGGTGAGTCCATCATGACTCTTTCTCAAGAGGACATCACCTACCAAATGACCATGTTCTTCAATGACTCAAAATGCCACTACGATGGGGGTGTTGGAGTTATTATCATTCCCTTCAATGATGAAACTCTTCCTCTCTCTTTCAAACTTGACTTTGTGTGTATCAACAATATGATTGAGTATGAAGCCTTAGTGATAGGTCTCCAAATTGCTCTAGCCTTGGGAGTTAAGACGATCAGTATCTTTGGTGATTCCCAACTTGTGGTCAACTAGGTCAATGAATCCTACCAATGTAAAAATGATGTCTTACAATAATAGAAACAACTAGTAGATGTACTCTTAGCATCATTTGATCATTACCTTATCTAATTTATTATATGATCTACCAATAAGTTTATGGATACAATGGCTTCCCTTACTTCCCAAATCCCATGTCAGCCATCCAATTCCAAGCTCTTTGTCACCATTAATCATTTTATCACACCTTCTTATATCCAATCTGACATCCCTACCATTTTTAGTATGGAGGCATCTCCATCAGACACTTAGTATAAGCAAACCTTTGACTACCCCAACATCAACATCATTCTTCCCAACCTCTCTAGGAATGATTGAAGAGATTTTGTTTAGAGTACCTCTCATTATACCATACTAGGGGGAATCCTTTATAAATTTAGTTTCAATGGCCTCATTCTCTATTATCTACGTAGCCATGAAGCTTTCCATACTATCAAGGAAATACATGACATGATCTGTGGAGGACACTTTAGTGGTCTAGTTGTCACTAAAAGTATCATTTGCCTTGGCTAATATTGGCCTACCCTCAACCAATATCATTGCAATTATGTTAAAAAGTGTGTTAAATGTCAATAACATGCTAATTTACATCACACACTTACACATGGCCTCTAAGTATCTAAGGACTTTGGCCCTTCTCATAATGGGGACTGGATCTCATTGGGGAAATCAATCCTCATTCTTCACAATGATACCACTCCATCATCACCGCCACCAAGTATTTCACTAAATAGCTAGAGGCTATTCCTCTCATCTCGACCAAAGTTGACAAGATATTCAACTTCATCAATCATCACATCATATGTCATTTTGGTGTTCCCCATAAGATCATCACTGATAAAAGAAAATCTTTCAAAAACAAGCAAGTCCAAGGTCTTTGTGATGCATTTGGCATCAATTTCAGATTTTCCTCACCTAATCATCCATAAGAAAATGGATAAGCATAAGCCTCTCATAAAACCCTCAACAAGATGTTAACCAAAGTGGTCAGTGATTCTGATGGGCCTATTGCACTAGCATTCGAACCTCTACGGGTTCTACCCCTTTCTCTCTAGTTTTTGGAGTAGAGGCAATCCTTCCTCTCAAATTCCAAATTAACTCTCTTTACATATCCTTGTAATACATCATCTCTGAGAGTAACTATCATTAAGAGCATCTAGCATGACTTGAACTACTTGATGAATGCCACCTAGTTGTGCTTAACCATCTTCACGTCTATCAAGAATGGGTCAAGCGTGCCTATAACAAGCACCTGAAATAATAATAATTCAATATCAGGGACCTCATCCTAAAGGAAAATCAACATGTGACCAATATAGAGAAATCAAACAAGGCAAGTTTAATTTCAATTAACTTGGACCCTACATCATAACCCACAAGTATAGATAAGGAGCTTATCGTTTGTCCTCTCTTGAAGGAAAACTAGAATCTGAGCCTCTCAATGCTTCGTATCTAGATCCTTTTTTTTTAAAGTAGGGATCAAACTCACCTTTTATCTAAATTAACCTTTTCCTTTGATTTATGATATGTTTACCTTCCTCACGCCTTCATCCCATCCCTTTGAGGATAACTGATTACAACATAGAACCATGTGATTAACCATCATAGTAATAGCCTAATCCTAAATATGGGTGTCATGGATCTAACCATGGAATGGTTCTCATGGATAATTATCATCTATCCCATAGTCATTGTCTCTCAAAACCACCCTTTTTACCTATCATTGACCTTCTTTTGCTCTAGGTTTTTCCCTCATAAAGGTAAGCCTCTAAGCCTATACAAAATTTTCCATGTCTAACCTAGCATCAAAACAATTTGGGATACCAAAATATCTCTTGGGTCAACTATCTCTAGCATGCAGACTATTCCCTTAAAGGATAGCTGCCCTAAACTAAAATTTCTTAAAAGATAAACTGATCCCTTGAAAGACAGTTACCAAAATGAACAAACCTAAAATTAGACCACTCCCTTAAAGGATGGCTAAGTCAAACTTGTCAAAATAAATTATTTGAAGCTTCTCACATAGATAAGCTTCATAAACCTATCAAAAACAAGTAATAAAAAGACCCTATATCAAAATTTGAACAAGATATCTCATGAAAGTTGCAATCAACTTTCATATATAGCACTAGTAGACTTCTCACATTGATTATTCTACACCTTGCCTTAAAATATGAACTTGTCTATTAAGATTCCTAGGTCACCTATAGAAAGGGCAAACTAACCCTCAAGAGGTTACACTACCCTTTACACCACCTATCACATATCTCCCCTTTGTACCATCTACAAATCAAGGGATTCTGAGCTTATTTGAGATGAGGTGATCAAGACACCCTTTTATCAACCAATGCATGCTAATGTGAAGCATTCGAATGGCTTATGTTCCTTAAGCCAATATAACTTTGAGTTTTGTTTAGTCTTGTGCCAATGAAGAAGCATCATGCCTCTTTCCTTATCCTCTCATAAAAGGGTCATGTATTCACTCAGACCCAGGTATTGTGCATTTTCTCTCTTTTCCCATATCTAGTTTTGTTATCTAACTTACTTTATGTGTTATCATCAACAAAATAGCCATAATCAAAACATCACCATAAGTATCACATATCCATGATTATAAATCACATCATCATAAATAACATAAACCACATCATATATCCATGATCACCACCATAAACCATAAACATCATAACCATACATAAAATAAAGCATCACAAAACATCATAACCATGTATAAAAACAAAGCATCACATAATCATAATCATATATAATAAATCATCATAAACATCATCCATAATCATCACATGCCTAAGCTAGTGAGTCTATATCTCATAAGCATAACCATAATAAACATTAGAACCATGAACCATAAAATAACATATATATATTATCATCACATCATATACATCATGTCTCATAAAAATAAAAATAGTACATATAAAAATGTGGATCTCTCTCTCAAAATTATATACATCTTACTACATCAGCTTGTAGGTTGGTATCAAAATCATATACATCTATACATCTCATATCATATCATATGCCCCTAGGGCACCATTGCCACCTAGTGTCTACCCCCTTGAGGTGTCTACCTGACCACCCACCGAAGTGGCCCACTGACCTGGAGTCATTACACCTACACTAGTTGCCAAGATGGCTCTGTACTCACCCCATTGGGGCTCTTATGGACACCATTTTAGAACTACAACCTCATAATAATGCAACTCCTTAATGGTGTCCAAGTACCATGCCATAGGGATGCTACCTGGTGGTCCGACTAGTGTTTTATCTCCTACTCCTTTCTATCTCAAAGTGTCCCTCTCCTAGGTCACCAAACCAAGTGAAGTCCTAACCTGTGTCCCACTACCTGGCCATATCCTTGTCCACCTTGCATCCTCAATCCACCTCAGTAATCAACAACTCAACATGAATCAATTCCTCAACTAATCAATGACTATCTCATCACCACCCTCACACAAAATGCTAAAGTTTCTAAGTGCACAAGAGTCAAGAGAGTCAAAATCAAAAGTGAAAATGACTTGCCCTTTTTACTTTTTATCTTTCACACTTTTAAGGTTTCTCCCTGACCGTCAACCATCAAGGTGACCATCAATAGTTGATTTAGAGACCCTTGACCATTGACGATCAGGATCTCCTATTTTCAACACTTTTAACACCAACACCTCAATGCCACTTTTAGAGACCACCTTCTCCAGTTACCATCCCAACCATGTCCACCTTGATGTTGGCCATTTTGGCCCAAACTATCACACATTTTATGATAACCTTACCTTGGTCCTTTTGATCACACTGACCAATATTTCCATGTTAAACATTTGAACTTGTACCACCTAGTGCACACCAGACCATATGTATTTTCATGGGAGCATTTCCTACATCAGATATCTATGAGAACATCGACCCTATCTAGGAGATTTAATAGGAATAACCTGATCAACTATGCCTAACACTTTGGCCTGATTACCCCATCACCAATCCTTCTAGAACTAACCTTATTTTTACCCACCATGGCAACTTAGTCTATGCACAATCTTAGTTATCATAATTAATCACATTCTATGTGCATGTTTGCATTTCAAATGCCCAAATTTTTATCACCAACCTTGTGACTCACCATAAACCACTTATCAAACCTGCACCTAATTTGGTTTTATCTCATTAAATCCTAGTTTGAGGGAGAACACCTCCTCCCATGCTCAAGGTAACCAAACCTTTGACCTGCAATCTAATTTTTGTTTTACAGCTTGTTGAAACATATTGCATAACAAAAAGGGGAAAAATATAGACACTAAAAAAATTGCACATGATGGTTCTAGATGTTGAAACACCCCTGATCAGACCATTACCCAATCTCTAACCATAACCATGATTTAGTTTAGCTAATTAGCTAAACCTGACCCATTAACCTCCCCTTTTACCCAATTTAACCTTTAACCCTCAATCATTGATGGTCACCTTGACCACTAACAATCACCCTAACCATCGATGGTCACCTTGACCACTGGCATTCACCCTGACCGTCGATGGTTAGGTCTTCCCCATCTAGCCAAAGACACCTTGAGCTATGTGCAAGCTAACATGTCAAAATTTAATATGGATGGCAAGTTAATGCATCATAGCAAACCAACAAAACTCCTATGGAAATTTCCACCTTCATATATCTTTGCCTATAAAAAGAGGGGAGGAGGAGGTGAAAAAGGCATCAATCCATCCATCCAAGAATCCAACAATCAGAGAATCAAGATATCAACTAGCAGTCATCAGGAGCTATCAAACTTCTTTATAGGTCTACCCTTTAGCAATTCAGTAGCCACAATAGAGACCCGAACCTCTACCAAAATTATTCTTCAAGCAAAATATCGTTACTCTACCAAAATTAATCTAGGATCAGCTACCAGCCATCAAGTAACCAGCTAAGTATATCTCTAGTTTTCAAGTTTTGATTACTCGATTTCTGACCCAAACCCCTTAGCATAATATATTCTGACCTCTCATCCCTAACTAGAATTCCAACCACTTAATGACCCCTTTACAACCTCAACTAGACTTTTTTTTAACATACCCAAAACCCACAACAACCATCGATGGTCACCTTGAACACCGATGATCACCTTCAACTACAAATGGTCACCCCCACCGATGGTCAGCTTAACCATCTACGATCACCTTGGCCATTGATGATCACTGTGGTAAGAAATAACAAGTATTTCTACCTACCTACCTTCAACTAAATCTCATTTTCTGTGTCTCTACCTATTCATAGAGACCATACCTATTTTTTGAAACCAACTTGAGCTATTGAGCATTGGTATTGACCCACTATTTGATTTAATTAATCTACTTTTCATTATCAAGCACTTATTTCTTCTTGTATTATCTTTCAATCTTTTCTATCATTTGATGCAAGTATTTCATCTTCTTTTCTTTCATCTTAACTATTTTAAGAGTGTGGATTGACAACCTCCTAGTAAGCTCACGCTTCTTGAATCTAGCTTACGCTAGTCAATCTACCTTGATATCCATCTAACAACCCCTTTGCATTAGCGTGTTCTTATTTATAGGTCATTCTTTGCAAGACAAAGAGGAGCTCTTCATAATCATCTGGATCATGCATGCATAAACAAATAGGTTCTTCTACCACACCTGTAATTAGTTTCTTACTTCTTCTTTAACTATTAAATAAATATAAATTGAGAGAAACACTTCCATTAATTCAAAATTAAGTCCTAGATTTGTTGTTCCCTCCTTTATCCATTCTAGTGGGTTTACTTGGGTAGGCAGACTTAAATTGTCTTGGTTAAAAGTGAATGTTGCATCTATTTCATTATAAGAGACACTCAATACATCTTAAATTGTTTACAATTTTTGTTATGAGTAACATGAGTTTCTTGGCTAACAACATATTTAACATTTTCTACCTATTCACCTTCAACAAAATTTATTTGTTACATTTGTTCTATCTTCTGCATAGTAGCTTGAATGTATTCCTCATCCAGTCCTGCCAACATCATTACATTTTTATCAACACTAATCTTCAACATGGAATGATGCACTTGGAGTCATGTCATTTGTTACTGCCTTAGGGTTTAGGGTTAAGTGTATTTCTTTTTAAATCTAAATTTTGTATTATTAGGACTTTGTGTAATCTTCAATGCTATGTTGTCCAAAGTGGCCAATTATTGTATCTTGATCTCTATACCATGATGTGTATTCTTCCATGCCATCCTCTCACTCATGAATCAGGCCTTAAATGGACCAAACACACTTATATCCATTAGCTGCAATTTGTAGTTAGTGTATTGTATGCAAGCAATACAAGAAAGTCAATCCCCAAAGCTCTAACCTATTCAATTATCAATAATGTTGTCTACCATGCACCTAAAATATAAAAATATGCATATTTTTAGGTGAAACTCTTCCTAGTATAGATCTAGAGAAATGACACAACCAATTCATAAACAATTCATTTGTCATCCATGTATGGGTTTGGGAAGCCATACATGCACCTAGTTCAAAGTGTGAAATGAAATTCTGCAATTGTCTTTTTTCTTTGAAGAGGTAGAATCCCAATATATTTTGGTCATCTACATTCACATATGATAAAATCATGATTCATTATCTACTCTTTGGCATTATTTATCCCACACTCCTTTCCCCTATTTGTAATGACTTGCATGCCACAATCCCTTGTAGCTTGCACCTTTGTCTCATCACAATTCCAAAATTTGTGTGAACCATAATGGTTTTCAACATACATAGTTATCAAGTTATCATAAAAAAGTATCACTATGGATGACCTTAGCATTATTACACTATCTTTGTTTAATCTTTTTGTTGTTCTCATAGATAAATTAGGGTGCTTATTTTTAAAGCCTTTCCACCATGACTTGTCGAAGACACCATCATTGAAAGGGTTGGGCTTGGTTTTGAATATGTTGGAATGTGTGCCTTAAAATGATATATTTACAACCCATGAACCATGTCGACTAAGTCCTTATACCACGGCATGATCTCACATACTTCTGTAATTGATAAAATAATGGGTGGCCCCTCTTATTAGTTGTTATAATTCATTTCAACCAATTAGATAGAGTATTGGGTTCATGCCCCACTTTACTACTATGATGTTTGTCGAGTAACCATTATCATCCACATCTCTCATTGTAATTTCCATATCATCCTTTTTCCACTATGTATGTAAGGACTTCTACCCAATGGTAGTAACATTTATGTTGGCTTCCTTTTCTGGCCAGTTGGCAGGGCATTGGTCTTTAATAAATTCATTCTCTACCTACTTAGCAGTGGGTTATTTTTTTTCATTAAACTCTTCATCAAAAATATTAGGAAACTTTACTCCTCTATTATTCATTGTTGCATGTGGCCATTGTCTAAAAAATTATGTATTCTTCTTGGCATTCCTCATGCTGGACTACAATAATCAACAAATTATATAATTGAAAATATAATGGAAAACATATCAACAAAAACTATGGGAAAAAATATTTTCAATATTGAAAATGTGAATGTATAACACATCAACATGAATTCACAATGACATATCAACAACACAACAACATGATTTCACATAAGGATTTGGTTTGATACATCTAACTGAACATTTAATGGTATGTTAATGAAATTACTAATTTTGAGATAAAGACAATAATATTTTTAGTATGTGAATAAAAATATTCATGGTTTCCATCCACATGTTAGTAAATGTCTAGTCTTATGGACACACTTGTCTTCCAACATGGCCCTTAATTGCATATTAGTGACCCATATTAAATAGATAACAAAATTCACTACACAAAATTTTAAGACAATGTAAAAATAATATGTTCATTTGTATTTTATTAGTGGTCAAATTTTTAAAAATCATTAAACATATGGGTCTCAATAATTGATTGTACCTATAAAATAACTTAAAATGAAAAATTAGGTGGTTTAAGTCTACCTTCTCAGGTGATCCCACTAGATTGGCTGAAGGAGGGAGCAACTAACCTTGGCCTTGTGAAATTATTATATAATTAGAGGTAAGGAAATAGAAATGCATTATAAATATAAATAACACACCAATATGAATTCATAAAAGTCTTAATTTTGATACAAAATAATAACGTTTAATCATATGTGAATGAAAACCTTCAGGGCTTACATCCACATAGCATCAATTATTTAGTAAAACATTAAACATCTATAGGTTGTTCAAGGTAGGAAATGTTTCATCCCTCTAACATGTCAATGATACAATCTTTGTTAAACAATTCAAACTGTATAAAAGGATGTTGGGTTACATCACAGTTTATCTCACATTTACTGAAAGTGAGTGAAATTTTAACATGGCATGTTTAACATGATTAACATGAGACTTTAATGTAGGTAAATATTAATGTGTTAGAAATATAAAGCACACAACAACATGAATTCAAAAAATAATCTGCTTTGATACAAAAATAGTAACATTTTTTATTATGTGAATGAAATCTTTTATTTTGATATAAAGACAATAACATTTATTTGTATGTGAATGAAAGTCTTTAAAGGCTTCCATCCACATACCAATAAATGTTCTTCAAACCCATGTTATAACATGGAGGTAGGAAAATAGAAATGTGTCACTAATATAAAAATAATAACATTTACTAATATGTGAATAAAAAATTGAGATCTTTCATTAAAATACCAACAAATGTTGAGTCAAATGTGAATGAAAACATGTTGACACTATGGGTTTAGTTGTGGGTAATGTTTTCTCCCTAAAACATGGTGACGTTAAAATCTCTATGAAACACTACATTCTATAGAAGAGGCATTTGGGTTGCATGACATTTAGGGGAGACTGACTTGAACAAGAAATGTTGAATAAGTTGAAGTCAGTGCACATGGTGGCAATAACATGCCACATTAATGGAAAAAAGGCTACCAAGATTCTTCAAAAATGGTCGTTACATATTAAAAACACAATCATCTTCCAATATGACACTTCGTTGCATAATAATGACATAAGCATCTTCCAACAAGGCCATTAAATTTAGAAAATGATATGGGTTGATACAAAAATAATAATTTTTATTGATATGTGAATGAATAACTTGAGGTACTGCTATGAACTTACCAGTAAATGTTGAATCAGATGTAAAAGCATAAAAAAAACACCATAAGCATAGAAGGTATAGTAACAATAATAGACACATGAAAAAAAAAGAACACAGTTGTGGGTTTAATTACATGCAACACACTTGTGGATAACATTTCATCCCTCTAAATTTTTAAGTCTTTCATCCCAAGTTCAAAGCCTTTTCCATCCAAACAAGCATTTGTGTGTATACCAATTTTTTATAAGTCTTTCATCATAAGTTTGAATCTCTTTATTTTAAAAATGTGTTTGTGTGTATAATAGTAAATGTTCAGTCTTTCATCACAAGTTCAAATTTCTTTCCTTACAAACAAGCAATTATGTACGAGAATGTTTATTGGTTGCTTTTAGAAGCCATGGAAAATTGGAGGAATGGAAATAGAAATACATCACATATATAAATAACACAACAACATGAATGTAAAACATATAAACACTATGCATAGAATATTTTTAATGTTAAAAAATGCAAATAATAACATAATAACATGAATTCATTTTTTTTATTTGATAGAAAAACTATTAACATTTACCAGTATGTCAGTGGAAAATTTAAGTCTGCTTACCTAGAACGTGATCAATGAAAAACTTAAGTTAGTTTTAATGTTGAAGTTTGCTTCCAAATTAAGAAAATTTGAATATGACACTCTTTGTAATTCAAACATTTGTTGCTCCATAATTTTTTATTTATAGACAAATTGTATCTCAACGAGTTAATTTAAATTTTGAATTTTGTGGGAATGGTGAGGTTTACAAAATGTATGAGACTTCAATTTTGAAGGTACATAAAATTAATGGAGGAGGTTGGATTTTAATGTCCCATATTGTGGAGCCAAATATTTAAAATCTGAATAGGATAGGATATAATAAAATTTAAGTATACCAATTATAATATTATATAACTTGAGATATTTGAGATTGTGTCTTGTATAACTCACAATCAAATGTATAAAATTGACTTTTTGGCACCCATATAAAAAATAAAGTTAGTGTTTTTAAATGATTTGTATCTAAAAATTATTATAAAAGGATGTAATATTTTTTAAAATGTAGTCAATTTTGAATTCGATATTCATTTCTTTGAATATCATATTCATTTTTTTAAAACGATGTATATTTTTTTAATTTTACTAATTATTTATTTGTAATATTTTAAATAAAAGTCCATATTTTTTATATTATTTACCAAAAATATGATAAGAAACTAATACAATGTATAAGTTACTTTTACCAAATGTCCACAAATAGTTATACACAATTAAATAATTATCAATGAATTATAATAAGGGAATTCCTTCATAACTACTATCCCAACTATTGGAACCTATCCAATAATTAGTCCACATCCCCTATAAATTTAGCTATAGTAACTTCTCTAACATTTTTATTCTTTTTGTCTTCAAATAATTTTAATAAATAATCAACTCTCAACATTTCCATATACCTACTTTGAATGTTCTAGGTTGGGCATTTGAGGATAAAATTCTTCATCATTTCTACTGCATCTATGTTGTAAAAAACACATATCCTCTCCTCCCATTTGTTGTTGTTTGTACTAAATCTATATTGTAAAAAATTCATATCTTCTCCTCTTAATCTTCGTTAGGATTCCTTCTATTTTATTTTAGCCCATATATATATATATATATATATATATATATATATATATATATATATATATTTGTGATGCTTATAGGTTGGGTTAAATTATGTAATATTTATTATTGTCATTTCATGCATGCCTTCTTTCTCCATATGATTATTCTAAACTTTTCATTCTTGAGATTTTTTAATTTCTTTGTTAAGGTTTCAACACTTATTTAAGTTAATATATGTAGATACCTAATTTTGATAAATGACTATTTATTTGCTATGGTATTGGTGTGCTTTGACATATATGGATATTGGTTCAGATTAGACGATTATTGGCATAATTTCCCTTGTGTTGGGCTCTATTTGTCTTCCCTTGCTTTGTGTTGTGCTTATAATTTTAATTTTAATTCACTTTAGGTATATGAATATACTACCATTCCATTCAAAACACTTGAAAACCTATAGATCAACTATTTTTTTGCCTTGACACAATCCCTAATGCCTTTTGAATGTCCAAATCACTATTTTTAGAGTTTTATGTCAATCTTATAAGACCAAACCTTCACTTATTGTTATTTATGAAATAAAGCTATTCAATTTTATTTATGACTAAGATCGAGCCATTTGATCTTGGTTACTTGTGCCTTGTGGGTCCCATGACCCTAGTCCCCATATTTATTAGTCTTTTGTGCCTTGTTCGTTGGCTTTCACACCTTTTTTATTTTCAGCGTACATGTTAGTTTGTCTAAATTTGAATTCAATAAGTATGTATAAACAAAAAGTATGCTTATGTATTTAGGGACAAGGACGAAATCTAAGAAAAGCTCACATGAGCTATTACACTACTTTTTATTACTCTTTGCCATCTGTTGAAGTATATGCACCCCTTGTACTAAAATTTGAAGAAAATAATTAGTGACAGAGTATATATAATCTACTATTTGCTTATATCTCATACATAGGGATAAGTGTCAGAGTAGGCCATAATCGAGGATCAAGACTGGATAGACACAAATGAAAAAAACCTTGAAACATGTAAATGAAATATGTAGAAGCAATAGCCTATTGTAGAAGTGAAATCAAAGATGAAAAAAATAAGTTGCATTATCATCATTCATTTATTGGCCAAATATCTTTAGGAAAGGTACATTCATAGAGAAGCAAAAAATAACTCAAAATTATAAAATATGTTAAGCCATATTTCCTAAATGACCTAATATGACACCTAAGAAAGCTAAACATGTATAGAAAAAACTATATGAAGGTATAAAAAACCTACACTAACAACCCCCATAAACATAGCTTGGGTGGGTAGTAGAATTAGGTCCTGATAACAAGGCATGATGAGGTATCTAAGTACATAGAAAATCTATCAAAATAAAAAAATAGAAACCCCCTAGAAGTAAAGAGAGAAGGAATTAAAAATCCCCCTAGATGATGATACCAGAGCTACCCAAACCTAAAGAAAAACTTGCAAATGAAGATACTTGATCTCAGTGAAAAGTTTGGTGAATATATTAATAATTTTCTCCAAAGTTTGGCAATAGCAGAGATCAATGACTTGCCCATGAATAATCTCCTGAATGAAATGCATGTGAGTATTTATATGTTTGGTCTATTGATGGAGGACCAGATTCCTAAAAATATGGATGGTACTTTTATTATCATAGAAAATGACTATAGGTCATTGAAACTAAATATCAAACTTAGTAAGAATCCCATGAAGTCAAATAACCTCAGTTTTAACATTAATATTTCCTCTATATTTTACCTCTATAGAATATAAGTCAATAACATTATGTTTTTTACTTGACTAATTAATTGGTCCTGAACCAAGGGAGAAACTATAGCCTAAAGTAGATTTATTATTTTTAATATCACCAACCCAATTTGATTTTGTATACCCAATCAATTCAATGCCAATGTCTACTCCATAGTGAATCTCAAAACTATGAGTACCCTGAATGTAGTGGAGAATTTATTTATCTACTTTTTGGTGTAACTCATGTGGTTCTTGCATAAATCTAGAGACCATGCCCACTGCATATGAAATGTCAAGTCTAGTGTGAGTAATATAGATGAGACTAAAAAAAATTAATCTCAAATAAGTAATGCAACAAACCCAAGTCAGTCATTGATAACTTGTCAGACAAATCAATTTTCATTGTTGCAATGTAAGATGAACTCTGAGTGATAAAATGGTCATCCACATAGAGAATCATAATAAAAAGTGAGTCATCCCACCACAAAATGTAGATATTAGGATCAAAATGGCATATAGTGAACCTAAATGAAATAAGAAATTAGTCCATCTTGGCATGCCAATCCCAAGGGGATTATTTGAGGCCATAGAAATATTTCTAAAGTTCGCAAACTAAGGAATAATCTTCCACAAAGCCTTGTGGTTGCTCCATGTATATATCCTTCTTGAGGTTACTATGAAGAAAAACACTCTTCACATCCATCTGATGAACATCCCAATGATGTGGTGTGGTAATGACAAGTGAGTTGGACTGAGTTAATTTTGTTAGCTGGGGGAAAAGTCTTGGTATAGTCAATGTTGGGTACCTAATAAAAACTCTTTGCTAGCAAATGTGATTTGAACTTATCTATGGACCCATATGCAACATATTTTGTTTGATACATCCATCTACTTAAAACAAGTTTTCTTCCCTTAGGAAGAAGGATTAAATATCAAGTGATGTTCTTAAGTAAGGAACCATACTCCTCTTCCATAGTAGTATCCCACTCAAACATACTAGATGCCTAATGAAATGACTTTGGATCAGAAGTAGATGCAATGAATGTATGTGGGACTTTTTAGAAATGTGAATGTGTATGTCTAGTGTCTGATGGGTCTCCAACCTAATGGAAAAAAAAATTAGTATCTATCTAGCCCAAAAAGGACAAAAAGTTAGAGAGTCAAAAATAGATTCCTCATCCTCTAAAGATAGTATGGGAGGAGGACATGAATCCCCATCACTACTTCCATCATTAGAACTAGAAGAAGAATCCAAATCATTGAGAAGCCACACAAGCAAATCTAACTCATCAGAACTATCATCAAATCCCAGTGAGTATAAGGAAGAGGGAGAAGTGTCAAGTTTAGCTTCTAGAGAACCCTCTTAAAAATGAACACTTATCTTAATGAACAAATCATGAGTGGTGGGATGGTTAAGCATGTATCCCTTAACACCCTTAGGATATCCAATGAATATATAAGGTTGACTCTGAGGTTTCATTTCCTTGTGCTTTTTGTTAGGAATGCAGGCCATAGCAGGAGATCCAAATAATTGAAAGTGGTAAACTATGGGTTTCTAACTACTCCATGATTCAAAAGGAGTGATCCCTTTCAATACTTTATGAGGAATATATTTCTTGATATAAAAATCAAAATTGATGGCCTCAACCCAATATTGAGGTGCAAGAGATTTGGATTATAGCATATGGTTTGCCATTTCCTTGAAGGACCTATTCTTGGGTTATGTAACACTATTCCACTGTGGACTATGTGGAACTACATGTTGTAGTTCAATCCCATCTAAAGTGTAAAATTGCTCAAAAAAATGGTTGACAGACTCATGACTATTGCTAGTGTGTAAAATCTTGATGCCTTTACTTGATTATTTTTATACAAGAGCCTTGAAGTCCTGAAAGTGATCAAAGACCTTAAAATTTTACTTAAGAAAATACAACCTTGTACACCTTGGAAATCATAAATAAAGGTAAAAATATATCTCATCTTGCTAAATGAAAGCTATGAAAAAGGAACATAAATATCACTATGGACTAGTTTCCAAATTTGTGTAGCTCTTCGTGATTTGCATTTGTCATACTTCTCTTCCAAATGCTTACCAAGTACATGCAACCCTTGCAAACACCATCAAAAAAATAGACATGAAGAAACCCTGAAGCCATGTTATTATGAATGATTTTCTCTAGGTAGTGATATTTGATATGGCCCAATCGCTCATGTCATAATTTACTCACCCCATCTATATGAGTGAGTAGTATAGTAGAGGGTTGATTAGGTGTAAAATGTGAGAAAGTATAAAACTATGACTAGTGATCTACTTTCCCAACTGCAATTATAACATTATTATATAATTACCTAATAACCATAAAATCTAGTGTAAATTCAACTCTCTTGCTTGACCCGATGTGAATGATCTCTTAAATAAATAAGAGATTTATTGATAATGAGGGAACACATAGAACACCCTGAAATGTATCATCACTCACTTCAACAGACCCTCTTCCACTAACTTTTGTAGAAGTACCATCACCCAATCAAAATGAAGACATAGAATAAGGCTCATATGATGAGAAAAGATCATGTGATGAAGCCATGTGTAGACACCTAAATTTCATTTAGTGTCGAAATGCACCTAAATTTATTAATCATTTTTCTTAAATTAATAATTAACATTTCTTCTTAAAATCAAATAATTAATTAATTCAAACATTTTGAAAAAGTCAATTATGCACCTTTTAATCTTTATTTTTAATATTTAATTCATTAATTTTACACCTAGTCAAACCTCTCTGACCTTTTTCTCCCTCATCCCAACCAAAGCCACAAAATCTCCACCGGTTGTGACTCCTCTGAGTTGTTAAGCTAATTGACTAAGTCAGCTAACCAACCCCTCTTTTTCCTCCATCAGGTTGAAATGATCTCCATCCTCATGTATGATGACTCGTCCTCAACCGTTGATCATTTATAATATTAAAAAAGTCCAAATGATCCTCCATCATTGGATCATTTTTTAGGCTTCTATAAATAAGCTTGTAAATCCTCATTTTCAATTATCACAAATTTGAGAAATCGTAATCAATCATAAAATCTTGAGAGATTAGAAGCATATTTACAATCATAATCATATCTTGCATCCAAAGTGAATCAAAGCAAATCAAAGTCACATTTTTGCACCAAAATGTTGCCCGTTCTCCCTTTTTATTGGAAGACTGAGCACCACATTCTTGATAGAGTAAATCGGACTCAATCCACAATGAAGGATTCTAGTATCTTAACTATGAAGTTTTGATTGTTATTTTATGTATCTATTGCTCTAGCTTTAGTTGAATTTAGCTTATATTAGTTCATTGTCTTTGCATATAATTAGTTCATATATTTCTGGCATGCCCGGTGGGACTTACCCATGTATTATAAATCTTTTCTTCTTCTTTTTTTTGTATTTAGATAACATTGATTTTCTAGCTTTCATTATTTACATCTATCTTTCACATTTCATCTTATCTATTTTTGAGTTGGTATGGATTATAGGTTTCTATCATAAACTTTTTGTTTGGTTATGTACATTTTTCATGTGTAACAATGAATTTGAAGGACTCTGTAATGAAATCGTTAGACTCTACACCAAAATCATTACACTCTACAGTGAAATTATTCAATCTAGTAGCAAAATAGCTACTCCTTGTAGTTAAATCATAACTTTCCACATCGAAATTGCTTCTATATATAGTAATTTTGTCATTTCTTATAGTTTTACAATTTCACCATTGTGTTTTACATTTTTGCTGCTAACTTTTACAAAAACGCTACTAAGTCTTAAAAAAATGCTGCTAACTTTTGCAAAAATGCTACTAAGTCTCATAAATGTCTGCTAGATTTTATAAAAATATTTCTAAGTTTAACAAAAACATTGTTGAATTTTACAAAAATACTGCTAACTTTTATGAGTAGTGAAATCATTTTTCATTTTGAGTGGCCATCTTCCAAAGGTCATAACTTTTGACTCGAGACTCTATTTAAGCTCTCGTTTTCACCAAAATGAAGGTATCAGAATGAAGAATGCAACCATGTGAAAATATTTAAATTTTGTGTATTTTAAATAATTAAAAAATCAAATTTATATCATACTTTATTTCTTTTATTTGGTTTTATGTTTCTGACTAACTAACAGTTTCACCTTTCTCCTTGATTGTGTATCTATGAGATCATTCTAAAAGAGTTGTTTCTTCTTTGTTTTTTATTGGTTTTATCTAAATTTTTATAAATTACTTTGAAGACAAGCCAAGTTTAAACTTTCTAACTACTTGTTTACAGGATGCTCACCAAAGATAATTGCAAAAAGCAAATAATCTAACCAAATCCTTCATTTATTTTCACAAACATTTTTTCTTTTTAGTCTTTTAAATTCTTAGTAAATAGATCACACTTGATTTTCTTTGAGATAAATATATTGACTATTTTTAGCTTCTTGTTTGGTTGCAAAGATTATGTATGCTCTTTCCTTGGCATCACATTGGTGATGATACTCAGAAATAAAAATAATTTTATGACTTATCTGTTACCTAGTTAATCTTGCATATAGTTTTTCATTGGCATCATGTTGGTGATGATACCTAGAATTCAGAAACAAGTGTCAACTCTTTATTTTTTCTTTTCATAGGGGCTCTATTGACCATGGATTTTATCACCACGTAATAGGCCAAACCCTATTTATCAGTGGAGTATATAAATTGAGACCCAATTATTTTAGTTGCCTAAGTAGTTATGTGTTTTAGTTGCCTAAGTAGTTATGTGTTTTAGTTTCCTAAGTAGTTTGGTGCACCTCCTGTCATCCAAGTAACCTGCCACATCCGAACCTACAACTCCATGTAGTGAAGACCTTGACCCTGCATAACATGAATCCCTGCTGCTGGTCCCTCTCAGATACCTGAGAATCTACCTTCCCCGAATTGGCTCCAAACTCTCTGACAACTCGCACTACTTGGGAAAACTCAGGTCTACACTCGACCTCATGTGATTTCAAACACTGTTTTAAGCTCAGCTTGAACTGTCCAGCCCTTGGTGTGCTTACTGGTTTTGCATCTTGTGTATTGAACCCCGCCAACACCTTCTTCACATTAGCTCCTACTAGAGACAAAAAATCTCCATGTCTCTTATGACAAAGAATTTCGCTGCTCCCAAATTCTTTATGACATACCTCTGAACTAACCTTACCCTTAGCTCAACAACTCCCTGTATGTACAAACCTGATCCAAGCATACCATCCACATACAGTAATAGGATAATGTCACGACCATCATCCACCTTGGTAAGACAAACACAATGATTACACTGACATTGACTAAAGCCCTGATTTGTCATCCACCTGTCAAAACCTGTACCACTGTCCTGCAGCATCCTCAAGACCATATATCCTGGCCTTTCGTCTCACGTGTCCATCCACACTCTTCTCTAACCTAGGAATCCATCCGTCTGTCAGTGCTGGCAACTCTACCAAATCTCTTACTTGGTTCTCTTCCAAAGAATTCATGCCATGCTCCCACTGTTTCCTAGATTCTACCTGCATTGCCTCTTCACATCTTCTTGGTTCTTGACCATCAGTAAGCAACAAGTAATATAAAAAAGATAAACAATGAATATGAGGCTCACTTACCCTTTCAGTCTTCCACATGGGCGTTTGAGACTCCTTGACAGCTTGATGTCCACCCAACATCCGTTCCAGTGACCGATCTCAGCCATCTCCCAATCTGCACCTGACCGATGTCAATTCCCTACGACTGACCCTATCTACCGACGTTGGTTCTCCATGACCGACGCTAGTGTCCCTATTGCCGACGTCGATTCCTGTATGACCGACATCGATCTTCATCTACCTGACACCACTGACTCTACTGATATACACATGACTGACGTCGGTGCCTATCTGTTCGACGTCGATTCCCCCTGATCGATGCCAGTAACTGTATTTCCTTGTGAGTGATGACTTTTTACCCACGAGCTCACTTTGGATCAAAACCCTATCCAAATCAACACAGCCCTACTCAGAATAATCTAGCCTTCTCCACTGATCTTTGTCCGTCATCTCCTCCATGAACACCAAGGCTTTCCAGTTCTTAAGTTTGTCAAAGATATCTGTCTTTCGCTTAAGAACATGCATTCCCTTCTTACATATGTGACCAAGTCTATAAAGCCACATCTCTGCAACAGAGGGTGAATCAGTAATATAAGTAGATAGATAAAGGATACCTACTTTCTTACCACTGTCTAATTCAAGTGCATCCGCTGTGAGAGTTACTGTGCATTTCTCATCACCCAACTTTCTTGAAGAAATTAGACTTATCTCTAAGACTGGTACCTGCATGACCTCCTTCAACACCCATGTGTTATCCATCTGCAATTTCAGCTTCACTTCCCCTTTGCCAACAATCTGACAAGGCTCACCAGCTCCTAAATAAATGTCTCCAAAGTCTCCAAAGACATACCCATGAAAAGATACTCTATTTTGGGCTGCATGGAAAGAGGAAACAAAATTTATAGACCAAGATTCTAATTTATCCAGAGCAACCTGTGCAACAACACCTGCAACATCTGCTTCTACACACTGATCTTCTACCGACCAACAATCTTCCTTTACCTGCTCTTTCTTTCCATCAATCTGACCATTTGTGCTATTCAATTTCTCCATTCATAGCTTACTTTCTTCTGCCATTGCTATACTCCCACTCAATCAGAAACCCCTATGAGTAACTTGTAATCAACAAACACTAACCAGATCTGAACCACCTATTAGTCAACCCAACCAAAAGCTCTGATACCAACTGTTAGTGGTATCAAGCTATGAGCCAACAACCTGGCTCTAATACCAACTGTCAAGATCCTCTACTGCCCACTAAGGGCACACTTGATTACCTTTGTATTAGCAACTAAACATGAAATTTAACCAAAATGAATAAGTAACTAGAAATATGAAACAACACAGGATATGAGAGACAATACCCAATTGTATTAATACTCATTCAGAAGAAAATACAATAAAGAAGATGCCACACTTCTTCTCCTCACACCTCTAGAGCTCCCACACTTCTAGGGTTCACCTGTAATTCTCCTTCAACAGTTCACTCTCTCAATCATGGTCACAACAATCAACTCAAACATAGAGTTATTGTTCACCTCCACCAGTCAGTAACAATGCTGCCAGTACACCAAGTACACAACCGTACTCCAAGTAGATCTCCCTTTCCTTGCTGCCACCTGCAAATCAATAGACCTTACTTACCATGTAGATATCTCTACACCCTGAAGAACCCTTGTCCTTGCCTCACCAAGTCCTCATGATTCTTCAACCAGTACCCCGATGGATCTCCTAGTAGAACTTGCACAACCTACAACTCTCCTTGATCATACACACTCAGCACCCCTTTGGAACTAAGAGGAGCTACTCTTGCTCTCTCTTCAAGCACAATGGCTTTCTAGCACACTTTTACAATACAGCCCATGAGTCTATTATATAGATCTCATGCATACAATAATTAGACTTTCTTAATTACAATAATTAGACTCGCAACTCAAGACCAAAAATAGTTTTTACATGCAAACTACCTGTCCAAAAATAGACCAGTCTGGAACCCGCATGCAAACTACATGCACACACAGGTTGTCGATGTCAACTCCTTTTTGACCGATGTTGGCCGACTTATAATCGACGTCAGTTGCTTCTGCAATATAATATGACCGGTGTCGATTGATCAGACCGATGTCGATTGCCCTGCAACTTGTTCTGCAACTCAACAACCTCCCAACAACCTCCTTCCCTGTTTGTATCAGTGAAGCTTTTAGCTCCACAACCTAACAGTTTAAACTTTCTAACTACTTGTTTACAGGATGCTCACCAAAGATAATTGCAAAAAGAAAATAATCTAACCAAATCCTTCATTTATTTTCACAAACATTTTTTCTTTTTAGTCTTTTAAATTCTTAGTAAATAGATCACACTTGATTTTCTATGAGATAAATATATTGACTATTTTTAGCTTCTTGTTTGGTTGCAAAGATTATGTATGCTCTTTCCTTGGCATCACATTGGTGATGATACTTAGAAATAAAAATAATTTTATGACTTATATGTTACCTAGTTAATCTTGCATATAGTTTTTCATTGGCATCACGTTGGTGATGATACCTAGAATTCAGAAACAAGTATCAACTCTTTATTTTTCCTTTTCATAGGGGCTCTATTGACCATGGATTTTATCACCACGTAATAGGCCAAACCCTATTTATCAGTGGAGTATATAAATTGAGACCCAATTATTTTAGTTGCCTAAGTAGTTATGTGTTTTAGTTGCCTAAGTAGTTATGTGTTTTAAATACACCATGATGTGAAGGGATTTTATGCTATAATACCCAAAGTTTCAAAAAATGATTCAAAATTTGATATTGTTGATTGTCAACTTATTGAGACCCCTATGGCTATGTTGGGCACTTTGGTACAAGACTTAATAGTGTGCATCTGCATATCAATTTCTTCCATAGTTTTATTCCCCCTAGATAAGCTCATATATACCTTAAGCCTAGGATTGCCTTTTTATCATTCAACTTTGGTGCATTAGTTAGTGGTTATAACTGAGAAGTAAATTGTTACACACCCTCAAAAATAGACTCAGTGGACCATGAGAATAGTAAGATCCTCCATGGTTATCATCTTGAAACATTAGGCTGCAACTGAGAGCATAAACAAGTGAGTGACAATGGAAAGCCCAATAGCTATTCACAACCTTTCATCCTAGTTTTCACCTTTTTTATGTAATTACTTGTTTATTTAGAGTAAAATTATTTTTTGGTTCCTTATGTTTACCATGTGTTAAAAAAAAAAAAATTTGTAAACAAATTCTTTTGAGTTTAAAGGCTATCCTAAAAATCACAATTTTTTCTCTAAAAACTCAAAAGCATTTAGTTAGAAATCAAAATTTTAGTCACTTTGGTACTTTACTTTACTAGAGTCTAATTTCAAGTCTTTTTCATTATTGAGTCAAGTCTTTCCTTAGTAGTGTCATCCATTGAAATAAGTACGGTTAAGTGGAATAATCCCTTGACCAACTTCATCCTGAATCAAAATCCCAATAGTCCATACTATAACCTAGGATTCTATCCAACCAATTTTGATTCCAACATATATTTGAATCAATGTCAAGTCAATCACCAAGCTAATACAAATCTAAGTTTGAATATGTATTCATCCTCATCCATCAATAAATCAAATAAAAACTTAAATATTCATTCAATTTTTCCAAATCAACCTTTCTATAATAATCAAAATCAATCTTTTGATTTTACATCTAGTTCACCCCAAAACTCAAACCAAAACTTCTTCACCAATCCATCTAGTTCCAACCTTAGCATCAATCTAAATAAAAATTGTGATTCACCTTCACCATCACTTTAAAATCTATATTTGAATAATAATCCATTCATAAATCAAACTCCCATTCAATCCAATCCATCTACGTTCCATCCAAGTCAACATTTCAACTCCTACACCCTTCACAACCAACCTTTCCAAATTCATCAAAATCAATCATTTTATTTTGCATCTAATCCATTCCCAAACTTGAACCAAACTACATCAAATTTATATTTGTTCATAAACCCAATAGATTCAAGTCCATCAACCTTCATAAATCTAACAAATCCATCCTTTCAAGATCAAGCTTCTTCTCTAATCCACTTCATTGCCAGGGAATCCCAAAACATTCCACACAAACATCACCTTACCACTAGTAAAATTATTTTGCAAAATCAACCAAGTCTCCCTTACACTAGTTATAGCCTAGATTATAACATCCCTTGTCACACTAACAAAGGGAATCCAATTCTAGCACCCATGCAATCTAGTGTCATTCCACCCCCAAAGTTATAACAACTTCAAAACTCCCAACCTATCAAAAATAATACCATGCCAATTAATAAAAAAATTACTCCTCTAAGGGAACCTTATGATGTATTCTATCAAAAATTGGTCACTACAAACCTAGTGATATATCCAAACACTAAATACTTTGATCCAAATGTCCCAAAACCTAAGTGGTATAGACCTAGTGAATATTGTGATTATCACAAAATTGAAGGTCATTCTATAAACCATTGTATGAGACTAAAGCATTGTATCCAAGATTTGATTGACAAAGGGTACATCAAGGTAAAGCCCATTGTATCCACATTTGAAAATCATAGCTTGGGGACATGCCAAGATGTATTTTCTAAGCCTAGTCAAGCCATACCAATTCCAAGTCAAGGTCTTAACCTTCCATCCACTTCTCAAGATCCCATTTTTGACACATCCATTTTCAGCCAATCTATAGTTGATCAACCCTCCTTTGAAAACCATTGTTTACCATCCAATTTTGATGAAGAGCCTATCTTTGATCAAGATCCTATCTTTGATCAAGATCCCATTTTTAATAAAAATCCCATTTCTAACCAAGATCTTATCTTGGACAAAACCTCCTTCAACCAACATAGCCTATTACCCATTAACTAAACACCCAAATCATTATCACTTATTAAATCTCCCATCATCCCACAATATGTACCCCAAGTGATAGAGGTAATTATAAATAAAATAATCCATGAGCAAGGAATTATCAAACCCATCCACTTTGAAGTAAATGTTAGACCGCATAGCATTAGTTACAAGCCATTTAAAAATCAATGTAAAGATGTTCATGATACTTTTGTGGTCTCTAAGGTGATTCATCCATTATTAAAATAGGATCCATTCATAGCATTTATGAGGACTTTGATACCATCACTCCTTTCATAAACATCACCATTCATGCCTTCTATCTAGAAATCTAGTATCCTCTACCTATTGATTGGGACCAATGACCTTACTTACAGTTAACTTCCTTCTATGATAATAAAATAATTGCAGACTTCCTAGTTGGTCTCTTACCAGAAGAGCATCAAGAAACATCTACATATTTTGAGAAATAATAAGTGTATCTTAATCAAAATAAATCATGCAATTCAAATCCAAAATACACACCTCATAGTCAAGACCTCTTTGAGTCACTATCAAATGATCAAAATACAAATTGCAATCAAAATCCAATTCATAATATAGAAAATCAAAAATATGAGTCCCTTAGTGAAAACCTCTTTGAGGTGCTATTGGACAATCTAAATCTAAATCCTGATAAAAAAATCAAGAAGAATCCTTTGGTGTAAGCCTTTCTATGGCACCAATAAATGAGAAAATTAATATATCCTCTACATTAGCACATTTTCATGATAGATCCCCATCACAAATTAAAAACATCATTGAAGAAGCTTTGAATTCTCAAATCATCCCACTTGCAGTTAATCCCAGTCTTGTTGAACGTAAGATTGTTGGTCTTATTCACCCTTTACATCATGACCCATATACTCATCTCCACTATAATTCCATCCATCCAAATCCTTCATGCACTCAACATACATCCTTCATCCAACATATTTTTCGCTTCACCTTGTCTAGCAGCACCCTCTATCATAGTGGCTATGACTATATCCTGATAAATTTTGAAGAAGCCAACTTAGAAATCAATGAAGTTACTGAAGATATCTCTGGAGTGCATACCTTAAATATCAATAGTCGTAAGCATCAATGCATCTCAAAACCTTTTATAATTGAGATGCCAACAAAAAAAAAATCACATAAAAATTAAAAATTAGAAAGATAAATAAATTTATCCAAATGTGAAAACCATTTATATGGTGCATTGGGCAAGTACCATGATAAAAACTAATTTTTGGCATCATGCATAAAATAATCAATTGTCTACAAGTACCATATACTTGGGGGCAAGCCATTCCATTTCAAACCTATGGATTCTAAATAATCCCTCCATCCTTACCCATCTTACAACATTTTTAATCCCATCATTTTACCCTAAACCATCTATGGTTACTTATCCTAAGTTATCCTTAAGCATACTTACCCATCCTATGCCTATCCAATCCATCCTAAACTTCTCCTCAACACACATACACCATCCTTGAGTACCATTACCTATCAAAATGGATGCTTATCCATTTAATGCCAAACCCATCCAATCCTTGCCATCATAACACCATCCTTCTTCACATTTTGACATTGATAAGGAAGTGGAAATGTCTTGATACATGTTCTTAGAAACATCTTGGTGTATCCTTGCAATGTTATTTTGAGGACTAGACACTTGGTTCCTACCTCATGTGTTCTCTAGAGTTTATCATCTTAATTCCAATCCATTCATATTCATCCATACTCTAGATATATTATATTCCTTCTATCCCCTACCACTCACTCCTAGGTGCTAGAATATGTTTTTCCTTTTGTTGTTCTTCCTTGCATATAAGCTTATAAATCCCAAAAAAAATATAAAAACATTGCAAAACCCAATAAAATCTAAAACATTAGAAACTGTAGTCAAAATCCAAAACATTAGAAAATCCATCAAAATTTAGTAAAATAAAATCCAAAAAACAATAAAAAAAATCCCTTGTCCTTAGTTACGTACCCTAGTCATCCCCTATATGGATTACTCATCAAACGGTTCAACATTGTCAAGAATAACATATGCTAAAGGGTTCTACTTTAGCCAAGAACATCCAAAAAAATCATTTGATTACTTGTTTAAGTCATTTGCTTACTTATTTTAGTCATTTGCTTAATTGTTTTAGTCATTTACTTACATGTTTGTATAGTCATTTAATTTCTTTTACATCATGGGTGTTTACTTGCTTATATAGTGTTTGTTTTACTTACATCATTTTTCATTATTGTAAATATATCTTTTTATCTTATCTTTATTGTTGTTTCTTGTGTCTAGATCACTATGCACATTACTAATGGTGTTGTTATGATCTTTCATATCATGATGCACTAAGTTTTATCCTTGTGAATCTATTAGTCCTTACATGTATTACACGATAGTCATCATGGTTTTTCTATACCATTGGTGCATATTGTCATACGTAATATCAAAAATTAGGTTGTTCAACTCTTACTCGGTTGGAATTATTTTTGGAAATCCAATGCAAAGAAAGAAATAAATACAAGGCAACTATCAAACCATCTCACATTCTCTGACAAAACATATGTGTGTCATATCTCTTTTTCATCCATCTGTATCTCATCCATGTTGTCAAATCATTTTATCCATCATCATTAATCCATATGATCACTTCATTTCTTTGTTAATGTTTTCATATTAATCATATACAATCATTTCCTAATCTTTCCGTTCAATCTCCCACACTTATCTATTGGGAATGACAAAATCATATTTTCCATCCTTTCTCCATCTTCCAATTGTAGTGTGTAATCATTAACTTAAGTATAACATCCATGGGTCAATCTTACCTTACACCATCACTTCTCTTCCCATTTTTAGGAGAATTACATATGGTTTGATATCCACATATAGACATTGTCTAAGTGGATTATGTAGGCAATGCTTAGAGACACGAGGTCTCTAGGGTCAACTTAGCCACTGCCTTCACCATCATCCATCCAAATCATTTCATTCACATTTTTTACTGTCATTTAATCAAAGTGTTATATCTCTTTATCAATACTTGCAAATATTAATTTTGTAAATCTTTATCACAAAACGGACAATCTATATTTTTCATTTTTTGGCCTGTGGCTTATCATTGTTGGGATATATCATTCCCACATCTGCTTATGAGACCCTTGAGTCCAAGCAAAATCTAAGCATGCAGTCTATAAAGTGGGAAATGTACTTTTTACAATAGGGTAAACAATTTTACATGTACCATCTATAATTTTGTAAATATTGGTATTGAGATAAGTATTTGTATTATTGATGATAGTTTTATCATTTCCATCCCTTCATAATTCTCAATCTTCATCCATTTTTCAAAATTTAAGGTAACATTACAGTAATTTACTCCAATATTTGTTTTAAAATTCTTGCAATCATTTATCAGTGTAAAATCCACAATCATTTACAAAATCAATTCCTTTTTCTATTCATAAATATATAATTTATTATTGCTAGGATATATCATTCCACACCTACTCAATTGACCCATGCATCATTAGCAACAATAATAAGCGTGAAATATCTGAGTGGTTAAAATTATTGATTTTTAAATCAAAGCTCTATTTTTAATTAACTAGGAACAACCCTTTTACGTTACCAACATCTTGCAAACTTGACATCAATTCTAAAATAATTTGTTTTTTTCATTCATCCGTTTAACTCTTTTCTCTTTTCATCAATTTTGAGCATTTGTCCATTTCTCGCACAAACCCTCGAGGGGACATCATCACACTCATTTTCATTCATTTGAGTTAATTTTTTTTTCTATCATCAACACTCTACTTCTATTCTTTGAAATAGTATTGCTTCGCAACCTCATTTCAAAGAGGGGAAAATGTAGACACCTAAATTTTATTTAGTATTTAAATGTACCTAAATTTATTAATCATGCTTCTTAAATTAGTAATTAACATTTTTTCTCAAAATCAAATGATTAATTAATTCAAATATTTTGAAAAAGTCAATTATGCACATTTTAATCTTTATTTTTAATATTGAATTCATTAATTTTACACCTAGTCAAACCTCTCCCACATTTTTCTCCCTCATCCCAACCAAAGCCATGAAAATCTCCACCTCTTGTGACTCCGTATCTGAGTTGTCAATTCAATTGACTAAGTCAACTAACCAACCCCTCTTTTTCCTCCACTAGGTTGAAATGATCTCCATCCTCATGGATGAGGACACATCCTCAACTGTTGATCATTTAGAACATTAAAAAAGTCCAAATGACCATCCACCATTGGATCATTTTCTAAGCTTCTATAAATAAGTTTGTAAATCCTCATTTTCAATGATCACAAATTTGAGAAATTATAATCAATCACATAATCTTGAGAGATCATAAGCATACTTGAAATCATAATCATATCTTGCATCCAAAGTGAATCAAAGCAAATCAAAGTCATCTTTTACACAAAAATGCTATCCGTTCTCCTTTTGTATTGGAGGAGTGAGCACCACATTCTTAATATAGCAAATTGGACTCAAATTGTAATGGAGGATTCTTGTATTTCAACTGTGAAGTTTTGATTACTATTTTTTGTATTTGTTGTTCTAGTTTTAGTTGAATTTAGCTTAGATTATTTCATTGCCTTTGCATATAATTAGTTCATACATCATGTGGTACGAGGCACCAAAATCAATTATCCATGTAAAAAATTGGGATGCAACTGTAACAAGTGCCTTACCCTCACCTTTTCCCTTACTACTATATTTTGCCTTAGAATACTTTAGTGTTGATGAAATTTATTTGATTGAATTAGGGAGATTGATGTTTTTCTTCATAAGCATCTTAGTCAGTTGATCAATTTGCTTATTCACACATTTGGTTTAATCATGCCTAGTTTTCTTATAGTAGGCACATGTGAGCCTCTCTTTATTGGGTTTCTTACTTGAAGAGTAGGTCTCATTTGATGCTTTAGACTTAGCATTAATTTACTGACCCTTTATTTGCTCATGGTTCTTCTTGTTCTATTTTTTCTCCTTACTGTTGGAAGCATTTTGTTTATCATGACTCACATTTAAGTCATGTGATTTATAGGACTTCACATTTCTCATATGAATAAGTTTATCTTGCTCTTGAGTCAAGTTAGTAGTAAAATCATCTAAGCATGACATGGTCCATGTAGCTCCAATGACACATTTGGTGGTGTGAAAGGTAGAAATGATGGTAGTATAGTGTGAACCCAATTTGATGAGGATTGAAATAATCAATTGTTCATATTTTTTATTTATGCCACATAGTTTCAAATGCAACCTAAGTGATTTGAATTTGGTGAAAAAGTCTTGAATAGTGTCAAAGTTACATGGACTCAAACTAATGAGTTCATTCTGCATCTAATGACCCATCATAATATCCTGATTCCCAAAGAGTTTTTCTAGTATGGTCCAAACATCATTATGAGTATTTGAAAATTTAATGTGAAATAACAAGTTAGGATAAATTGATAAGAATAATAAACCATATGCATCATCAAATCCATTAGACCACTTTACCTTCTCTACATCAAGTGTTGATTATATTTTAGTTCCCATCATGATTAGGTGTAAACCTTTACTCCTCAAGTACATTTATAATTTGGTTTTCCACACGTGATAGTTGAATGGTGTAAGAAGTGGAACCAAATTCTGATTTTTGGTTTAGTAAAGAGGTATGTGTTAATTTGTTAGTGTGAAAGAAACAAGGAAATACAACCCTAAAAACTTATAAAGTTTTAATTTAATAAGGATTTATAATAGTTCCAACAGGTAGAGCTCAAAAAAACTTACACTTTCAAAATAAATGGCACCTAAAAAGGAGCTGCCTATTGAAAATTATGTGAGTTTGAAGTTCTTAGAAAAAAACTCCACCTTGAAAAATAGAACTTACAAAATATTTGACCCAAGTTTTCAAGAAAAATTTCCCCTTGGGTTGGTTGTGACCAAGGGATAAAATCACATATGACCAGGGGCTAAGCCCTATGATGAGTGCCCTTGACTTTCCCAATGAATAGTGCCACTCCTTATTGACTAAAATTTGACATGTGCATGGATGTCAGTGTGTGTAAATAAGGGAGTGTGAGAATTTTTGAGAGGTAGAAAAAAGAGGTGACATAAATAGAGAGGAGTGTCACATAGGAGGTGAAATCTAATAGTTATCTAGGTAGGTCATGGGTTCTAATGAGTATCCAGGTAGGTGGCAAGTTTTGGTAGGTATCCATACACAGTTCAGGTTTTGATGGGTGTTGAGGCATGTATAGGGTTCACGTAGGTTTCTAGGAATGGATTAGGTTATGATTCTTGTCTAAATATGGCTTGAGTTCAGACACCTTTTGAACAAGGTTTAAGTTATGGTTCATATCTAATCAGGGCTAAGATTTTGTGCCTATCCAAGTAAGGCTCAGATTTCAACATTCATCTAGGCAGAGCTCAGATTTTAAGAGATGTCCAAATAATACTAAATGATTTTTGATCTTTGAAAATATGCAAAGTGCATAGGGAGGGGTTAGAATCTACTAATGTCTAAACAAGGTCAGATTCCACCATATATCTATGGAAGGGCATAATTCTGCCAAGTCTTGAAAATACCCAAAATCTTTAGATCCAGTAATGTAATGCAAAAAACCACCAAAGACCCACCAATTTTCTTTAGAAACCTATAAAAACATATAAATAGTTTTTCCTACAAATCTCCCACCATACGGATTAGATTCCAAGAAAACCCCTTCAAATCCTCCAAAAATTGTCGAATTTGATTATCACAAAGCTAGGTCATATTTTCAATCATCCCTAGGTTTTGGCACCTTCTAAATCTAATGTCACATGATATTTTTCATGTAATAGTATCAACAAAGAGATAACCTACAAAAAACATCTTTTCCCTTGTTCATTTTCTAAATCTGGATCAACAAAGGACCCCAAAAGAAGAGCAAAATTTGAGAAATGGTGAATCTGTAATATGCAATGTCAAAGGGTGTCAGATATGTGACATGCAAGATAAAAAATAAAGATTTCACAATTGAGTCTATGGCATAGCTACCAAAATTACTTTGATACCATGTCAGAGTGGGCCATAATCAAGAATCAGGATTGGATAAACACAAATGCACAAATATCTAAAACATGTAAATAACATATGTATAAGAGATAGCATGTTGTAAAAGTGAAATCAAACATGAAAAATAAGAAGTTACATTATCATCATTTATTCATTATCCAAATAGCTTTAGAAAAGGTACATTTATATACAAGCAAAAAAAACTCAAAATTAGAAAATAGTTTAAGCCATATTTTTCTAAATGACCTAATATGACATCTAAGTGACATCTAAACAAGTTAAACAACATGTGTAAGAAAAGTCATATGATGGTATAAAAACACTTAATTAACAATAATAGTCAAGATCCTCATATTGCATTGAAATTCTTATTGGACAACATGATTTCAAATTTCCAAATTTTCTAAGAACAAAAGTTTGACTAAGGTAGGTCCCTCGTAACTACCCTCATTTTTTGATGTTCTTACAAGGTCTCTTGGAGTGGATTAGGATATGTGAGTAAGGATAAGAAACATTGGAAGAATTTTATATCAATTTTACAATTTGAGAGAGATTTATGATCATAAGACACATGTGAAAGTTCTCATGAAATTTTATCCCCTCCAATAGACCTTCACATGAAATTCAAGGCAAATTTCAATCAATCCATGCTTCTACAACCTATCTAGCACAACTATGAAAGGAGTAAATGGCCATAAAGAGCATGATGGAGGTATGGAGGCATTTTAAAGCTATCTTTCGAAATATGCAACTCCCTCTATGGATGGCAATCATAGTAAATCAACCCAAAGATCTAAATGGGTGTAGATCTATTTTTAGGACAAACATTCAACAAGCATGGTAATTAAGTAGGCAAGTCAATCATGAGCTATATTATCTCTGTCATGCATGCATAAGAGGATGAGATGGGTGAGTTAAAGCTATTAAGGTAGGATGGCCAAGTTTCCAATAATGCAGTAGCATTGAAGAAGCATATCCATCATGCACAAGCCTTTCAAAGGATAAAAAGAGAAAAAATAGGGTCTCCTCTTCATTATTATGCCAACCTTCTTTGGAGGTGTTCATGAAATAGGCATAGTGTATTGCAGAAGGATTAATGCCTCCATTTTCATTGCCCCTTTTTTACATACACTAAATTGATGAAGTAGTGGTAACATTTATGAGGACTCCTTATTGATATCCTCTTCTTTCTCATCTTTATTTTTGATATATAAGATTGAAAAATACTTTTTTCAATAACCCTTTCTTTTGTATGACAAAACTTTGCTCATTTTGAGTTTTTTAATAATGGCTTATGCCTTAAATTATCAATAAAAGACTGAATTTACCTCTCTCCTCCTGTTGTCTCACTTTGCATTCTAAACTTTAGTTGTATTTTGTGAATTTCAATCTCATCAATTGTAGATGCATTTTAGCCTCTTTTGGCTCACTTTGAAGAAGATTGTAGACATTACAACCCTCATGTAAATTGATTTTTTCATCATACATTTGTTATAGTATGTTTTTGAGAGTGTTGCAGCTAAAAATCAATCTTTTAAAGATTTTTATTGTGGTAGTAGGAGAAAATTGAGGTGCTCTCCAGACTTAGTGCATCACCATTTTATAAATTTCAGTTATTTATACTCCCTTTTCCATGATAATATTATAGTCTTAGTTGTAAATAGAACCTATTTAGTATTATTTTAGCCATAAATTTGATCTTATATCAGGTTCACATAGTTTATGAAGGAATTCAACCTTCTCTGGAAGTTCATCCCAAGGAGCCATGGTCCCACACCTTTGGGGATGATCCCATTGTTGCAACTGAATCACTAGCTGAGTGAACGGGTGCAAGATTCAGTGACAATAATTACCTTCATTTTTTGGCATGAATATCCTTCCAAATATTAAATTTAATATGTACATGATTTTAAAATTGGAATAAATATGAGTGAATATTGTTAAAATCATTCCATATGAGCCTTATACATGAAGCTTGCAATTGGTTCTATAGTTTACCAAATAGTTCCTTTACTAAATTAAAGAAATTATAAGATGTTTTCTTATCGACCTTTAATATGCATAATATGCCAAAATTTACATCTTCACATTTGTAAAACTTCAAATAACATGATGTCATATGAATTTCTTAAATATTATGCTATTCGATTTAAAAATGCATCATATTTCTTAGCATATTGACCTTCAAATTTGGAACTACAATTCATATTTAGTGGAGGTCTTACTCCTCCACTAAAGGAAAGGGCATTACATAAATATTAAACCTCATTTTCCCACACATATATGGATGTGCATAGATATGCTTGTTTCTTACTCAAATATAAAAAAGAATTAAATATATCTCCTACAAAGTACAAATGTTTTGTTCATGATATATATGATGGGAACAAATTGCCAAGTGAATATAATGAAAAAACACATGGCATTTCAAATATTTATATGA
The DNA here is from genome assembly GCA_037957365.1 of Torreya grandis. NCBI lineage: Eukaryota > Viridiplantae > Streptophyta > Pinopsida > Cupressales > Taxaceae > Torreya > Torreya grandis. Next base: position 5,246,549 of record JARHVA010000310.1, read on the forward strand.
CACCTTTGTAAAAGTTACTCAATATGGGATCAATACTAGATGGACATACTCCACAACCACTTAAAATCGAACTAAGCAAAAATCATCCTTGCCAAAAAGATTTAACAATTAAATCATTCATGGGTGGAGCTTATTTTCACCATAACCATATTGATCCTACAAAGAAAGAAAAATTCTATAATGAAAGAGGTTTGGCACAAATTTGTTATACCATCAAATACTTACATCATAAAGGAAGCTGGAAAAACTCATTGGGATACATAATATTACCAATTGTTTGTGGTCCATGTGTTGTCTAAATGAAAGTGTGGTTCATGCCCCATACAAATCAATACATTATACATTGGGTACATTTTGGATATACCAAATGGAAGCTAAAATAGCTTAAAATCAACAAGGTATTTCATTTTACTACAAGGGAATATTAGTTCACATACCACATGATGGTGATGGTAATTCTACTAAGCAATTAAAGAGAGAAGAGGAGCATGCTATGAACCTTTTTCACTCAAAACACTCCAATCATAACAACCTTGATCCATTTGATGCACATTGACCAAAATAAATCAAATAATTCAAAAAATAACATATTCAAGAAAATAAAAAAACATTCAAATAAATTAAAAAATACAAAATTATTCAACATTTGCATGTTTATTAACTCCTTTACATCTATATTGTTCGATTTATGTTAGTAGATAATATGTCATTTCTTTTCTATACACATATATGTTTCACACATACTTGAGTGTGATATATGCATATACTAGACACATGGTACATGCACATACATATGTTGAACCTTTCATATTCCTATCTGATACACTACATTTGGGGTGTCTGCTTCCTTGATCACAATCTATACATGTTACACTATTTTATGATCATTTCAACATTATCATGTTGAGCTTATATACTAATTCTACACATGCCTATATTCATGTTTACATCTTTCACAATGTAATTGATATGCTATGTTACATAACATTCTTTGCTAACACATATATGCAAGGACTAGTATGATATGCTTATGTTGGTTGCTTATACTTCATTTGTTTGTATTTCCACTTCCTTGATTGTATTTTTCTTACTTGCTATTGTCTTGTTTGTGAAACATTTTAATATGTTCCTTGTTTGTTGGCCCCTATGCCACTATTTGTTGCTTTCTTTTGTTATTTAGATATTTGAATAGGTCTTTCATTTGAGTGTGCAACATTTAAATATGCCCCTTATTTTTGGTCTCCTTAGACTCCTTTTGTGTGACATTTAGTACTCTTGTGTGTGTGTTTGATTGTTTTTCGAGCTTGTATTGTTACTTTCAAGATGTTATCATGATATATATCATGCATATTAAGGTTTTTTGTGATCACATACTACAAGCTTCACTAATATATCTACTTAGACATGCTACTCCTACATGTTACATGATTCATACACAAATGATATACTTATCTTATCATTTTGAGGTAAATGGGGGAAATATTAGTGGGAACATGTCATAGAGACATGATCTCCACACTTAAACAACTCTCAAAATTTCTAGAATTTCATTACAGTTTACATGCTTCAGATATATACTAGAGTCAAAATCCTATAGATTGCATTGATTTTTATAGATTTAAGACAAAGTTTTTCAAATTTGTGATAGATATTATATACAATTACAACATAAAGGTTACATTTTGATAGATACTTTAGCTTAAAACATATTAGAGGTGCATATTCCATGTAAGTGCACCAAAATTTACAAAATACATATTCAAATTGTACATCAATCACAATAGATATAATAGGGGGCACGGATGAAGTTAGTTCATTCTCTCATTTACAAGGTTTCACTGATTTATTTCTCTAGACTCACCATATTACATATACAAACTATTTTACCAAAATGCATTGATTCTTCTAGATTACCAAATTACATACTTAATAAGTTTACCAAGAAGCATCATTTTTAACCAAGAAGCACCATTTTTTTAACCAAGAAACACCATTTTGAGCCTTTATTTGTCTATAGATATTGGCTCCCTTGAGTAGTGTGGTTGAGATTCAACACACTCAAAGGCCTAACACTACCTCCATTTTACAAGTTGAGTTGGTTATACCACTTAACTTGGCTTTTATTATATTTTCACTTGAGTTGTGTGATTGAGATTCAATGATCTCAATGGTCATGTCACAACTCACCCTTGCACCAAATTGGAGGCATAATTACCTTCTAATCTCCCTTTTCAAATCTCTAAAGATTAGTTTTGAACCACTCTCAACTCTAATGCTTCATAGGAAGCATTTTTACCAAGTCAAAGTACTAAGGGGCAACATAGTTGTATTTACACACATGTGTACTTGCTTTCTTTCTTTTCAAATATTTCATTTATGTCAAATGCTATATTATATGCACTAACTTATATTGTAACATGCTCTTGGTTACATGTCATACACTAACAAAACACTCAAAGTGGGCTCATGCAAATGAAATGTGTGGTGGACACACAAAGGTATGCATTTATTTCCTTTAAACTAGTAATTTCATCTTTATGCATTACTAAATTTAAGGGGGGATAAATGTATATATTAAAATATAATTTATATATCATCTATAATGTATACTTGAAAAATACCTATCGAGACTCTACTCTAGTTCTAGACCTTCCTACTATCAAAATGTTCACAATTGCCATCTCATTGTGCCTAACTATTTATCTTATGGTCTGACCCTATCATTTATGATGATCTAGATCTTTTGCACTATACAACAAGTCTAAAACCTGATATATATATATATATATATATATATATATATATATATATATATATATATATATATATATATATATATATATATATATATAAACACACACACACATACATAATATATATCTTCAATAACTTCTTAGCCTATCGAGCACTTGCATCCCATATAGGGATACTTGTGTCAACGTAAGTGGTCAGATTTTTATTAAGTGTCTAATCCTCAAAATTGATCTAATTTATAAATTTTTCAAATCCTATGGGTCAAACCATTTATTTTATTTAACCCTACTGTGAGATATTTCTAAAAGGTGTGCTATAAATACAAATATAAGCCTATTCATTATTCATCTAGCAAATACCAAGCAATCACCCATTCAAGTTCACTCAATCAATTGCACAACTGAGTTCTACTACCTTATTCTTCTATATTTTTATATCAATCATAGGAAGAATCATATTACAAGTCTGAAGCACTTAAAGAGTAGTCCATGATCAATATTTGGAAAATTACAAGCTATATAATTGTATTCCCTTGTATATAGTATATTTCACCCTCGTGTACACACAAGCCTACATCTAGGGGAGAACTACATATGTCTGAGGCCCTCTTTGGAGTATTGGCTATGTAGGCAGTGCTCATTGATAGAGGGGTCTTTGAGGTCAACTCAACACCATGAGCCCACTAACCTATTTTTGGTAGGGCACAAAGACCTAAGGTGAAGAGTTAGGGTTTGATCCATAAATAGTCATTGACAATATGTGTGAGCGAATAAAACATATTAGCAAAAAAGTGACAGAAAACTCAAAAAGCTCTAGGTGATTGTTCTACCATATAGTGAATATTTTGAACTGGACAAAGTAGTTGGGATTATAACACTTACATTGATGCAAGTGTCCAAAGGCTGGTGTAAGTATCTAGATATCCATAAAAAATATTTATATAATCTGACAATTAGATCTTGATCTTGTCCTTACCTGTTTACACCTATATACTTCTCAAATCTACCTACATATTTGCAGATAAGCCAAGTATTATCTCTTTCTAGTATTTATGGAATCAAACTACTATTTTGAATGTACCTTATATATTTAGCATAACTCAACATTTTAATTTAGAATATTCATTAGTCTATGGTTTCAATTAATTGGCTTGCTCTACAATAGTTTTATTCATCCATGTGTATAAGCAATTATACTCTTTAACCCTAAACCAAACATATTCTTAAAAAAGGGTTAAACAAGTGGTCCCCTATCATGATAAGTACCAAAATCTCTCTTACTAAAACACCATGTATAAAGGCCCTTCTAGTTTTTATAAAATGCATTGCCACTATTAGAGATATTATCTTGTCTAGAGATTGGATTATGTGGCCTATCTTATAAAAGATGTTCAAGTTGTTAAGCTTAGACTTACTCTCTACCTTGCATATTCAAGAGTTGATGTCAAATTTCATGCTCCATAAAATGGTTCTATAACTTGGTGGGGTTTCTTTGATAATTCTAGCTTTGGTGCTGAAGTCTAGCTAATGAACTAGCATGTTGGCCCTTTCATGCAAGATTTAGGTTTTTCATGCTCACCCGAAGCACACAAAAAAAGTCTAGTTCTCATAGGTTTTGTTTCACAATGTTAATAACTTATTTATATCCTTCTCTTTATGTAAATTAAACAAGGATTATATAAATGCAAAGATAGACTACCTTGATCCTTTGAGTTCTAGGTTCGATTAATATCACTACGCAAAATATTGTCATCTTATATTCGCATCAATTACTTAGAAAAGGAAAGAAAGATAGGGCAAAACTCATATTTAAGTTAACTCACACACCTTTGTTCATCAAAAAACATAAGAAGTGATAAAACTTGTTATCTCATATATTAAGCTTAATCATCAGAAAGGTAAAATTTCATCACAAATTTGTCCTAAAATACGTCATCACAGTACCTTACAACAGGGGCATTTATACTTATTTTACCCTGACCAAGTGTTTATAATCATTAATGGAATGAAGAATTGGCCAATGAACTCTCAATAGACTGAGAGTCATGGCACTCAACAATTAGTTTTTCTTAAAGACCTGAGTCGCTACACCCCCTATATCCTCGCTCTATGTTATATCTTTGCTACCATGTGTTCCTATCCTTGTAGGATGGTGAAAAAATTAATATTAATAGGGTCGAGTGATCCGTATGAACCATTATTTTAAATTCTCTTGCTTCCCATGTGCTCCCTTAGTCTTTCACTTCTATTATGAGTCTTGTGTCCTTGGGTGACTCGTGACTCGGTCCCCTCTAACTAGGTCCTTTCACACTTGTTCCTCCATATCATTGTCCTCTTGCACCTTGTAGGTTCTACACCATGGTGATTCTACACCTATCACCTACATGTCATGGTCCTTTTATGCCATGGTCCTTTAGTGTCATTCCAGTTCTGCATCAAAATTAGACAACACTTAGCCAAAATTTTGGGGCTAATAGAACCTATGATAGAGTAGTAGAAGGATTGGTAGTGGAGCTGTGACACTACTTTCAAAAATTACATTCATGGTCTCCTATATTGGACTATGAGTCCCTTCTCCTTGGCTATGGGTAAGCTTAACAAGCAATGGAGTTTAAACTTCTCACCCATAACATGGCTTTCCAAACTCAACCAGATATGGAATTCTAAGCTTGAGCCTAAACTTTCTCATTTTATTTTATGTCTTGTCTACCAAGGTATTCCACTTGGGGAATGGATCAAATACATTGGGATTCTTAACCCCAAGTGCCTTGAGTGTTATAGATTCAAGACTTTTTGACACTCATTTTTTACTTATCCTAGAGCTCAAAAAACTTGGCAATGGATTCACATTTTATTTTAACCTTTTCACACAGACCTTGTCAATTGGTGAATGGATTTCTCTAGGGATAATTCTCAATGGTTAACATACATTGATTTTCTATGGATTTTCTTAAAGTTATAATTCTACTGCAGCTATGGAAGTCTAGAAGCTTAGGTAATTTTAATAATGAATAACTTCCTCTTCATTTTTTTGTTAATGATAAAGTGATTGTAATCTCCCTGGTTTATCTATAGGTCTAAACTTAGGTAGAGAAAATGGCTCTAGAGTTTTATCATCTATAGGAGTTGCTCAACCACTAAGGGAGTGCACCCTATACTATGAGTTGAGTTCTTATGGATCAACCACTACAAGGTAACCCTCTATTAGCACCTAGATGTTAGTTCAACCACTCCCATAGTTATTTCTCCTCTCCTCCTCAATGGGGAAGGGTGGGAGGTAGATCCTACAACTGCGTGGAAAGTCCTCTGCTAGTATGTCTCGATGGTCTTCACTTGTACAAGGTAGCGATCTTATGGAGATTTACTTGCCTTTGCCTCTTGGTTTTGGAATCACAGTTTCATTAACTCCTTCATAGAACACATAATATAGGTGGTTACGCCTGATTTGCAATCTAAAGAGCCCCCTTCTTTGGCTATTTAGCCTCCCTCCATCACAATCACATTATGGTGTTGTTGCTTGTGCTTGAAGTTCACACCTTCCATAATGTTTAAATCTGATATTTTATTAATAATTTTATATAGTTGTGTTTAGCCAATATTAATTCTTAGTGGTTACAAGTTCTATTTTTTTTATCAGCATTGATAATAGGTCATAAACACTAATTGACTACCTCTTTTTTTATATATCATAAAGGGGCTCAAGCTTGTCTAATAAAAATAGTAATAATAAAAAACTGACATAGTCAATTATAGAATCAAGATCTTTCAACTGAAGGCCTCCATAAATTGAAAAAGGTGAAATGAATTTAAATATTTTGCCAATAATATTTAATAACTATGCTTAGATATCAAAAAAAGCAAGAGAAAATTAAACAGGTGGGACTTTTAACTTGCTATCACTACAGGTGATACGTTTACCCCCCAACCAAAAAGAGAAGCTTCTTTACATATCTTGAGATAACTTGATTGCTATGCTCAAGAGGAGGGTTATTATTTTATGCTCATGGGTTTTGGCAAGTATTTCCAAAATTTGCTTTTGGCTTCCCTTGCCTATATTAATTTGTACTTCCAAATTTATTGAGTTTGAGATAGGAGGCCTTATAGGTTTATTCTTGTCTCTTTTTAGTGTAACTAATGCCACTTTTACATTGTTGCCTTAATTTGGTAAGTCCTTTAGCCAGGTATGTTAAAGATGGACACTGGCATCTTCTTCATCAGTGTCTTCTTTTTATTTTATTTTTGAGATAGATTTTAAAGCATGTTTATCTTGGGGATTATCAACCAATGTTCATCATATTCAAATAGATCCTCTACTTGAAGATTGACAAATATGTTTGGGACTTCAAGCTCCTTCAGCTCCCAAATTTTTTGATATTGATTCTTTTTCCTTTGATTCTTTTTGGTTCTTTGAATCCATCCTTGACAAGCTCATAAACTTGTTATTTTTTTATCTAAACAATCTCTGACAAAGTGCCCATGCTCATGGTAGTTTTTGCATTTGAAGGGGAGGTTTTCATAATCCAGGACTTGAGTCCATTTCGATGATTTTGATTTGAGTTTAATTACCAGTATTGCATCCTAATTCCTCACTAAGCAAATTCTTTGAATATTTATATATAGTTATAGTAGATACACATTATATTGATTATATTTCTGATTAAACTTGAGATTTATGACTATTTCAAGATAATAGAATGTTACTTAGTTAAATGATAATACATGATTGCTTATTATGATGTGTTTACATTTTAAGCACATTAATGTATTGATTTAGTTATATTATTGCTTTATATGTATCATGTGATACGATTTAATTACCTATGTGTTGTGAGGTGGATGCAAGAGAATTCATCCTTCGAACATTGGTCAATGCCAGTAGAAATGTTAATAGAGAAAATTTATAATTGTCCATTTTTGTAGTGGGACTCCAATGGGTTATTTAAGCTTAATTTTTATAAGAAATTAAATCTGGTTTTTAATATAAAATTTCAAGTCTTGTAATGAATTTTCACTTACAATAACATTAGAAATATATTGCTCAGTGTGTATAAATCTTGGAATTGGTTACTATTATTAAGAGTGGTAAAACAAACCATATTTTTAGTCATTATTGTATAAATAATCATAACAATATGTAAATGGAGTTGAACAGGTAAAATATAGCTACCTCATATTGTGGGTTAAAACTTGCAAAACTTTTAGACTCCTTAAAATATGAAAACTTGTCATGTGAAATTTGACATTAAATTACATATTTATGACTATTAGCATAATTAAAAAACTGGGATAGATTTATTTTGTTAATATTATCGAAAGAAATATTAACCAAAAACTTAAAAAAATTAATAAAATAGTTTAGCAAATGATTGCTTATATATCTCAAATATAAACTGAACATCTTGATTTTTCAAAAAAAACAAAGTTATGAGTTTTTCTAGCCATAGTATGCAATGCGTGTTTTCATGTATTTATAACTACTTTATGAGTTGATTTTTATATTTAGTTGTTACGGTTAAACACTGAACTGTGGTAATGTAGGTTGTCAAAGGGTGTAGTTAACTGAAAACAAATCATATTATTTAAATTTTATAGTTAAAGTGTATATTTATCCAGATGGTACATTTGTAATCATTATTTCTAGTATAGAATAGAATATAATAAAAGATTCATGTATATGTTTGACAGATTAAACATATGTTGCTATTACTCCTATGTATAGCGTGTTGTATGATGCATTCGTTAGTAAGATGTAAGTTATTGAATTTTGTGGTTAAATTGTATTCAATCAATATATATTGTTAATTTAGAGTAAGAAGTGAGATGGACTTCACTAGTTTACTAACATTGCAATGTTAGATGAAGGTCGTCTGCTCAAGTGGTGTGCATGAAATTGATAGATCTATAGATTGATTTTATATTATTATTCGTAAAATTTTGGCCAAAGTATGTTTAATAAGACATTATTATTTCATGAGTATGATTTAAATGTATGTGCGATATCTTACAATAGATTGAGTATTTTATGATACACTGCATGTTTAGTAAGTTAGAAATCATACATCACACAAGTACTGGCTAGTTTCTCTAGATTCCCATGCTATCACTATCTACCCATCTATAAAAGAAGGGTCATTCCCTGATGGGATTAGTATGGGGATAATTAATCCATGGTTGGTATGAAAAATCACCTGGATGATGCTCTCCCTCCTCACAATAGTACTATTTATCGAGATGACACTTGAGATTGCCATAAATACTTGAAGTTTGGGAACTATGCTCCGAGGTAGCCAAGTATCTTATTTATACATTGTATTATATTTCACTTATTATTGTAAAATTGTCATAAAAGATTGTAATTATACATTGATGCACATTGACATTGGTGATTGTGTAATTAGAGAAGTTGAATTAAAAATGTTATAATTACTTTCTATATTGAGTTGTCATACTCTCATGATACTAGAGATCCATAATTTATGTTGTAATATGAATTGTTAATCATAATTTCACATGAATACTTCTATGATCTTTGTTAGACTCTTGAGATGTATTCTAATTTTGTATATGTGTATATTTAAAAAAAATGTATTTTTAGTTAGATCCCAATGGGGATGCTACATGTGATATCATAACTATGGCTCAGACTCTAGGACCTAATGAGTCCACTGATGTTTTCATATCCTTTGATTGATAGAAATAAGGATGGTGAAAGTGAGAGTTTTTGGTGAGGGTCCTTCGAATGCTAGTGACAATAACCGTTCATTTGATTCTAACTAATTTTCCACTTAGCAATCAACGAAGATGGATCAACTTCTTGCAGTCATGAATGAAACCATATATCATATTATAACTATGGATTAGGAGGTTCATGGACACATAGGAGAAAAACATCAGGATGAACCTAAAGAGCATTTGATTGAGTAGGATAATCCATAGGATGTTAGATCTTAAGTTGCTGAGGAGTTATCTCGAGACATGAAGAAGATGAATCCACCTAAATTTAATGGAACTTTTTTGGGTGATGGAGTTGAGGCATGGTTGACAGAGATGGAGAAGTATTTTAAAATTTGAAACTACTTCGAGGTAACGAAGGCAGTTTGGGGAGCATATCAATTGGCTAGTGAAACATCTACATGGTGGGCCAATAAAAGGTTGGAAATAAATATGAATTCAACCACCACCATTTGGGATCAGTTTGTGGTTTTATTTATATCACGGTGGCTCCCACAACTATATTTTGATCAAAATCTTACAATTTTTTTGAATTTGAAGCATGGTGATATGTCAATGAATGAGTATTGAGAGCAGTTCACTAAACTATTGAAGTATGTACCTCAGTATTAGGGAGATTAGTGGTCAAGATCATGAAGTTTATCATGGGTTTGAGGCCCCAAACTGGTGGAGAGATGGATGTTCATGGACCTTCCACCATGGCCTAGGTCTTCGAGAAGACAATCAAGTAGGAATAGAAGCTGAAGTCTCTTTCATAAGCCAAGGATAGATTCAAGAAGAGGTTTACAAATTATAAGTCAACCTTTAAGAAGAAGAATTGGAAATATAGGTCTAGAGACTCTGAGAAATAATTTAAAAATCAGAATGCTAAGTTCAACAATGGTTCAGGAAACAAGAAAGAGGGTAATGGATACAAAAATAGTTTCAAGGGAAACTAGTGAAATGTTAGGAAAGGACCACTAGGAGGGTGTTTCATTTGTAGAGAGGATAATTATTCTCATGATTATCCATATGACAAGTCAAAGGATAAAGCCCTGAATTCTCAGCAGGGTGGTTTTTAGAAACAACTTCATGCAATAGTCGATAATCAAAAGGCCGAATATTGTGTATTATCTATTGAGATATCAGGTAATTTGTTTGACCATACAATTTTCATTTTGATAGATAAAAGAGCCACTAAATGTTTTATATCTCCTAAGATGCTTAGTAAGTTTTCTAGAAGAGCTAGTGTAATGAAAAATGCATGGTTAGTATAGTATGGGAATGACGCTAAAGTCATGGTAGATTGGTGTTTAGTTGAAGTGAAGATTAGGTTTCTTGAAGTCACAATAATTATGTATTTGTATGTAGCACCTCTAAGATCATATGATGTGATTTTGAGATTCAACTATCTCGCAAAACATAAAGCCAAAGTTGACTATTACTTAAAGAAGGTTGAGTGTCTTGATGATTAGGGAATCAGACACAAGTTCAAGGTGAGAAGAGAGAGTTAAATTTTAGGTAGATTTAAAATATGCAACTTAAAAATACTCAGGAAAAATGGTGTTAGACATTTATCATCAAGATAAATGAAATGGAGGAACTTAAGGAACCATCTCTCGAATATTAACCATTTCTTAGAGATTATCATGATGTGTTTTTAGAAGAGTTATCAGGTTTACCTCCTACATGTGAGTTCAATTTTTATATCGACATCATACCTAGTATGAAACCACAATCTAAGGCACTGCACATGATAATAATCACATAGTTGGTTGAACCGAAGGCTCAATTTTAAGAGTTGTTGGCTAAAGGGTTGATTTGACCAAACGTGTCACCATGGGGTGTACCAATTATCTCTGTCAAGAAGAAGGATGGTACCCTTTGAATATGTATTGATTACACAATGTTGAACAAGGCAACCATCAAAATAGGTATCCACTACCTCGTATAAATGATATTTTTGATCAAATATGAGGAGCAACAATATTTTTTAAGATTGATCTTCGAGTAAGATATTATCAGTTGAGGATTCAGGATGAAGACATTCTAAAAATAACTTTTAGAACTCGATATGGGCACTATGAGCTTACAGTGTTACCATTTGGACTGACTAATGCTCTCATGAACAATGAGCTCAAAGATTATCTTGACCACTTTCTATTAGTTTTTTTAGATGACATTCTTATCTATTCAAAGAATGAAGAGGAGCACCTTTAGTGTTTAGAATTGGTTCAACGGTTGTGGAAGCACAAGCTTTATGGTAAGTTATCTAAGTGTGCATTTTTTTTTAAAAGGGTACAATATTTAGGATACATTATCTCTATAGATTATATTTCTATAGATCCAAGGAAGACTAGAGCCATTATGGAATGGTTGGCATCAAAGAATGTGCATGAGGTTAAAAGCTTCATGGGGTTAGCAAGCTATTACTGAAAGTTCATTGTGAAATTTTCCAAGATAACTAACCTAATTGCTTTCTTGCAGCAGAAGAATAACAAGTTTGTTTGGTTAGAGAAGTGCAAGCTAGCTTTCCACGAGTTGAAGAGAAGGCTTATGTATGCACTAGTGTTGAGAGTTATAGACCTCAATGGTCATTTTTTTGTAGTCACAGATGCATCAAGAGATGGATTAGATAGAGTCATTATGCAGGATAAAGCAGTAGTGGCTTATGAGTTATGAAAGCTTAAGCCATATGAGGTGAATTATACCCCTCATGATTTGGAGCTTGCAGTGATTGTTCGTGCTTTGCAAGTATGGTGGCATTATTTATTAGGAAAATCTTTTGAGATCAAAACATATAACTTGTGACTCAAGTATATTTTGACCCAACTTAATTTAAATGCTCATTAGAGACATTAGCTTGAGTTTTTATCTGATTATGATTTTGATATCAATTACATCAAAGGCAAAGAGAATCGAGTAGATGATGCCCTCAGTCGTATAAGGTATATAACAGTTATAGCTACTATCAGGAGTACTTTTAGGGATCAGGCGATTGAGTTCTCTCTAAGAGATAAATTTTATGATAAAGTCAAGAAAACATTATCAGAGAATGCTTATAATCCTCAATATAAAAGATTCAGTTTGGAAAGTGATGGTCTTTTGTGTTACAATAGATGGATGTATGTGCCAGATCAAGAGAATATGTGTATCACAATGCTAAAAGAATTGCATAATGCCCCTTATTGAGGACATTTAGGTGTAACCAAATGCATGGTAGATCTTAGACCACTGTATTTTTGGAAAAGATTCAAGAAATATGTAACAGATTATGTGTCACAATGTCTGGAGTGTCAGTGAATAAAATTTGAGCATGTGCATCTGGGTGGATTGTTATATCCACATGATATCTCAAAATGAAAATAGTAGGTGATCAATATGAACTTTGTCTAAGGAATGTTGATGTCACGAAACATGCATGATATAATCTTGATAGTTGTTGATAAACTAACCAAGGTGGCTCACTTCATACTAGTCAATTTGAAAGATGATGCACCTACCCTTGCAAAGAGATTTGTAAAAGAAGTGTATAGGTTGCATAGTTTTTTAGAGAAAATCATTTTAGATTGTGATCCAAAAATGACTTCAAGATTTTATATGACTTTAAATTCAGTTTTGGGTACGCAACTTAATTTTATTATAGCTTACCACCCAGAGACTGACTGTCAGACTAAGAGAGTTAATCAGGTGCTTGAGGATATTCTTCGAATGTATTACATAAATCAAAAATATAAGTGGAAAGATTATCTTCTATTGGTTGAGTTTGCATATAATAATTCATACCAGTCAATATTGAAGATGACACCATTTGAGGCACTTTATGGGAAAAAGTGTAGGACACCCATTAATTGGGACAAGTTAGAAGACAGGCCAGTCTTCAGACCCGAGATGCTCTTAGAGATGGAAGAACAAGTTATACTGATCAGATAGAGATTGGTTGAGGACAGTGATAGATAGAAAAGTTATGTATATCTGAAGAGGATAGAAAGACACTTTGCAATTGGTGATAAAGTGTTTTTATGGGTAAAATCGTAGAAGAGCTCGATTAAATTTGAAAAGTCTGCAAAATTGTCATCAAGATATGTGGGACCCTTCAAGGTGTTAGAAGTGGTCAATCATGTTACATTTATGTTTGCATTACCACTAGACCTAGTTCTTTTGCATAATGTCTTCCATGTATCATATCTTAAGAAATATATAATCGATCCTATGTATGTGTTGGATTAAAATGCGTTGCAAATTTTGGATCCCGAGGTGGTTACAATAGAACCAATCAAAGTAACTGACACATATAAACTTTGTTTGTGTAACAAAGAGATGTTAGAGTGCAAGGTCTAGTGGGACCAATACTCTTAAGATAGTGCTATATGAGAGGATTATGATGAGTTTTTCGAGATATTTACATACTTATTTGCTTGATTAGATATTATTGTGTTATGTTATTTTTAGTTGAACAATATTTTTATTATAGATCATATGTTTGAATAAGAGTCATCTGGGATGATGACTAACTTTAGGGGGAAAAATGTTGCATACCGATTCCTCACTAAGCAAACTATTTGACTATCTATAAATGGTTATAGTAGATACACATGATATTGCTTATATTTTTAATTAAACTTGAGATTTATGACTATTTTGGGATAATAGAATGTTGCTTAGCTAGATGATAATACATGATTGCTTATTATGAACTAGGTTATGTATGCATTTACATTTTAAACATATTAATGTATTGATTCAGTTATATATTGTTGTTTTATGTGTATTATGTGATATGATCTAATTACCTATGTATTGTGAGGTGGACGCAGAAGAATTCATCCCTCAAACATGTTAGAGGGAGAGCGTCATTGAAAAGGATGATGTAGATGGAGACCTCACATGTTGATAGAGAGCTAGGAAACCCTGCACACACCACAATAATTAGTCATGGTAGAAAATACATTTAAAAATAATTGCTTTTGATGTTTGTTTAAATTATTGTTTTCTGTGATTGCCTGAGTAGGTAAATTATAGAAATAAATTATTTTGTGTGCTTAATCTAATGTGTCATTAATACAAGTAAAAGTAAATTTAATAAAAATAAAATTAAATACGTGTTATTATTTATGATTTTATTATTAAAGTAATGAAGTGTAATTAAATGTTAAATTGATTTAATATGAAATTGGAATTTCATATTAAAATATAAAAAGGGAATTGTTTTAAAAAAAATCCATAAAAAAAATAAAAAAATTAGAGGTCTTAAAAATAGCAAAAACAAAAAGAAAGCCAAAAACAAAAATCTTGTGAAAAAAGAATTAACACCTATTTTCTATTTAAGAGAAAGAATGGAAGAGAATTTGTATAGAGTCTATGCATTGGAGAAAGAGTGCAACGTTGACAAGAAACATAGAAAATCAACAGGGAAATCTATAGGCAGGAATGTCTTTAAATTCGTATTTGGGTGATCTTAGTATATGCTTGGAAGATTAAAACTTATATATCAATTAAATCTTGAATTTATATGGTTATAGTTAATTTTAAAAATTGAATTTTTATTAGGCATTTTAATTTTTTTACAAATGAAATATACTGTATACAAGTATATAAATAAACAATGATATGCAAACTCAGCTAAACATAGGTATGAAACGCCTAGATCATAGTACAAATATTGTGTTGTTTTAAGGAAATAGCTAAGTTATTAAGACTTGTGGAACCACCACCTAGCCTGGGTAATCATATAAATAATGTTATTTTGTCTTCTTCCAACCATATTAACAAATAGCATTGAGTTTTTAGGAGTAGATTTTGTGAGCAAACTTCTCTTTGGCTTAACTTAGGCGTCGCCCCATTTAGTCGTTCAACCACCCATGCATATATGAGTCAACAGGGGATTAGATACCGTAAGGTCTGAAGTTTCTTAAGTTGGAAATTAGTGAAAAGAGACAAATTATTGATCAGACTCTCCTTACATTGCCTCATTTGTTTTATATCCGCTGGGTTCTAAAAACCTGTTTTGGATATTCGATATAGATAACTATTAGATGTTCTTACAAACATATTTTTATACATGGCATCACATAGGCATCGGTGTCTTGTTTTTCAACCAGTATACTATCTCTAAACAATTATAAAAACCTTTATCCTAACAAGGCATGGTCTTCGCTGGAAATAAAATATTGTTTTATAAACTAAAACATTTGTAAGTATATAAAATGTTAGCTAAATATATTTGTTGGCTAAATTTAACTAGATAACAAAGTCATATTATCCGTGACACGGTAGCAATCTATGAATCTTGAGGTATAAAACTTGAACGTAGGTAACTATACTGTATATATAGGCATCGATCAATGCCAATAGAAACGTTAATAAATGAAATTTATATTTGTCCATTTTTGTAGTGGGATTCTGATAAGTTCTTTAAACTTGATTTATATAAGGAATTAAATCTGCTTTTTAATATAAACTTTTAAGTTTTGTAATGAATTTTCACTTACAATAACATTAGAGTTATATTACTCGGTGGACATAAATCTTGGACTTGGTTACTATTATTGAGAGTGGTAAAACAAACCAGATTCTTAGTCATTATTGTATAGATAACCATAACAATGTATAAATGGAGTTGAACAGGGAAAATATAGCTACCTCATATTGTGGGTTAAAACTTGCAAAACTTTTAGACTCCTTAAAATATGAAAAACCGTCATGCGGAATTTGACATTGAATTACATATTTATGACTATTAGCATAATTAGAAAACTGGGATAGATTTCTTTAATTAACATTCTCTGAAGAAATATTAATCCAAAAGTGAAAAAAAATTTGAATAAAATAGTTTAGCAAATGTTTGCTTATAGACCCCAAATATAAACCGATTGATAAACCAAACATCTTGAGTTTTTGGGAAAAATAAAGGTGTGGGTTTTTCTAGTCACAGTGTGCAATATATGTTTCCATATACTTATAACTACTTTATGAATTGATTTCTATGCTTAGTAGTTACGGTTAAACATTGCACTGTGGTAATATAGGTTGCCATAGGGTGTAGTTAACTGGAAAAAAATTATATTGTTTAAAGTTTATAGTTAAATTATATGTTTACGCGGGTGATATATTTATAATCATTATTTCTAATATGGGATAGATTATAATGAAATATCCATGTATATGTTTGACAGATTAAATATTTGTTATTATTACTCCTATATATAATGTGTCGTATGATGCATTTGCTAGTAAGATGTAAGTTGTTGAATCTTGTGGTTAAATTGTATTTCACCAATCTACATTACTAATGCAAAGTAAGGAGTGAGATGGACTTCATTGGCTTACTAGCATTACAATGTTAGATAAATATAGTCTGATCAAGTGGTGTGCATGAAATTGATAGATATATAGATCATTTTTATATTACTATTTATAAAATTTTGGCCAAAGTATGTTTAGTGAGACATTATCATTTCATAAGTATGATTTACATGTATGTGTGATATCTTATAACAAATTGAGTTTTCTATGATACATTGCATGTTTAGTAAGTTAAAAATCATATAACACACGGGTACTTACTAGTCTCTCTGGATTCTCGTGCCGTCACTATCTACCCATCCATGAAAGACAGCCATTCCCTGATGAAATTAGTGCGGGGGATCATTGGTTCATGGTTGATGTGAAAAAGCGCTCAAATGATGCTTTCCCTCCCCACAACAGTACTACTTATCGAGACAACACTTGAGATTGCCACAAATACTTGAAGTTTGGAATCCATGCTTCAAGGTAGCCAAGTATCTTATTTGTACATTGTATTATATTGTACTCATTATTGTAAAATTGTCATGAAGGATTGTAATTATACATTGATGCACATTGACAGTGGTGATTGTGTAATTAGAGAAGTTGAGTTAAAAATGTTATAATTACTTTCTATATTGAGTTGTCATACTCTCATAATATTAGAGATCCATAATTTGTGTTGTAATATGAATTGTTTGCCGTGATAGCACAAGAATACTTCTATGATCATTGTTAGACTCTCGGGATGTAGTCTACTTTTGTATATGTGTTTATTTTAATTATTTTTTACGTATTTCTAGTTAGATCCCAGCGGGGATGTTACAACCAGAGGGAGAGGTTTTTGGATAAATGTAATTTGATACAAAATCTTGCATGAACCGCCATTAGCCATATTTATGATGATTTTTCCATGCAGTTGTATCCCCCAAGTTGATCCCCAACTTGTTTGAAAATACATTTAGACCATAAATTAGAAGGAAGACCATAGGGACAAGTCTGGACTAGGACAAATGTTAAATCCTCTATTTTTGGATAAAACCCTTATTCCCAAGGTCTCGTAAGCATACTTGCTCATCTCATGAACTAAGGTCCACTTCTGAAAGCTTCATCCATTTGCTTGGTCGAGTCAAAAATAACTTGGAAAAAGCCCTAATGGAGAAGGTTAACTTGGTTTACGGAGCAAGTGCCCTAATTTTTATCCAATGATTTATGAAAATCACCCACACTAGGCCAATATCCTACGAATTTACATATTAGGGCACATTTCTTAAGTTGCAAGATATTGCTTTCAATCTCCTTATTTGAAATCTGAATCACTAGAATCTTTGTCGCAACTTCAATGACTTGCAAATCATGCCCCATCTTATTCCCATTTACTTTCATTTTGATTGTTTCTTCTTCCTATCTCAAATTTATCTTAGGTTCTCTCTCTCTTCCAATGTTGTTATGGCCACCAACATTTGATCGTTGTATACTTGCGAGACACTATTTACCCTTTTTATTTTGCCCTAACTTCCTCTTCATTGTGTCGTCCTCCTCTCTGTCGCTATCTTCTTGTAATCTATCATCTTAATAGTCTTTGAAATACTAATCACAGGTCCTACAGTGTTACCCTACAACCCTCACTCAACTGACCAACACCACTCATGGTCATGTGGAGGGAAAAAAATTCCCGAAGGATATAGGGTAAAGCCCTAATTCACATGCAACGAATGCATTCACAGTATTTATCAATTTTCATTGAGAAAAAAATAACAAATATAATTGTCCACGTTTTTGTTGTAAGCATCTTTATAAGATTGTTTTAATGTGAATAAAAAATGTATAGATAATTTCAATTAAAAAATAAAAATTAATTACTTGGGGATGAGTCTCTTTACTCAATTTTCACTCTAACTAACTCAATAAACGAGTACTCCCCATGCGGGATAAGAAATTGTGTCCGCCAAGTAAGAGGTGGAAAATTAAGCGAAGCGATGGCACAAGAGAAAGCCCGTAAACTTGGCCCCCGTGGATCGTAACCAGACCCTTACAATGGAACCGCCCGGCTAAGCCTACCCGCAGATTTTCATCCACTCACCAGGAGGCACCCTGTACGCGCCTATTTTATCCAAAGGACTAAACTTTGATGGTAAGCATTGGCAATGGCTTCCAATGTTCCCTTTGCAAATCCTTCCCTTCCTAACATCAAATGTATTAATATACATAAACTTGCCCGCATTCCATCATTTCAAACAATGAAGAAAGAGATGGCAGCTTCCCATTTTCCGCTGCTAAATCCCCTGCAAATCATTAATCGTTTTGGTTGCACTAAATTTGGCTCGCTTCCTTTTCAGAGTCTGCTAGCCAATGTTAACTTTAGAGGAGGAGGAGGGTTACTCACAGATGGTAGTGGGTTATACATTCTTCATCCTTGAGTTTTTACTGTAGCTGCTTTATTTCATTTCATATTTCTGATATATTTTATATTTTTCTATTTTGATTTGGATTGTGCACCAGAATCATCATGTCCTATTGAGTTGCCTTGCCTTCCCTTCACCATTGCAGAGGTATGTTAAATCAACTGAAATCAACAATTTAAATGTCCTCTGCTAGGCTTAATTGTGTTTTAAAAAACCCTTCTTCACTGGAAGGGAGAATACTTCCATCAAGATTCAATTACTAGCGTAGTTCAAGTATAGTAAACACCGATTTGTTTTACAAATTTAAATTGCATTAAAATTAGCTAGCTGTGTTACCAGAAACCGGGGATGGGGGCGGAATTTGGAGGCAGGAAGTTTCTTGGTTTAGGTTTTTTAGATACAGATATGAAGAAAAATAAACAATCACAAATTTTATGTATTTTCTGTTTCTGTAGTGCATCATTATGAAATATCATTTTTTGGGATTTGACTAGGTGTTTAATGTTGAGTCAGAGTGCCAAGTGGACAACTCAAGCTTAATTGGAGATGGGTTATTGTGAAGATCAAGAACTACTCCTAATGAAAATTGGGTTATGGCTGACCAAGATGAAATCTTTATGTAGTTCAGATATGGTCAGATAATTACAATTCACAAATTACATTTTTTCATTGAGCATGTAAGTTGTATTATCCTATCAGTGGTAAATCGTACCACATAGTGCAAAATTTGGCAAACTATCTGATTTAATGATGTCATGGTCGAATGATTAAATATTTTTAAATGCAAATCAAGTTTGAAAGCATAAAAACTATAGTCTGCCACAAGACAGAAATAGGAGCTGGCTGGCTAGACTTTCATTATATCTAACATCATCCATATACTCTGGCGCTGCCCCCCACGCTTTCATGGGAAATTACAAATTCTACGCTTTCATTGGAAATTACAAATTCTATTCAAAAAATGAGAAAAGAAACATTAGAGAGGGGTTTGGTCAAGTATTTGGTAACGCAGCTAGCTAGAGTGTAACACCAGATGAACACGAGTAGATGTCCAATGGTAGAAAGAGTGGAATTATTGCGTTGGACACTGATGAAAGGAAATCAGAGCTGACTGGCTAGACTTTCATAATATATGATGTCATCAATATCCTCTGACATCTGCCCCCCTTTCATGGGAATTGACAACGGTAACCAAGAAATGAGAAAAGAAACAGTATAGAGAGGTCTGGTCAGGTTTTTGGTAACACAGCTAGCTAGAGTGTAGAATCAGATGATTACAAGACTAGATAGATGTTCAACGGTAGGTAGAGTGGAAATATTGTGTTGGACATTCACGGAAAGAAATGAAAATCCTCTCTTTGATATTATAAATAATGTTTGCTTTCAGATTAAGAAATAATGGGTTCCTATAAAAGAGAAAAATAAAGCTGTTGGATTTTAAGTTTCCTTCAGAGATTTTAAAATTTGTTTGTTACAGTTTTATACCATACAAATTACATGTTGAATGCAAGGTGTTCGTTCCTTCGGCAAGCACAACACTGCATTTATACGAAGCGAGATTTTTGGCCTTGCTAGAAGAGGTGTGAAGCTTTGCAACTTTCTCCATACGCTTTTTTTCAAAGTAAGCAATTTGGCTGTCTTGAACTCTTTCTTTATTAATTAAGCTGTCTTTGAAAGCATGATGCAAATGTTTCCCCGTGCCAAGATTTTGTTTTTGACTTGACATCAATTGTATTGATATTTGCATCAGCGACAAAGATTGTTGTCTGCACCATTTTAGATTACATATGGAATCAATCTACACGGAACTTCTCATCTGCTGGGTGAAAGAATGTTGTTGGGATCTCGATGCACATATTTGGGGATTTGTTTCAATACATAAACATCTCTGTCATACATGAAAATCCTGGTTTCATATTGTTGTATTTAGATTCAGATGCTATATCATTAGAAGCAAGTATAGGGATTAAATTAAACCCAAAGCATAAAGCCAGCACCGAAGCAGACAAATCTGTTGCAACTCAAAACTAATGCCTCAGCCTTCTAATTCTTCAGCATGACTTATGAACTGATTGCAGGCAATGAAGGAGCGTCACAATTTTTTTGTGCATTTTGTGCTGGATCCAGTTTCTGACTTTGGGAGTTCACCAGTCGTTTCATTTGCTGCTAGATATGGGTGCCTCTCTCTTATAGAGAATGTAAGGCATGGGCTGAAGGATATTTTGTCATCTGACTTGGCTTGCCCATTTTTTAACAACAATGATATTTCTATCATGTTTGCTCAAAATCAACTTTGTTCTTTGTCTGGGTTTGTAGGTAAAGCCTCTCGAAATTGGAGCCCTTGTTACTATAAGGGGAATTGGACGTGCCAACATCATGACTCTTACTCAAGTGAGCATCCTCGAATTTCACTCAACTCAAGTTTGACACTCAAAATTGTGATTTCCACATATAGCAGTTTTCACCTGGAAAAAGACAGTTTTAGATAGGAAAATGGTGCAATTCAACTTAATAGATCGGAACCCAAAATCTACTTCAAAATGCACTTTGAATGCTCTGTCCTCAGCATATGATTCCATTTAGATAACTTACATCTAAGATAAAATCGAGACTTCCCTTTTTGATTTTGAGCTGGTCAGACCCGGGTCCCAAACACATGCCCTGCTCTTGTCAGATGCCCACATGTTAGCATGGTTTAAGGGAACCAGAATGTTCTACATGTAGGATGTTGATGGTTTTGGTGTTTCGAACAACTGTCCATATCACCCCCAGACACTTTCTATTGCCAGATGGATGCAATTCTATTAGCGTGCTGTGAATGGTAAAACCCATCACTCAAACCTTTATGCACTTTGATAGAAGGCATGCCATACCCATATTGACATGGGCCTATAACAATATGAATATATTTTTCAATCACCAAAGGAACTGCCCACACACTGTGAAACACACTATTGATTTTATTCCTAGACTACCTTTACCTAATGCTCCTTTGTATCATTAAATATTTATTGAGAATGAATCAATCAAGTGATAGATGCATGAACTCATGGACAAATAACATATAAGGTCCATATTATTGCCTTGCGATAGCCTAATTATGCTTGCAAAAAACAAAGATGAGACATGAACATTATGCATTAATTATAATGAATAAGTTTTATCCTTTTCCAAGGATTGAGGACTTAATAGAATAGATCTAATGTTTAATAAAATTCACTATAAATGCACGTCTATGCACATAATAGTTTAAGATCTTAGAATCATTCCCAAATAATCATACCATCAAGGGTTCAAATAGTAAACAATACAATCAATGCCTTGTTGTAGGAGGCAGAGTATAAGAGTGTGAACTTTGTTTGAAGTAATAATTGGAATTGAATGCATTATGCATTCAATGAATTCTATGTAGCATATCCTAATTACATGAACTATTCAATAAATTATGCATTGAATGAATGATAATGGTGTTATCCAAACTGGTAGCACTAGGAATTAGTGTTTTGTTTCCTGCAAAAGTGTCAAACACATTACATGGTAATCAGGTTATTAATCAAGCAAAGTTCTTTATTGGTTGTTCATTGTGTTTATTTTTTGAAGTACGAGAATATAAAACATCTTTAAGTTTGTTGGCCTGTTATATTGCCCCCTGCTTTACTTAGAACTTGATGTGCTTCTAGACAGAACCTTACTTCAGAGGAGTCGTGCAACCCATGCAAGATGAAATGCCCGGTGATTCAAATTCAGTTGATGCTTCAGTAGAGGATCTAAAGCTAGCTTTGACAGATCTGCATTGCCTTCAAATCAAATTGAAGGTAACACTCCCTAATTTTTTCATGTGAATTTACATCTAATTTGGTGAATAGTCTTTTATGTGGTGGCATATATGAGAATGTTGAGATTTTGAACTGTGACTAAGGGTAGACCTCGAAGGATGAACAACTACAAACTCCCCATTGGAACTCTTTGAGGTGGGCCGAAAAGGAAGATTTCTTGGATTACAACAAAGCATTTGTTCCAAGTTTGGCAGAACGTATCTCATTTGCAGCATTGCAACCTGTTGTAGGTAATCTTTTATGGCTTAATTTACTTTAGAGTTAATCCTGTGTGTTTTAAGGGAAACCTTTGTTCTGTTAAACTTTCACTTTGTTTTTTTCCTTATAATCTAAATTTATATTTTCATGTATAACAAATGCTACTTTTTAAAAGAAATCATTGAACATCTAGATACTGATAGAGTTGGAGAAGTAAAACAAATTTGAGAATCTGGTCAAATTACATTACTTGATGTTAAACCAAAGGCAGCACATTAACACAGTTGAAAAAAATGTGCATCTCTCATTAATCTTATACAAGCTTATTTATACACTTCGTTTTGACTGGTAACTTTCTACGTAAGAATAGTCAACACGATTATACAGTTCCATATATGTATGAGTGCAGGGAATTTGTGATTGCATTTTTTTATCTTATATAATAATAAAATTGTCTTTATGTATTCTGAAACTGAAACAATTTGAACATCAACTCTGACACTTCCCCTTAATGGTTATTTTGTTTCTCTTCACATAGACCTAAATTTTCAAATTTGTTTCTGCTTTAAGACTTATTCAAAATATTTGCAACCTGGTCTTGAGTTATGCAATAAATCAGCTCAGACTCTCTATTTTGCAGATGCTCCATAATTTAATGCTAGTGACCTCAACGGATTTTATCATGGCATGATAGAAAAGATTCCTAGCAAACTGAATTTTACCTTTTTTTTTCAGAAAATTATTTTGTTGCTTGCACTTGATGCATTTATAACTATAGGTATTCTCCTTAGCTACATTGCTTCACTTGTTGCATCAACTGTTGCCTTATATTATGCTATAATGGAATAAAGTAGGTCCATAGGATGGTATTTTGTTTCTCACTCCACGTATATGTTGCAGCCAATCCAAGTTTCTGCTTTAAAAATTAAGACTTCAAAAATATTTGCAAGCTGGTCTTGCGTTATGCAATAAATCAATTTAAACTCTCTATTATGCAGAAGCTCCGTAATTTAATGATAGGGACCTCAACGTATTTTGTCATGGCATAATAAAATGGATTCCTAGCAAGCTAAAATGTACGTGCTTTGTCAGAACATAATGGTGTTACTTGCATTTGATGCACTTATAAATCTTCAAGTATTCTTCTTAGCTACATTGCTTAACATGCTGCATCAACTATTACCTTATATTTTGCTACAATAGAATACAATGGGTCTATAGGATGATAGGTTGTTTCTCACTAGATGTTTATGTTGGTATTGGAGCCAGTCCAAAACTAAATGCATAGCCTGATGTAGATTTCCTGTTATCTGCAAGCTGCACAATCTGTATTAGGAATATGATTCCTTTCATGTACTTCAGAGGTCTTTTTGACAGCTTTACAATGAATGATTTTTGAGGATGCCAAAAATCTAGAAACAACACCATTTGCATTGCTTGTAAGATAGATGAAGCTTCCAATCAAATGTCTAAACAATGTATCATGTAGTATTTGTTGGGTTTAAGCCTTAATCAACTATCAATTTTTGTCCAACTCCAATAGCTTTTGAATATGCTTTAAAATTTTCCATTTTGAATTTGATTAGATTATCATGCCTATGTTTGGCTTGTGCATAAAAATTGGATCTCATTTGTTAAATATTAATACCCAAGCATTAATGGATCAAACCAAGATCAGTCATCTTGAATATTGCATTTAAACCAGTTTTCAATTCATCAAACAACTTGGGTTTTTTACTTGTTATGATCAGATCATCAACATATACAACAACAATTGCAATTTCATCTAAATCTTGATTTCGGTGTACAAATTTGGATCAGAATAACGCCTTTAATAGCCTTTTTATTTGAGTACTCATCATTTCTAGAACACCATTCCCTTGGAGCTGGCTTGAGATTATATAAATCTTTCTTAGGCTTGCAGAGAAGATGCTTTTCTCCTTTATTTTCCAAACCTTGAGGCTGTTCTATGTACACCTTGTCTTCTAGGATAAAGATGCTGTTTACATCCATTTGGTTCGTTCCTCCTTTGAATTGAGTTGTCAATACAAGCACAATATTAACTCTGTTCATCTTTGCTACAGGTGCAAATGTTCTTTTAATAAGTAAAATTTATGTACTCAATTAAATCACGCTGCACTTCTACAGAAGATTATAGATAATAAAAATGATCAGTTAATTCTGTTAGCCATAAACTGATTATCCGGAACCAATTTCTCTACCAAAATCCAGCCAAAGCAAACAATATATCAGCATTGCAAAAACTCAAAATACAAAGACCAAAATGGTAAGTATAAGCTTAACTATCAAAGACAAAAGCCCCGAAATATATGAAGGCACGCTTACTAGCAGAGTTTCTATAAACCAAACCGTATATAAACAATCCACAAGCCTCTTAAAGATCTTAGAGACAGTCCAATAGATAAACATAACCATAAAAAGAATTAAAACAACTTAGCGGAAAAAAGATAAGACTGTGCTCCCCTGATTGACGTCCTTCTGGGTTCCATCCAAAGTGACAGTGGTATCATTGGTGGCAATAGTCCAACATATCACATTGACCACCATGACGTCCAGAGTTCTATTAATTTCTTTCAAATTTTTGTGTAGAGCCAAATTGCTCTTTCATGGCATAACAATTTCATCCTGGAGGAAATTCTACTCAACACTTGGTCCTTGAGTGAGCATCTTATTTGACTCGAAATCATTCAGTTTGGTTTCAAAACGATAGGTATTAGCTATCACTGCAAATGAAAAATGGTCTACAATGCCAATTATGATACGGTCGATATTTGGTACATAGGTTTTGCCACCAAACAAGTGCAGAATGACTGCATGGTTAATAATTATTTTGGAAAAATAACGTCTTGCTCATTTTTGCAGCCAATGGATACTAAAATACAATTCTAACTGCTTGATCCAATTATTGAGCTTCTCAGCATCAAAATGGATCTAGTTCTAGTAAGGCTGGATTTCAAAATTTGCCTCTACTTTTAAAGGAGTCATAGTGGTTGCAGAGGTGATAGGCCTTTCAAATTCATCATTAAAATGAAAAATATATTTTTATTTGTGCTTACCTATGTCATCTTCCTTCTGCAATGCATGGTCTTCTGGCTGTTGTCTTTTCTCCTCTTTAAGCAGTGCTTTCCACGTTTTCTGCATATTCAAAGAAAAAAACTTGGACAATATTTCTGTCAAGGACACAATGCTATATTCTGTTCTTGTCAATCATATCTGGCTTCATTTTCTTCAGGTCTCTCAACTTCAGCTGTCTAAGGTTCTACAGGGTCTATCCTTCGAGCTATTCTTGGTGTTTGTGTTGGTCTTTGGTCTGATTGAATATGCCCTTGTAGAGGGGCTTCGCATGCCTAAAATTTCTGGTCAGTTTGTGTGATGCCCAAAAATTACTCCAGACTTTAAAAACCTGGGCTCTAATACTATTTTGATCTGAATCTGTTGAAAAATCAGAATTCCACTTACAAATAACTTTCAATGTAAACATTTATTTGTTTTGCATTATCTAAGCATGTGATCTTCTACCTGTTCGATCTTGATTGCTACTCTGGCTATGTTTTCTCACAGAATGAATACTAATTGTACTTGAAAGAGAATGCACATCGAAGGAAAAATTACTATTCACGTAACTCTTTTCACTTATTGGAATAGGCTACTGTAATACATAAAAAAATGCTTTGATATACAGATAACTTCCTATTCAGGAGAAGCTGAAATGGAAAATGTGAAAAAGAAAAATCCTTTAAACTATATAGGGACACGAATCAAGACAAAAATTTGTGAGGAGCACTACTATATTGTATTCTGCAACAGTTTTCTGGAGCTCTGCTGATCTGAGCTGTTGATTTGTAATGATCATGATTCTACCACATCGCCTTGATGTTTCATTCTCTCATTATGCACTTTGATACATGAATTTGTCATTTGTGACTAAGGATCTCCATATCCCATGTAAATTCTGCTTCGTAAATTCTATGAAGTCTGTTATGCAGGAGACTTTGCTCATTCTTTGGCTAGTGGCGAGACCCTGTCACAAATTGTTGACATCACTTTGCAATCCGGCAGTTCGAGGACCACCTCAACATTCCTTCATAGGACTTTTGCTGCTTGCTTTCTCGGTCTCTCGGATCATTCGTTGATTCATGTGGCCGGTTCCGGCAGTTTGAGGAACACCTCAACATTCCTTCATAGGACTTTTGCTGCTTCCTTTCTCGGTCTCTCGGATCATTCCTTGATTCATATGGCCGGCTCCACCTTTTGACTCCTTAGTTTATGGGGATCTTAGTGTCCCAATGTTTCATGTGGCACATACTTGGTGCCAAGTGCCTCAGAAATCCCCAGATGACTGAATATGAAGACTTCATACATTTCGTGATTTAGTTGTTTTTCCCCTCCAATAATGGGAATTAGGACTTTTGAATGAAATTGTGACATAAGCAGAATGTGCCATTGTCACTCGGAATCCCACACTCCCGAATGACAAGAACACTTAAGTGCTTCATATAAGGGGATTCAAACTGATCTAATCGGAATATAGCATTTTGATCTATCGACTGCATCAACTTCCTGAGTAATATCCCAAATATGCTCTTTCATAGTCGGGATATTTGGATTTTGAATGTCATTGAAACATTTTACAAAGCACGTAAATACCATCGGGATCCCGGACTCCTGAGTGATGGCCAATTTTTCTTCAAAGGGGTTTCTTATTATTCAGGAATCTGACTCTTGACTTTGATTTTGCCTTGCAACATTAAAAGTGCATGTGACACATGGGATTATGTAGGCCCAAATTCAAAGACAACAATGCTTGGTTGGTTTTCTAGGTTTTTTATTATACATGCATTTTTAAGATTGCATGTCTATGCTTTGTTGGAGTGAGCATGTTCAAACTCACGGAGGTAAGCTTGATTTGGGAGTTTGTTGTGTATTGTTGAGGACAAACTGTTATGTGCATGTAAATTGTTTGAGTGCACATTAATGATAGATTCTCCTATATTTAAGGAGATCAGAACAACCACTTAGTTGTTGTGAAAACCTCTCAGGCCTATTTAATAGGCACTCCCTTTTATATTGGTTCGGTCAGTTGGTTGACACATGGACTTGTGAATATCATTATGAGATACATATTGCACATGATATTATTTGTGTCTGAGAAGTCTAATGGATTAATGCTCTGATACCATATCAGAGAGGCATACTCTTGATGCATCTGCTTATTTGCCTGCCTCTTTTGAAAGGCATACCAATGCCTTTGGGTCATGCATGCTTCATTCCATGGGTCATAATACTAGACTTGTGGGTATTAGGAAGCATCTATAGGGCATTGTTGACCCTATCCAGCCTATTTAAGTGGCTTGATCAGCATGACATTGGTTATGACACAAATGTTTCACTAAGATCATTTGATGATAGAGCTCCATCCTTTCTTTGCTTCTCTTTTCCTGAGGATATTGAGCTACATATGAGCTCTATTGCACCTTCACTCAGGGCTGAGCAACCTGAGATTACAATTGTCACAACTGATCATCCTGACATTTTTTTGGATGTTATCTCGCATTTTTCTGTTGTGGGCTTTGAACCCTCTCATATGCAGGGATCTTTATCCACCATTTGTATTCATCTAAGGTAGATTTCTGATCATTTTTGGCGTCGTCGACAACATTATTTGAGAGGACTCTACAGGGGAGGGTCCTCCACTACTCAGCGTCTTCGACCACATATTGCTCCTCCTGCCTTTTCATTCTCCTTAGTTGTATGAGCTCTTTTAGGCATATTTGTTTTTGGAGCATGCATCTCTCTTTTCACAGATGGCGTCTTCTATAGATTGATTGCATTTTGGAGTTTCTTGCATCACTTTGTGATATTGTTTGTTGGATGGGACCATTTTTGTAGTTACATTAAGAGTCATGTAGTTTTTCCTTCATTTGTGTGCGCCCCATGATGAGCACTTTCTTCTTCTGTTGCATGGCTATCCTATCACCACTAGGGACATCTTCTTGAGAGATTTTGTATTTGTATACTTGATGTTGACAATGTCTTTCAGATTTGTGGTGGAGCTTGTTCTCCTAAAGAGTAGCTAGTTTGGTGAAGCTCAATGTCAACTTTTTAGTGTTTGAGCAATGGGATTGGCCCACTCATACAAATATTTTTGAGTCACTACACCCATTTTCAGCATTATGGAGGGGTGTGTGCACATACTGTTTCAAGTGTCGTGCTCCTTGCTAGTTCTTGGCACATCAAATTTTCTACTGGAGGCAGTTGATTCTAGTTAGATATTTTTGTGACTTTCGAGTCTTTGAGTGCACTTGTGTTTGATAGGCTTCATTGAGTGCACCTACTGCATTGTGTTGAGCTTTTGAGTTGTGCTTCTTAGGATGCCTTGCAACATAAGTCTTCTTCTCCACTTTCGCTATGGTTCTACTGGCTTTTGGGTACCTTGTGGTGACGCATTTCATCCATTGTGACTTTTTTTTTTGTAGTTTTGTGATTAGTGTTTTTTTACCGAGTTAGCCTTGTACAGGATACCAATTCCTATTTGACTTGGCAGTTACAACAAATCGACATCCATGTATTCTGGTAAGATGGATTGGTTGCCATATGAATACTTCGTATTTCACTGTGAATTTGTACATGGGTATGCGATCAAGGCTAGTTGCTAGGACCTATCAATCTCTGTGCTTCCTCTTTTCTCACTCCCTATTTTGCGCTTAAGGGAGGGTGTTGGAGTGAGCATGCTCACATTCACTTACGAAGGTAAGCTTGATTTGGGAGTTTGTTGTGTATTGTTGAGGAAAAACTATTATGTGCACGTAAATTGTTTGAGTGCACATTAATAGTAGATTCTCCTATATTTAAGGAGATCACAACAACCGCTTAGTTGTTGTGAAAACCTCTCAGACCTATTTAATAGGCATTCCCTTGTATATTGGTTTGGTCGGTCGGTTGACACACATGGACTTGTGAATATCATTATGAGAAACTATATTGTGCATGATATTATTTGTGTGTGTGAATGTCTAATGGATTAATGCTGTGGTAATGGTGTCTAGGAGAGATCTTGCGGCTTGAGAAGCATTGGCTTCTCTGATATGCCTTGAGAGAATGCTTGTGCATTGAAAGAGAATAAGAATATATTCTCAATTTCCAAATTTGTCTTTTGCACTTCCAACACTTCATTTTTTATTTGAATCAGATCCTTATATGGGTCGTCAAGCAGTGATGAAATGGTCCTCTCGCTCTAATACAAACAAAATTTCAATATTAAAATTTCTGTTATAAACAACTCAAATAGCCTATGGAAGTTGATACCTTCTACGACGTTGATTATGAGAAGTTCCAATGACATGGAAGTGCTCATATATATTAGATAAGCCTTCTCTGTACATGGCAATGTATTGTAATTACTTTAAGAGTGTTATTAAGGAAACGGAAAGTTTTACCAGAAAATTCAAGTTTGTGATATTGCAAGAGAATCTGATGTGCCTGTCAGGTGGCTACAGTTTTCATATAAACTGTAGGAACAGGTTGATAATGTACACGAGACCCTCTCTTCACTAGGTTTTGCGGATTGCAAAAAATATTTGGAGACGTTTTAGAAAAAGAATTCTCTCTCCTTCCATAGCTCAAAAATGAAATGAAGATAATATTTCTCTGAACATAAGGCTAAATAAGACTAGAAAAGATTGTAAGAAATTAGGCATAGGCCAATTGGTGGTTAGCTAGGCATGACTTTAACGTGACATAAATATCTATTTCACAATTTCTTGCTGCATTTCAATTATATGTGGAATACTTTTGCAATTATATGTGGCGTGCGTTTCTTGTTTCTAATTCACACCATCCATCTTAGCCCAAATTTTTATCGTCTCCCATTTCATGTAGAGAGGTTTAAAAGCTATCCCATCCTACAGCCTTCGGACAGGAGAGACTATCTATTGACGCTGTGGATTGCACCCTTGAGAGAAAGTTGAGCTTCTCTCTTCCACGCGGCACAATGGAAACTCCTCTCTTGCCTGTGGGTCTGGCAAAATTGAGGGGAGAGTCTCTAGATAAGGGCTAGCTCCCTTTGATGCATCTCTGATTTATTCCAGTACATTTGCTAATATATATATATATATATATATATATATATATATATATATATAATGGGGGGGTTGAAAAGAGAAAAGGATTACTGAAAAACAGGACCTAACCTAAGCTGGTGATGCACCAAACAAGTTTGATCTACTCATACTCACACTTTGAACCATAAGAACACATACATACACTTTATCATATGAAAGGGCTAGATTGAAGGAAGCTTAACAGGGAGGCTTTAATGGAAACACACAAAAAATGAACTTACCACAGGCTCTGTAGGAAAAGCATACTGTCTGGTAACCTTCTTTTGCCTCTGCGCTCCAGATACAACTCTTCTTGTTACCTGCAGGAGTGGCGCTTTGTCTATACCAGGCGTGTTGGTATCAAGCTTGTGAGAGCATCAAGAAAGAACTGACTGAACACAAGTTAACACCCAGACACACTCAGAGATATATCCAACCAAAATAGAGGTAAATATACGTATTCTATTGATTCCAGGTGAAAATTGGCAGGGCTTCGCCTTACAACATGAGAGATATCTATCTCAAATGAGAAGTTACAAATATATAGCCTTTTGAAAAAGACTTTAGCGCTTTCTAGGAAATAAATGACCCATGCTGCGTTGAAAGCATTGGGAAGAGGAAGGCGCTTGAAAGAGAATGTTGTGTCGGCTGTCAGTCTTGAATTTGGCATTCAAACATTAATGTGAAAGCGTGGGCTGCGCCTCTTTTTCTGCAAACAAGACCGCCCCTTCAAGATATTCACGTGGTTTGTCTGCTCATCAATGCAAAGTGTGGAAAAAAAAGCCGCGTCTTCACTGTTCGCGCTCCTTGATGACCACTTGGCAGAGACTGTGTCAACTGCTGGAATAACTCCTTGTGTCGACACCTTTTGCCACCTGGGCTGTTTTGTCCATATATGTGCTTCGTTTGGTGCGTCTTTTGGAACATTCCAGATGTTGTCGTACGTGTGCGTGGCCGTGTTCTGGATTCTCTGCTTTGTTCTGTCTTTTCTCGCTATTTTTGTCCCTTCTTGGCTTTGTCTTTTCTTGGCTTTGTCTTTTCCTGGCCTTGTGAGCACTCGGGGCTATCTTCTCGGCGGGTCGCTGAGTTCACTTGCGTCCTGTCCTTAAGCTTTTCAAAATCAACGGCTATTTCACCGCTTTAAATTTGACGTCTGTGCACCCGTTACTGGGCGTTTGAACCCCTAATGGCTAGTTTGCCATGCTTAATTTTGACGTCTTCGGGCCCGTCATCCCCTTTGGCAATTTCTTCGGCTTTCTTTCCTTCGGTCGGGCCTTTGTCTCTTAACTCTCCCGAAAGGAAGGTGTCCCTTCATTTTTGCCGAGAGTTCCCCGCAAGGGTACTTGCCCTTCGGGGTCCTTCGGGCTCCTTGGTCCTTAAATCCTTCGGACAAAATGTCCGAAGGAAATGTTCCTTTATGTTTTTTCTCGCTTGCTTTCGATCGGCTTTCCCGTCGGTCGGGCTTTCTTTTTCGGGTGAATTCCTTCGGACAAAAAGTCTGAAGGAATTCCTTTGGACTTTTTGTCCGAAGGATTTGCCTTGTGAATTTCTTCGCGGATTTCTTTTAGCGGGTTTTTCCTTTCTTTTGGGTTTATTGCCTTGTGAATTTCTTCGCGGATTTCTTTCAGTGGGTTTTTCCTTTCTTTTGGGTTTATTGCCTTGTGAATTTCTTCGGACAAAATGTCCGAAGGAATTCCTTTGGGCATTTTGTCCGAAGAAATTCAACTTGTCTTCGCCTTTTCCGAAGGAAAACTTTGTCCCTTTGCCCCTTTCTTCCAAGTGCTTTGCTGCCCTCCGCAAGGGCTAAATCAAACCCAAAGTTACCCTTCGGAGCTTTGTAATGGTCCACTTTGCTCATCACCTGCCCTCCGCAAGGGTTGTTTGGTCTCCAAAATTGCATTTCGGAAAAGTTGCAAAGGCCCTTTTTGTTGCTTGAGTGCCCCTTGCAAGGGCTGCTACCCTTCGGGCTTTTGAAAATGATCCTTTGGTGAATACCTTCGGACAAAATGTCTGAAGGAATTCCTTCGGACATAAAGTCCGAAAGAATTCATCCCTTTAATTCCCTTGGATTTCTTTTGCCTTAGTCCTTTTTCTGAAGGAAAACTCTGACCCTTTCAAGCGTTTTCTGCCCTCTGAAATTGGTCTATTTTGCCAGTAAATGTCCTCCGAAACAGTTTAATTGCTCTGTCAAACCCGAGAACACATCATGGAGCTCCTTAGACGTTTGAGACACGGAACTTACATTCAAATTTGGGAACTCTCATGAAGCTAGCACCTTTTGCAAACTCCTGTATAATCGCTCCTTCCAACCCTCCCTGTTCTTGCAAATGCTTGAAGTTAAACCTTTTGCACGCCAAGAGAAAAACGAGGTGCAGAAGTATACTTCTGCATTATCCTTCATGTCTGAGCGTGGAAATGGAAGGAGAAGAAAAGGGAGACCGATTTTGGTCTGCAGGACCAAAAATGGTCAACACTATCCATATTTTGTTAGTGAAATTGACTAGGGTTATAAGAGTCGGTATTTGTTTTTTTATTTGTATCAATGCTGAATAGAAAAGAAATTTATGCTTTACAATTTCTTTTAATGTTCTGCTTTTCGGTTCAAATTTATTTTGAATACAAGGACGACTCCCCATCATTTTACGGCAGTTTCCTTTTGGTGGTTTGTTTTCTTGTATCATTACAAAAACTGAAACTGTGTTCATCTTATTATTTACGTTTCACTTAACTTCTGGATTTTTATTTAAACTTTAATATTGTTGTAAGAATGACTAGAAACAGTTTCATTTGTAAAAACGATGTTTTCCTAAATGATAATCAGCTGATCACAATTGTTATCACAAGGTTTAAATGAGAGTTTTGTAGTGCACATAGAAGAAAAAAATTATTTACATCAGGAATGTTTTCCGTGGTGGTTTAAGTAGGTGCAACAGTCTCGGAGATACAGGGTTTGCTGCAAGCAAGACTTGATGCCATGGAGTCAACAAGCACTGTTCAGAGGTTGGAGAGTGTCATGAAATTGGTGAAAGAAAGCAAAGCCTTGATTGCAGCAAAACTTGCAATTCAATCTTTAGAACTTTAGGTCCTAGGCCTATTGTTGTACTTAGCTTTTAAAAAAGCACAAGTAGTTGTGATATAGTCCTTTTGTACAGATGATATTTAGAGACTTCAATTTTCATGGTAAAAGGTTTCCCTACTTATTGAGATTCTCTCTGGTCTGCGTGACCTATCAAAGTGTGCCATTCAAATATACATTCTTTTTTGTCTGACTTCACTGTGCAATAAATCATTGAAGTTGGTATTGTTATTGTTATTGCCATCCTTTTGTCTCCATGTCCTTCAATTCTTCAGAAGTCTCTGGTATGAAGTGCCATCCTGAAATTCTTATCGATGTTGCAATCCTTTATTCTCCTTGTTTCTTTGTACTCTTCACAAGTGCCTGATGGTGACGTGCCCAAAAAATTAGAAAAGAAATTGTCTTTAATTGTAGTTATCTCTTTAGTACTCTAAATATATAGTGACTGAATATTATGTTGGTATTTGTCCCTAATATTATTCAAGATATCCTCAATTGAGACACATAACCAGTTGCAACCTTTGCAAGAAATGGAACTATTAGCCAAACTTCTTATTCAAGGGATTCTGAATTGTAATGTTGCCATACAATACAGACTTATTTTCTATTTTTTAACCTTGAGTACATATTTGTTTCACTACGAGGAGATGAAAATAAATGGAATTGTGCCTACCTAGCTGCATTGAGGACAGGCTGTAATTTTTTCTTGGGAGGTTATATTCCGTATCAATTAGAAGGTTTACATCGTCTGTCTTGTCAGCAAAGTTACAAAAAAGTTTCAATACATACAGGAAGCCGATTGCAATTCCTTACAATGGATGAATGAAAGCACACGATATAGACCAGAATTTTGAATGTATTAATGGAATGATTATTGTAATTTTACTATATGAATCATAATTTTGAAGATTAATTTGGCTAAAAGAAATATCAAAGCATCAATGAAATAACTAATATATCAAAAAAATAACATTTTAAGATATTTGCTTTTATCAAATTTGACACATGCATTGCACTAGTGAGGAAGCCATAATTCAAGTTATGCGCTGACTCCACAATCCTTATATTATCTCTGGAACTCTTTTCTATTTTATGAGCACATTCTTTTAGTGCAAAATCAAGTATTTAAAAGCCTTCGCAAACTAGATTGGCATTTACCAATAAGATTGCATGTTTTATTGTCCAACGAGTATGGTTGACAAGGATGCTATATATTGATATCTATATTGCTAATTTGGATTTATATAAAGCCTATGACTGTGATGAAGACAATTCGGTGTTAAGTTTTACTTTCTTGCCCAATGCTCCAGTGTTTTATGGGAATGTGGGTTTACATCAAAATGCAATCAACATGCAATACATAAACCCATAATACGTTACCTCTACCCATAACACATTGCAAATAAGCTTAACCAAATCCAAAACAGTAAAGCCAGACTTAATTGCATAAAAGAATATAGTGATGTAGTAATAAATGACAAGAGGGGGTTAAGAAGAATATCTGATTTGTGAGGGTGGAGGGATGTATTTGGGGCCTTGTGTTATCCCTCAATTATTATCATGGTCTTATGATGCTTTTACATATTTCATAATCAACACACTGAGTATAATGCATGTTTAACAAGCAGTCCAATGAATGTAGGGCCTAGTCCCATATGACTTTTCGTGCTAGAATGAATGTGTGGCAAAGTAATAATTGCTCCATGTCTATTTGAATTCTGCTCTAAATGCTTGAAATAACCATTTTTGCACTCGCACAATTTTTTTTTTCATGTGTGGCATGTCTTTTATGTCTTACATGCACTTATGTACTTAGAGACTTCTCAAATTTTATTTAGGACCCTATTGATGTGCGAGTTGACCTGCAACAGGTAAGAAAGGTCGATAGATCAAGAGCACAAGGCACAAGAGATCCAAAACAAAGGTCAGAAGGGGCAACCCCAAAACTACACACTGCATGGTTCTTGGGAACTAGAATGATATAGTGTATGGTTTTGGAAAAATGCTTAGAAACTGAGAGAAATATTGAGGGGAGAAGATAGAAAGAGGAAAGAGATGAATGAGAAGGGAAAACGTAGGGAGGCAGTTAGAAACATGAGAAAATATGCCAAATAAAAGTCTAATATGAACCAATAATCAACAAAGATAAGTACCCTAAAACAATGCAATTCTATGACTAAAAAGTACCCCTATACCAAAATTAAGTGTGCGTATACATATCAAAGTAAAACAAACAAGGGGGAGATTGGATATGATAAAAATTGAGTGCCTCTGAAGCTCATGTATCAACTCCAATTGCCCTCATAACAACTCCAATGTCCTTGTAGACCTGCAAAGGATGTGCATATGGATGTGCCCAAATAATCAACAACCTATATAAATCAAGAAAGGAAGGATTGAAGTTGATACACTTGGTTTTGTTATAAAACGTGAGGGCGTCCTTGTATGAGCCCCTTACATTTCCAAATCTATGCCAAGTAAGAAAGCCCTTGCAGAAATCCAAATCTCATAATCTATGCTAAAACTTGAATTCATTTTTTAGTATAACTTTTAGTGGAAAAAAAATCGAAGCCAAATGAATATAATGTAATGCAAAAGAGCTTAGGGTTATGAAATGTTTTGAATATATCCCGTGGTGGGAAAAAGTGGCATGTGATGGGTACATCTCAGAAATATCAATCTATCATTGCCCTTGCATAGA
Source organism: Torreya grandis (assembly GCA_037957365.1). NCBI lineage: Eukaryota > Viridiplantae > Streptophyta > Pinopsida > Cupressales > Taxaceae > Torreya > Torreya grandis. The sequence goes on from JARHVA010000310.1 coordinate 5,283,636, forward strand.
GGATCAAAATACTATGGAAATGCCTTATGTTATGGATCGTTAAAAATAAAATGGATGTAATATTTGCCCCCATATTGAGATGTGGATGAAACTTGTGAAGCACATATCTCAAAATAAACAATTACCTACATCATATGTAAGATAAGAAATAAAAACACCAATGTCTAACATATAAATATATCACCATGAAAGCATGTGTGTGTGTGAGAGAGAGATATATGTGTATGTATATTTATGTGTGTGTGTGTGTGTGTGTGTGTGTGTGTGTGTGTGTGTGTGATATATATATATGTGTGTGTGTGTGTGTGTGTGTGTGTGTGTGTGTGTGTGTACATGTATATTTATACACACACATATATTTGTGTATATATGTATGTATGTATACATGCATGCATATATAAATGTGTGTGTGTGTGTGTGTGTGTGTGTGTGCGCGTGCGTACACATGTGTGTACATGTACATATACATTATGCGTGTGTGTGTGTGTGTGTGTGTGGTGTAAAAACATTAGTACTATGCTTAATATGGGCAACATGTAATTGATGAAGCACAAAGAGAATATGTCCTCTACATGGGCCAAACATAAATAGCGTAGATGCAAATGTGATATACCCCAAGTAGGCAACATGTAAGCAATACATAAGTGCATGAATGATATGCCCATCATGGGCAAAAAAGTAATCAACGAAGCACCACGCAACATTCCCCAATACAAGCAATGTAATAGTAGATATATCAATGTCAAGTACAAATATGGAGCATTGTTCCCCGTAGATATCATGTCAATGTAGGCAAATATTGAGGAATATATGCATGATAAGAATAATGAAAAATAAGAGAACTATGAATCATATGGAACAAGATCCCAAACACACAACAAACACATAGTAGGCATAGAGGACAAGGAAACACACTAAGGATAAAGTAAGCATGACACAGACTAAGCATAAGGTAAGCATGGCACATGCAACGTAGACAAATAAAACAAAGTAAATATATCATAGAGTAATCAAGGAAAACAACATATCAAACACACAGTAAGCAATGTCACACAAAATATACAAAAAAAGTAGGTAAGATACAAATTAAAAAAAGAAAAACATATCTAACACATGGCAAGCAATGTCACACGTAGAGTTTACAAAAGCAAGCAAGCAAGGCTCAAAATAAATAAGGACAACATATCAAACACATGGAAAACAATGCCATGTACAAAATATATAGAGACAACCAAAAGGAAATACATCGAACATAAAGCAAACAATATAATGTTGTAAACAATCACATGACATGCAAAGTATTTATATAATTGAGAACACAACAATATTAAAGGCAAGAACATGAGCATATATGAAAACATTAAGCACATAAAGGTACACACAGTAGGAAAGATAGCCCGATATATATAAGATCACTTGAAAAGAAAATATGACAAAGGAAATCACAAAAGATATAACCTAAAGCGTTGCCAAGATATGCCCCACATAATGCTTCCATGGCGAGCGTTGAAGGAGCCCTCAATCAACTGTGAATCCATAATCATGTGTAAGAACTTGTTGCATATAAATTATGTATCTATCTTGATAATCTCATCGATACATGTATATATCAATAGTCATACTATAACCGCTGTCAATAGACAAATAATCATGAACATAAAACGTGCACTCTAACATAATCTTAATATGCTAAGAGGTGTATCAATCATAACTCAAGAAGATAAAGACAAAGGAATTTCAAAATACATGAAATAATCAACAAAATCAACTAATCACATAAAGGAAACATGAGACAAAAACTAGAAGAGAAAAGGAGGGGGATCCCTACTAACCCACAACTTCTATCATATATCTTTGTTATTAGAAGTATGTTGCATCGATAAATGTGCCATCATCATGTGGAAGTTAGCATAGGATTTTGGGATGAGACACAACAAACAAAGGCAAGGTTGGCAAACAAAATAAAAAAGAAGACATGATAGATAACAATCAAAAGCTAGAAGAGTGAATGTGTACAAGGAGGAGGAACCGTAAGAAGATAAGAAACAAGATCAATATAAAAAAGAAATAGGATGACCTAAACCAAAGAAATAATAAAAACAAGTTGGAAAAGGGAAATCAATACAAGATAATCAACATATGAAAGCAGGAAAAGAAGAAGGTAACTTTAAAATTCAAACAAGGTTAAAAGGGAAAGCACATGAAACCCTAAACAGTAAGAAGGTAGAGGAGGACCCAAGTGGAAAAATAAAGATTAAGAAAGAAGCAAGGGCTCCCAAAAGCCATACACCAAACAAAGGAAAGAAAAATAAATAAAAGAAGAAATGAAAACCAACTAGAAGAGAAGCAATAATGGAAAAGTAAACTATGTATAGGAAATATAGATAGTTCAAGTGCAAACATGGGTGCTTAACTAAAAAAAGATAGCCAATACTATAATCATACTCGAGGGAATAATCAACATATTCTATATAAGTTTAAGTGCTTGTATCATTAGGAGTGAGATCAGGTTGTCAAGGTTCCCATGATTCTAAGAAAGAAAATATATTGTCATCATTGTTGTTATCATCATTATAGTTGCCATTGTCATCATTTATATTATCTATTGTACCTCCTTGCATAATATTATGATCCTTTATCGAATTTTAGCTTGAAAACTTAAATAAGTTTTAGACATTTCTTGTTGAATAGTCATAATTGGTTGTGAGAAATATACCCTTGTAGGTGTGATATGATATTTTAAAACTTTATGCTCATTTGTTTGAGGTCTTATTGTGGAATTATGTTGGTAATTCTTTAGGAAAAACCTCATATTGAATTTGATATGGGGGATAATAAACATCTTTATAAATAGTAACAACTTGGTCATCATGAATCTTTTTAAAACAGTGATGCAATGCTGATGGAATTGTTATGTTTTGATTTATCCATGTTTTTCCAAGAAAAACATCATAGGATCCATTGTCTGGCACCACATGAAACCAAACTAAGATGGTCTTAAGTTCCAAATAATGCAACTAAGTGATTTCTTAGTGATCCCATCATATCCTATAATAATTATTGTTGTACTCAATAAATTTATCTGATAGAGTCCAAGACTAATAATGATTTTATTTGCGCATACATTATTACTTGAGCCATTATCAATTATATCTCCATTTATTTCTTGTGGATACTCACCTATGCAAGTTTGTATGAATAGTGGTCCATTTTAAAATCTATCATTTGGAATCTCACAATCATAAAATCTAATTGGAGGAGGCTCCCTCTTCATTGTAACAACATTAACCACACCTATAAATCCATCAAGTGGATGAGCATTAGACATGTGTGGTGGTTCTCTTTGGTCTATCATATGAACATTACCTTGATTTTTCAGTTGAGTGCCATGGTTTGAAACATGATTATTAGATACTTGAAAATGTTGATTAGGTGCAACCATTGATTCATTCAAAATTTTCTTGAAACTCTCTATGTGAATTTGGTTGTTATCAATGAGTTCTCTGATCTTATGTTTCAATGCAATGCATATGTTTGTAAATTTTCATATGAATATGATAATCACATAATGCATATACATAATAGTTCTTAAGCAATGTCATAGATGCATCCACTTCTATAATAGGATGCAAAGTAATCATGTTGCAGTCAAGTAATAATTTAAGCACATTTTGAGGACTTTCACTCAACCTCGTAAAGTGTCTATGCTTTCTTTCTTGGGATAACAACAATTTATTAGATGGTTGGTCAACAACATTCACCACATTCTTGGTCTCACTTTTAGGTTGAAATTCGTTATCATTACATTTGGCCTTGAAGTTGTTTTTACCTTTGAACTTGGCTCCATTAAAGGTAGGGGCATTGGATCCATATTTAAGCATGTTGGCCTCTAAAAGCTTGATCTCAAAGTTTTTAACCACATGACAAAGTTCATGTAAATATTGATAAGCATGGAAGACCACTTTGTCCTTGAGAGGTAAACAAAAGCTTTGATAAAATAGACTTTGAAGTTCAATATCAGGGAATTGACGAGTCATTTTTGTAATCATAGTCTTGAATCTAAGCACATACAAATATGTCTCATTGGATCATTATTTGATTTGGATAATTTGTGAAAACATAACTTTCATGCTAATGTTGATCGAAAAATCAACAAGAAAATCATCAAGTAATGTTGTGAATGCATGGAAAAATCCACTTGGTAAAACATAAAACCAATCAAGCATAGTCTTTTAACTTCTTGAAAATAACTTAGTCAATAAATTATCACAATGAGAAAAATATAGGGAAGGGACATAAGATGATCTAATATGGTGGGAAAGGATTCCTTTGCCATTTAATAATTTAAACTTTGGAGCTAAAAATCCTATTGGCAAAGGGTAAACAAACACTTCAAAATCTAAGGGGTTAGGGAAAATGTCATTGGAAGTGACTCAATTTCTTGAATTTAGAGACCTTTGAGATAACACTTTAATTTGACTTTGAAGATCACACAACACATGTATCATAATAGTCACTTTGGGATTTGGAAGAGAGGTGGTAGTGGATTAAGTTATAATATAAACACTCTGCAAAGAAGAAAGTTGAGAAGTGGTTTGAACAATAGATGGAATTTGAGAAACGTGTTAATTATTGGAATAAATAGAGAAGAATCAAGTGGAGGATTTCGAGGAACTTGGGAAGCAATCAAAACATTTTGAGAAGCAATAGAAGTGTCAACTAGAGTATAATAAATATAAGTGGGAGGAGGAATGGGTTCATAATAAAGTTGGGAAATGACGACATTATTAGGCATGAAAGGTGATCCCCTAAATATGTGATTTGCATTGTTAGCATTCAAATATATCTATTATTCACCTTATAGGTTATATTTTGGATTGTAACCTCATTTTGAACCTTTTGACCTAACACTTTGCATTGAGCATCATTTCAATACATACATCAACTCTACTATCTCATAGAAATGAGCCATAGTTTGTTTCCTGAAGTGTGCAAGTATTTATACTCTTTCGACTTCATCTTGATGGTCACTCTCATAAGAATTATCAAATTGTAATCCAATAACACCATTATCATTCAAAGGCATCTCAACATCATTTGCAATAAAACATACACCAATAAAAGAAACAATAACCTTATTGGTAGAGACCATTTTATTTTTCAAAAATAATAATCTAAGTTTAACCAAAGGGATAAAAAATCAACAGATGTGAAATTTATCCTAGCACTCCTAATTATGGTCTTAGATCTAATTAATTTGGGTGTCATAAGATGAAAACATATGTCGTATGAAAATATCCCAAGGTTTCAACAATATGAAAGAAAAATAATCTAGGGTTTGAATGTAACACAAGAGATAAGGCTATTGATTTTTAATAAATAAAATGACACAATCCCTAAAAAAAATTGATCTATCATAATGAATGCAAGATTTAATCCTAATGGGTGCAAAAGAGCACGAGTTCACCACAATGTTTTATGGGAATGTGGTTTAACATCAACATGAAATACATTTTCCCACAATACATTGAAAATAAGCCTAACGATATATAAAACAATAAACTCGGACTTGATTGCATTAAATAATATCCCAATGTAGTAATAAATGACAAGAGGGTGTTAAGAAGATTATCTGATTTGTCATGAGTGTGGAGAGTATTGTCAAAAATAGATAATGTAGAGTAACTCTCTTCTGGGGAGGTTAGAGAACTCTCCCATAACCATCAAGCAATGGTTTTGATAACTATCATACATTAAAAATATGATTTTATGATCTTATTCATCAGGGCTCTAAAAAACATCTATTTTCTAAAATTTTACACATATATTTATGAAATTGATCTCCTTATTCAAAACCCTAACATGATAGAAATATCTAGAAAGAGTAGAAAAATTGGGATGTATTTGGGGACCCATGTTATCTCTCAATTATTACTAGGTGCCTAGGATGCTTGTAATAATTTCGTAATCAACACAACAAGTATAATGCATGTCCAATAGGAAATCTAGTGAATGTCAGACCTAATCCTGGATAGAGTTTTGTGCTAGAATGAATGCATAAAAAGTAAATAAATGATTCAAATCTTCTTGAATTATGCTCTAAATAATTAAATTAACTACTTTTGTAAGGCACAATTTATACCTTTTCTAAATATTATATTCTTACACTAATAAAATGTTGTTTAAGAATAATGATACTTAGATATTTAGATTTAATTCATATGATATGTAGAGATAATATGATTATTGTGAAGTTTCTATTTATGCATTGTGTATTTATACATGTTACTTGGGACTGTTTCAAGTTCAATTGCTTTGGCTATCATAAGATAGAGTAATTTTATGTGCAATAGTAAAGTTGTCCAAGTGAGGGACCCTAGACTATATTGGTCATATATTTTTCCATTCCCTAGATGTGTTGTGTCCCTTCTCAAGACCTAGCTTATTTCTATTCATAAATGTGTTCTAGTCACTTGTTTGAATTTTGGCAATTTTAGGCCAACTAACTATATTCATACCCTCTTTACCTAGACCTGACAAGTTTATATATATATATATATATATATATATATATGAAAAGAGAGTTAACATGATGCAACCACTTGCAAAAAAAACTCAAATGGATTTGGAAAGACAACTTTGGAGGGTCATATAAAATATTTTTTATGTTGAAATTAGAGCCTTTTGATAAAAAAAGATGTATAAGAGTATAGTTTTAAGAGTTAAAATATACTTCAATGTCAGCCATGTGATCATTAATGACACTAGAAGGGGGAATCATTTATTGAGTGTGGGGGAATTTAATCTTTTTACAAGGCCAATGTAAAAAGGGCATGGACCTTGCAAGAAGATTAAAATCTATAAAATAGTTTTTGAGAGAGAAAAGGCATGGAAATGGACAAGTGTCACCTTCACATTGGCTAAGGATTAAGGGCTCTCCCTATAATTAAATGAGAAGCCATCCTCATGCACAATTTTTTCCATTTTAAAAATGGAGTTGGAGCTCAAATATGAAGATACTAAGAGGAAACTTTGGGAGATGGATGCTAATTGGAAGCTAAGCCTTAGAGGAAGGGTTTTATTAACCAATGGATAACTTGAGGTGGGAAGGACAAAGATAATTTTTTGTAAAATATTTTTATTTTAAAAATAATTTCTTGTTATCCTTCTTAAAATATTGCAAACCTCTTATGAATTGGCAAGGAAATCCTCTACTTGCTTGTACATGTTTTGGGCCTAAGACCACTTATTTTTAGGACCCTATTTAAGGTGTTTGGGGAGGTTTTTGACACAATTCAGTTTGTTATTTTAACTATCATTTTTGAATGTTTAAATTTCAAAGTTATGTTGCCTGTATGGGCTTTAGTTGTTGTGGTAGGATGGGCAAGGGCGAGTGATTTTCCCTAAGCCATTCTCCTCTCATTCCTTGGAAGTTAATATTGAAATCTTGTCGAAGAGGGTTATATGTATTCTTCTTGAAATTTATTGGGATATGTACCATATGCTCGTTTATTATTTTGAGATATATGTGTTTGGTCACAAACATAGGAGGTGTTTCCTAGTTCGTAGGACGAGACACTAAACTAGAGGCATTGCCTAGTATATATTTCCCTTCAAAATGAATCAAAATCTTATTTATAACTTAGAAAATATAAATGGTATTCAACACGATCAAAAAAGAGATTCTTTGGCTTGGGGGTGTCTAAGACAATTGCCTGATGATGGCAATAGGATGGGAGATTAGCCCATCCTTTTCGTGGATTTATAATTGTATATGTGGAGCTAGTGGATTAATTAGAGCTTGGAAGTATCTTAAACCAAGTGTAATATTTTATCTTGGGCTATTTGGAATCATAGTAAAATTTTTAAATTTATTTGGCAACATTATAATTAATTTATTATGTGAAGAACTGAAGGAAAGTTGTAATAAGCATTTGATTCAAGTGTGAAGTTTTTTCTCTCTTGCATCCTCTTAAGGCAAGTTGTAATGAATTATAAAATGAAAATAAAGGATCAATTTATGAAAATAAAAACATGTTTATATTCTTAACATCTCAGTATACATGTCCTATTATGTAGAATAAAATAATAATTAGTAGTTTTCTTTGAAAATTTGGGAAATCCTTTATAAAAATTAAGGCCTTAAAGATATTGTTTGGGTTTGTAATTTTTATGCATGAAAAACACTATATAATACTTGTAATATAATTTATTCAAAATATAGACTTCGTCACGAATGCACATAAATTTACAAAATAATTGTAGGAACTACGAAATAAAAGATATGTTTTTTCAAAATTAAATATGTAGACTGGTTATATTCCCTTAAGGAATTTATCCCCTTTTAATACAATTTATTGGCATGCTTATCGGGTAAAAATTGGGCTCAATATATATATATTTTTATATTGAAGATTGATTACTAATATATGCATCTTAGATGCCAAAAATATACATAGTATCAAGTAAAGCAAAGAGCAGAGGTGGGGCATCCCCTACCTACAATTCTAATAATTGACAATTCAATATAAAAATGGCTCCAAATAGGCAGCCCCAAAAAACAAAAAGTGAACATTATCAAAGGAAAAGGTGCCAACTAGGCAGCCAACAAAAAAAGAGCCATCAATTTATCAGACAATGGTGCCGAATAGGCAGTCAAAAGAAGAATAGTCACATCAGTACAACAAGAGCAAACATAAGGTAATCAGAGGCCACCTAAAGGTGGAAGAATCACATACACAGGTCCAACGCCATGTTGCAAGCAGTGCCTTCTCCATCATGGCGACCATCTGAACCAGGCAAGGCATTCCCTTCTAAGGAGCTTCTATCACTAGCATTTCTAGTCAGCTGATGTCCAAGAAGCAACTTGGCAGGGTAATGATCAACTTTATCTAAGAGGCCTTTCATATTTTTCTACCTTCCATACTCGAGTACATCTTCCACATCCGTTGAATCGCCACCCTCAGTCAGCTTCTCCAGTTTGCCAGAGAAGGTGTTTATGTTCTCATCAATTTGTTGCCAAATTTCTTCCTGTGCTCCTTGGATAGAAACATTAGGAAAGGGAGTCTGAGATGAGGGACCTACCATTACATTCTCATCACCTATTTTCAGATAAAGGTTCAGGTCAAATGGTGTGAAGGTTTCCTTAGCCTCCTTAATAATGTACCCACCATGTTTCTCATTACATAGATCTTGAAAAACACTGATATTTGCAGCCACCCACTCACCAATACCATTATTGTTTGACTCGAATGGGGTGATCCATTCCTTCACTGGATTGCCAGCTTGGTCAAAATAGGCATCCTTAATGTATTCCCACTCGAACTTAAAAATCTACACCTCTGCAACTGTCAGGTGAGACATAGCCCAGTCTAGATGTGGGCTCAATCTAGGGTATCCTCCGAGTCTAGCAAGTAATCCAAAGTCACCTTGAGTAACCTTGTCCTTAGAAACTTTTCAAGCTGGTCCTATGGAATCTTCAACTGAAGGAAAATTTGCAAGGATAAAAACTAAAGAATGACTTCAATTGTGAAGTCAGTAGGAACTCTAGCCTTACCTTGAAAAACCTCTAGGTTCCTTTGTTTCCACAAAAACCAAAGAATTTTAGTAGAAAAAATAAGCCAAAATTTATGGAAACAAGGATGAACTTTAATTTTGGGACAAGCATATCCAAAAGCAATGTTTAACTATCCAAGCTCATAGCCAAATAAAATATTCCAAGGTTTAAGACATTTTTGCCACAGGTTAATAGCAAACGGACATGCATAAAACACATGTTCAACAGATTCAACATCACTATAGAAGGCACAAAGGGGATTAACAAGACCATGATTATTCAAAACAACATCCACAACCAACTTTTTGTACATTAGTAGCCACCAAAAACATGACTTCTTGGGTTCAAGACAAGAGGACCAGATCACCATAAACTTGAGAGACCAAACATACAAAGGATCAATCACATACCAAATATGATTGAGGGAAAGGTAGGGGACATTGGAAAAGGAAAGTTTCTTGTATAGCATATGCATCAAGTACTCGAGCAGAGGTGGGCCTTTTTTCCACTTCACACTATTCCAGAACTCATCCTCATCCTCCATAAATACCACCTTGTTATTCCCTTTGAGAAGTATTTGGCGCAGGGTGAATGTTCTTCATTGAGAATCCAAGAGCTAAAATCTATATTTAAGTTTTGACTATGAAGCCCGGCACCCATGGAAGAAGAGATCCTTAAAACTCCTCAATCCTTTAGTGTACCAGTTAAACGCAGAGCATCCCCTAGTGAGGGTCAGTGGAGTCCTGTTGACACTCAAGTTCCACCAAATAGATCTATAGCCTTGAGATGTAGTCCCATGTCAATTGAAGACCTATTTTGTAGCAATGAAAGGCTTGGCTGAATCCTAGGCAAACCAAATGGACACAAATATACGAGAGCCAACAACTTTGACTTTGAAATATCCTATAAACAGATCAACAATATTCAATCCTTTCCAATTTGGCTTCCCTTTTGGAAAGCCTCACATGATATTATACCAAACCAGTACTTTTTAGGGCTCATTCCCAATATAAGCTTTGATAATCCATTTAACTGCCAAGGTTATCCCCTACAACCAAAGGTCCTTTAAACCCAGTCCATCAATGCTCTTGGGTTTCAAGCATAATTGCCATGAGACTGCATGCCTTTTCTTGCCCCCTTTTCCATTCGACCAGAGGAAATATCCTATAATTCTATGTAGCATGTTGACTTGTGTTTTGTCAAATAACCAATAATAAGCGTAGTATATGTTTAATGAAGAAAGATATTTCTATCAGATTTGGATTTTGTATGGTAGTGATAGTAGGTGGCCCTACCATTTGCCAATTTTCTTATTGATTTTATCAAAGACCCATTCTCACATATTTTTAAAGGATGAGGTTAAGGCAAACAGAATCCCCATATATCTAACCATCTCATCTAGTTGTCTCCAATTCCAACAAAATGTTGTCAACCAATCAAGTGGCCGATCATTCCACCCCAAAATATATGATTTATGCATTACAACTTTAGAACCCAAGGCAAAGCAATAGATATTAATCCTTTTGGCAACCTGATCCATATTATTCTGGTCCAAGGTAACAAATATTGAAGTATCATCAACAAACAAGATGTCAAGAAGAGATTCATTATTCAGGAGCGAGATACCTTTAACCAGAGTTTCAATGTTTGAAAACCTAAGGAGGTAATATAATGCCTCTGCAGACAATACAAAAAATGATGGGGCAAAAGGACAACCTTGTCTTATGGAGCATTGAAGCACAAGGGAGTCTGTTAGTTCACCATTGACTTCAATGACTATCGAAGCATCCTTGAAGATTACATTGATCATTCTACATAATTTATCTTGGAACCCAAAAGCTCACAATATTCTCTCAATGAATGGCCACTCAATTCTATTGTAGGCTTTCTCAAAATCAAGCAAGATCATTCCAAAATCTTGGTTCGAATCTCTTTCCTAATACATACCTTCCCAATTGGTGATTAGATTATCCAAAATGTATCTTCCTTCAACAAATCTAGTCTGAATTTATGAGATAACAGAGGGCAAAAGTGAGGACACTCTCCTTGCAAGGATTTTGCTAGTATCTTGTAGGAGACATTAAGGAGGGTAATTGGTCTCCGATTCTTAACCAATGACAAGTTGCCATCCTTTGGTATAAGCTTGATCACCCCTTTATTTATGTATGGACTAAGAGTACCAGAGGTAATTGCCTCATTGAATACCTCTAAACATTCCTTGGAAATCCATTCTTTGTTGACTTTGTAGAATTCTACATGGAATCCATCTAGCCCCGGAGCCTTATCATCTTTTAGTGAGTTAATAGTATTTCTGACCTCATCAAGTGAGATGACGGCCTCCAAAAAAGAGGTCTGAGTTTGTGAGACCTTCCTGGGAATGCATGCCTCACATAAGGCTCTATTCTATATAATACATTCACTTGATCCATCAGAACATCAAAGGTTAGAATATAACTCAAAGAAGGCTCCTTTTATAATAGCAACATCCTGTACAATTTGTCCATTGAATTTGATTTCTTCAATCTTTATTTTAGTATGTTTAATTTTCCCGAATTTGGATCTTGTGTCACCAAGCTTAAGCCAAGTAACCCTGGACTAGACCTGTGCCCCTTTAGCAATGTACTACTGTGTTTAATGAGCTTGGTGCTTCAATAAGTTAAGTTCTTCAAGAAGAACCCCATTGGTTGGGTCAAGTTGTAGCAAGCCTTCTGCATGGATAAGATTCTCTTGAGTATTTATTACAATTTTTTTGTGCTTCCTAGCTTTGATCTGTCCATAGGTTCTTGCAAAGTTTTGAGTAATTTTCATACTAGAATTCCAATGGTCAATTTTAGAATTGGAATTGTAGACAACTTTACCAATGTTCCATGAAGCTTGCCATCCTTCTACACATACCTTGTTTGCAAGGTGTGAGACATTGAATTTATATAGCCATTTGAACTCCATTGAATCTTTCTTATCATCTCTGACTATTGAGAAAGTCATTTCAATAGGGTGGTGATCAGACATAGTATAGGGTAACATAGTCACAACATTACCACTCATGACTGCATCAACCATCAGGGACTCTGTATTCAAATATAATTTGTCCAACCTTGATTACTATCTCTTATTACTGATTTGATTATTGCACCAAGTATACCATATTCCTCTACTAAGGATCTTACCCTTCAAGAGAGGATCTTCAATTTTATGAATTTGTTTGAACTTAGACCAGAAGAAGAGCTCATTTCCTTTCCATGCAAGGTGGTCCCCTCCAGTTTTGTCCTCTTTATCCTCCACCATGTTGAAGTCACCACCAAAAATCCAAGGGACATTTTTAAGATTAGTGGATAACCAACTCCACAAGTCAGAATGTTTCCTATAGTCATTGGGGGTGTATATGTTACACAAACCCAAGTTCTGATTTTGATATTCTATCAAAACCCAGACCATTTTGTTACAAGGAGAACTACCATGGTCGATAATACAGTCTGTCCACAAGGGACTAATCAGGGTAGAGCCCCCCCCTTTACATCTATGATGATTAGTAAAGAAATGAGGAACATTGGGCCAGATAAAATTGAAGACCATGGAAAGATGGGTACCTATAGCCTTCACTTCTTACAAGAGAAAATCAAGATTGTCTCTCAAGAGTCTAAACTGTCTTACCACTGGTTTTTTGTCTAGAGATTCTATCCCTCTTACATTCCAACTGACAATCCACATGAAAAACAAGGGGGGAGTGTTTAGATGTCAATTCGATTGAGCATGAGGCTTGGCCCCCAAAATAATTTTAAAATAAAGCTTACCAAATTATGAGTTTTTGGGATTTCATTTCATTATTTTGTGATCTATCTAGAGCCTTTGTTGAATTTTCAAAAGAATGTTGTCTATATGGCACTTTATATAGTGTAGGATGTAGCTTAAGCTGGCGGTCTTCCATATGACAACACGACTAGTGTTTTAGGCACAAGGGAGTTGGCAGGTTTGTTAATGCAAGCCTTATGCGTTATACATAAGGTATTTCCTTGGTGGATAAGCCACATGTATTATTGAGGGCATGGGTTTTAAGCTGTGTGGATAAGCCAAGGCCACTAACTGCAATATCTCCTTAAACCATTGACCAAAACATATAGAGCATGTAAATAATATTTTTTTGGTTGGTGAAATTTATATTTTAATATTTAAATTGCACAACACATTATTTTTATAAAGTTCTATCATTGCATTATTTTCAAAACTAGAGACATAGTATTAACCTATACTATTTTTGTATGGTCGTTTAAGGAAAATAAAATACCAAGGGGTAGAGTGACCTGGAAGGGACACCCTCTCAAAATTTCATCCTCTTCTACACAAAAGAGGTTTAAAATATTGAAACCCCATATTTTTCTAGAAATGATACATTTTTTAAAGAGAGGTTATTTACGTCTTAACTCATATTTTTTACACTGTATCATCTTAAAATGAATTTCAAGATTTGAAAATAAAAATAAATGTCAATTTCTTTATAAACCTAGATACAGTGCCCTTTAAACGTTGGGATGAGCTTGAAGATCCCTAACACCATTTTGAATACCTTGAGATCCAACAACCTTTTGGAGGCATTCAGAGAAGCCTGATACATAAAAAAAACTTACCCAAGTAACTTTGCATTGAGTTAGAAAATAAAAATGGAATGAAATGATTTAAGATAAAAAGCTTGGAGGCCCCATTTATTGCAGTCATCTAAGTGAAATAAATGTGGAGAGGGATGACTAATGATAAGTATCCTCTAAATATATTTAAATTTCAAAAACTTGGAAAGTGAAGATAGAACTCTTTGTGGGCTTCCATAAGAGTCCCTACAGTTTCGTCAACTCGCTTTGATCTGATGATTGAAATAGAAGAGATCCAACTATTAGAGATGAAATGATCCATCCTCAAGGAGCTAAGAAATATATTTTAAACCATTTTTGAGGTCACATGAGACTATGAGATCTTTTATCAAGCCCTTTCCATAAAAGTAACCCAACTTGCAAATAGAATTAAATTGAAACTTAAGTTGTGAATTGGGCCTTGTGATTGGTCAGAATCACATGGGACCCATTTGAACCCCATTAAGAGTTAGGGTGAATCATTCAAGCCAATGGTTTCTTAAACAAACCTTGTTTTATTTGAGTGTTCAATTCAAGGCTTAATAATGTGTAGCCTACCAGGTCCACTTACATAGTTGTAGGCTAGTTGGGGGACTGTAGGCCTATTAGAGAAAGTGGGGCCAACATGATCATGCAACGACTATGCAATCCATTTAAGCATGTGAGTTTTTTTGAATCATTTTGATGCCATGAAGTTGACTAGCTTATTGGTAGTTTGGGGTAGAATGCATATTGCACATTTGAAAAACTGATTATTTAGATGTGGATTTATTCATACAAAATTATGGGCATGGAAAATTTTATACTTTCACAATATAATTTTCATGCATGGCGCATATATATTTTATGTTTTATATGCATTAATGTATTTATATAAGTCTCAAATTAAAATTAGGACTCTATTGGCATGCAAGTAGACACATAATGGGAAAAAATAGCCGAAACATCATGAACAAAAGGTATGAGAGACCCAAAAAAGGGTTACAAGGGCCTACTCCAGAACCACACATTGCACAATTTTAAGGGCACCAGAAATTACAGTGCATGGTTTAGGAAAAAGACTAGAAATTGAGGGAAATAGGGATGGAGGAGAAAGAGTAATTAGGAGGGAAAAGATAAAGAAACAGTTATAAACATAGGAAAATATGCAAATAGGAACATAATATGAACTGATAATCGATAAACACACAAGAACCTTAGAATAATGAAATTCTACAACTAATAACTATGCACATAATAATATTAGGTGTCTACACCTACCCAACCATATCATTTATCTGGTGTTGGCCATTTACACTCAACAAAAATGGATTCTTAATGGGAATTTTGTGAGCCAAGTAAATTTCTCAATAAATCCATGACCACCTAACCAAACAAGATGTTTTGATATGATTTGTCCATTTAAATGTACAATGAGCTAATAAAAGCATATTTAATGAGAATATTCAAACCAAAAAAAGTTTTTTTTTTAAATTTTATTATGATGATGTTGTCAAGTCACATAAGGTGGTATTAAAGGTGATATAGGATGAAAAATAAATAAATGAAAAATTTAAGACTTAAATATTTTGCAATCGATAATGTTAGGAGAATACATTTTGGATTAATTGCATAAACAAATTTATAAAATTGAAATTTCAAACCATCCCATGTAGTTCATATTATTTATAAAATATAATTGATAAGAGTATAATTTAGATGTGTGTTAAAGAGGTTAATGCAAATCATGAAGTTGTGATGGCTTCAAGGCTAAAAATTTTGATCTAAAAAATGTTAAGTTCATCTTTTTTTGGGCCATTTAAATTAAAGTTGTTCTTTTGGTCAATGTTATGATGTTAAATTTAAAGTTTTAGGCATTCCAAATTTTGTAAAATAACATATAATTATGTTACAACAAGTTTTAAGTCCATCTTTTTTTGGGCCATCTAAATTAAAGTTGTTCCTTTAGTCAATGTCATGCTATCAAATTTCAAGTTTTAGGCATGCCAAATTTTGTAATATAACATATAATTACGTTGCAAGGTAACATGTAGAAATGTATAGGGTATGAAATAAAGGCATGACCATGGCCTTCTATATTACTACTACAACCAATGGCGACCTTCATTTATTGACAAACTCTTGTTGATGGTACCTTAAGGATGAAGTAGTGGCCCATTAAGCCAATTCTCACCTCTTTGTTAGGGTGTCTGGAATGTCACAAGTCATCATTGTCCATTCAATAGGCAGACCTAAGAGTGTAGGTGCATCTTCCAAGTTAAAGGTGTACTCAATAGTGTCAACATCAACTATCCATATAAAGGTGTTGGACCTTGACTCCCAAAAGTCCATGAACATGATTAAAATGTTGGCATCCAAAGGAATCCTACACATCTCCATGATTCTCCCAAATCACAAGGTGTCCAATCGTGCCCTATTGACATCCAAAAATCAACCCAATAGTTTAGGGAATCATAAGAAATCAATTTTCATCAGCCTAATAAGCGTCAACTTTTGTAAAATTTGAAAAATAAGACCCAATTATTTTATTAAATAAAAAATAAGAAAAACACGCAAAGCAAGTAGATCAATAAAAGAAAAAACATCATACATCATCAATCTTTTCCAATAACATAAATTAGCCCATTGGTCATCTGACCATTTTATCATTCATCAAAAATATTTCAATCTCTAAGTGCACTCAATGTCTTCAGCTAGGCCAAAGATATTTGATCTCACGACCTCACTAATTCCCCCTATTAAATTGCATGTATGATGAAAGTTCAATCTACCCAAAACCCACTAATATTTTGATCTAATTTACATTTGACTTGCCTTTGGATAAAATTCCTCTAGACAGATTTTCGCCAAGGAACAATTTCTTAAATTAACCCTAAGGTTGAAAACATATTAATGTGGCACACTTTTATATAACAAAGAGATTCCTTTTCTCTTCAAAATGAGATTTTATGTAACTTCAAATGATTATAAGTAATGTATTTGTTTATAATATTTCAATGGTGTAAATAGATGAAATGTAAGATTTTGAGTTATAATATAGTTGTATTTAAAAAAAAAATTAAATCTATGTAAGTGTGTGTGGGTGTTTGTGCAAGACACTAGCTCATTAGTACAAACAAGAACATTGAGTGACAATTTTACATGTTCGTGTATGGTAGTAAACATTGCATATTAAGACAAGAGTTTTTGGAAACGTAATCTATTGTTAATTTTGTAACAAACAATACAAAATTTATAATTTATAATTTGCATATTATATATTTTATAATTTAAATTTGTACGAATTTAAGCAAATTTTATTGTGTCTCTGATGTTTCAAGGTTAAAATATTATGGTGGAAAAACATTATATAGTTGCATCAAGATGACCTTGATCTAACACGAACTTTTTTTTTTCAAAATTTAATATTTATAATTATGTTTTAAATTGTATGTAACAAAATGGAGAAAAAATAAAAAATAACATAAAATTTCATTGTGAAAAAAATGTAGTTTTTTTTGATACTATGAAAAAGGGATTAAAAAACTCATAAATTAGTTTTTAATAAATATATAAAAAAACCCTTTTTTCGAAGAGCCGAAGTGGCACCTACATGGAGCCACATGGCTTAAATCTTTGTACGCATAATTTTGTTATCATGGTTGTGAAATGTTGGTGAAATTGGACTATTACAACCGTAATCCTTATGCTCGTAAGGGCTATCACTATAACACCATCTTACCAAAGATTAAAAAACATGTCATGTTTAAAATAATTTTTCTTTCTGTTGTTTATCACCCGTGTTATCTCTAACTTCTATTACGTCTAAAATATTATTGAAATACACATTCTGGTTTAATTTTCTGTTCATATTCCCTCCTATTTTGTACATATTTCTATGTAAATGTAAGGAAATATTTGAAATGTAAATTTTATATGTTTAAACACGTAGGGTTGCAACTGTTTGTGTGACTATAATTATAATGATAGATTGCTCCGTAGATTTAATAAAATAAATAATTATAATAATAATTTTTATTAAAAACATTTTTTCAATCTGATGGAAAGGTATAAACCATGTTATCTTATGCTTACTTTTAAAAAAAAAATAATCTATGGAAATAATTTGTGTGTGAAGGTCAATAAATGTTAAGAAAAGTGACAAAACGACATATTTTTTTGTGAATAATTTGGAAGAGATGTTACCAAGTGTTGGTAGATATGTTATCATTTGGAAGAGATGCTATAAAGTGTTTTCTATTTCCTATCATTTTGCACTGGATTAGTGTTTGAATGAAGCCAATATTAGTTATTTTGCAATAGCTTAGTGTTTTCACGGAGCCAATATGGACATTGACTATAATAGCCATTCTAGACTTTTGGAATTAATTAGACTGGGAATGCAAAAACTATTTTATGATCTCCTCTTGTGATGTTGAAAACGTTGTAATTTGTATATTTTAGATTCAATGTTTTATGATTATCTATTTGTGTTTTCTTATTAATCCTTAAAAATTACAATTTTGTTCATTTTTATAGTCATTGAAAACTAAGTTTATGTTCATTTTTTATTTTAAAATTTAAACTATTTCAGAGCCGACTTTTTAAAAAAATATCATGGACCATTTTTATAATGGTCTTTACAAGTAGTAGTAGGTAATTATTTTTTTATGTTCACTTAATTTTATTTTTATCAATGTTTTATCTATTTTATTAAGGTTAAAATAATTTAAATTATTTTGTTTGGATTATATATAATTTTTGTTATATATGAAGTAAAGTTGAACCTGTAAGAATAAAATATATGTGAAATTAAAGTTATCACTTTTTGATGTTACTACTTTTAATAATAAGAAAAGTGTTCATATTAATATGTTTATAATTATATCTTATAGAACCATTTTATTCACAAATCATGGTTGCAGATACCACATTTAATATTTCATAAAATAAAATTATTTTTTTTGAAAAAAAAAATACAACTAAATAAATTGATTTAGATGCTAAACCAACAAAGTAAAGTTTATCATGAATCGATTTTGAGTTTAAACACTTCAAAGTCATAAAAATCATAATAATGTTCCTCCAATAAAATTTATAATTAATCGAGAAAGTAAAACTTAAAATTTACATCGGGTTCCAATTTCAGTTGCAATTCAACAATAAATTCATTAAAATTCTCTTAAGGTTGATCATCTTAATTACAGTCATGTTTCAAAGTCTTAAATTAGAATTTGAAGGATGATTGGGTTGAAGAATATTGAGAAGGTAAGAATATGGTCATCATTGGAACACCTCCAATTTTTCAATGATGACATATTAACTCTTTCATCGAACTAGATCTTTGAATGAGTCAATATAACTTATATAATTACATCATCTTGTTTCATTATTAGTTCAAAATTAATTTTAAAACAATTTAATTAAAGATACATTAATACATTGGTGAGCCTATGTATTTACTATTTGAATGTCAATAACAGCTGAGCCTGGTTGATATATTCATAATTGAATATAAAATTTGTCTAATTTAGTTCTCTTAACTTCGATTAAAGTGTAGAATACAACTACGCTTTTGGTTTGTTGTTTACTTAGGTAAATATTCATATATTTGTCTTATATCTACCTAAGCACATGTTTAGGTTCCAATATATAATGCCTATATAAAGTCCTACGCACATTCATTCATCCTTGAAACCATTTCCATTTCTAGAGATGCTTATTCAACATCAATAACGTTAACAATTAATTAAGATGTTTTTTTCAAATATTCAACCATGATTTTTTGATTTTCCTATCAGACCACCATTATTATTTTTTAGATAAATACTGGGTTTATTAGGACCCTTGCCCATCCATTCAAAAATACGATTACAAACAAATCTAGCTAAAACACCAAGATCAACAAAAGAACCATAAACCAAACAACCAAACAACCAAAAGGCCAACAATAAACCAAACAACCAACTACCCACCAACAGAGTGATAAAACACTTGACCAACCACTAAATCATTCCCAAAAGTTAACAAATTTTAGTGAGAGGGGAAATAATCCAAAAGATTAGTTGTCTTTCCTTTCTTGCCTTTCTTCTTCTTTTACCTCCTGCCATAGACTATGGTCAGTGTCCATCGTTACCAACTACTTATCTAGATTCTAGAAGTCTGTGAATTTTTTTGAAGATGACTCTTTATCTAAATCTAAATTCTTAGATTCATGACCTCACTTAAGACCCCCTGCTATAATTTTCAAATATACACTCCCATATTTTATAACATCCCCTTCAATGGGAGCCACCTCTTTAACATATTTTTCTGGCTCACCAATCTCTTTCTCCTTCACCTCTAATTTTTCTTGACTTTCAGTATCCTAAAAAGCATCTTCAACCACCATCTCTAGATCAAGAGCACTCCAGATACTCGATTTTGGAATCAACCCATTTTTATTTGGCACTTGAGATCAACCCCAAGGATAAGAGGCCTGTAGATGCCTTAGTGATCTATAATTATGACACCTAAATGTTGCATTTTTAGAATCAAGAGTTTAAGCATGAAGATGTTTTCTATATTTTTAAATAATTTATCTGTAATTCATTGGCTAAGATCTAACTCCACACATATGCAATAATATGTGCATAAACCCATGGAAAATATTTTCTGATCACTTTTGATGAAAGTGCCTAATGCATCTTCGATCACCTTCAACGTTGGCCATAAATATAGGGGATGATTTGGGAGCCTAACACAAACATGCATCTTTGTGACATAAAGTGTTTTTAGATCAAACTTCAGAAACCATGGAGTGATAAATAGACCTGCATTTCCCTAGAATGAGGGACCATCTACAAGGCTTTTCTTGTAGTCTTCCTGATTGTAGAATTGTACAATGAAAAATCCTTTCAAATAAAGGGCTATCTCACATTTTTTTGTCCATGTTTAAAAAACCCATTGATATAATGCTATGGTTTTAGGCCATAAACCATTGAATCTGCAAATTATTACATCTTTTGAAAGGGCATGCTGATAATCCAAAACAACCTGGGTAAAAACCTCAACTAAAGGAACCTTAGATGCTTGATCCATAATGTAAGCTTGAGGAGAAGGAAGAGATTGCTTAGATATTGAATCAGATGCAACATTTCTAACTGCATCCTTGAAAGTCACCGATTTGGATGGTTTAGAAGAGGATGTTTTTTGTTGACCTTCCATACCTCCATAAAAACTAAAAGCCATTACAATGATTAAATCCCTCCCTATATTGTACCTTGACAATGGAAGAAAATATTGCAAGACTCTGCCCTCATATACCAAATAAAAATAATCCAATGATAAACTAAATAAAATATCTAAATTATGTTTTAGATCCACCCCTAAATCTTTATCTTTCACCCATATGCAATGAGTATTCCCTAAAAGGGATCATATTAAAATCTGAAATCCTCTCCTTTCCCCCACTGAGCTCTTATTTGATAAAGAAGCCACAAAACTATTATTTTCTATCCTTTTGTCAAACATTTCGCTAACATGGTTCAACTGCTAGGAATGACGATGGAAAAGTGATTCATGATTACTCTCCCTTAGAGCTTTATAACTTCTTGACCGTTTCTCCTTCCCTATGCAAAAAATTGATCTCTCATCGACCTACTTCAGACACTTGTGCTCTAAATTTGGGCAATCTAATAACCACCAGGATGATTATTCATAAGTAAACTATCAAATAGTTTGTAGACTCCTTGTTTGATGAAAATAAAGCCCTTGTCAAACACTAAATTCAACTCTACTCATGAAAGTGTTATCTATAGGAGTTGAAGTATGATCCACATGCCTTTATAGTTTAAGTTGTCTGAAAATATCAGGAAAAGAATCTTCTTGGGATGATGTAACATCCATAAATGCAAAGTATGAACCTCGACCAGATTGGAACTATGCACCATCATGGGAGACCTGAGAATAACAGGGTTAAAGATGGCTTGCATCCCATGTAACCACCATTTCTCTATTTGTAGAGCCTCCATATCGTGTTTTGCATTGTTCGCCTCTAGCACATGCAAAATAACCTTCTTATTCTCTGTAAAAATTGACCACTCTCTAGAAACTAGCTCTCCAAACCCTACGATCAAGCCAACCATCGCCAATGAAGCGGTGGATTGGTTCAAATCCCTAATCCACACACCATTCCAATCCATCGTCTCTCCAACAATGGAGTTTTAATAAACATTAAATGGGTCATTTAAATGGTCACACCACCATTGTCATTGGAGGGAGTTTTTATTTTTTTTTAAAAATCACACATTTATTATGTTGCATCAAACAAAACATTGCTCGTTGGGTGAAGAGTTGGTCTATTTAATTACCACTTCATTAACTCTTGCATCATTTGATGCATGTAGTTCTGGTAGAGCTTTGGATATCAATGGCACCAAAAATATCCAGGAAGCTT
Source organism: Torreya grandis (assembly GCA_037957365.1). Lineage (NCBI taxonomy): Eukaryota > Viridiplantae > Streptophyta > Pinopsida > Cupressales > Taxaceae > Torreya > Torreya grandis. The sequence goes on from JARHVA010000310.1 coordinate 5,306,227, forward strand.
TTGTCGAAGGTTTTCTATGAGGTAACAAACCCATCCTAGAATCCTTGTTTGATATTATTTTAGACTACCCTGACTTTAATAAGTATGTAACTATTTTTAAAATTTTAGTTGGATATCATATTTTTTTGGTCAAGTCCCCTCATAAAGTATATTGAAATCATGGGTGCACAATGTGTCAAACTAGAGGGTGTGAAAAATATGACCAAGGGTTTATTTCTGTATAAATTTAATAATGCTAAGTTTTGTTGTTTCATAGTTAACCATGGCCCTTGATTTATTCATAACACATTATTGTTTTTTCACATTAAACTAGGAATTTCATAGTCTAAAAGCATGCCAAGATAAAAATCCACATATGGATTGAGTTTCTTGGTCTCCCTTTACCCCTTTGGATTTTTGTTAATCAATTAATCAAATGATTAAGATGTTTCATTTGCCAAGAGAAAAACAAGTTTTATGTGGTTAGGCCACAAAAATGAGTTTGTATTTAAGTTGAAATTTCTAAGGATCTTAAAGAAAATAATATATTAAAATAGGTGATATGTCTATCATGAGACACATGTTATACATTAACACACATAAAACGTATTTTTGATGCCAAGCCACAAATCTCAAAGCACATGAATGCCCATTAATGACTAATTATTGGCTAGTTGCCCCATCCAAAACCTTGCCTAAGGTTACTAAGAATGCATAAACATATGCAAACAAATGAAAGATTATGACCAATAAGAAAAATAACCAATAGGCATGAATGATGGGTAAGGCTCCATCTTTTATGTACAAATAAATAGGCATTTCAACAATAGTGTGTATATAATTGGTTCCTGCCACTGCCCATGTAACACCACCCATTATTCACACCCTGCAAGTGGCTGCGATTTTTTATGTTTCTGAAAGCCACCAATAAATAATTTATCCATTGACACAACCTATTTAGGAGGTAAATTAATTAGGCTATGCTGATAGCCTTTTGGTTTTCAAATTTAAAGTCATTATGCTTTGCTCTTACAACTATTTTTTGCCACCTGGGAATGGTGGATATGTGTAAGTCAATTCGTGAGCTTTTCAATTAAGTGATTTAATTCAAGCTAATAATCAGTCATACCTATCTAATAGCATTTTGTCTTTAGAATGGGATGATAGGGAATCTAACATGAGTTTAAATGTTTCCCAATGATAGTGTACTCATAGAATGTGAAAGATATTATTGATGCATATCGTAAGTTAATTGTAAGTGACACATGCTAGTTGTTTGATAAAATGAAGATGTTATTCTTGAAAGAGATCAAAATCTCAAGATTTATTCTCAATTTATTTTCTAGATCTATTTGGCTAGGAGTTATTTTATAGATATTAGGTCACGAAAGTAGAAGTGGGGGAGTGGTGAAATTTATTGCCCCTTATACATCCCTTAATATTTTCAATTGGGGATCAAACCCTATGCATCGTTAAGTGTGGACCTTATTTTTATTTAATGGCCAATCCTTTAGCATTGCCAACATATACACCTATACTAGTGTCATAGAAATGTTGAACCATTTTGGCAGTGGATTGTAGACACACTCCCAAAATCTAATTAAATCCTATGTGGCAATTTCAACATGATTGAGTGTTGGGAAGACAAGGAATGGATCCTATTTATGCATTGGTGTGCTGATGAGTGAGAATCATGTTTTTAATTATGAAAAAAACTTGTGATTTATGATCCCAACCACCACCACCATTGTTGGCTCCATACCACATCTCTGTGGTTTACTTGGTCTAATTTTTGACAAGGTGGTGACCAGGTGGTGAAAATACTTGATAGAGCATTGGTTGCTAATAAAAATATTTTTAACTTTGCCAATAAATTTAATCACCATGCTAGTGTCATACTGGGATCTCTTCTTTTAGATCATCTCCCCATCAAATTATAAATTGGGTGGCTCACTCCCCTATTAAACGATCTCAAATCGTAATTTTATGTAAAAAATTATCACCTGCAACATTCTTCAAATAAGAAACACATCATTAAAATTTGGGACCTTTCTCTTGGCCTCCTGGAGATTATAGATGTATTGAGTGGTGAGAAGACACCATTAATCAGAATTCAGTTTTTACACATATATGGTAAAAACGTAGCCTTTTTCACTATAAAGCCTATGCTGGCTCATAGTGCGTATTTCTTAGGGTTTCATAGGAGATTGAGTTGTCTCCTTTCAATGATAATTTTCAAAAGGAATCTTCCATTAAGAGATTAAAAAAAAATGGAAGAGCATTATAAAGCTCATGGAGATGAAATCAAAAATCATATGCACTAAATGAATATAAGAGATAACATCTAAATAATTTTCTGCTCTCTTATGATCTAGAAAAATGGTAGATAGAGTGAAAGATATTAAGGATGCGAATAAACCCTTTAATCACTTACCTAATATTATGAATGTTTTTGTTTCTCATTTCCATGATGTGTTTATTGCTAAAATTTACACATATGCTCATGAAGATTCTCTTATGAAACATTTGCAAGTTTTTCCCCGCAAGCTCACTAAGGCGCAATGTGTTTCTTGTGACCATATTCTCTCCATAGAGAAGCTCGAGGAGTCCATTATACACATGGTTATGTATAAATCACATGGCATTGACATATTTCATTATGAATTTCCCCAAATTTCATGGGATATTTTTACTTTGGATCTACTCAAGGTCTACCTTGAAGCTGTTCAAACCAACACACTTGGTAAATATATCAATCAAGGAAACATTACATTCATATACAAACTTGGGGACCCAGATCTTGCTACTAATTGGAGGAAAATCAACCTCCTTAATGTTTGTTATAGGACCATTCCTAAAGTTATATCTCTTAGGGATATATATTTATTTCTTATTATAGTTCACCCTAATAAAATTGTCTTTTTTTTACCATAGGTACGTACTTGACATCATTATTATTTTTTTAGAAGGGATGCAATGGGCTAGCTATTTATAACAAAAATCTTAGTTCATAAAAATATACTTTGATAAAGATTATGATTGGATTGAATGGCCTTCTATCCTTGCCATGTTGTATGCTCTAGGGTTTGGACATTGGTTTGTAAGAATTATTAATATTATTTTTAGCATGTTGGTGCTTGTATAATCATTAATGGGGTGTAATTTGAATAATTTATTTTTGTAAGATCCATTTTTCAGGGTTTCCATCTTGATTTCTCTCTTTATGTTTTGGTTGTTGAAGGTTTCAGTTATCTCCTAGTTGACTGCTCATTTAAAGGTTTGGTTGAAGGTGTTTCCCTCCCCTAATCCCAAAAACGAAAGGTCACTAGTCCATTTTCTAATGACTCTTTCCTCACCATGGTTGAAGATGAATCTTCCATCACTCAAGCTATAAAATGAGTAGGTATTTTTTGTTTTTATTGTTTTTTTAATTTTATTCAATGGAAAAAAATGTAGTTTTATAGACAATCAAACTCTCCAATCCCAGGGTGGTTACATAAGTGTAAATGGAATTGGATACAACCAGGAGAAAACTTAAAGTTCTTTGGCATTCCCTTTGCTTCCAAGCTACTCCTTTAGATATTTGGAAATATGTGTTCCAAAGAGTGGAGAAAAAAATTAGGTTATATATTTTCAAACCTTTGTCCCTAGCAAGTAAATTCTAAGTTTTTTCTTAATGCTTGCTGCTACTCATGTTTACTACACCTCTTGTTGGGATCCTTATGCTAATCTTGAAATGTTATTGAAGGACTTATTATAGGCCAATTTAGAAGGGTCTGAATGGTTCCACTTGGTTATTTTGGATATTTGTTGAAGCCATAGAAAACTATGAGGGTTAGGCCTTTTAGATATTAAAAATCAAGGTCCCTCCCTTTGTGCCAAATGGATAATTTATTCTTCATAAGGAGAGGAGTCTTGAAAAATTATTCTTAACCCTCTTAGTAAAAAGAGTTGAACTAGGTTAGATCTTCAATATATTTTTCTGAAGTGAAAATAGTGTGCTCCTTCATTTATGAAAATATCTGGAAAGCTTGGGAAACACTCATAATATAATTGATTAGGGATGAATATGGATTTAGAGCTGAAATTTCCATGAATTCCCATTATAGGTCTCCAGTGTTATCCTACTTTGGTGTCCCATTTACAATGATCAATTGGATTAAAAGCATGTACATTTTTAGAAAGGGCATTAAGGATTTCTCTTTTTTTTTTTTGTAAACACACAAGGAATTGGATTGCGTGGCCCATTTTTTGTGATAAGTTCCAATTATAGGCTAATGAATAGGATTCCATTATGGAAGTGTAAAATGACTTTCTTGATGAGTATTTGCATAAAAATGGCATTAAATTATGCTTCAGGTGCTAGATAGACTGGAAATGATTTGTTGAGACCCCTTTTATGATGCAGGTGCATAGTCTAATTAACATGGTTTAGACCTTTATAAGGTCTTAGAGATTTTGTTTTTCCAATAAGGAGTATTCTCTAGGCCCCATGTACAGTTTTGCACTTGTTTTTGGGGTTTATCCCTTTTCCCGCCAAAATGGATTATTTTGGGGTTTATCCCTTTTCCCGCCAAAATGGATTATTTGAAAATTTGAATTTGTAAGTGTGGTTTGGAGCCCTTAGGATTGTAACCAAGGGTTTTGGCCATTAGGATAGGAAATTTAGGGTATAAATAGATTATTTATATGTATTTCAATATGATATTTCATGTTAATCTCCTCCAAATGTAGTCAAGAGGAGGATAAGGTAAGAAAATGCTAAATTTAGGAAAGTTGGCTAAGTCATAAGTTGTTGTAAGGAATATAGGAAGGTAGAAAACAACTTGAATATAAGTTTAGAATACTCCAAAAAATTGATACTCATCTAACCATGAGCCCTAAAGGCCAAGAATATGCATAAATAAGGTGTAAAAGGCCAAGTTTGGGTTGTTGAAGGATTGCCAAGCATGGTAGTATGTAGAAACTTTGTATTTTCTCTTATTTGATGAAACAAATGAAGTCTAAATGTGTGTGAGTTGTTGATTTAGACTCTTATTGATGATTTTATAAGTCTTACATGTATTTATGGCTTCTATGGTGTATGTGTTTGAAGACTTTCTTGCCTACAAACCTGGGATAATGTATTTTTAGCCCAAAATCATAAGAACAGAGGTTTGTTTTTAATCTTATAGACTTAGAGTTCTAAACTAGTTGGGATAGTTTAAGGGGGTTTGGGTAGACCTTATAGAGGTGTTTTGAAGTTTTTAACAATTTTGAAACTCGAGATAAACATTTTATTAGTTCGCTACCCCTGCAAAATCCTGTCTAAGGTTTCAATAGAGGAATTCAAATATCTTGAGTTTTAACCATGGAAAATTGATGCAAATTGGAGGGTAGGTTTGTTTCCATGTCTATATTCATATAAAATTGGTTTTAGATCTATTTCTTATCTCTATAAAAATATATTAAGGATTGTTTGGAAACGTGTCTAAAAGTAGGCCAAAAAAGGGTAATTTTGGAGTTTTGTTTCATTTTTTAGATGATCTAGAGTTTGAGAAAGCTATCAACAGGTGGAACACCTTATGTAAGGTAAGAGCGAGCATTATTATTCATTATCATAGGTTCAAGATTTTTATTAGTCCTAATTATCTAAATAGCCTTAACAAACCTACTAAACAAGACTAGTGAAGGCTTAAGAAAACGTGTTTTCTTTCATTCTTTGTTTGAGTTGAGTGTTATGTTAAAGTAATACTCTTATTAGTAAGCTTAACTTAGGTCTTAACCAAGGAAAACTTCATCATAGTTAGAATAAATCATGTGGGGTTTAATGTTGCACACCTACATGTTAAAATAAGAAATCAACATGGTTATTTGAATGTTGATATTAGTGTCCTAACTATTCATTTGACAACTGAACCTCTTTCACATTGCCAAATGTGTTTCTCTCACCTACCCCCAAACTATTATAAATACATGGGTAAAGTGCCTCATAACAAGAGATAAGAGAGATGAAGATGGAGTTCTAAGGATTGTGTATTGTGATCTATTCATTTAGTAATAGATAGTTCTTTGTGAGTAATGTGTCAATGGTCATGGCTATGGTAATGAACTCTTGGAGAGATCTTGGGTGAGAGTTTTGTTAACTCTGACATGGTATCAGAGCCATCTCCTTGAACAATTACTCAACTTGTCTTGTTTAACATTTGTTTGGGTCATACACGTCTTTCTCACTAAGCCCTCTATCTAGTCATGATGCTCAATTAGAGCAATAGTGTCGAAAGGAGGACAATGAGTCTCTTGGAGGTGATTTTGTAATCTGGAGGTCATTTTGCATTTTGGAGCTGATCAACATTTGCTAACATGTTTGTGGAAGTTGTGAAAGGAGGTTAAAGCTTTCGGTTTGCTAAAATTGGTCACTTGACGCTCTAGATCTGTTCGAGAAGCTTTCTGATTTCTGAGCAATTTTTGAAAAATATGTATATATTCATTCAGATCTGACCATACGGATGCATTCGGAGCAGTCGATTTAATGAAGGTACAAATTTGTTTGATAGAAAACGGAACTACGATGCTCCTAGTTTGATGATTTCTTCTGGACAATTCTGACCGTCCGTTGGCTACAAGGGTTAGATGTTTTTTAAAAAAATTTGGGCTATTTTGTTTTTTAACCCATTTAAAAAAAAAAAAAAAAAAAAAATTAGTTTTTTTAAATTGTGGGGTAGGGTGGCGGGGGAAATGGGTAGTAGCTTTGTTTTTTATATTTTAAAAAGGAAGGGCTTTTTTTAAAAACATTTTATAAAACCAAAAAAAAATCAATTTTTTTTCAAAACGTTTTTTTTTAATTTTTATTAAAAACACAAAAAAAAAAAAGATTAGATCTACAACCAGCCCATCCGCCCACTGCACAGCCCTCCCCAGCCACCCCACCGCCAGCTCAACGCCCAGCCAGCTCCGCCCGGTCCCCACGCTCCACCCCTGCCTGGGAGGTTGCATCCACCCTCCACGGCTCCAGCACCTCCAGCAAGCTGCTGCCACCCACCCTGGGGTCCTCCCAACGCCCAGCGTGCCTGCTCTCAATTGAAATGTTTGGTTTGGAATTGGTAATTGGCATTGTTTTGTGAGATTGGCATTGGCATTGGCATTTTGAAAATTATCATTTCTGGGTCAAAGTTGTTCACATCCAGACAAACTTTGTTGGACTATAACTGTAACGTGGGAGTGAAAGTTGGCATTGGTCTTGTATGAGTAAAAAACATTGGATGAGGTGTTTGAAATGTGCATTGTTTTCACACAAACTTTTGCCACCTACTAGCCATCCGCTGGCTGTCTCAGCACTCTGCCCACCCACCTTGGCCGCAAAAATTGACAATATACACCCACTTTTGTTTTTTTTTCAAACAATATAAAATTTGGCTTGTCCGTGTTTGCTTTTGTTGGCGGGTTATTTTTTGTGACGCTATTTGTTATGGGCGCAGTCACAAACATGACTCCAGAAGTTGATTTTTGGCACTACGGGGCATTACACTGCTTTTTCGTTTGACGAAGACCGGCCGGTGAGGCCCAGTCTGACAAGAGGTCAGACCCCGCCCCAAAACAATTGGTTTTTCCAATCAATGCTCCCTGATACATTTGCAGCCCATTTGGCGTTTTTCGACGCTGTTCGTGCATGTTTGCCTTTTTTTGTCGGCCCCCCCCCATTGCGCATTTCTGCAGACACACTGGCACATTTTCGCTCATATCTTGAGCGTCTTTTAGAGTTTTGCGGTGCTTTTTATTGCGTTGCGAAGCTGGATCCGAGCTCTTCTGTGCAGTATATTCAGTTTTTTGCTGTTGCATCATAAAACATGTCTGTTTTTCAGATTTACAGAGGCTTTCTCAGTGTGTGAACATTGTCAAACTTTCCAGGGACTTTTATCCGCACTCCGGGCACCTTTTGAGGTGCCGTTTTTTTTGAAAGTGCATATTTTTTTCATCTAGAATACATATTTTCAATTACATTTGAGTAATATTGTAAATAAATGGATATTTTTTCCGTTTACTCTTTTCACTCAAATTGTATTTTGGTGAAGAATTTTATAAAACTACACAATTATAAGCAGTTGGGGGGTTGTATTGGTCATTGCACTCCTTTACAAAGTGCCATGAACTCATTTTTTTTTTGGGATACACACTTGCTTAAGACACTCTTGTAGATTATGCCTTGCATTTGTTTGTTGTGCATTTGTGGTTTGCACATTGTCCTTGCACTTGGACATTCATATTTTGACACACTTTTAGTTTGTGTCATGTCTCTTATAAGGCCCCTTTCTTATGCCTTAAATTCTTTTTTAGAGACAGCTCAAAGCCCCTTTCTTAGCGCCTTGCATTCTTATTTGTGTTTTCTTCTTTAAGGCCCCTTTCTTAGCGCCTTGCATTCTTATTTGTGTTTTCTTCTTTAAGGCCCATTTCTTAATGCCTTCCATTCTTTTTTGGAGACACCACTAAGGCCCCTTTCTAAGTGCCTTGACTTTCTTTTTGCTTGCATTGGCTTCCTGTCTTGTTGTAATTTCATTCAAGAAAGCAAATAATAACTTGCAATTCGAGAGTGACATCGTGAGTTTTGTAGAGGAAAACATGGCCCCCATGACACAAAACGTGCTCCTCCTCAAAACAATTGTTGCACATGACTCACTCCTCCATAATTTGCAATTTTATATTGCATTTTTGAAATCACATGCTGATCCTATGGAACACACAACCACTACACTTGTTCCATGTTCAGTTCTTGCTTTCAACTTTGGCATGCATCCTTTGGATGGTCTACTAGATTTTGATCTATCAACCACTAAGTCATTTTGTGATCTTGCTACACCAGTAGTTGCCTTTGTTTCAACTCACACTATTGTTGATCATATTGTTGATGTGATTGCTTCATTTAAGAACACACAACTGGCTTTGGTTCCCACATACTCCACACCATGGGTTATTCTAGTGGAGGTCTTGAAAAGCATGCACAGGGCATTGTTTCCCCCATCCAACTTGTTCGTTGGATTGCTCGTCATGACATTGGCTATCGAGCAAGTGCTTCCCAATCTTTTTTGGGACCATTATGTAGCAGTTCTACACCAATTTTTGTTCACTCCACACTTTCAGAAGACATTGAGTGACATGGTACTCCAACTGTTGACGCTGGAAAGTGCACCCAGCGGCAGGAACACGGATTCCTGCCCTCTCCCCGCAACATGGAAACCCCTCTCTCGCCTGTGGGACGGCGAAGCAGGAGAGGAGAGTCTCTAGATATGGGCTAGTTCCCTCTGATGTATCTTGTTTGTTTCAGGTAACGCAAAATATAGGTATATAGGTATACACTTGGGGGGGGGTGAAAAGGGAGAGAGAAAAGCATGAAAACAAACAGCCTACTCTAAAAGAGGTGATACACCAAAAACATGAGTGACCTTCCAAATCCACTCTCAGAATCAGGGGAAATGCAAGTATACTCTACACATCTGGTAGAGGAATCAGGCTGCTAAGACAAAGGGGGAGGCTATAATGGGAAATACGTCACAGAGGTTTACCGAGGTGCTGTGGGATGCACGCTTGCAAGCAACTTACTCTATTCTGTCCTTCTCAAGTATTGCTCTTCTCCTTTCAGCTGCAGAATCGGTCTCTGTAGATAGCTGGTCTGTTGGTATTACCTGTGAAAGCATGGAAGATAATGACTAAACACAGATGATACTCAGGGCATACACAGCAAATCAATCCAAGATGGAGGCAAAAACTGTATTTTTATTGATTCAGGTGGAGAAAATGCAGAGCAGTGCTCTTTACAAAAGTCAAGAAGATCCCCAGAAAATGACTAAGTCCTTGTATTTATAGCAGAAGAGCCAAGAGAAGTTTCATCGAAAAGCGTGAAAAACACTATAGATGACATCACAAGTCTGCCAAGACCATGCTTATTGCCTCGTTTTGCGTGTTGGTCTTCTCCTTCGGCTGCTGGGCGGGTTTTTTCTTGTGCACAGCAGGTGAATTTTGCCGCCCTTGTAGTGGGTGGTGATTTTGCCGCCCTTTGCATGAACTTCATGTAGGAATACCTGCCGACGTCGGCCGATAATCTGCCGACGGCGGTAGTCTTGCCGACGTCGGTTCCCCTAAGCTGCCGACGTCGGCAGAATTGTGCTGTGGGCGGCCCTTTCAATTTCCCCGCCATCGGGCGGGGTTTTCAATTTCGCCGCCATAGGGCGGGCTTTTTCAACTTTTGCGCCTGCCGTTGTGCTGCCGATGTCGGCGGTTCTGCCGACGTCGGTCTCTGTAAGGTGCCGACGACGGCAATATTGCCGATGTCGGCCGATGTTTGCGGCCTTTTCGTGTTATGGGCGGCGAATTTACCGCCCTCTGCATGTCTGTAGGTGAGCTCATTTTACCCGCCCTTTGTAGTGGGCGGCGATTTTGCCGCCCTCTGCACTTTGTCTGCCCTCTTTTTTGCCTAAGTGTTGAAACGCTCCATTTTTTCTCTTCTTCTCTCCTTGCGTGAACGTTCAGAGATTCTGTCTTTTGCTGCCTATTCTCTGCAATGGCGCTGTCGAAACTTGAAAGTGGACCTTGCAACCCGAAATGACTGGCCCTGCGAAGCAGGTGTAGGAGGTGACCGAGATTTTGCCTGAGGGGCAAAATTGGGTCAACAAATTGGTGACTCACGGGGGAAGCGTGCCTGCTATGCTTAGAACCTAGTTGCCTTGCATATCCATTGGGTGCGGAGTCGGATGGTGACTTTGAAGAGAGTTCGCAACAGCTTTGAAGATTCTGAAATCAAAAATACAAAATTTACCCCCCAAACAAAGGGAAACACACAAAGCTAAAAAAAAAACAACTACCTGTGCAAACTGCACTTAGGGAAAACAGGGAAGAAAACAAGGGAAACTATGTACAGCCGAACCAAAAATTTAGTGACAATGCTTCAGGTGTATCCCGTTGACTGGGATACGCAATTCTTCGCCGTCCAACTTGGAGAGCTGGAACGCGTTATGCTGCTTGCACTGAGTAATCATGTAAGGACCGCTCCAGAGGGCATCAAATTTTGCATATTTTCTGGGCTTAGCTCTATCTTCGTCCCATTTTAAGACAATGTCTCCTTCGACGAAACTCTTTGACGAAGACTTCTTGTCAAAATGTCTTTTCACCTGATGCTGGCGACTGATCATAGAGACCATGGCCTGGTTCCTTACCTCCTGGAGCTCCATTAGTTCACACAATCTGACCTCCATGCTGCTTCCTTCTTCTAGCTGCAACTGATGAGCGAGGTCCAGCGCTGGTAATTCGAGTGAGATAGGAAGCCTTGCTTCCCTTCCATACACAAGCGTATATGGAGAATTTCCGATTGATCTTTTCAGAGTGATTCGATCGGGCCATAGAGCTGTTTTCAACTTGGCATGCCAAGTTCTCTGATTTTCTTCCATGGTCCTCTTTATAATCTTGATCAAATTTTTGTTAGTGGACTCAGCTAGTCCATTCCCCTACGGGTAGTAATTTGACGAAGTGCTGAGGTATATACCATACCTTAGCGCCCATTCACTAGTTTTGGTTCCCAAAAAAGCCAAGGCATTATCTGAGATTATAGTGGCTGGGACCCCAAAACGTGTCACTAAGTCCTCATAGAAATCCAGGACTGCGCTTTCATTTGCTTCCTTCAAAGCAATGGCTTCCACCTACCTGGTGAAATAATCCGTAGCAGTCAGGACCCACTTGTGTCCGGCGCTAGAGGGAGGATTGATCATCCCTATGAAATCCAGGCCCCACTGCATGAATGGTTGTTCAACTTGAATGGGCTGTAGGGGCATGGCAGCCAATCACTGCTTTCCGTCAAAGAGTGCACACTTCTGACACTTCCTTACCCAGGCATGGGTATCCTTGAAGAGAGTGGGCCAGAAATAGCCAGCTCTCATTATTTTTGCTGCTGTGGTCTTAGGGGCGAAATGTCCGCCTGCTGGCCCATTGTGAAACTCAGCTAAAACCTTGTCAGTCTGACTAGAGTCAATGCATCTCAGGAGAACCCCAGAGAGATCCTTCCTAAATAATACTCCGTCAATCAAAACATAGGGAAGGGACTGAAGTTTAAAATACCTTCTTTCGGCCCTACCGAAACCCTGTGGACATTCGCCCGTAAGAAGGAAACGCCTCATGTCCAGTGTCCAATCCCTTACGACAGCTGGTTCTTCTGCGGTGGCTGTGTCATGGATCAGCAAGCTGTCTTCATCCTTTTTTCTCAAATCTGTGGCTAGTTGTTCACATAGGCCCCTTCCTCTCACCAACTTGGCGATCTTGATATCTATGTCGTACTCCATCACTTTGGTGATCCATCCTGCCCTTTTCTCGTTTAAGTCTCGATTGGTCAGGAAATCTTTGACTCCAGGATGTGGAACCATGAGATGGATCCTGCTGTTTGACAACATATATCTGAATTTTTTCAAACTGCGCACCACTGCCAGAACTTGCTTTTCTACGTAGGTGTACCTGATTTCAAAATCCTCTAACCCTTGGTTGAAGAAGGCGAGTGGTTGCTCGAGGTCATCACTGTTTGCTTGGGTAAGCATAGCGGATATTACTTCTCCGTTGCTGAAGGTATAGAGATTGAGGTCTTTATTGAAATCGGGGCTGATTAGAGCGGGAGCCTGGGTCAAAGCCTGTTTGATAGCTTCAAAGCTATCCTTTCTTGGCGTTGTCCATTTGAACTCTTCACCCTTCTTTAGCAAGGAGGTTAGGGGTTTAACTATTTCAGCAAAATTCGGAATGAACCTCCGAATGAAATTTATCCGGCCGAAGAAACTCTGAAGGCCTTTCTTGTGCTTTGGTAGAGACATCTCCAGAATGGAGCGGACTCTCTCTGGGTCAATAGACAAACCTTCCTTGGACACAATATGGCCAAGAAGTTTCCCCTCATGAACTGCAAATACACATTTCTTTGGATTTAGGGAGATGCCAAATTCCCTACACCTCTCAAAAATCTGCCTGAGGTGCTTCATATGCTGTCCTGCCTCTTTGGAGAAAACTGTTATATCATCGAGGTATACCAACACGTTCTTATTTATCAAACCACTGAAAGCCATGTCCATGGCTCGCTGGAAGGTAGCACCGGCATTGGATAGCCTGAAAGGCATCTTCTGGTAGGCGAACGTTCCCCATTTAGTGGTGAAGGCTGTTTTGTATTGGTCGCAGTCACGCACCAGAATCTGATTATATCCCGAATAGCCATCCAAGAGGGAGAAGCGTTTGGAACCAGTTACCTTTTGGAGGATCTGCTCCATGTTTGGAAGGGGATAATGATCTTTTAAAGAGACTTTATTAAGTTCTCTGAAGTCGACGCACAGCCTGATCTCCCCATTTTTCTTTCTAACTGGAACCAAATTAGCCAACCATGAGGAATGTTTGATCGGAAATATAATGCCGGACTCAATCAACTTGGCCAATTCTTTCTGCATAAGGAGCTCGACCATCGGGTTAACAGGTCTCTACTTTTGTGTGACTAGTTTTGCGCCTTCATCTAATTCAATGGTGTGTTGGGCGAGCCTTGGATCGAAGCCTTTCAAGTCGCTATAATTCCAGGCAAAAATATCGGCGAACTCCTGGCATAGCAGAATGAAAGCTTGTCTTTCTTGAAACGTGCAGACCTTGCCAAGCGCCAGCAACTTGTCCTTGAAGATTTCCACTTTTTCATAATTCTCCTCTCTGGTAGTGATGCATGCTTTGTCATCTCTTAGTTGGTCCTCTCCATTGAAAATACTTTCGAGTGTGACCAGACCCTTAGGGAGTTTATTGTTCTTCAATTGAACAATCTGATTTCCATATTGCTGCTGCAATTTCGCTTGATTTTGGGCTGCAAACTCAGCTTCTTCCTGCAGGAAAAGAGCTATCTGCTGGTCGCTTTCGAAGACCTGCCAATTTGTAACATTGTCTGGAATTGAAGGCCGGACCACCACTTTTAAATGGCGCGAACCACAACCCCTGCTTATCTCTTTTGAAACATCAAATTGGGCACCAACAGCTGCCAATCTGTCAGCCTGCTTATTCTGTTCCCTGGGGATAGAGGTAATGTTAAGAGCAAGGAAATCATCCATCAAGTCCCAGACTCTGTGCTTGTAAGATTTCAGTAAGGAGTTCTTGGTCAGGTTCAGGCCTCTGATTTGGTTCACTATTAGTTCACTGTCCCCCAGGATTTGCAATTTTTTGATCCCTCTCTTTCTTGCCCACTCAAGTCCATGAATCAAAGACTCATATTCTGCAACGTTACATGTGCAAGAGAACTGGAAACAAAAAGCTGAAAAGTACCTTTCTTTAGAAGGGGAGACTAACATTGCCCCACCACCAGCGCCTAGTTTGCTTCTGGAACCGTCAAAGTATAGCTGCCACAGGCCAAGATCTTCTTTGTTTTCCTTCATTATATTGGGCATGACGGCACTCTCTTCATGCAAGTAATAGACGCCAAGGTCTGCCTCCTCAATAAACTTATAAGGATCGTGCTCGAAGTTATCGCTTCCCCACTCATCCAAGAGTAGATCTGCGACTCCTTCAAGAGCAGAAGATGAGGACTTGTCTGTTTGAGAGTCTTCTGGATCAATGATAGTATAACTGACATTCGTTGCCTTGGGTGAATAGGGCTCTAGGTGGTCCTTGTAGAGTGGCTCGGATTCGATTTTCACTTTGGTCCCATACTTGGTTTTGAAAACCAGGTATGACCAATTTGCTGCTAGATAACCACCTATCTTGGACGTAAAGTCCCTAGACAAACAAATTGCAAAATATGGAGGAACGTCCGCTACCACTATATCTTGAGGGATTGAGAATGTCGGGCAGGCATGCAATGTTAAACTCAATCCTTTCAAGACTCCGACTGTCTTTGCGGGTGTCCCATCTAGTTGCAAGACTCCTTTGTTCATTGCTTCGTACTTTAACCCCATCTTATCAGCAATGCATTTAGGCATTACTGAAGTGCTGGCCCCGCTATCAATTATGCAATTATGTACTAAGAAATCCCCTATGATCAAAGATACATAAAAAGGGGGAGTCTTTTCTTCTTTTCTTACCTGACCTGGAGCAGAAGGCTGCCCATTCATTATTAGGACGTTATTAGTGTTGGTTGGGATGGCCTGGCGATCTAGCTCATGCAATTCTTTCTTCAATACCTCCTTTTGTCTCGGAAGAGACAATGAATCCCATAGAGAAATGCTCACATGCAATTTCTTCATTTGATCAATTATATTAACTTGGGGACTGACTCCTTTCGCGTTTCCTTTGGGCTTATCCCGATTGGAGCTGTAGACTGAGGAGCTGGAGGTGCAAATGGTTGTCTGGGAATTGGAGCCTTTTGAAAAGGGTGTGGTGGAGGATTCGTTGCTGCCTGAGGGGAAGCTTGCACTTCTCCAACTGCTCTTCTTTTAAATCTCGTATTGGCCGCAACGTAATCAGCATGATTTCCTACAACGCCTCCATGATTAATTGCATAGAGCTTGCCCTCTTCGTGATTTATCAGGGTAGAATCCGGCTGAGTCTGATTGTTGCTTGTGCTGGTTTGAGCTGAGAACTCAAAAAATTGAGAAAAATCAGCACCCTAATTTTCTGAATTCTAGAAAAAATTCATCATGTCATTCGTGTGGACAACTTGCTCTTGACCTTGTCCCATGGTTGAACAACCTGGCTGCTCCTGCACTAGATTGTTCTGAGTAGGTACCATGGCTTTAGATGAAGAAGGAGGGCCTGAGTTATAATTTTGATAAGGCCTGGTTGTAGTGAGCTGCCCCTGACCTTGGTTATAATTTTGAAAGGGGGGTCTAGGGGCATGGCCATAATTTTGATAACTCTGGTTTGGCTTGTGGCTTTGAGCTTGCTGCCTTTTAAGGGCAACAAGTTCATTTGACATGCTCTGCAACAGGCCCTTAACTTCACTTAATTCATTGGATGGAACAGCAGTTGGCTTCTCAATGACAGGTAGGGGAGCAATTGTGGGAGCGACTGCTTGAATTGGGGGCAGCGGTTCTGGTAAAAGTGGCATATGAGGCCTAGGGGCGATTTTCCCGGCTTGAATTAAGCAATTTTTGGCCGCAATGGCTATGTCATACGCAGCTGGCAGTATGTGTCCCCCCATAGATTGGATCATCATAGCAATGTCACTATTTAATGCTTTTAGATAGTACAAGAAAGCGTAGCTGGGGGTCGGCCTTACCAGGATGGGAATTCTATCCCAAGTCTTTGGAAACCGCGTATTGAAGTCCTGCATATACTCGTGCGGAGCTCTTTTTATAGTTGTCAGCTGCTCAGCAAGAGAGAGGCCATCACTTTTTTCCCCAAAACGATCAGTTAAACGAGTGCCCAATTCGTTCCAAGAATGTATGGAATTCACAGGCAAGGTGCCGTACCAGTCGAGAGCTTTTCCTTTCAGAGACAAGGCTAACAGTTTGATGGCAATATTTTCTTCTGTTACATTGTGAATATTTCAAAGGTTAGCAGTATTTTTGATATGCTCAACAACTGTAATAGGTCCCACTCCATCAAAAAAAGGCACATTCTTCAGAGCTGTTCTGGGGATCGGATCATAGCGTGGGAGGTTTAAGGGGCTCTCACCATGAAAAGCTGCAAAAGGCAAGGCCATGGCTGGAACAGGTTGTATTTGAGGCTGAGCTGGGTTGGTGTTCCTAGCAACAGGTCTAGGAGGATTTATCAGTGGATAGGGGTGAGTTATTCCAAACCTGAGTCTTTTAGCAGAGTTTAAAGGTAGTTCAACGAACTCAAAGGGGACCCTTCTTGAAGCTGACCTGGTGGTAACTTTTGGCATAGAAGTTAAGTAATTGGTCTTAAAAATAAAGAACTGAGCTCTTACCAGTGGAGTCGCCAGATGCTGGAAATCTTTGAAAATCACTGTAGCAGGACCAACATCAATCCTGAAAAACTACTGCGTTGAAAAATACAGTCCCATCTGGCGTGCCAGAACTGTTGACGCTGGAAAGTGCACCCAGCGGCAGGAATACAGATTCCTGCCCTCTCCCCGCAACATGGAAACCCCTCTCTCGCCTGTGGGACGGGGAAGCAGGAGAGGAGAGTCTCTAGATATGGGCTAGTTCCCTCTGATGTATCTTGTTTGTTTCAGGTAACGCAAAATATAGGTATATAGGTATACACTGGGGGGGTGAAAAGGGAGAGAGAAAAGCATGAAAACAAACAGCCTACTCTAAAAGAGGTGATACACCAAAAACATGAGTGACCTTCCAAATCCACTCTCAGAATCAGGGGAAATGCAAGTATACTCTACACATCTGGTAGAGGAATCAGGCTGCTAAGACAAAGGGGGAGGCTATAATGGGAAATACGTCACAGAGGTTTACCGAGGTGCTGTGGGATGCACGCTTGCAAGCAACTTACTCTATTCTGTCCTTCTCAAGTATTGCTCTTCTCCTTTCAGTTGCAGAACCGGTCCCTGTAGATAGCTGGTCTGTTGGTATTACTTGTGAAAGCATGGAAGATAATGACTAAACACAGATGATACTCAGGGCATACATAGCAAATCAATCCAAGATGGAGGCAAAAACTATATTTTTATTGATTCAGGTGGAGAAAATGCAGAGCAGTGCTCTTTACAAAAGTCAGAAAGATCCCCAAAAAATGACTAAGTCCTTGTATTTATAGCAGAAGAGCCAAGAGAAGTTTCATCGAAAAGCGTGAAAAACACTATAAATGACATCACAATTCTGCCAAGACCATGCTTGTTGCCTCGTTTTGCATGTTGGTCTTCTCCTTTGGCGGCTGGGCGGGTTTTTTCTTGTGCACTGCAGGTGAATTTTGCCGCCCTTGTAGTGGGCGGCGATTTTGCCGCCCTTTGCATGAACTTCATGTAGGAATCCCTGCCGACGTCGGTCGATAATCTACCGACGGCGGCAGTCTTGCCGACGTCGGTTCCCCTAAGCTGTCGACGTCGGCAGAATTGTGCTGTGGGCAGCCCTCTCAATTTCCCCGCCATAGGGCGGGCTTTTTCAATTCGCTGCCATAGGGCGGGCTTTTTCAACTTTTGCGCCTGCCGTTGTGCTGTCGACGTCGGCGGTTCTGCCGACGTCGGTCTCTGTAAGGTGCCGACGATGGCAATATTGCCGACGTCGACCGATGTTTGCGGCCTTTTCGTGTTATGGGTGGTGAATTTTCCGCCCTCTGCATGTCTGTAGGTGAGCTCATTTTACCCACCCTTTGTAGTGGGCGGTGATTTTGCCGCCCTCTGCACTTTGTCTGCCCTCTTTTTTGCCTAAGTGTTGAAACGCTCCATTTTTTCTCTTCTTCTCTCCTTGCGTGAACGTTCAAAGATTCTATCTTTTGCTGCCTATTCTCTGCAATGGCACTGTCAAAACTTGAAAGTGGACCTTGCAACCTGAAATGACTGGCCCTGCGAAGCAGGTGTAGGAGGTGACCGAGATTTTGCCTGAGGGGAAAAATTGGGTCAACACCTACATCTGGGCATTCATCAAATGTTGTATTTAGGCATGAGAGTCCTAAGTCATCTTGTCCTTCACTTAGACCTGAGAAACTTGAGTGTTCATTTGTTAGGCATGAGCATCCTAACACCTTATCAGATTCCCTTAGGCTTGAAAGTCTTACATCTGATATAGACATTTCTTTGTATTCATCATTTGTGCACATGGAATCATATTACTTGTAGGCATCTTCTTCCATCATCTGATGTTATTTGGGATGGATTGATGATCGGTTATGGTGGTGCCATCAACATTATTTACGTGGACTCTATTGACAAGTTTCTTTCATTGTTTAGATGCATATTTCGCATACCATTCATACTGCATAGCAGTGCTCCCTTTTTTTAGCACATTTCAGGTTTTGTGATGGCTTCTTCAACAAATCGATTGCTTTTTGTGGTGAGTTATTTTTTGTATTTTTAGTATCTATTCAATTGTTTTTGAGATATATTATACTCGTATTAGCTTATAAAGTGTCATGGGGGGTTTGCTTTTTATAGCCTAGTCGATCTTCATGCATGTGTACCTTGTTTTATGCACCCTTTACTCTTTTAGTTGCTTGTCTCTCCCATCACCACTACGACCATCTCTTTTTGAATAAACAATTATGTATTCTTTGACACATTGACAATTAGCATGTCTCTTTTTTGAGAGCCTTCCTAGCATTTTCAGCTACTGTCATTGATCGATGTTCGAGTAGTGGATTCAACTCACTCATATAGATTTTTTCATCCACTCCACTCATTTTGCATTATGGGGGGTGTGTGTGTACAAATACTACTTCTTTGGGTGTTAAGTGTCCCTTGCATTAGACAATACTCTTTTATACTTTTGACTGCTTCTTAAGGTGTTGAGTGTCCCTTACACTTCCTATAGACCCTTCTACCTCACTCTCATTATGGGGGACAAAGTGGTTCACAACTACATAGTAGATAATAGAGCTAGCACTTTAGTGATGTCTAAGGTTTTTGTTAATAAATTGGGCCTAAAATATGAACCATATAGAAAAGGGGTACTTCAACTTGATGGGACACCTGCTAAGTCAGTAGGACTGGTCAAAGGATAGAGAATCTTATTGCATGATTGTCCTAGCTTCCCTATCCTTCAAAACATTATGGTTGTTGACTTGCCTACCCATTTTGCTATCTGACTCTCAAGGGATTTCATAGCCAATATAGGAGGCTACCTCTTAGCTGATTGGTCCTTATTGGACTTTAGAACAAGGTATGGAATAAAGGTAACTTGTAGGACTCAACCACTAGCTAAGTTTCATATTGAGCCCTATGTAGAAACAAGCTCCAATTTGAATTTTTTCACTAATGATCATGAAGATTCTATTGTGGATGATGGATCATCCTTTAAGCTTGAGGGTATATCTGATTTGTTTCTAGATGAGTATGTTTTAGACACCTATGGACATGATCCATACAATTACTTTGAGCAAACTGACCTTGGCACATACATCATCCATGAGGGAGCATATGAGAAATCTGAGGTAAGCATTGAAAATTCTTTTTCACAAGATACTGAGGGAAATTACCTTATTCATGTGTATGATGATGATAGTTTATAAAGCATGATAAATCAATATGATGAGAAGAATAATGTCATTCTACCTGCACTTGATGAAGGAATCCTTGAAGATGATAATCATGAAGAGAATGAATGATCTATGGTAAAGATTATATGTCATAATTCAAAAGTTTGAGTAGTTGAGTAAGTTTACTTTTCCTCATAAGAAGTGTATACCTGATGATAAGGTTGTTGATGAACCTAAAAAGGAGGTTGTCAAGTGTATTGTCAAGTACAAAGATGAATGCAAAACTATTGTCATAAAATTTGCTATCATAGAGAAGTCAAATGAACACAAGGAAAAAAGTTTTGTGTTTGAGGAGTAGACAACACATCAACTTGAGGTTGAGTCACTTATGATATGTTAAAGCAAAAGGAGAGCAATCTTGATAGCCCTAAAAATCAAGTGCATCATGTTCAATAAAAATATCAAGTTGAGGTAATTTTGATAACTCCTAACACTCAGTTTGATAAGTTCTATGTGAACATGATATAAATCCATCAAGCTGTAGGATCAAATAATATTCTTGAAAGACAAGAAAGAGTTCCCTTGAAAGCTCCAAGTAACAAACTTGCAGTTAAAAGAGGATCCAAGGATGGTAAGTATTTTAACTATCAACATGAGTAAGTGTCTATTGACAAACATATTACACATGATAGATTGCTTTCATAGAGAAAAAAGGATGCAAGAGGAACCATATTTGACCATATTTAAATCATGGTGAGTTATTCTTCACCTCAAGATTGAGGATTTGTACATATTAGGATAAGTGTTCTTTATTTATTTTGTGTGTGTTTTCCCTAAGTGTTCTTGAGAACACATGTGTGTTTCCTTTAGTTTTTTATCTTGTGTGTCTTGTTTTCTATGTTTGGTGTTCTTTCAAAATAAATTTAGAGTCATATCTATGCCTAGGTGACTCTATATCCCAATGGATAGGAGTAGTCTACTGGTCTTTAGCATACTTAGCTTGCCACCCCTAGGGAATCACCAAGAATGTTGACCAATTTGACAAAAGTCAAATTAGGTCAACCCCCTAAAGTTGAAGACTTGTTATGGGGGTATTTTATGGTGTGAATTATGTTTTATGGTCCTAGTGAGGTAATTTGATGTGTTTATAGCCTTGGTCATTTTCATTGTTAGTCCTTAGTTGGTATTATGTCATCTACGAGTCACTTTTGGGGTTATTTATGATAATTGTATGGTTTAACATATACAAAAAGTGTGTTAAGATGTCATTCAATGTCCATATGTCAGATAGGTGTTAGAGTAACTATTTTAAGCTGGCAAACTATAGGTTTCAGTGTACAAGAATAATTTTAACTACAGAAAGAGAGAGTTTACGTAGTTGTACAAATTGTGAAGGAGTTATGACACATGTGGAAGGATTCAAATTGACCCTTCATGTCCCCTAAACTAGGTTCCATGCTTTATCATCTTTGAATAGCTCAAAAATTTCATAAAACTATTTCATCTCTCCATCACCCTCCTTTGCATGTAAAAATAGTCAACTAGTTTTTGTCTAGTACAGATAGCAAGAGGTGAGTTGGGTAAAGTGCCTTTGGTGGATGATAACTCTCATTTTATAATTCAAATCCATGGAAAGAGTTGTAGGTTTTTTTGCTTGAGCTTCATGAACCATTTCTTAGAAGGTTTATTGCCATTGTTTTCCTGCTCATTCCCATACCCTTCAAGTTTCCTCTCTATTTTCATAGTTATGTACAAACTAGTTATTTTACATGAGTCCAAAGAGTGTGAAAATCCTTCTCGCATGGTAATTTCTTTGGTTTGAATGTGTAGATGGAAGAGTTGGCATGAACATCTCAGTTTGCTAGTTGAGGTCACCATTGGAGTTGCAGACTATTATTTCAGTTGCTACAAGGTCATTCTCATGTAATTGCCTTCAAGACAAAGGGGGATATAATGTTTTCCACTTATAATATGTCATGGTGACCACCTATCCTTGTAAATATTAGTATCAAGAGTGTTTCATATAAAGAACATAGTCAAGAAGTATACATACACAATCATATTGCCCGTAGTAGTCACTTATAGTCAGTTAAAAAAGAGATTTAAACATCCATGGTGTCGGATGAAGAGATTTAAAGGTTTTGAATACATTTTCAAGGTGTGAAAAATCATTGAGCTATCTACAATGGTTTAATATTGGTTGTGACAACCAATACTTCAATATACATAATCTTGTCCTATATCTCCACCTACAGGTTTCCAACAATGATCTGACTATAACTCCAATAGAGGTCTAAGGGTGTTATATGAAGATGTTTGAAAGCATTTGATACCTTCATTGAGGTTTCAGAACATGGAGAGTGTCATAGTGATAATGGTGGAATCACAAGATGGTAGGGAGACTTGAATCCTATGTCTACAAGTTGAGAAAGTTGTTTTAGGGACATACTACCTTAATATTTCTAAAATAGGGATTCTACCTTACATTTGACCCTCTCATATTAGAGTGTATTAAGGTTTGTGCTAGTATAAGTGTTTTCATCATATATACAATGCCTAGGGGCAATGATTTATTTTATAAGATAGATTTATTGACCATGAGAAGATGATACAAGAAGGTTTCCAATTCAAGCAATCTTTCACTATAGACTTTGAGTGTCATCTACAGTACTTTAAAACCTAAGTTTTCCTATAATGAAATAATGACATAATGGTTGCATAACTCAAAGAATAGTTGATCCATTTGACTTGAAATGTTTATAGTAGTCTAAATAAGTGTTAAATATCATGAAATATTGTGTCAATAATAAATCAACACCTACAAGTCTCATGGCCTCTAAATTGGAATCTACAATTAGTCTGTAGACCAAAGTGTGTTGATAATGAGGCATAAGAAGAAAAACCTACAAACAAATGAATTATTTTGAATGAAATAAAAAATGTCCCAAATATGTAATCGAGGGAGTGGAAACATAGTGATCATACATAGATGATCACCTACAGGAAGACCCTATGGTTTCCCAAATGGGAAATCTATAACTAATTGTAGACTGATAGTATATGAGAAGAGGTAGTTTGGATGTTGACATAGTCTTTAGGAAAGAGATGAATTAAAAAAACTATGAGATGAAAAAATTACCCTCAAGATGGAACCAAAATATAAAAATGGAGTAATGAGGCCCATGAGTACCTACAGGGGTCTCACTTTCTTGAAAGGAACACCTACAGTCTGCTAAAGTTTGCAGACTAGGCCTAACCAAGTAAAAAGGTGGATTGAGAGAGTTGGTGTAGGTATGGGGTGTTGAAAATGTTTGATACTACCTTAAAAATGGTAGTTAAACTATTCATTATATTCTTAGATGATAGGGGGTAGAGACTAAGCTAGATTTTCAAAGTCATACTCAGGCGGTTATGACCTTGGACATAGTAAATGTTACATAGACTAGTCTTAAGGGATTTGAGGTGTAGAAGGTGTTGGAGACATAAAAAAACTATGAAATTTGGTTCAAAAGGTATTTATGACCTATTTTACCCTCTCATATTCCCATTTTTATTAAGCAAATAGGGGAAGTGCCCTCTATTTTGTCTTAGATAGAGGGCATTCCCAAGCAGACATGATTGTAGTCTTCGTAAGTGAATGGTGAGAAGACAACATGAGAAGTATTATAGAATTAAAATGATGTGGGATATTTTTTTGAGCATTAATGAACATAAAGGAGGCCTTTAAACCCTAATAAACCACTCAAAGATGGTTATTGGCCATGAACATAGTCAGGCTTATTAGGCCTAAGACTAGGCCTAAAGCCCTAATGGGGTCTAAATCCACTTCTAAGGAAATATGAAACAATAAATCTGATTTATGACCTTTAGGGTGAGTTATAAGGTTGTTTAAAACCATTCAATTGTAGGATAATTACACAAGTTGGTCAAATTTTGCCTATTTCACCTCAGACCTGTCTAGAATGCATTCAATAACTCGACATGCCAACTTCAAATGTTCACACCTATACGGACATATTGCATGGAAACCCAAGGAATTGAGGATATTTTAATGAGGCCCCACACTTTATTTTAGTGTAATTTGTTCATATATTTAACCTTTGGTTTGTATGAACAGATGTTAATAATCTAAATATGCTAAAACCCTATCTAATACCTAATGAAGGAGATAACAATTGATATGCATGAATAAGGAATATTTTGACCTAGAAAGTGTTTTGGAATTGTATATGACTCTCTCATGCTCCTTCACATTCAATTTTTATGTACCCTACTTATATGAACAGGGTATAAACAAGGGTTTTTGGCAAGTTTTGATTGTTTTATAGGTACAAAAGAAGATGAAAAGGTGAGAGTCATTTGGGGAGGTCTATAGAGACTTAATATAACTCCATAAATCCATTTATAACCTTATAAATTCATATAAACATCTATGCTAAGTCATTCATCTCAGGCCGTCTTTGGTAGATAGTGAGAAAGGAGAGTGACTTCTAAGTGAGAGAATGAGAGGTTGGTTTTGGAAAATTTTAAGGTCTAAATCATGGAGTGGAAGGTAAATGGGTATTATATATGTGTCCTAACACCTCTTCCATAGATATAATTGAGCAATTGAAGGCCATTTGAGTGACAAATGTGAAGAATGAGTGAAAGAGGGCTTATGAATGATTACAAATGGTGAGAATAAGTGTCTAGAAGAAGGATATGAGTTAGGGACACATATGATAATTTTTATGGTGGTTTTATAACCCCTCCTTGATATTACACATGTGTCAACTCTCCCTAGTCATATTGTAAGCAGTCAAAATATGCCTAATCATGAGGGTAATTTCAAAAAGCCATTTGAAGGTCTTTATGCCAAGTTTGGAGAGTTGCCATGCTTCAAGTGGGCATTTGTCCAAGAAGAAATTATAGACCTCTTTTATCCACTTCATCATTATAAAATTAGACTATTTTTCATGCCTTAACATGTGTCATTGTGACCCTTGAGCTCCACTTTCTTCTCTCTCTTCTCACATTTTATAAATGTAAGCCATTTTGGCTCTTGTATGGGAATTCCATAGTTGGTATGGTGAAGCCCTACTAGTTTGATAATATACTTTACATTTGAAATAATATATGAAATCTAGTTTTTAGTTCACAAAATATATTTTCTAAGTATTTGATGTGATGTATAGTGAAAATTCAAGTGATTGATATCCATCCTTACTTTCTCTCAATCCTTCCATGTTTGATGCAAGTTATTTCCACTCTAACAGGTCACATGAAGTGTTTTCAAGTTTATGGGTCTATTTTAAAGTGTAAAATTAGTCTTATTTTATGTAAATGATCTTTGGTTCACTTACCTTGAGTATTTTTCATGCATATCACCTCCATATTTGAAATACTAATGTTAGAGCAATTCAGGTTTTGAGGCTAGTGTTGTGAGTCTTGTCTCTTAGTTCACTTGTATGGTAATATTTTTGATATATTTATAGTGTATCAACCCCTTATAATATCTTAATTTCATGTCTAATTATATCCTTTTTCATCCAAGCAATCAGTTAGTGTAGGTGACAAGCACTTAAGGATCAATCTAGGGAGCTAGCCCTTAAACCTAGAGGTCTACCTCTATCATAGGCAACCCAAAAAACTAAAGGTATTATAATGTTGCCTAAATCTTAGAGTAGGATTGAAAAAACTCCTATGGATTGTAATATTTGGTGACAAAAGTATGTGTAGAGGAATTTATGTGCATGGTGTGGCAAAGATATATGATGTGATAATGAGCATTGAGAGAGATGTCAAGTCATATGAAGCTTAATCATGTGGTTTTAGGTCTACATGAGGCTATGTAAGATTATTATCATCATAAAGATAATGGTTCAATGATATGAGTGTGTTTTTATTTATTATGTATGCTTATTTAATTTTTTTTTGAGGTCATGACATAGAAGGAACACGTAAAGATGTCAAGTGCATTGGAAGGTTGAGATTAGTCATGGTATGGTGAATTGATGAGCTAGTGGCATGATGAGGTGAGTGAAATTAGGAATGAAATAGGTTTTTAAGGTTGTGTGAGTAGGATAATAAGGTGTGGATTCACTCATAAGTGTTTCAAAGTGAGTCTTTGAAGGTAGGTCCTTTAGTCTTATTATGCACATAGACCATTCTTTAGCCCTGCCTAGCCTAATGAGGCTTGAAGATCAGATTTCAAGGTGAATGTATAAATGTGTGAAGGAAAGAATGGATAAATGTAATTAAAGTTTTATCATGAGTAATCATGAAGTATGAAGCCATAGTTTGTAGTAAAAGGCATGGAAAATGGTTTTAAGGTCTCTCGAGTACATAGAATGAAGGTATGCAAACTCAAGGACTTTCAGGTGTTTGTTGGCATGTGTAACCTTTGGATGGTAACTTTATATATTAAGGAGAGATGGGTAAGGGTCCTATTTAAGATCTAAAAGTGTTGATTTTATATTTAAGGGGCAGTCCTTTATAAATAATAATTAATACCAAAACCTGTGTTAAACATCTCTAAAACCCTAATAAGGACCCGATGTAGAAGCTGTTTCTCAAATTAGATCATAATGGATTGAGATTCTCAATAAAACTATTTAAAATTTTATTGGACACTCTTAGGCAACTCCAAGTGGTATTAAGTTTTTCATGATAGAATGATGAAACCAAGTGCATAAAGATGTTGTTCAGGACTTTCAAGTCATGTTCATTCTTTAAAGAATTTTTGTATGTCAAGAAAAGAGATGAAAATGTTGAAGCCAAAGTGGCTTGTCTGGTTTTGTTTAGACTATGTGATATAGGTAAGAAATTGGTCTACAAGACCAATATTTTCTATTTTACCATTTGATATTTATATCTAATAATGGTCTATATATATCATAGGACCATTTACATTCATTAAGAGTCATGGAAAGTGTCTAAAAATGTGTTAGAGGTTTGAGTCACCATGACTAGTCTTTGAGGTAAACTAGCAGTTCTAAGTGAGTGAGTTGCAAAGATGTTATTGAAGAATTAAGCTCTAAGTGATAGTGTATAATGCATTTGGTAATGACCCTAGGGTCATGTAAATTATATCTATACATTTTTTTATCATGTTTGAGTTACTTAAGCGTGTCTAATCTTTGGTACTAAAAGATAGACTTTCTAGTGTACACAAGCCTAATAGAACTGAGTACTATTGAGAGGTTTCATGAAGGATTTGGACCTAAAAGGTGTTATGGAGCTCAAATAATATTGGATAAGGTCTATTTGGATGTTTTTTGAAATTTTTGTTCCATGTATGGATGTGTAATATTCTCCAAGGGATCAAATGGTAATGTGTTGATAAGAAGGCCTAATGCAATTAGGTCCCCATAAGATCTAAATGAGGAATAAGGCTTATGAGGTGGTGTGGCTGAATAATTATGATTGATTCATATTTATAACATGTATTAAGACCTATTGTGAGATCAATCAAATGTGGTGAGTGTGTGGCCAACCAAGAGGTGTGTGATTAAGAGTCTTGTATATAAGCAAGACATTTTAGGTCTACTTATGTGCTTAGAGTAAGAAAATGGATTCATAAATCAATGAGCCTAATGAGGTTGTGAAACATGTTTAAACCCTCAAGAAAGAGCATATAAGTATATCATTAAGATCATACATGTGTTCTATATTTGAAAATCAAGGTCATATGACCTATTCAGTCTTGAAGAGGGCTAGTTGAGCGAAGAAGCCTAGAGATAGTTTTGAGAGAGATCAAGTGGAAAATAGTTGAAAGAGTGATAATTGTCTATTAAGAGGACATTAGAGTTACATTAGAGATGTGTTCCTAATTTATGATAGTGGATATAGTTCAAATGGAGCAAATAGAGAGATGATGAAAAGAATAGAAGAAGTGTGATTGGCTAAGTTGGTGCTTGGTCAAAGAGGGAGTTGAAGCTTCTTTGCTAATTGGTGCTTGAAAAATTGGTCTCGGTTGAGTTGGTGCTTGGTCAAGAGGGATCTACCTTTTGGTTGGTTCTTTTATAATTTTCCTCTAACTGAGTTGGTGCTTATTCATAGGGTGTTGTAGCCTCTTAGCAAGTGGGTGCTTGCTAAAGTCAAGTGGGTTCTTGATAAATCAGGGGTTGGTGTTCCATGTTGGGTTGGTGCTCAACTAAATTTGATACATCAACTTATAGGAAATTTTGTCTAAGATTTGTTTTAGTGGGTTTTATTCCCCATGAGAGTTTCTCACATATGTGATGTGTTATCTTGTTTCATGCTCATGTGATTAGTTCTTAATGCATTGTTAGATCATTGTGTTGCTTTCATAGTTCCTAAATGAGTGGATGTAATTGATTGAATTTTTTTGAAGAATGATTCACCCTCCCCCTCTCAATCATTATGCTTCCAATAATTTTTATAAGTTTTTGGTCCTTTGAAGTAGGCCTAACAACTTGAAGTTGATCTTAATATTCACAAGATGTCTAGTGATCAAGAGGAAGAAGACAAAATGTATGATGAAGAAGTCTACTATGATATTAAAGAAGGAGAAGCTAAAGTAGACCTTAAAGTTGAGATCATAAGTGTCCTAGATGATTTTAAGCATCAAAAAAAGAGGAAGCATGAGTTAGGATCTATGGTCAAAGATTTTGAAAATTAGTTAGAAGATGTCAATATAAAGTTTAGATCAAAATAAGTTGAGTATGATCAGCTAAAGAGAGAACTAGATTCCTTGAAGGTTGATCATGATCAACTCATAGAAAAGATGATAAAGTTTAAGAAATAACATTAGAATTCAGAATAAGTCAAAAATATCAACATGAAGAGACCAATCACTCATACCTATGCAATGAGGTATTCCAATTCTTTCAATGGTTATTGTTTTACTTGTTATATCTTTGGTCATAGAGCAAGTGATTGTAGAATGGTGTCAAGGGATGAGTTATCATGGAACTATGGGAAAAGGAGTGATTATTCTAGAGGTAAGTATAACAATATTTTTTATTATAGTTGTCATAATAAGGGACACATTGAAAGATTATATCCTAATAGAGTTATAAGGCCCTCAAGACTCAACAAGGTATATATAGCTCCTAGAGTGCATGAGATGGGTCAAACATTGGTATGGAATCCAAATAAAGTCAGGATTGTTCATATTGAGCCCAAGATTCAAGATGGATTATTTACTAAGGAGTAGAAGACTAAAGGAGAGGAATATATTCTATCTCAAACTGCCTTTCACATTTAAGATGAAGGCATGGAATGATATGTATATCATGTTTGCTCAAGCCACATGACATGATACAAAAATAAGTTCATCTCATTAAAGAAGAATGTTGTAGTAATAGTTAGATTTGGAGATGACATAACTACCAATATAGTTGGCAAGGGTATCTTGAGTTTGGACAATGAGAAGACCAAAATAGAGAATGGGTTGTGTGTGGAAGGTTTGAAACATAACCTGCTTAGTGTAAGTCAAATGTGAAACCAAGGACACAAACTAACTTTCATGATAGAGGGTGTGAGATAATGAGAGACAAATTAGGAAGGCTAATTTCCAATTCTAAGAGGACTGATAATAATCTATATGTCTTAAATGAGATAAATAAGGAGAGATGCTTTATGATCAAGATGGATGAAAGTTGGATATGGAATAGAAGGTTAGGTCACCTAAACTTTGACAATCTAGTCAAGATAATCACTAAGAAGTCTATGAAGAAAATGTCTAAGATCACTAAACCTACAAACATATTTTGCAAGGCATGTCAACATGGTAAGAAGACTAGAATAAGGTTTAATTCCAAGGAGTACTCTACTACAAGACTTTTGGAGTTAATACACATTGATTTCTGTGGGCCTACAAGAATCTAAAGCATTCAAGGAGATAACTACTTCATGTTACTCATAGATGAATACACAAGAATGTCTTGCATAGCATTCTTAAAATAAAAGTCAGAAGCTTGTTGAGAAAGATAAGAATGGAAAAATCAAGTGCCTAAGATCTGATAGAGGAGAAGAGTTTTGGTCTAATGAGTTTTATTACTTCTGTGAGGTCCATGGAATAAGGAGATAGTTTTTAGTAGCTAGGACACCTCAACAGAATGGAGTAGTGGAAAGAAAGAACAAGATAGTATAAGAGATGGAAATAAATATGGTAAATGATTTTAGATTATCTAATGGATATTGGAGAGAGACAGTGAGCACTACAACCTACATTTTGAATAGAGGATAGATAAGGACTCATGAAAACAAGACCCCTTATAAACTATGAAAAGGCAAATATGCGAATGTGGAACACTTTAGAGTGTTTAGGAGCACATGTTTAATCAAAATAGATGAGGAATACTTAGATAAGTTTGATTCTAGATCAGATTATAGATGCTATAACAAGAGGTTGTAGAAGATAGTGGAAAGCACCAATGTGAATATTGATGAAACTAGGAAGTCACACTCACAGTCAAACGATACATCAGATAATTTAGAATTAAATAATGAAGTGGCAAAAATAGAGGTTGATGAGGAAGAAGAAGTTGAGGAAAGACAAGACTCAAAAGGCTCATCGAGACATATTCAAAGAGATCATCCTAAATCACAAATCATTGGCAACAAAGATGTAGGTATGCAAATAAGGAGAAGACTGGTAAGTAACCTAAATAAATATCATGTTGCTCTATTATCTAAGATTGAACTTAAAAACCTTGAAGTAACAATCAAATACAAGTTTTGGATAGTGCTATGAATGAAGATTTAGACCAAATAGAGAAGAATGAGACTTGGGAACTAGTTCTTAGGCCTAAAGATAAGAATGTCATTGGCATAAAATGGGTGTTTAGAAATGATCCAGGTGGATCTCTCCATTTATCAAAAATTAAATTATTCATATTTTGATCAGAGTGATTGAATATCATAGAGATAATTGAGAGATTTTTGATGCTTCTCATGGTTTTCAAAATGGACATTGTATGCAAAAGATATGGTCCGTTGAAATTCAATGTGGTGTCACAGGTAACGTGGCGTAACGTGCAAGTGCCAAGTGGACTAATGGGAAATAGACACATGGAAGTTTAAATTGGATATAAAATTTGGGTTTGGTTGATTTTATCTTTGATAATGTGTATGAACCAGATAAATATGACCTGTTATTGGCTTGCTAGGGGACCTCAGTGAGGGTCGACACACTCTTTTTAAGGAGGGGTGCCTTGGCCTCCTATATTCAGGATTTAATGTATTTGAATTTGTATTTAAATCCCAATTCTCATTATAAACTCCTGAATATGGGATTGTTGTTTTATGCAATGTAAATGTGGTGCCACATTTCAGGGTTCTATATTGCCACATGACGCAAGTCAACCTCTACCACGAAGGCAAGTTTGGGATAAGATTCTGACCGACCGACTGCCACATCATCATTCCAAATTGGGTCATGCCAATCAAATGCCAACAAAATCACATAGTCATCATTCCACCTAAGCCAGCTTACCACCACTAAATTGTCATATGACTTAGCCAAAAGGCTTCATCGACGCTTGAAAAGGTGGAGACAAGGCTTTAAAAAGCCTTTATAACCTCTTTTCCCCACATATGTGGGATTAATAAGATAAAGCATTATCACTAAAGCTTTGCCGATAGGATTTGAACCCATCCAATTATACAAAAATATAAATCACCCAACCAAATCACCCGTGGGTCCAAAGACATTTAAAAACCCATGAAATTATATTTGAAGGTGTATGAATAATTGACTGTGTATTAAGAAAACACAGACCAAATTGCATTGGTTGGTCATTTTGGAGCCCTTAGAGGCCGAACAAGAGCTCAAAGTAAACTACAAAGTTGTTTAGAATTCCAATATGCTCTATGTATTATACTAATTTTACCTTTTTGGTGACTTATTGACAACCTTTTATGCTCTGAAAGTCATTGGAAGATGAAAAGGAGAAGCCTCTGCAAGTGATTCAGGAAGGTGAAGGATGTGCTGAGTCAGCCAAGGTCTTTCAAAGGTTTGATACACTATTTTTGTAGAGAGTAGATATATTTGTTGATTATAAGTATTATTTGGGCTTGAAATTTTAGAAATATTAATGGATCGATTCAATAAGAACCTGGAGATGTAGGAAATTTTGAACCCCATAAATAATTATTCTGTCTTTTTTGCTGATTTTGGTTTTGCATTCAGTTTTCAATTAATTTGTAGAACATAATTTAGATTTTAAAGAGAATGAAAAATTAATCATTTTAATTTTTTTATGGGAATTTGAGTAACTCAGATTTTTTAAGACTTGAAAGGAATTTTAATGGGTAACTGATGTGAACAATCAAATTCACTTTTATTTCAGTTTGGAAACCCATTTTTATTAGATTTTAAATAGTCTAAAATCTTAATATTCTACATCCAACTCTATTTAAATTAATGAATTTATAAAATATAAGATCTTAGTAAATGATTTAAAAAGTAGTGAAGTTCCTTTTGGTGTTTATGTATCAGATTTGGTATCAGAGCGGTAGATCAATGATATTTAATAGTGTGGTTTACATGTGATTCACAGTTGGTTATTATTTTTGCTTCCATTTTTAGCTTTTGCTTCAACTTTGTGATTGAATAGGTGAAATGAGAAAGTTATCAAATAGAACCAAGCTTGATGAGGTTGAAGCAATTAACTGCCAGATCCAAAAAAAAAACCTTTCCTAAGAGCCAAGTTTTACTCCTTGGAAGAGGAGATTATGTGGTTAAAAATTGAGCCACAATCCTCAATAAAAGAGAAAGAGGATTATGTCAATAAGATGCTTATATAGAGTAAGCATTTGATGGCATTTGTTAAAGAGTTGCAAGCTGAGATTCAAGCCAAAGATAAGCTCTTAGCTCAGTTACAAAGTGAACAAAAGAAGGAAAAACCTTCCACTTCAGATGTGGGTACTATGATAGAAGAGTGCACTATAAGTTATTCAACATGAGAATATTATTCTTCCTCCGATTCGGTTTTGGATTTAGGTAATGATGTCTTTGGTTCATTTGAAAAGCACACCAGGGGCATAGGATCTAAACTGATGAATAAAATGGGGTTTAATGGAGTTAGCCTTAAAAAGGATAATCAAGGCATATCTAACCCCATATTGGTTGAAGATCGACCTCATTTTTTAGGATTTAGGTATGCTAATGCAGGGGAAAAGGATATCAGAGAAAGCTCCAAGACCGTTGGAAGAAGACAAGCTTCTCACAGCAAAGAGGTTTCCCCATTGGCATCTGGTGACTCATCCTTTGAAGAAAGATTTAGTAAGAGATCACCATGAAGAGATAATGAGATTCCTCCACCTCTTGTTTGCCATAATTATAAAATAAAAGGTAAACATTTTGATCCATTATCCACATTTGAGAAGTTTGGTAATGATGTGCAAAAGTTTTAACATGTTTATCCATGCAATTTTTATGGATTGTCTAACCATTGTGTAGACAAATGTAAATATTTGTTGGAAAAGGTTGAGATATATCACTCTCCTAAACATAGTTCATTGAAAAAAAGTTTAGGTAAGTTTCCTAAAAAAATGGATCATAAAAATGTGGACAAGAGATTTTATGTTCACTGTAAAAAGAAAGGTCATATAGTTGAAAAGTGTTGGCAGCTTCATCCTGAACAAAAGTTAATATTTTTTAATAAGGAAAGCATTTTAATAACAATATATTTGAAAAGGACCCCTGCAGTGGCTCAGGTATCCACTAAAGAAAACACACCAACTAAACAGGGAAATCTGATTAAAAGAGTTTGTATACAGTTTTTGAATTTCATGATGTCATGATTAGTGGATTGATAATGCAATTATGTTGCAAAGAAAATTTGGGGAACCTCGTTGAATGCTGATAAAGGAAAGTTTCCACACTTTGACATATGCATTATAGAGTCAGTGAGAACACTTTGAGACAAGTTTACCATGCGAAGTTTTTAATTCTCACGCTTATGTTTTGAAAAGCTGTAATTTTTAGAATCTCCTGATTAGCTTTATGAGTTTCCTATTAAATGGTTAAGAAATGTAACTCATTGTATTAGCTTGGGGATTGGATAACATTGTACAAGTTGTTTGGGTAGGATTCAATTTTCTTGCAGTACTTGTGATAGAATAACTTCTATTTTGGGATGCATCTATTTTTGGCATGTTTATGATTGGATGCACTTGTAGATCTATTGGGCAATATTTATAATGCTAGACACTATACAATTTATGTTGTTCCCATATTTTTTAACATTTTAAGACCCATGTCAGGGCAATGAATTGTGACATGGTCACAAACCATAATTGTTTAGCATAGTAAGACCTATGTTTTGGGCAGTGCATTTCAACATGGTTACACCATTTAATGTATTTTGTTTGCATTAACAAACTTGTTTTGTAGTTACATTGGTTATTTTTGTAGTGTCTGGCAGTTCACCACTTACATGATGTGACAGATGGGAAAACTGTTGAGAAATGTTGTAATCTTAATGATAGTCACTAGAAATCAGTGTAACTCATGCCTTGTGTTTAGGCCTTTACAATTTGAGTAATGAATTAACATAAATTATACATTTATATCATAAGCTATGATCTAATTTTTTATTTGATGTGTTGCAGAGCATTTTAATGGAGACCATGATTTTGGGGTCCAAAAGTGCTTAGTGGGGAGGTTTGATCTAGGTGGATCTCTCCATTTGTCAAAAAATTGAATTCTTCATATTCTAATTAGAGTGATTGTACAATGCAGAGATTGTCAAGAGATTTTTGAAACTTTTCATGCTTTGAAAAATGGACATTGTATGCAAAAGATATGGTCCATTGAAATTCAATGTGGTGTCACAGGTTACGTGCAAGTGCCAAGTGAACCAATGGGAACTCGACACGTGGTAGTTTAAATTGGCTAAAATTTTTGGGTTTGGTTGATTTATCTTTGATAACATGTATAGACTAGACAAATGGGCCCTGTTATTGGTTTGCTAGGGAGCTCAACGAGTTTTGGCACACTCTTTGTAAGGAGGGGTGCCTTGGTCTCCTATATTCAGAATTCAATATATTTGAATTTGTATTTAAATCCCAATTATCATTATAAACTCCCAAATGTGGGATTATTATTTTATGAAATGTAAATGTGGTGCTACATGTTAGGGTCCTATATTTCCACATGACCCAAGTCAACCTCTACCATGAAGGTGAGTTTGAGATAAGATTCTAACCAATCGACTACCCTATCATCATGCCAAATTAGGTCGTGCCAATCAAATACTAACTAAATCACATAGTCTTCATTCTACCTAAGCCAACTTACCATTGCTTATCATATGCCTTAGCCAAAAGGCTTCGTCGGTGCTTGAAAAGGTGGAGACAAGGCTTTAAAAAGCCTTTATAACCTCTTTTCCCCACATATGTGGGATTAATAAGCTAAAGCATTATCACTAAAGCTTTTTCGATGGGATTTGAACCCATCCCATCACGAAAAAAGATAAAGCACCCAACCAACTCACCTGTGGGTCCAAAAACATTTAAAAACCCACAAAATTATATTTGAAGGTGTGTGAATAATTGACTGTGTATTAAGAAAATATAGACCAAATTGCATTGTTTGGTCATTTTGGAGCTCTTAGAGGCCGAACCAGAGCTCAGAGTAAACTAAAAAGTTTTTTAAAATTATGATAGGATCTGTGTATTATACTCATTTTCAATTTTTGGAGACATATTGATAGCCTTTTGTGCTACATAAGTCATTGGAAGATGAAAAGGAGAAGCCTTTGCAAGTGATTCAGGAAGGTGAAAGACGTGCTGAGTCAGCCAAGGTATTTTTAAGGTCTAATACACTATTTTTTTAGAGAGTATATCTATTTGTTGATTGTAAGTATTTTTTGGGATTGTAATTTTAGCAACATTAATGGATCAGTTCAATAAGAACTCAGGGATGTAGGAAATTTTGAACCCCGTAAACAATTCTTGTGTCTTTTTTGTTGATTTCAGTTTTGCATTTAGTTTTCAATTAATTTGAAGAACATAATTTAGATTTTAAAAAGAATTTAAAATTAATCATTTTAATTTTCGTACGGGAATTTGAGTAACTCAGATGTTTTAAGACTTGAAAGGAATTTTAATGGGTAGCTGATGTGAACAATCAAATTCACTTTGGAAACCCATTTTTATTAGATTTTAAGCAGTCTAAAATCTTAATATTCCACATCCAGTTCTATTTCAATTAAGGAATTGAGAAAATATAAGATCTTAGTAAATGGTTTAAAAAGTAGTGAAGTTCCTTCTGATGTTTATGGATCAAAAAACAAGTTGAATGAAGATGGAGAAGTCACTATGAACAAGGCTAGATTGGTATGCAAAGGATATGCACAAGTTGAAGGGGTAGACTTTGAGGAGACCTTTGCACTAGTGGCAAGATTGGAGGCCATCAGATTATTTCTATCATATGTAATATTTAAAGTGTTCAAGGTGTACTAGATGAATGCCAAATTTACTTTTTGAATGGGAACTTAGAATAGGTGTACATAGATAAACCTAATGGGTTCTCACTATAAGGTAACAAGGATTATGTTTGTAGATTGAAGAAGTCTCTTTATGGTCTAAAACAAGATCCTAGAGCTTGGTATGATAGATTGGATAGGTATTTACTGGATCAAAGATTTAAAAGAGAAGTTATAGATAGTAATATTTACATAAAGATAGAAGATGACCATTAGCCGATAGTAGTTGTCTATTTGGATGACATCATCTTTGGTGGAAATAGTGAGGGTATGACTAAATCCTTTGCATATGTGATGAAAAAGGAGTTTGAGATGTCCGTGTTGGGAGAAATATCATTAATTCTTGGGATAAAAAATAATAAATTAGAAAGAGGTATATTCATCTCATAGTCCAAGTACATAAGAGAGATGTTGAAGAAATTTAAAATCGAAGATTACAATGCTTTTAGCAAACCTATGATCATAGGGTGTAAGTTAAGAAAGGAAGATGAGTCTCCAAAGGTAAGTCAAACATTACATAGGTCAATGATTGGAAGCTTACTATACACCACTACCTCAAGACCTGACATCATACAAGTAGTAGGCTTGATGGGAAGATTTCAAGTAGATATAAAATAAAATCATATTCAAGTAGTCAAAATGATACTTAGGTATCTCAAAGAGACTATGGAATTTGGGTTGTGGTACTCAAGGAGCAAGGAATTTAAATTGATAGCCTATATAAATATAGACTGGGTAGGGAGCTTAGATGATAGAAAGAGTGCTAGTAGAGGAACTTTATTCCTAGTTGAGTGCCTAATTTTATGGATAAATAAGAAGAAACCATCTGTGTCATTATCTACTTGTGAGGTTGAATGCATTGCAATAGCTTCATGTTGCACTCAATTCCTATGGATGAGATAGACTGTAAGAGATTACAAGGTGGAGTGTGATGGTCCTAGCCCTATCTATTGTGATAATACAAGTGTTATAAGCATCTCAAAAAACCCTATTATGCACTCAAGGACTAATCACATTCCCATCAGGTATAATTTACTGAGAGAGTAGGCAAGTGAACAAAGTGTTAGACTTGAATATGTTTCTACAAAGGATCAAATTGCAAACATTATGACTAAGCCACTTCCAAAGGCAACTATTGAACATATAAAATAGGAATTGGGTGTAATTCCTGCCTCTAACAATCATTGAGTAAGACAAGTGCTTAAGGGGATCTAATCAAGTGGTTCATTTTCTCCAAAAGTAGGTGAATATTGCTAAGAAGGTGTAGACACCTAAATTTCATTTAATGTCAAAATGCACCTAAATCTATTTAATAATTCCTATTAAATTAATAGATCACATTTCCTCCCAAATTCAAATAATTTATTAATTCAAAATATTAAATAAGTAAAATATGCACACTTAAATCCTTATTTTAAATAATAAATTATAGATTTTCCACCTGATCAAAACATCTCCCACCTTTTTCTCCCTCATCACAACCAAATCCGAAAATTCTCCACCTCTTATGACTCATCCCCTGATTTGTCAAATAAATTTACTTAATCCAGCTAACTTGGCTAACCAACCCCATGCTTCTCTCAGCTATTTTGAAATGGTCTTCATCCTCATGGGTGAGAAATCATTATCCACCATTGATCATTTGGATTATTTAAAAATTTCAAATGATACTCCACCATTGGATCCTTCTCCAAACATCTATAACTACACTTACAAATCTCCATTTTCAAGAGTACACAAAGGTCCTGAAATCTAATCTTGGAAAATCTAGACTTATGAAAACAAATCTCTACACACAAGCGAATAAAAGTGAATCAAAGACTTCCTTTTGAAGCACAATGATGCCCGTTCCCTTTTTCATTGGAGGAGTGAGAACCACATATTTTAAAGAGTAAATCGAATGTATATTGCAATGGAGAAAACTTGTGCATTCAAAATGTAAAGTTTGTGATTATTGTTTTCTTTATTTGTTACTCTACCATAATTTGAATTTTATCTTAGATTAGAATTATATTACTTTAGTTGCACGTCTGAGTTTAGTTCATACATTTTTGGCATGCTTGGTAAGACTTTTTCCACGTCTTTTTTATCTTTTAATCATCATCTTTACACTTAGATAGCATTTCTCTTTTGATTTTTGTTGTTTATGTTTGCATTTTATATTTAATCTTGCATTTTTTGAGTGATAATATGAGCTACAGGTTACTATCAGTTGATTTCTATTTGGATATGTGCAATCTTCTACATAATAGTGAATTTATAAGCAAAAATAGTGAAATTATAGACCATAACATCGAAATTATCCTATTTTCTTGCCTTTTTCTATGTGTTTTGTTCTGTCTATAGGGTTAACAACTTTTTTTAGGAAACAATGATTTCATAATCATATACAATTTTTTTGTCAGAAAATAGTGAAATCACCTTTTTTTGCAATGAATTCATCATTACCTGCAACAAAATTACCTTTTTTTTACAGTGAAATCATCATTACATGCAGTGAATTCATCTCTTTTTATGATGAATTCATCTCTTTCTGTAGTGAATTCATAATTATTGATAGTGAAATCATTTCTCTTGGTAACAAAATCATCTTGTAAGCACGTGTCTTTTTATTTTCTATTTTTTGTTTCCTGTCTTTCTCTTGCATTGATTTTATTTCAATTTCTCTTTTCTAATATGTCTGTGTAATAGCATTTTTGTAACAAAGAGGTGTTTTTCACTTCTTTTTCATGGGTTTTCACTTTTTCTATTGCAAGTTACCTCATTTCTAGCCAAAGCAAACATTTTAACAACTTGTTTATAAAATGCTTACCAAAGAGGATCAACAAAAAGAATCAATAAAAAGCCAATTTATTGTTACTAATGTTTTTCAAATTTTTTATTTTCAAAGTTATTAGTAATTACATCACTTTTGTTTCAGTATTATTTTTGTGGTTGTGGAAATCATGTATGCTCTTTCCTTGGTGTTGCATTGGTAATGATACTAAAAAATTAGAAACATTTTTCACAATTATCTATGTTACCCAAGTAATATCTATGTATGCTCTTTCCTTGGTGTTACATTAGTAGCAAATCTTAGAAATGAAAAATAGGTATTTATTTTTATTTTTATTTTATTATGAGATCTATTGACCATGGATTTTACCACCATGCAGTATACCAAACCCCATTTACCAGTGGGATATATAAATCAAGATCCAACTATTTCAATTACCTAAGCGGTTATGTGTTTTAAGCACACCATGATGTAAGGGGATTTTATGCACCAATACCCATGGATTCAACAACTGTCTCAAAATATGATGTCACTAATTTTCAACACATTGAGACCCTATGAATGTGTTGGAAACTTTAGTATAAGACCCAATAATGTGCATCCACTTTATCAATTTCTTCCATGGGTTTTCCCCTAGATAATCTTGTTTAAACCTTAAGCTTATGATAACTTCTTTTGTTGTTTAACTTTGGTGAATTAGTTAGTAGTTACACTAAGAAACAAATTTACACACACCCTCAAAATTGGACTCAATGGGCCATGGAAACGTCAAGATCCTCCATGGCTAGTGCCTTGAAATATTAGGCCATAATTGAGAGCACAAATGAGTCAGTGACAATGGAAGCCCCAATAGTTATTCATGACATTTCATCTTATTTTTTCAGCTTTTTTGTGCAATTTATTAATTGTTTAGAATAATTTTTTTTTATTTCGTTGTGTTTACGATGTGTTGCATTATTCTTGATTGAAAACAAAGTCCTTTTGAATCTTAAAGGTACCAAACATCTTAAGTCCAAATTTGTCTAAAATTTTAAAAGCATTTAGTTGACAACCAAATTCTTATTCAATTTGGTATTTTTATTTAGTTTCAAGTCATTTTCATTGTTGAGTCAAATCTTTCCTTAGCAAACATAATTGATTGTAAGGCACATGTCTATGTGGAACAATCCCTTGAATAATTCGATCATAAAAAAAATCTAAATAATCCTTGTCTTCACCTAAGATTTTATCCAATAAATTTTGATTCAAACACATATTTTAATCAACATCAAATCAATCATCCAACAAATATAAATCAAAGTTTCAATGTTATTAAAAACTCACCAATCAATCATCCAACAAATCCAAAACCGAGTTTGAATATGTATTCATCCTCATCCATTAATCAATCAAATCCAAACTTGAATAGTCATTCAAGTTTCCCAACCAACTAATTCAACCCAAACCACAACCAATTAATTTCAAACTTGAATTCTTATTCAGGTTTACCTATAGATCAATATCCAAATTTTACTTTAGGGACAACATTGAATCAATTTTTTAGCTTTGATAGTAAAAATTATTTAAATTCTTTTACAAGTGCCACCCCAACCATAAATCAAAACTAACCAATCACAGATCGAAATGCATTCACCAATCCATCTAGTTCTATCCTGAACATCAATCTATATCAACCTTTCAACTCCTACACCCATCAAAACCAACCTTTCCAAATTCATCAAAATCAACCATTTGGTTCTACACCTAACCCATTACCAAACTTGAACCAAACTACATCAAATTCACATTTTTTCACAAACCCAATAGATTCAAGTCCATAAAATTTCACAAATCCACCAAATCTGAATACTTTCACCTTCAACACAAATCCAATAAATGCATCCTTCCAAGATCAAGCTACCTCTCTAGCTCACTTCATTATTAGGTAATCCAAAAACATTCCACATCAACATCACCTTACCACTAGTAAACATATTTTAAAAAATCAACCAAGTATCCCCTCCACTATTTATATCCTTGACTCTAACATGCCCTATCACACTAACAAAGGGAAAATAATTATAGCACCCCTAATGTTTAATATCACTCCACCACCAAAGTTAGAACAATTTCAAAACTTCCAACCTTTCAAAAACATTATTGTGCTTATTAAGAAAAAAATCACTCCTTTAGGGGAACCTTATGATGTATTCTTTCAAAAATTGGTCACTGTAAACTTAGTAATATTTCCAAACACCAAATACTTTGAGCCAACCTAATGTATATTATGATTATCACAAAATTGAAGGTCATTATATAAACCATTGTATGAGACTAAAGCATTATATCCAAGATTTGATTCAAAAAGGGTACATCAAGGTAGATCCAAGTGTATCCACATCTAAAAATCATTGCTTGGGGATATGCCAAGATGTCTTTCCTAAGCCTAATCAAGCCACACCACTTCCAAGTCAAGGTCATAACCTTCCATTCATTTCTAAGATCCCACTTTTGACACATCCATTTTCAACCAATCTATAATTGATCAACCTACCTTTGAAAATAATGGTTTACCATCCATTTTTGATGAAGATCTCATATTTATTGAAGAACCTATCTTCAACCAAAAACCTATCTTTAATCAAGATCCCATTTTTGACAAAGATCCCATTTTTGACCAAGATCCTATTTTGGACAAAACCTCCTTCCACAAACATAACCTATCACCCCTTGGCCAGACACCCAAACCCTTATCACCTATTGAATATCTCATCATTCCACAACATGCACCCTAAGTGATAGAGGCACTTATAGATAAAATAATCCATGATCAAGGAATTATTGAATCCATCCATTTTAAAGTAAATGATAGACCCCATAACATCAGTTATAAACCATTTGAAATTCAATGTAAATATGTTAGTGATACTTTTATGGTTTCTAAGGGAACTTCATCCATAATAAAAAAAAGATCCATTTATATTATCTACGAGGATTGGGCTTCCATCACTCCTTTCATCAAACTTACCAATCTCGTCTTCCATATTGAAAGCTAGTATCCTACACCTTTTGATTGGGACCAATAATATTTATTAAAATTAACTTCCTTCCATGATAATAAAATAATTGCAGACTTCCTAGTTGGTTTCTTTCTATAAAAAAGAAAGAAACATATGTATATTTTGAAGAAAAATAAGTGCACCTCAATCAAAATGAATCCTATATTCTAAATATAAAACTGACATCTCATAATGAAAATCTTTTTGAGGCACTATCGGATGATCAAATTAAAAATTGTAATTAAAATCCAAATTGAAATATAGAAAATAAAAAATGTGAGTCCCTTAGTGAAAACCTCTTTGAGGCACCATTAGACGATCCAAATCTAAATCCTAATCAAAACAATCAAGAAAAATCCTTTGGAAAAAATCTTTCTATTACAACAATGGATGAGAAAATTAATATATCCTCTGCATTAGCATAGTTGCAAGATAGATCCCCATCACAAATTGAATATATCATTTATGAAACATTAAACTCTCAAATCATCCAACTTGCAATTTATCTCAGTCTTGATAAACATAATATTATTGGTCCCATTCACTATTTACATCATGACACATATACTTATCCCTAATATAATTCCATCCCTCCAAATCATTCACGCACTCAACAAACATCCTTCATCCAACATACTTTCCACTTCACCCTGTCTGGCAACACCCTCTATCATAGGTTCTATGATTATATCTTGGTAAATTTGGAAGAGACCAACTTAGAAATCAATGAAGTTACTAAATATATCTCTGGAATGCACACCTAAAATATCAATAGTGGTAAGTATCATGCATCTAAAACTTTTTTATAATTGAGATGCCAAAAAACAAAAAAAATAGAAA
The DNA here is from genome assembly GCA_037957365.1 of Torreya grandis. NCBI lineage: Eukaryota > Viridiplantae > Streptophyta > Pinopsida > Cupressales > Taxaceae > Torreya > Torreya grandis. Next base: position 5,349,303 of record JARHVA010000310.1, read on the forward strand.
GAGAAATAAATTTGTCCAAAGGTGAAAACCATTTATATGGTGCCTTGGGCAAGTAAAATGATGAAAACCAATTTTCAACATCATGTGTAAAATAATTAATTTTATACAAGTACCCTACACTTGGGGGCAATCTTATTCCATTTCAATCTTGTGCATTCTAAATCATTCCTCCATCCTACAACTTTTTAAATCCAATCCTTTACCATCATACGCTTATTCTAAACCATCCTTACTTATCCTAAGTTATCCTAAAGCATACTTACCCATTCTACGCCTATCTAATCCATCCTAAACTCATCCTCAACATCCATACACCATTCTCAACTACTCTTATCTATCCAAACCCATCCTTATCCATTTAACACTAAACGTATCGAAACCCATCCTTCTTCCCATTTTGACCTTAATAAGGAAGTGGAAACATATTGAGACATGTTCTTAGAAATATATTGGTGTATCCTTGTAATACTATTTTGATGACTATACACTTAGTTCTTATGTTATGTGTTCCCTAGAGTTATCATATTGATATCAATCCATTCATATTCATCAATACTCTATATATAATGTATTCCTTCTGTTGGTGCTCAAACATGTAGGACACCTTTGTAATGGGTTCATGGTGGCATATTAACAACTATGTGGTAGAGGGAGTAGTCAAATTAAGATGAAATAATGTTACAAATACTACTGGGTAGTATGATTTGCAAGTCCTCAAGATTACATAGATTAAATGAGAATTAATCAACAAATGAACATGGAAAATATTTCAAGCATGTAGTTGGACATGATGTGAATGTCTTGGGCCTACATGGACATGCAGTAACACACTCAACTCTAAAACCTTAAGCCTGTCATGTGGTGAAAATAACAAGGCAATAAAATAATGTTAAGTCATGAAACATGTGGTTGCAAGGTAGTTGATGGAAATTTAGTATGTTGAATGTAGTTTAAAAATCTGCCAAATTGAAAAGGAGGCATAAGAGTTCTACTGAATGACTAGCTAGGCAAAAGCAATTTTAAAAAATTACAAATGAGGGGGTCAAGTTCTGCCATAAGTCAGGGGTAAGAAAAGTAATTACAAAAGGGTACTAAGAGCCCTACTCGGAATCCAAGTTGTCAGAAGTAAGTGTGATATTTTTAATAGAGGTGGGTAAAGTCTGTATAGGTTTGGGAGGAAAATAAAATTTGGCATGCACTCCAAAGTGGAAATTACCTTGAAATTTCCACAGATCATAGAGAGAAAACTAAGGAAGGTCAGTGGAAATAGGAGTTTGAAGTGCAATTTGAACTTAGTAAATTGTAAATTACAATTTGCACTCCCACTCCTAGATCACACAAGAAGAAAAGAGAGAGATGAGCAAGAAATTGAAAAGGGAAAAAAGGTACATGCCTAGCTGGTATGAAGTATGCATCCTTTTTTCAATTTTGGCAGTGACCTATGGGTTGAAAAAAAATGTAGGCCATATATTGGTATTTTTTACAACAGCAATTTGAGAGAAGATTGATGCCCAAATGGATCAAGGGATTTGTGAAATTTGTGACAATGCTAGTTATCTGTTTGCTTCTACCATTTTAATATGGTATTTGTTCATTGGGATGAATCAATTAAAAAAATTGGATTTAATGTCACAATATGGTATCCACTATGAACTACTGAATTAAAGACAAATTATAGGCTTTTAAATTCTTTCCATGTGTTTCTTGACATTCATAGTGCAACATTGACTGATTTTATTTTCATGCATCCTAGATTTGAGTACATTCAAGTCATTCCTCTTGTAACTGATCAGGTTGCTCAAAATTATTATGGATTTAGTAGTATCTTCTTCATTATAAAAATGTTTAAACTGATTGATTTGGTGGATTATGGAAAATCAACGTGAATGTTTTGATCACTCCAGAATAAATGATGCACAAAGTAAAAGCATTGGTGTTCCTATCATCACTACAACCTCAACAATGGTTGATGTGGTGTGTAGGAGAAGGAACCAAATTGCCTTCCACATTATAAGTGGTCCTTATTTCTATGAATGACAAACTTGATTTACAAACTTCCTTAAATAGCCCATTGTTAAGTATTGAAAGAATATTAGAGAAAACGAGAGCTCTTTTCGGTCTCTTTTGGAGTGGCTCTAAAAGTGAGACTAGTATTTAGTGATCTAGAGCATAAAGCAATATTAAAGAGATTAAGGGCATTGATTGTATAAGCATTTTAGTCAGCCCTTCACTACCTTTTTATATGGGAAGCATCTTTGGCTATTAGGGATGATTCCTATAGTGGATCAGATACATATAATTATAGATTATCTCTTGGATGACCATAAAGATTCTACTGGTTTGAGTATTGATCACATTACTAGGGTAGGCTACCACAGTGTTATATCTCTTAGTAATGCAGTTTATGGAATGGTGGCTAATTGAATAACTTCCAAACACTTCTTGTTCTAGTTTAGGTCTCACGTTGCCAAATAAATAAATGGGTAGAATACTAAGGTAGATGAACTTAATGGGTTTTTAGTTGATCAAGTTATAGGGAAAATTTTGATTGAATCTCATTGATCAGGAGCTTAGTACTAAAATAAATCCAATCCCACCATAGATTGACCAAATCATTTACACAGATAATAGGATGGAAGCCCCAATTAAGTATGATTTGTACTAATGAATGTTCCAGATCCAGATGCATGGTATAAATAAGATGGATTTTTAAGTTGATACATCAAGTTGAGAAAAAAGTGGGGTTTTAAAAATTCTCTACAGGGTGCTTCACTAGAGCAAAAATGGAGTTAAATTGAAAAATCCAAAAAAATTGAAAGTTATAGAAATTGAAAAAGAGACCCCCAAACTCCATAGGAAATTTGAGTGGGAAATGTAACTTACAAAAAGTAGGGTCTCAAAATGTAGTTTGAAAATTGCAGTCAACTCTCCCAATCTTGCCAGTTAAAGCCAATGGAAGAAAAGTTAGCTCAAGAGAAATTTATGGAGAAATGGAGGAGAAATGTAATTTTGTAATTTTTTCACTTGTGCAAATTGCAAATTTCACTTGTATCCCCCATTTCCACCAGTCAATGCCGATCAACAGGAGGACTTAGTACAAGAGGGAAATTCCATAGACAAATGCAATTTTACAATTTGAAAATTTGTGAATTGCAATTTGAAAATTTTTAATTTTCAAATTTACAAATTGCAATTTTGAAAATTATAATTTGCAAATTTTAAATTTGCAAGTTTTAGTTCTTCAAATTGCAATTTGCAAGTTTATAATTTACAAATTACAGTTCTATGAATTACAATGTTGTAACTTACAATTTGCAAATTATAGTTCTACAAATTACAATTCTACAAATTGTAAAACTATTACTGGTGCCCAAATTTCCCCAAAACAAATAAAATTGAAAATTTTCAAAAGGGACCAAAATCTCCCCAAAAGGCTAGAAAGCGGAAAATTGCAAAGTGTGAAAAAAAAATTTACAAAAGGCAAAAGTGCAAAAAGCAAAAGTGAAAAATACAAAATGTTAAAAAATAAGTTGGAGCCAAAAGGTAAAAAGGGAAAATAAACCTAAGTATTGCATTTTATCATGCTTTGCTTGTTCAAACTCCTCCATGGGATAGAAATTGTAGGTTTTCAAGATCAAGGTGGGCCATCGAAGGAAGATTGTTCAAATAGCCATGGATCCAGAATATTCCCATGCCATCATTACAAGAGCAAGTTGTTCCATGGCATGCATGAAGGGAAGGGCATCTGTCTATGAGGTTCCAACTGTGCAAGTAAGTGGTCAAGGGCATCTCCAGGTAGTTTCATAAAAGACAAATGGTTTGTTTGGTCTCCACCATAAATATTCTATTTCTAACTCAAGAAAAAGGCATTTCTAGCTAAGAAATCCAAGGATGTGGTTTGAATATTCATCATTTATTATAAAGGAAATTAGAGGAATCATTTTTCTTGCATTTACATCAATATTCTAGGTGTGGCAAAAGTTTTTTCTAGCTGAAAGCATCTTAGCAGAACTTTGGGGTGTTGAATGCAACTTTGAAAATTTTAAAATATAAGCCCCATTCCTAGATTTGAAAAGGTTAAAAATATATATAAATAGAGGGATTATCCTCTATTATTTAGTTTTTTTTGGTCTTTATTTTTATCTAAGTATAGGCTCTTCTAAATTTTGGGATCACTATTGTTGTTAGAAACTCAAATGCTGCAATATGGAAAATCAAACAATACTGATTATATTAAATCTATGCTCCTTTTGTGGAAGGAAAAACTCTAAATCATGGTCCACTTTGATGGGGATACCTCCTTTGAGACAAGATCAATTGAAATAACTCTTCAATGCCCTATAACATCATATGCCTCTATACTTATACTATTTCTTACCTACCCCACTCCATAATCTAATGCATGTGGGATTATTCCCTATACTATTATACACCTCTAGGTACATTATATTCTAACCCCCTTAAATATTTTTTGCCCTCAAAACATGATAAGAAATATGAGGAGGATCAAATGAAAGCTAGACCAAAAATAGGTTGAAGACTAGATGGAAGCTCTACCATGAATTCATTTTTGCTTCCACTTATTCTATCTATGTGTTGACAGAAGCATGTACTATAATAAGGTGAACATAAGCACTAAAATAGAAGGTGGATGTGCATAAATATGGATGAGTGGAATAACCAAAACTAGAATCTAGTAGTGAGAGTCAAGCAATGAAAATTGAAGCTTGGTAATGATCACCTCAATTCTAGGATAGGGGTGCACAAAATAGTTATCCTTGTGAACCAATTGAGGGTACATTCCATCCCCCTTAGCATTGTTTTCTGAGGGAGGTGGAGCATTGAATCCTTTCTTGGGATCTATGATTGTCAGCTTGGGCTCATCTGGGGTCTTCCTAGTTATGGTGGTTGCTTGAATGGACTTGTTGGAGGAGTGTTCCAACACTTTTGGTGATTTTACTGTCTGAGGGGGCATTATTTGGAGACATTGCCAGTTGATACGGTCTTTAGTGAGTTTTTATAATCCCATAACTTCCATCATTGTGTGAGGATTGAACATTTCAACCTCATGTTGAATTGTATCATTAAGACCATTGATGAAACATGGAAATAAGGCATCATAGAAGTCTATAGTTTGATTGGTGAGTACTTCAAATGTTTCTTGATATTATTAGATGGTCCTTGTTTGATTAATTTGAGTCAAGGCCATAGTGAAATTACCTCTCTATAAAATAGGAGTCCCCATGAAAACTAGAGAATTGGACATTGGTTTCAACCAAAAATGCATTCGTTACAACATGACCATTTTTTTTGACACTGATTATGAAAAAACAAATAGATGATAAATATTAGTAACCAATGACTAAAGAGTAATAAATTATCACATAAATGATTTAAAATACAAGATAGATAATAAAATTTCATTCCTAATGACAAGATACAACTTAGAAAATGAATATTAATTTGAAACATGACTCAAACTATACTAAAAAACATATGTCATTGCAAAACTATTGACTATAGAAAAAAGAAAAACTAAAGATGATTAGTATAAGACACCACTATAAATGAATCCTACACATGAGGAGATAATAATAAAACTAAAAGGACATACTAAAAAAAACATAACATACTATGAATTAACGAAAGGTTTAAATAAAGCTAAAAACCACAATAACCTATTAAACATTTAAATATTAAAAGCTACTTGACAACGCTAGAAACAAGAATATATAATGAATCTAAAAAAATGAAGCCTAAAATTAAAATACCAAAGACCATCACAACAATGGGAAAACCATGAGTGGTATGGAGAAACCATGGGATAGCCTAAAATGTGGTTTTAGGGTGAAAATATAGGATTTGGGTGTCAATACTATAAAGGGCTTGAATGAATAACAAAAGAATATAATAGTGAAACCTAAAACCATGAAGTGGATATATAAATCTATGGATAAAAACCATGGGTGTAGTAGAGAAAACTGCTAGTTGTTATGGTGTCACCGAGTGAAGAGAGAGCATTGTCAGAGGTGTTAGACTAGTACAATGCAAAACAAATTCCTTCGAGGCTATGTGGAGCCAAGACTGATAAAAAATGATATTGACAGAGATCTGCTTGAGTGCAAAAAAGAGACCAAAGTTAGATCTAAGTTGTTGGTGAGGTGTAGTGGATATAAATCCGTCGAGGCATATGGTAGATGGATAGCGTTATTGCTATGTTAAACTTATGCTCGATAACCTATAAGAAGTTTCAATAACTATCTTTACCTGCTATTAAGGTAATATTTTAATTCAGGCAATTTGATGAATAATAATTCCATTGTTTAATGTATTTTTAGGATAAACCCCAATGTTATTTGACTATATATCCAAATTCACATAGTGTAATTAGAGCATGTGTAACCCTCCTTCCTTAAATTTGCATCCCCAATCGAGATGCATTTGTATTAAGGCATAAACACAAATTTTCATTTGTTGATGCAAGCCTAGGAAATATGTTGGAGGAATCAAAAGTCAAAACCGTTGATGTAGAATTTGAGTGTTGGATGTAGATTAAGCGTAGGGCAGGAGCTTGGAATAAACTAAGCTAGGAGATCCAGATCTAGCACACAAAGGTTGAGCTTTCCCAAAAACTTGTGGATGCAATGATAAAAACCAAACACTTATATATTATATGCACTAGGAGAGATAATATGAGATTTTGCATAAAAAATTTAATATACCGACTTAACAATAGACATTTGTAATATTTTTGTGTTAGTTTTGATGATTTTACACTTTAGAATAACCATGCATATACTGTGGCCTAAAATATTGATTATTATTAAAAAACTCTTTTAAATCTCAAATTTTATTCCAATTGAACAAATTTGGCCGTAATCTCAAATTCTAGCATAATGAAAAACATTTGCCTTGGATAGTGCTATGATACCAATGTTAGAAACCCAAATGTTGTAATATGGAAAATTGGACAATACTGATTATATTAAATCTGTGTTCCTTATGTGGAAGGAGTAACTCTAAATCATGGGCCACTTTAAGGGGGATACCTCCTTTGATCCAAGCTCAATTACAATAACTCTTCGATGCCATATAACATCATATGTCTCTATACTTATACTATTTCTTACCTACCCCACTCCATAATCTAATGCATGTGGGATTATTCCCTATACTATTATACCCCTCTAGGTACATTACAATTGTATGTATTTTACATCTCTTGCTAAGGTGGTTGCAGTTGTATAGCCACTAACAAGCTTTGAGATCACGTCTATATGTCTCCCTTGTCTAACATAGAGCAAATCCACCATGCTTGTCCCCATGGCAACATTTTGAAACATTGATCTATATAAGACATCTTTTCAAGATAATGGAAAATACCTATGGTTATTACTTTTTCCTGTTAATGAAATGCAATGATAAGTTTTACATGCTATGCTAATTGGATATCTAGTTTTGTGCTTATGTATGGTTGTCATCCTGGGCATAAATCTGGTGTATAAACCCCTTTTTGTATATAGATTTGGGAATATTTTGTTGAATACCTCTTGCGGGTACCCTAGGTTCATCAATTTGATAGGGAAAGGTATTTGAAATTTTAGTTGTAGTATATGCTTTAGGGTTTCAAGGATCATTTGGGTGTTTACATTATATTGGCACCAGTGGATACAAAAAACTCCTGGTAGTTCCTAGTAGATTGTAAGTTATTTTTCTACATTTTTGTAATAAGTGATGTTATGAATATTGCAAGAATCCCTACTGTTTAAAAACCACCAGCACACCACTCTTCATTTTTTTATCTAACTTGTCCTACCCTATCCTACCCTACAAATAATACACCCGTTACATATTATAAGTGTTATTTACTTGTAGATGCATAAAATGTTGCATACTTAACATGTGTTTGCAATTTGTGATTTAAAAACCTTGCACTTCATCTTTCTGTTCAGCCCATATTGTTGAAGAATCTTTAGAATGAAGATTTTAGTCATTTCCATCTGTCTTCAGTAGCTGTGATCTAGTGCATTTGTTCACTCCGTGTGACAACCCTTCGTGGGTAGAGTGAACAAGTTTGGTTGTGCTCTGGTAACATTTATTCCTCTTTGTGATAAAAAACCCCATGGAGGTTGAATTGTAGAATCCCTCCATGTGAGAAAATTACCCCTTAGGTCCTCTAACCTTGGTTTAGGCAAAGATAGAAGTAGCAGGGAGCTAACCATACCCTATATTGGTGATTTTTAGTCATTTTCTATACTTGATCAATTCTAGATGCCAAACCCTCCCCCAACTATAACAACATATCTATGGGTTTTTCATCTTTGTTTGCCATTTTCTTCAAGTGTGCAAGGTTGAGTGTAAGAAGTGTACAACTGGGAACCAACACCTTCCATCCCCTACCACTCACTCTTCGGTGCTAGAATATGGTTTCCCTTTTGTTGGTACTCCTTGTATATACACTTATGAATCCAACAAAATATAAAAATATTACAAACCCCAAACAAAAAAATAAAACATTAGAAAATCTAACAAAATACAAAAAAACATAAAACAATACAAAATCAAAATCAAAGCATTAAAAAAAAAACATAAAACAATACAAAAACAAAATCAAAGAATTCAAAAAAAAAAAAACATCAACCTAAACACATCTATTTTCCACATCATTCACTTGTTCTTGGGATATAACATTCCCACATGATTTCCTATGAACCTTGATTCATGGGTCACCTCAAAGCATGTAAATTATCTTGGATATATCAATTCCCAATCCACTCCTAACATATATCATTGCTCAGGGGAAAATCAATCCATCATCCAATCATAATGTGCAGTCATTAACTTAACTATGTTAATAGTATCCATGGGTCAATCTTATATTACATCATCACTTCTCTTCCCATATTAGGAGAACTACATCTAGCCTAATATCCCACACAGACTATGTCCATGGTGGATTATGTAAGCACGCTTAGAGACATGGGGTTTCTAGGGTCAGTTTGACCACCACCATCATCTAAGCCATTTTCATCCACATTTTTTACTTTCATTTAATTAAAGTGCTGTATCTCCTTATCAGTCTGAGCACAATCCAAGCATGCAGTCTATAAAGTGGGAAATTTATTTTTTCCAATATCTTCTCTATCATTTAACAACTAGGGGTAAATGGTTTTACATGTACCCTCTAAAATTTTCAAAGCATTAGCATTGAAACAAGTATGTGTGTTATTAATGGCAGTTTTCTCATTTTCATCCTTCATTCAAATCATTCTTCATCCATATTTTAAAATTTATAGAAACATTAATTCAATTTATTTTGAATTTGTTTTCAAAATATTGCAATTATCTCTTAACGTGAAATCAACAAAATCATTTTCAAATTCAATTGTTTTTCTATTTATAGATCCATAGTTTATTATTGCTGGGATATATCATTCCCACACCCGCTCAATTGACCCTTGCATCATTAGAAATAATATTAAGTGTGCAATCTACGAATGGTTAAACTATTGTTTTTCAAATACATACTTAAAGTTTTCATTAACTAGGGGAAACCTTTTAATGGAACCAACATCTTGAAAATTTAACATCAATAATGACATAAATTGATTTATCATTCATCCATATCATGTTGACCATTTTATCTTTTCATCAATTTTGAGTCTTTGTCCATTATCTTGCACAAACCCTTGAGGGGGCATCATCACACTCATTTTCATTCATTTAGAGAAATTTTTTATATCTAAATCATCAACACTCTACTTCTTCTACTATTCTTTGAAACAATATTACTTCGCAAACACTATTTCAAAAAGGGGAAAATATAGACACCTAAATTTCACTTAGTGTTGAAATATACCTAATCTATTTAATAATTCTTCTTGAATTAATAAATCACATTTCCTCCTATGTTTAAATAATTGAATAAGTCAAATTAATCAATTATGTACACTTAAATTCTTATTTTAAATAATAAAATCTAGATTTTCCACATCATCAAAACATCTCCCACCTTTTTCTCCCTCATACCAAAAAAAGCCATAAAATTCATCACCTCTTGTGAGTCATCCCCTGATTTATCAATCAAATTGACTTAGTCCTACTAACTTGGCTAACCAACCCCATGCTTATCTCAACCATTTTGAAATGGCATTCATCCTTATGGGTGAGGAATCATTAATCATTGTTGATCATTTGGATCATTGAAAAATTCCAAATGATCTTCCACTATTAGATCCTTCTCCAAACATATATAAACACACTTGAAAAACTCCATTGTCAAGAGTGCACAAAATCTTGAAATCAAATCTTGAAGAATCCAGACTTATGCAAATAGAGCTCTATACACAAGTGAATCAAAGCAAATGAAATTGAATCAAAGACTTCCTTTTGCACCACAACTCTTCCCATTTTATTTTTCATTGGAGGAGTGAGAACCACATATTTTAAAGATTAATTCAAAGGTATATCGTAATGGATAAATATTGTGATTCAAATCGTAAAGTTTGTGATTGTTATTTTCTTTGTTTGTTGCTCTACCATAATTTGAATTTTAGCTTATATTAAAATTAGCTTACTTTATTTGCACATCTAAATTTAGTTCATACATTTCTAGCTATATCAAAGCATGCAAATTCTTTTGACTATATTAATTCCTAATTCATTCCTAACATATATGGTTGTTTGGGGGTAAATCAATCCATCATCCAATCATAATGTGAAATCATTAACTTAAGTATGTTAATAATATCCATGGGTCAATCTTACATTACATCATCACTTCTCTTCTTGCATTGGGAGAACTACATCTTGCCTAATATCCCCACTCAGGCTTCATCCATGATGGATTATGTAGGCAATGCTTAGAAACATGGGGTCTCTAGGGTCATTTCGACCACCACCATCATCCAAGCCATTTCATCCACATTTTCTACTGTCATTTAATCAAAGTACTATATCTATTTATCAATTCTTACAAATATCAATTTTTTAAATCTTTATCATAAATTGGACAATCTATATTTTTCATTTTTTGTCCTGTGGAATGCCATCATTGGGATATATCATTCCCACATATGCTTGTGAGACCCTTGAGTTCAAGCACAATCCAAGCATGAAATCTATAAAGTGGGAAATGTAATTTTTCCAATATATTCTCTAGCATTTAACAGCTAAGGGTAAATAGTTTTACATGTACCCTATACAATTTTTCAAACATTAGTATCAAGATAAGTATCTATATTATTGATGACAATTTTCTCATTTTCATCCCTCATTCAAATCATTCTTCATCCATTTTTTTTCAAATTTACAAAAACATTAAATCAATTTATTATGAATTTGTTTTCGAAATCTTGTAATAATCTTTGATCATAAAATCAACAAAATCATTTGTAAATTCAATATCTTTTTTCTATTTATAGATCCATAGTTTATTATTGTTGGGATATATCATTCCCACACCCACTAAATTGACCCCTCATCATTAGCAACAATAGTAAGCGTGCAATCTACAAATGGTTAAACTATTATTTTTCAAAACCATACTCTTTTTTTGTTAACTAAGGTTAAACTTTTTACGCAACCAAAAACATTACAAATTTGATATCAATTCTGACTTTACTTAATTTATCATTTCTCCACATCTCTTAGTTCACTTATTCTTTTCATCAATTTCAAATGTTTTTCCATGTTCTCACACAAATCCTTGAGGGGGCATCATCACACTCATTTTCATTCATTTGGGGCAAGTTTTTCCTTTTCTATCATCACCACTCTACTTCTTATACTATTCTTCAAAATGGTATTACTTCACAAAACTATTTCAAATAAGGAAAAATTTAGACACCTAAATTTTATTTAGTGTCAAAATGTACCTAAATCTATTTAATAATTCTTCTTAAAGTAATAAATCACATTTCATCCTAAATATAAATAATTGAATAATTTAAAACATTGAATAAGTCAAATATACACACTTAAATCCTTATTTTAAATAATAAAATATGGATTTTCCACCTCATCAAAATATTTACGACCTTTTTATCCCTCATCCCAACCAAATCCACCAAAATTTCCACCTCTTATGACTCATCCCCTGAGTTGTCAAGTAAATTGACTTAGTCTTGCTAACTCAGTTAACCAACCCCATGATTCTCTCAACTATTTTGAAATGGTCTTCATACTCATGGGTGAGGACTCATTATCCACCATTGATCATTTGAATCATCAAAAAATTCCAAATGATCCTCCATTGCTGGATACTTCTCTAAACATGTATAAATACACTTGCAAATCTCCATTTCAAAGATTGCATAAAGGTCCCGAAATCAAAACTTGAAGAATCCAGACTTATGAAAAACAAGATCTGAACACAAGAGAATCAAATAATTACTTTTGTATCACAATAATTTCCATTATCTTTTGCATTAGAGGAGTGAGCAACAGATATTTTAAAGATCAAATCAAATATATATCACAATGTAAAAAGCTTGTGCATTCAAAGCATAAAGTTTGTGATAATTATTTTGTTTGTTTGTTTCTCTACCATAGTTTAAAATTAATATTATATTAGAATTATATTACTTTATTTTCACATCTAAATTTAGTTCATACAAAAGGTATGCATGGAGATAGGGGAGCTTTATAAACCTGTGTTGTGAAGTGTCAAGACAATGATGTAGAAGTCATAAGAAACATGATTTATTGAGGAATGGTTCAAGTTTTTCAGAAGTTGTCTACAACAATTGGTATGATACTAAGGTGAGTTTTTATTAGCATTTAATTATGTTTTTTTATTGAAGTTCAGGTCCAAGGATCAGATTGTAGTTTGTGGAAGACCCTTTGTCATTAATGTCAAAAGGGGGAGAATGAACAGATGAGAAACATACCATTTTGAAGTGTTTTTAAATTGTAATGTGTTTTCTATTAAAGACAAAATGGGAGTTTGTTCACATGTTGTTGTCATTGATGTCAAAAAGGTGTATCATGTCAAGATTGTATTATGATTAATGTCAAGGTTGATGTCAGATTAATGTCAAAGGTGACTAAGGATAGATGGCAGTATATGATATGTCAAGGTATATAAGAGTGTGATCATGAGAGTTGTCATGAGTAATGTCATTCATGAAAGAGAGAGTGTTTCATGAATGAGAAATATCATGAGATTTATGATCATGGAAGGTACAAGTCATGTAATATGTTTGAAAATAACTAATGTCTGCACATAAAGCATAGTGCATGAAGAAATCTATACAAGTCATTGATGTCATGATATGAAGAGGTATGTGTTGACCAATTTGACCACAAGTAAAAATAGGTCAACCCTATATAGTTGAAAATTTATTATAAGGGTCTTCTAGGGTGTGAATTGTGTTTCATGGAGCTAGTGAGGTCATTTAATGTGTTTAAATTCCTTTTTCATATTGATTTTTAGTCCTTAGTTGGTCTTATGTCATCTAGGGGTCAATTTTGGGGTCATTTATGAGACTTTTATGGTTTACCATAAAAAAAGTGTGCCAATATGTCATTAAATGTCCATGTGTCAATTAGGTGTCAATGTAACTATTCTAAGATGATAAACTATAGGTTTTAATGTACAAAAAAAAGTTTCACTACAAAAAGAGAGAGTTTAATTAGTTATACAACTTGTGCAAGAGTTTTGTCATGTGTGCAAGGATTTAAAGTGACCCTTAAGGTCCAATTAACTTATTTATATGCTTGATTAGCTTTGAATAGCTCAAAAATGGCATAAGATCATTCCATCTCTCTATCACTCTCCTTTACATACAAAAATGGTCAACTAGTTTTAGTTTGTTATAGACAACCAAGAGGTGAGTTGGGTTAAGTGCCTTTTTTGGTAGATGATAACACTCATTTTATAATTAAGATCCATATAAATATTTATAGGTTTATTTACCTAAGTTTCATGAACCATTTATTGGAAGGTTTATCATCATTTTCTGTCTGTTCATACCCGTACCATTCAGGTTTCCTCTCTATTTGCATAGTTTTGTATAAACCAATTATTGTACATGATTCTCAAGAGTGTGAGAATATTTATCACATTGTAATTTTTATGTTTTGTAGGTGTGGTGTGAGGGAGTTGGAATGAACATCTCAGTTTTCTAGTTGAAGTTACCATTGGAGTTACAGACTAGTGTTTCACCTATTATAGGGTCATTCTCATGTAAGTGCCTTCAGGACAAAGGGGGATATGTTTTTTTTCAATTTTAATATATGATTGTAAACACCTTTACTTACAAATATTAGTCTCAAGAGTGTTTCATCTGCAGAACATAGTCAAGAAACATACATACACAGTCATATTACCTACACCAGTCTCCTATAGTTAGGTAAAAAAGAGATTTGAATAGCCATGGTGTGGAATGAATATATTTAAAGGTGTTGAATAAATTCTCAAGTGTGAACAATAATTTTAAGTTATCCAAAATGGTTTAAGATTGGGTGTGACAACCAATACTTCAATAAACACAATCTTTTACTATATCTCCACCTACATGTTTCCATCAGTGATTTGACTATAACTCCAAGAGAGGTTTGAGGGTGTTGTATGAATATGTTTAAAAACATTTGAGACATTCATTTAGGTTAGAGAAAATGGAGAGTGTCATAGTGATAATGGTGGAATCACAAGATGGTAGGAAGGTTTGAATCCTATGTCCACTAGTTGAGAAAGTTACTTTAGGGACATAGTACCCTAACATTTCCAAAATAGGGATTCTACCTTACATTTAACCCTCTCATATTAGAGAGTCTTGAGTTTTGTGCTAGTATAAGTGTTTTCATCATATTGCCCAGGCCTAGAAGAAATGCTTTGATGTAGAATATATATTTATTGACCATGAGAAGGTGATATAATAAGGTTTCCAATTCAAGAAATATTTCACTATAGCGTTTTAGTGTCATCTATAGTACTTTGGAACCTAAGTGTTCCTATAATACAACAATGACATCATGGTTGTATAACTCAAATCATAGTGGATCCATTTGACTTAAAATGCTTCTAGTAGTCTCAATAAGGGTAAAATAGCATGAAATATAGTTTCAAGAATACATCACCACCTACAGGTCTCATGGCCACTAAATTAGAATCTACAGTTAGTCTACAAACCAAAGTGTGCTTTTTAATGAGGCATAAGAAGCAAACCCTACAAAAAATGACTTTTTTTAAGGAAATAACACTAGTATCCTAAATATGGAATTTATGGAGTGGAAACACAATGATCACCTATAGGAAGACCCTATGGTTTCCCAAATGGAAAACCTATAATTGACTGTAGAGTGATAGTACATGAGAAGAGGTAGTTTGGATGTTGACAAAATCTTCAGGAAAGAGATGAACTCAAACAACCATGAGATGATAAAATAAACCTCAAAAGGGAACCAAAGGATAAAAATGGAGTAACTAAGCCCTGATGAGTACCTACAGGGGTCTCATTTTCTTGACATGAACACCTATAGTCTGCTAAAGTCTGTAGACTAGGCCTAACCAAGTAGAAAGGTGGATTGAAAGAGTTGGTAGAGGTATGGGGTGTTGAACATGTTTGAGACTACATTAAAATTCATAGTGACACTCCTCATGAGATTATCAGATGATAGGGGGTAGATACTAAGCTAGATTTTCAAAGTCATACTCAGGTAGTTATGATCTTGCACACAATAAATGTTATATAGACTAGTCTTGAGGGATTTGAGGTGTATAAGGTGTTGGAGACATAAAAAAACTATGAAATTTGGTGAAGAAGGTATTTATGACCTATTTGAGCCTCCCATATTCCCATTTTTCTTGATAAAATAAGGGAAGTGCCCTCTATTTTATCTCAGATAGAGGGCACTCTTAGGTAGACATGATTATAGGCTTGGTAAGTGAATAGTGGGAAGACAACATGAGAAGTATTAGATAATTTCAATGATGTGGGAGATTATTTTGATCATGAATAAACATAAGGAAGGCCCTGAACTCCTGAGAAACCACTCAAAGATGGTTATAAGCCATGAACATAGTTAGGCCTATTAGTCTTAGGATTAGGCCTAAAGCCATAATGGGTTATAAATCCACTTATAAGGATATATGAACCATGAAATCAAATTTATGACCTTTATGGTGAGTTATAAGGTTGTTTTAAACCATTATCTTATAGGGGAATTACACAGGTTGGTCAAATTTGGCCTATTTCACCTCAGACCTATCTAGGATGCATTCAATAACTTGACATGCCAAATTCAAATGTTCACAGCTATACAAAAACATTGAATGGAGACCCAAGGAGTTTTGGAGAGTTTAAGGAGGTACTAAACTTGATTTTATTGGAATTTTTTCATAGATTGAACATCTATTTTGTATGAACAAATACTAATAGTCTAAACATGTTAAAACCCTCATAAAATCCTATCCAAGACCTGATGAAGGAGACAACACTTGAGATGCATGAATAAGGATTAGTTTTACCTGTAATGTGTTTTTAACTTTCATAATATCTCTCATTCTCCTTCACATCTAGTTGGTTTTTACCCTACTTGTACGAACAGGGTACAAATAGGATTTTTTGGCAAGTTTTGATTGTTTTGTAGGTGCAAAAGAAGATGAAAAGGTGAGATTAATTTTGAGAGGTCTATATATAATTAATATAACTATAATAATCCATTTATAACATTATACAAACAATTAAACATATCTGCTAAGTCATTCATCTCATGCAGTCTTTGGCAGATAGTGAGAAAGGAGTGTGATTGTCAAGTGAGAGAATGAGAGGTTAGTTTTTGGACATTTTTAAGGTATAAATAACGTAGTAAAAGGTAGAGGGTCTTGGATAGGTGTCATAACACCTCTTATATGGATATAATGGAGAAATTGAAGGCCATTTGGGTGACAAGTGTGAAGAACGAGTTAAAGAGGTCTAATGAATGATTATAGATGGTGAGAATAAGTGTCTAGAAGAAGGCTATGAGTTAGGGAAACATATTATAGATCTTATGGAATTTTTATAACCCATTATTTATATTTCACATGTGTCAACTCTCCTTATTCCTATTTAAAGAATTCGAAAGATTCCTAATCATGAGGTCAGTTTCAAGAAGCCATTTGAAGGTCTCTACACAGAGTTTGGAGAGTTGTCATGCTTTAGGTGGACATTTGTCCAAGAAGACCTTCTAGAACTATATTATCCACTTCATCATTATTAAATTAAACTATATTTAATTCCTTTTACATGTGTCATTGTGACCCTTGAGTTCCACTTTCTTCTCTCTCTTCTCACATTTATATAAATGTAAGCCATTTTAGATCTTATATGGGAATTCCACACCTGGTATGGTGAAGCCATGATAATTTTATATTATAATTTTCCTTTTAAATAAGACATTAAATCTATTTTTGAGTTAGAAAACTATCTTGTCTAAGTATGTGAAGTGATGTATAGTGAAAAGTCAAGTAATTGATATCAATCCTTGCTTTCTCTCAATCCTTCCATGTTTGATGTAAGTTTTTTCCACTCTAACAGGTCACATAAAGTTTTTAAAAGTGTATGGGTCTATTTTAAAGTGTAAAAGTACCTTATTTTATAAAAACTATATTTGGTTCACTTTCTTTTAGTAGTTTTCATGCATACCACCTCCATGTTTGAAATACTAATGTTAGAGCAATTCAGGATTTGAGGCTAGTGTTGTGAGTCTTGTCTCTTAATGCACTTGTATGTTAATATTGTGTATATTTTTATAGTATATCAACCCCTTAGATTAGCTTAATTTTATGTTTACTTTTATTTTATTTCATCCAAGCAATCAATTAGTGTAAGTGATAAACATTTAAGGATCAATCTAGGGAGCTAGCCCTTAAACCTAGAGGTCTACCTCTATCATAAGAAACCCATAGGCCTAGAGATATTAAAATGTTACAAAAATAATAGAGTATTCTTGAAAAAACTCCTTTAGGGTGAAATATTTGGTGATAATAGTTCTGTCATGCATGATGGGATAATTGTCTCAAAGATAACTTGTCAAGGTGAATGCTAATCTTGACAACATCACAACTGCATATGGTATTATATTCAACATTTAAAAACTCTATTCAAGGTAATATATGGTTTTATACCATTTTTTTATTAGGTTATTTTTTTCATAATTCATGGTCTTTACTAGTTCATCTCCTAGTAGAGTTTCCAACCCTATAAACCCACTTCTTTAACCTGAACTTCCTCTTAAAGGTCAACATCCTCAGCCTATATTGACCTTTGAATAACAAGAGGACTTTGAAATCCAGGAAGATCAAGAGAGTGAAAAATAACCTAAGGATAACATGTCTAGGCAACATGCATTCCCATATTTTAACACTTAAAATACCATCCACCTCAATGCATATGATGATATACCCCCTAATGCTACCAAAAATATCCCCAAATTCAATGGTGAAGGTCATGTCACTCATAGTGAGTATATTAGGAATATATCAAAATTATATAGCTTTCATAATGTTACTGAGGTCAACATTTCCATTAGACTCTTTGCCATGTCATGTACAGGGAAAATACTTGACTGGTATAGGACTTTTCTCTAAGGGTGTATCACAACTTGGGATGGTTTTGGAGAGCTGGTGACATCAAGGTTTGAAGATAAGAGTGATCACACATCATGCATTCATCAACTTAATGTAATTCAAAGGGGTCCTAAAGAGACAATGCATGATTTTAATGAGATATTACAAAGGACTTGGCATAGGCTTCCTCCTCCCATGAGACCACCTACTAGATTTGTGTTTCCCACATATCTAAGGGTTATTGGAACTAACATAGCCATAATATTTTATTTCATGGGTGGTTACACCTTACCTAAAGCATATGACCTTGCCATTAGATCTAAGAATGGCCTCATACAATCTAGTAAGTTGCCTCCAAAAGTCTCCATACCTATACCACCAAACATGCCTACAAATAGTCCAAGTGTTGCTCAAATTCCTAATGCAAATAATAAGTCTAGATTTTACCCTAAGAAGGTAGGAGATGCTATGGATAAATATACAAGGATTTAGTTCTTAGAAGCTCAACTTAGGCAAAACAAATCTATAACATGGTGTTCATCAAAATCCTTACCCCTATCCTCAACAAGGAAATAGGTTCCCACCTCAAAAATATGGTCAAGGTAGAGGATAAGGACAACCTAATTTCAATATGCCTGCTAATGCATACAATCCCATTTCCACCTCTAATACAAGAGCAGTGGTATCGATGCATAGTAATCTAATCCAAGGAGAAGAATGGTAGAAAGGATAATTCAAGGATGCCAATGAATGTGGAGAGCAAGCTTTGGTTGATACAGGAAGAGTCACTCCTCAATTATCAACATAAGATAAAGTTATCATGTGAGTAAATAAAGGGTAGAATCCCCAAAAGGTGAACCTTACAAACTTATTGGTATAAGACATTTATGTTGTCAATAAAAATTCTTCAGTTATAGATAATACTAGAGAAAAGAGCCTTGGGAGATGCCCATGGTGTTCTTAACTTTATATTGATGGGATACATGCTAAGTCAGTAAGACTGGTCAAAGGATTGAGAATCTACTTGCATGATTGTCCTAGCTTCCCTATCCTTTAAGACATTATGGTTGTTGACTTTCCACCCACTTTGCTATCTGCCTCTCAAAGGATTTCATAGCCAAGATAGGAGGATACCTCTCAATTTATTGGTTCATCTTGGCCTTCATAAAAAATTATGGAGTAAAGGTAACCATCAAGACTCAACCACTAGCTAAGTTTCATATTGAGCCCAATGTAGAAGCAAACTCCAATTTGAATTGTGTCATCAATGATCATGAAGAGTCTATTGTGGATGATGGAACATACTCTAAGCTTCAGGGCATATCTGATTTGTTTCTATATGAGTATGGTTTAGACACCTATAGACATGATCCATACACTTTGAGCAAACTAACTTTGGCACACACATCATCCATGACGGAGCAAATGAGAAATCTGAGGTAAGCATTGAACATTCTTTTTCATAAGCTACTGAGGGAAATTACCTTATTCATGTGTATGATGATGATAGTTTTCAAAGTATGATGGATCAATATGATGAGAAGAATAATGTCATTCTACCTGAACTTGATGAAGGAGTCCTTAAAGCTGATAGTCATGAAGATTAAAAATGATATATGGAAAATATTCTATGCCATAAGTTAAGAGTTTGAATAGTTGAGTAAGTCTACTTTTATTCATAATAAGTGTTATTAGATTGAACAAAAATATTGAAAAGAGAACCTTATTTTATTACATAGCACAAATTATAAGAACCATATAAGAAGGCCTATTAAATAGGCAAAGAAATGAACCACCCAAGAAACATGGAAAGGGTGGGTGAAACAACCAATGTTGACTAGCATAAAATAGCTAAGCTCGGTAAAACAAACTAACCTCTTAACCCAAGGGTTTAAGGAAACTAACCATAGACATATTACCTTAGTCAATAACCTAAGTTAAATACATAATTATTCTAACACCTTCCATTAATGACAAAACAAAAAACAAGACCAAGTTTATCTCTAAAGTTTATGAACTTTTCTACACCAAGTGGTTTGGTTATTATATCAATTGGCTGCTCTGTAGTGGGGCAGTAGAATAGATTGATGTCTTCATTTATAACCAACTATTAGATGTAATGATGGTGAACCTCAATGTGTTTGTTCCTAGCATAGACTACTAGATTCTTCACCATCTTCAGAACACTTTATTTGTCACATAAAATTGGAGTAGGCTTTGATGGCTCACATTGAAGATCCTCCAAGATTTTCTTTATCCACAAAGTTTCAAAACCTGCACTGACCATAACTTTATACTCTGATTTTGTTGAAGATAATGCCAATTTAGTTTGTAGTTTCCTCTACCATGAGAAAAATCCTAAACTAAGAGTGAATGCATAGCCTATTATATACTTTCTTGAATCTACTGATCCTGCCCAATCAGAGTCAAAATATATTGAAAAATTAAAATCTATAGAATTCTCATATAATATGCCAAATTCAAGAGTACCTTTGACATATCTTAATACCCATTTTTAAGCTAAAAATTTTACTTCTTGTGGTTTATATATGAAGCGAGCTATAAAACTCACTGTTAAACAAATATCTCATCCAGTGGTAGTAAAGTAAATGAGACTACCCACTAGCTAGCGATACACTATTTCATTGATAAGAGGTGAAGCAATGTTAGATAAACTTTTAGCTCCAACTTCCATAGGTGTGTGAGTTGGATTACAATCTATCATTCTAAACCTTTCTAGAAATGATTTGGAATACTTATTCTGTACATGAATACAACACAATCACCTTGCCAAAATTCAAAACCTAGATAGTATTTTAGTAGTCCTAAGTCTATCATGTCAAAAGTATAAAAAATATCAACCTTCATCTGCTGAATGAGACTAGAAATACTCTTAGTGATGGATATATCCTCAACACATGAAATGAGAATCAATATATCATCACTAGACACCTTTACTAGAAATTTGGTTTAGAGTTACACCTTTTGAAACCAAACTCCCTAAGGTATGTATGTATCTTCATATACTAGGCTCAAGGAGCTTTCTTAATCTCATACAAGGACTTGATCAACCTGCATATAAGATGTTCCTTACCAAGAACCTGAAAACCCTATGGCTAAACCATGTAGACTTCTTCCTCTAGATCTCCATTCAAGAAAGCACTCTTTACATCCATTTGGTGCACCTACCATCCAAACAGAGCAGTAATAGAAAAAATCAAACAAAAAGTTACCATCTTTGTAGTAAGATCAAAAAGTATCCTCATAATCAACCCTTTCCTCTTGTGCATAACCTTTTTCAACAAGTCTAGCTTTGTGTTTGTCTAAGGAACCATTTAATTTGCATTTTACCTTGTAAATCCATTTACAACCAATGGATTTATTTCCTAGTGGTAACTCCATGAGCTCCCAAGTCTTATATTTCATCAAGAAATCATATTCCAATTGTATGTCTGATTTCCACTCATGCTTCCCTTTGGCATTTGAAAAATAATTAGGCTGAAATACATGTGAAACAATACTTGTTAGAGCAAAATTTTCATGCTCACCTCTATTAACAAACTACTTTCTTGTTCTCAATCTTTTTCCTTCCACACATTGTGGTAAGTTTCCTTCTTTTAGTGCTTCCATTTCGGTAGAATACCACTTTGGATTCTTTGGTTGTTCTATTAGAACCTCACAATGACCTACATCAATTCCTTCCCTGGAATGTGATTCCATGAATAAACTAGAATCATGCTCAACTTTCACATCACAACTTATAATAGAATCATTAGAAGAAAACAATGACTCAATATCAGAAACTATACCAGTTGTTGTGAAGTATGGAATCTATTCATTTACCATGACATCTCTATTTACCACAACTTTGTTAGTAGAAACATCAAGTAATCTATAGGCTTTTGACTGCTCATTGTACCCAACAAACATGTATGCTTTGATTTTTGCATCCAAGTTACTTCTCTTTTGATTAGGAATAATTGCAAAAGATACAAAACCAAAAATTTGAAAAGCACTTACATTTGGAGTTTGACTTGACCAAGCCTCCTTTGGAGTCATATTATCCAATGCTTTTGTAAGATTTTTTTTGAAGATGTACACTATCATATTCACTGCTTTTGCCCAATATCTATATGGGATATTTTTGCTTTGGACCATACAGTGAGCCATGTACATCACCATTCTATTTTTCCTTTCCATAACTCCATTTTGTTGTGGAGTGTAATGGGTAGTGTACTATCTGTATATGCCTTCAGTGGCACAAAACTCCTTGAACTATTTTGAGATGAACTCTCGCCCATTATCCATTCTAAGAGATTTAACTGATCATCCTTCCTATTTTTCACCCATAGTTTTCCAAGTAAGGAAGTTATAAAAATAATCAAATTTCTTCACTTGAAAGTATACCCACTTTTTCTTAGAGAATTCATTCACCAACAATAGAAAATAATAGGCTCCATAAGGGGTAGCTATTTGCATTGAACAATACAAATTTGCATGTACCAGATCTAACACTCCCTTAGCTCTTCAAGCTTTACCAACATCAAATGAATGTCTAACTTACTTCCCTAACTAACATCCAATACATACATGATGACTATCACAAATAGAAGGAATCCTTTTAAACACATTAGTCTTTCTCAATGTAGTTAAATACTAGAAATTCAAATGCCCATACCTTTCATGCCATAGTGAACTTGTGCTATCAACCATAACAAGTGCATTTTAATTTACCCTCTATAGATCTAAAAGCTTATAAAATCCTTTCTCACCAATACGAACAATAATAATCTTGTTATCGTTGGTAGTGACTAAACATTATTGTACTTGAAACTTTACAACAAAATCAGATTTTGAATTGATCTCACTAATTGAAAGTAAATTTTTGTTCATATTAGGTACATACCTAACATTCTTAAATGTATACCAAACTGCACCATTAAAACTGATCTAAACATTACCATATCCTTTCACAAAATGATTTCTACCATATCCCAAAGATACAGATTCATTACTAATATCATTTAAAAAAAAATCCACATACCAGTCCTTATGGCATGTATAATAGTGATATGCCCTTGAATCAAAGTACCAATCTCGATTCACCACGTAATTACCACTAGAATCCATGAAATCAAAATCAAGAGATGTTTCCTCACCTTCACCTTCAACTACATATGCATGATGAGATTTCTTTCTTGGGTTAGCCATAACTGTTGTATTTTCTTGCAATCTTTCTTAAGGTGACCAGGTTGCTTACAATAAAAACATTTCCACTTAGATCTCTTATTAGAACCACTTACTTGTAAAGTTTCTATCAAAGAACTAGTAGTTTTACCAAACTACTTACCCTTTCCCTTGATGATGAATGCACTTTTTGTAGAAGTAGATGCAGACACCACTCCCTGCTCCTGTCATCTCTCCTTCTATAATAGCAATGTGGACAAATTTTCAAAGTCCAAAGTCTACATCTCAACAATCATGTGCAAGGACTCCACAAATGACTCAAATGAAGGTGGAAGATTCTACACCAGATCAATCAAATATTTCTCATCAACAAGTTTCTGCATAGCCTTCAACTGATCACTAATGTCCTTGATCTGCAATAAAAACTCAAAAATAGAGCCACCTTCATGCATCTTAGTATAAAATAACAAATTATTCAAATATAATACCTTATCAAATTCATAAACCTGGTATTTAGAAGTATATTAGTTCACAAATCTGATGCAATGGTCCCATTTCTAACCTCTGAGATTAGATTATCTGCTACTGATAATTTTAACATAAGAACCTCATGATGACATTTATCATAGTAATCATAACTATTGGTAGGCCTTTGCTCTTTACCGATCACTATTTGATCAAGGTTTTGATATTCATATATCATCAAAACCTTGTGACTCCATAAAATAAAGTTTTTGCCTATCAATTTCTGAGAATTTGGTAGTAACAGGTGTTGAATACTAGCCATTTTGACCTACTTTTTCACAAAAACAATTAAATCAAAAATACTATAATGAATTTTATAAAAATTCCTTCTACACATGAATTATATATTAACACTAAATAACTCTACCAGTTTTCAGCAACAAACTCAATACCATTTATAAGATCTCAAATTTTGTTTCCCTAAAATAATTAAATCGAGAAACCTAGAAGTCTAATTTAAAAAATTCTTTCTCCATCCACATCTAGATAAAAAATCCAAAAAATGGTGATTTTTTTAGCTTCCCAGATGCTTCTATGATTATTAATCAGTGGTAGGTCCCTAATAACCCCTATTGGCTAAAGTTTTGATTTATTTCAATTAAAAAATTAAAAATAATTGAAATAATAAAACTTTAGGTTAATTTTTTTATGAAAATAATCATCCATTAGAAAATTGGCCTACCTATGAAACTTTAAGTGCATATTTTAAGCCCATTTCATAGCCAAATCAGAAACCATCTATGCCAATGTTCAAGTTAGGATTTAAATCATATTTTAGACCTTTGTTTTGTTGAAAAAGATCAAGATTTGAATTTTCCCCTCTCCCCTGAATTGTACGGTGTCGTACACCATATGAATATCCCATAAAAATTAAACAGAGGCCTTAAATAATTTAAAACTAATCCCTCTGACCTTTTTTTAAGCTTATTTGGTATTTTAATCTTCCTAGGAAGTTTTTTGATCTTCTAATTGAGCTTACAATTTTTTCTCTCTCCTTCGACTCTCAACTGAGTACATAAAGCTCCTCCTTGGTAATACACCAACCTCTCTGGCTTCCACAGACCACCACTCAAGCTCTATGAACCATGGGCTCTAAATACCATATTATATTAAACACAAAGATTGAAAATAGAACCAAATTATATTACATAACACAAATCATATGAACCATACAAAAATACCTATTAAATAGGCAAAAAAATAAACCACCCGAGAAACACAAAAAGGGTTGGTGAAACAACCAATGTTGGCTAGCATGAAATAAATAAGCATGATAAAATAAACTAATATCTTAACCCAAGTAGTTAAGGAAACTAACCATAGACCTATTAACTTAGTCAATAACCTAAGGTAAATACATAATTATGCTAATAAGTGTATACCGGATGATAAGGTTGTTGATGAGCCTAACAAGTAGGTTATTGAGTATCTTATCAAGTATGAAGATGAATGCAAAATTATTGTCATATTAATTCTCTATGATAGAAATTTTTTAGGTTTGGTTGTCTAAGCTTTGGTTGTCTAAGCTTCATGAACCATTGCTTACAAGGTCTACTACCATTTTTTGCCTGCTCATTCCTATACCCTTCAGGTTTCCTCTCTATTTGCATAGTTTCATACAAACCATTTAATGTACATGATTATCAAGAGTTTGATCATCCTTATCACATGGTAATTTATCTATTTTGTATGTGTGGTGTGAGGGAGTTAGCATGAATATATCATTTTGCTATTTGAGGTCACCATTGGAGTTATAGACCAATGTTTCACCTATTTTAGGGTCATTCTCATGCAAGTGCCTTTAGGACAAAGGGGGATATGATGTTTTCCACTTTTCATATGTCATGGTGACCACCTCTCCTTGAAAATATTAGTCTCAAGAGTGTTTCATATGAGGAACATAGTCAATAAGCATACATACATAGTCATATTTCTTGTAACAACCACCTACAATTAGGTAAAAAAGAGATTTAAACATCCATGGTGTGGGATGGAGAGACTTCAAGGTGTTGAATACATTATCAAGGTGTAAAAAATCATTTTGATCTATCCAAAATGGTTTAATATTGGTTGTGACAACCAATACTGTAATAAACACAATCTTGTACTATATAACCACCTATATGTTTTGATTGTAACTCCAATAGAGGTCTGAGGGTGTTGTATGAATATGTTTGAAATAATTTGAGACCTTCATTGAGGTTTTAGAACATGGAGAGTATCATAGTGACAATGGTGGAATCACAAGATGGAAATAAGACTTGAATCCTATGTCCACAAGTTGAGAAAGTTACTTTAGGGACATATTACCTTAATATTTCTGAAACATGTATTTTGCCTTACATTTGACCCTCTCATATTATAGTGTCTTAAGGTTTGTGCTAGTCTATGTGTTTTAATCATATATATTAGGCCTAGGGTAAATGATTTGATGTAGAAGATAGATTTATTGACCATGATAAGGTGATATAATAAGTTTTCTAATTCAAGCAATCTTTCACTATAGACTTTCAGTGTCATCTATAGTAGTTTGAAACCTGAGTGTTCTTATAATGCAACAATGACATGATGGTTTCATAACTCAAAGCATAGTGGCTCCATTTTAATTTAAATGTTTCTAGTAGTCTAAAAAAGGGTCAAAGAGCATGAAATCTAGTGTCAAGAAGAAATCACCACCTACAGGTCTCATGGCCTCTAAATTGGAATCTATAGTTAGTTTGTAGACCAAAGTGTGTTGATAATGAGGCATAAGAAGTAAACCCTACATATAACTGACTTATTTTGAATGAAATGGAATTGAGGGAGTGAAAACATAGTGATCATAAAAATATGATCACCTACATGAAGACCCTATGGTTTCCCAAATGTAAAACCTACAGTTGACTGTAGACTAATAGTACATGAGAAGAGGTAGTTTGGGTGTTGACATAGGCTTCTATAAATATATGAATTAAAACAACCATTATATTACCAAATTACCCTCAATATGGAACCAAATAATAAAAATGGAGTAACTAGGCCCTGATGAGTACCTACAGGGGTCTTATTTTCTTGAAATGAACACCTACAATCTCCTAAAGTTTGTATACTAGGCCTAGCCAAGTAAAACGGTGGATTGAGAGAGTTGATAGAGGTATAAAGTGTTGAACATGTTTGATACTACCTTCATAATGGTAGTGACACTTCTCATGAGATTCTCAGATGGTAGGGGGTAGAGACTAAGTTAGATTTTCAAATTCATACTTAGGTAGTTATGACCATGTACAATGTAAATGTTACACAAATTAGTCTTGAGGAAATTTAGGTGTAGAAGGTGTTGGAGACATAAAAAAAACTATTAAATTTCATTAAAAAGGTATTTATGACCTTTTTTAGCATCCCATATTGGCATTTGCCTGAGCAAATAGGGGAAACACCCTCTATTTTATCTCAGATAAAGGAAACTCCTAAGCAGACATGACTGTAGGCTTGGTAAGTGAATGGTGGGAAGACAACATGATAAGTATTAGAGCATTGAAATGATGTGGGAGATTATTTTGAGCATGAGTAAACATAAAGGAGGAACTACAACCTGAGAAACCACTCAAACATGGTTATAGGCCATGAACACAGTCAAGCCTATTAGGCCTAAAACTAGGCCTAAAGCCCTAATGGGGTCTAAATAAACTTATAAGGACATATGAACCATGAAATACCATTTATGACCTTTAGGGTGAGTTATAAGGTTTTTTGAAACCATTGGCTTACAGGGGAATTATATAAGTTGGTCAAATTTGGCCTATATCACCTTAGACCTATCTAGAATGCACTCAATAACTCGATAGACCAACTTCAAATGTTCACACCTATAAAAAAATTGCATGGAGACCCAAGGAGTTGGTGAGAGTTGAAATAGGTCCTAAAATTTATTTTAGTGGAATTTTTTGATGGATTAAACATCTAGTTTGTATGAATAAATGCTAATAGTCTAAACATGCTAAAACCCTCCTAAAACCCTATCTAATACCTGATGAAGGAGATAGCACTTGAGATGAATTCATAAGGAGTATTTTGAGCTGGAAAGTGTTTTGGACTTATATAGGACTCTTGAATTCTCATTCCTATCTAGTTGGTTTGTACCTTACTTGTATGGACAGGGTATAAACATGGTTTTTTTGGCAAGTTTTTATTGTTTTACAAGTGCAAAAGAAGATGAAAAGGTGAGATTAATTTGGGGAGGTCTATATAGTCTTTTTATAACTCCCTAAATCCATTTATAACCTTAGATAAGCACATAAACATATGTACTAAGTCATTCATCTCAGGCAATCTTTGGTAGATAGTGAGAAAGTAGAGTGACTGCCAAGTGAGAGAATGCGAGGTTGGTTTTGGAAAAATTTAAGGTCTAAATCATGGATAGGAAGGCAAAGGGGTCTTAGAAAAATGTCCTAATACCTCTTCTATATATTTTATTGAGTGACTGAAGGCCATTTGTGTTGCAAATGTGAAGAATGAGTGAAAGAGGGCTAATGAATGACTGCAGATGATGAGAACAAGTGTCTAGATGAAGGATACAAGTTAGGGACATATTTGATAACTATTAAGGTGGGTTTATAACTCCTATTTGATAGTGAACATGTGTAAAATCTCCTTATTCCTATTTCAAGTAGTCAAAATATGCTTAATCATGAGGG
The DNA here is from genome assembly GCA_037957365.1 of Torreya grandis. NCBI lineage: Eukaryota > Viridiplantae > Streptophyta > Pinopsida > Cupressales > Taxaceae > Torreya > Torreya grandis. Next base: position 5,378,241 of record JARHVA010000310.1, read on the forward strand.
TAGTTTCAAGAAGCCAGTTGAAGGTCTCTACTCCAAGTTTGGAGAGTTGTCATGCTTCAAGCAGATATTTGTCTAAGAAGACCTTACATACCTCTATTATCTACTTCATATTTTTGTAATTAAACTAGTTTTCATACCTTGACATGTGTCATTGTGACCCTTGAGCTCCACTTTCTTCTCTCTCTTCTCACATTTTATAAATGTAAGCCATTTTGGCTCTTGTATGGGAATTACACACATGGTATGGTAAAGCCCTACTATTTTGATATTGTACTTTGCATTTGAAATAAGACATGAAATCTAGTTTCTAGTTCACAAACTATCTTGTCTAACTATGCAAAGTGATGTATAGTGAAAATTCAAGTGATTGATATCCATCCTTGCTTTCTCTCAATCCTTCCATGTTTGATGCAAGTTATTTCTACTCTAATAGGTCACATGAAGTTATGTCAAGTGTATGGGTCTATTTTCAAGTTTACAAGTATCCTTAGTGTCTTAGAATGATCTTTGGCTCACTTACCTTGAGTATTTTTAATGCATATCACCTCCATATTTAAAATACTAATGTTTGAGAAATTTAGGTTTTGAGGCTAGTGTTATGAGTCTTCTCTCTTAGTGTAACTATATGGTAATATTGTGGAGATATTTCTAGTGTATCATCCCCTTAGAGTATCTTACCTTAATGTTTAATTCTATCCCTTTTCATCTAAGCAATTAGTTAGTATAGGTGATAAACACTTAAGGATCAATATATGGAGTTAGCCCTTAAACCTAGAGGTCTACCTCAATAATAGGCAACCCATAAACCTAGAGGTATTCCAATGTTTCCCAAATATTAGAGTAGGATTGAACAACATCCTCTAGGGTGAAATATTTGGTGTTAACAATATGTGCAGAGGAATATATGTGCATAGTATGGCATAGTCATGACATGAAGAGTTTCAGGGTGAGCATGTGAAGGAAGCATAGTGAAATGAATGATGTTAGGGTTCATTGTCAGTTCTATTATGGCACTAGAGCTTCTCCCCAATAGGCTGGTGCACTAGCCCTATCACATGATAGGTAAGTCTCGCACACTCACCTGAAGCATGCAATAAAAGACTGGTTCCTGAAGGCTTTAAAACATATTTTTGTATGTTTGTTCATGTTTATTCAATACCATAAATAGACTATTATTATTCTCATCATCCCAAATTTAACTACTATGATAACTAGGATCACTGTAATTATTCAACAGTAGCAATAAAAGGGTAAAGTTACCCATAACTTAGAAAGAAAACATATTCATTGATTGATTAACAAATTACAAGATAGAATGATGTCTCTATTCTCCCAAAATTCCACACACACCCAAAAATTATTACAATATTGGTTTTTATACTTTTTTCCCTAACCAAGTTTCAATATTCTAACTATTATGGACAAATGGCACATAACCCCAAACAAGCTAAGAGTCGTGGCTCTTACAACTGATTGTTCTTATAGAATCAGGCCTCTGCACCCCTAGATCATTTCTCTATGTTGTATATGTGTCAAAGTGTTTCATTCCTCATGGGTTGGTACAAAACATTCGATCAATGGGGTCAAAGTGTCCTACTTGATTTATTCTTCTAACTACTCCCATGTTCTTTATGCTATGCTTCCCTTGAACTCCCCTAGTCTTTCACTTCTATTCTGAGTCCTCTAGTCTTTTGTCCCTTGTGCCACATTTCTCTCAATTGGGTCCTCTTATGTTGGGTCTCCTATACCAATGTCTTTTCATGCCCATCAATCTTACACTACTAGTTTCACACCATGGTCCTCCCACATCATGCCAATACTTGCATAAAAATGGACAATGGTCCCTCTGCACTATGTTGCAAAATTAAAAAAAATACTTGATCAAAATTGAGGGGATAAAATCACCCCACACTAAGTTCATAGTCTATCCCAGACTAAGTCATACCGGCATCCTCTAGGAACTTTGACCCTTTCTACTCAAGTTCTTTATTCAGCTCATCTTAATGGGATAAAGTGTCAAGAATCTTAGTCATTATTCCGTCAATGGCCTCTTTTACTAATTTAAACTCCTCAAGATGAGTTGGAGTCTCAATATTCTTCATCTATTCATCCAAGGTTGTGCTAGCTTCCTTCTAGATATCCTCTAAGTTAGAGACCTCCTTGTCAACCTATCCTTAGAGCATGGTAAAATTGGAATTTATTTGTTGATGATGAGTATTTATTTCTTCTTCCATCATTTCTACATCTTTTAATGCCTTTGTGTGCTCTACATGGTCTTTTATTAATAGGGAAGCATCAACTGCTTGCTACCTCAGGACCTCCTCATCATGGAGCTGGAATTTGATTATTTTATTTAGACATGCCAGACATGCAAAAATGTTGTTCACAATTGGGATAACTTCCTTGAATCTCTTCAAAGTAATTTTACATATGTCAGATACCATGGTGAATTGTTCAATTATTTCTTGGGCCTCATCTTTGGGCATAGGGTACTCCTTATTTCTTTTGAGCAATAGCTCAACCAATGTTCCATCTTCCTAATGGCATCTCCATCTAGTGGTATGCCATATACTACTACTAGATCTTATTTCAAAATGGTTTTACATAGGTTTAAAACCCTTATTTGAGTCTCAGTGGCTTCTTGGATTTGTTGCTTTAAGGAGGCCATTCCTCGAATAGCACCTGCTTTTCTACCACCACTTTATTTTACATCTCTACTACTTGACCATGTTTTATTTCCACTATACATACATTTGAATCTAAAAAAATGTTTTGACACATCATCTCCATGGCCATTTTCAAAAATGCATCACTTGTCATTATTGGAGAAAGCCAATATGGATCAAACTTCATTAGGTTTGGCAAACCTAGAGCATTAGGGCCATAAAAAATGCAATCTAAAGAAATGTCAAATTATGGCTCTTCACTATACATCTCAAAAATGAAGGACAACTTATTCTTCATCTCTGGGGTTGTGTCCTTGGGGTGGAAATGGTTCCACAGATAGAGGTTCTTTTTTTCTACATTGAACTAATATCATTCTCACATAGTGGATAATCCTCTTTATTCATGTTCTCCCTCAGCTGGCCCCTTTCCCCTCTCTAGGTTTCATTCAAGTTCAACTTCTTGATGGCTTTGTGATGTCATCTCATCCACTCCCTCATTTTAACCACCAGATGGGCCCTCTTACACTGGAGATGGAGTCTTCTCTAAGTTCAAACCCAAATTATAAATATGTGCCTGAGAGGGGTCCTTTTAGGGTACTTGACTTGGAGGGTGTTGAGGCACTAATCTAGTGGTAGTCCTTAGAGAAGGTGAAGGTGAAGGTGGTCACGGAGGTAGAGAAGGTGGGGGAGTTGGATGAGGAGATGAAGGGTTTGGGGTAGGTGAGTGGGAAGGAGTGGGATGAGGTGAAGATGAAGTGGATGGTGATGAAATGCGAGATGATGGAGATGGTCAAGGTGGTAAAGGTGAAAGACAAGGTGGAGGTGGACATGGCATGGATGGTTGAGAAGTAGTGGGTCAGGAGTGCTATGCCTCCTCCATCCTTTGTCATTTTTGAGGGGCCTCCTACATTTTTGAACTGGCACTTGGTTCTAGATGTTTTCTTCATAATTATAGTGCTTGGGGGAGATTTTCCTTTGGGTCCCACCTTGGGGGTATGAGTTAGGGTGTAACATATAAAATAGTTTTTGTACCTACTCCCCAACTAGGATATTCATAACCTTAATATCATTTAAGCTTGTTTCTCCCCTTTCCATTTAGGCCTTTTTACTGGGATATGCAAACATTTTATGAATGGTATGGTGCTCCATATCAATCCATTTGACCTATAGACTAATTAGTTATGCATCATAAATCTAATTAACATAATCAATAAAGTAGCATGCAAAAAATGCATATGGTATCTTGAGTCATGCCAATAGTTCTCTTAATGGGTTCATTTCGATGCATGCCAAGGAGTAGTGTTACTTCAAAATGAATTATAACTGATCTATGGTTAGGGGGTAAGTCCTTAGGAATATCCCACTCATTCTTGAAATCCACCTTCATCCCATCAAACCAGTACTTCATCTTCAACTTATAAGTTAGAGAGATGTGTTGAGGGTAAGTGAAGTTCTTGAAACACTTAGGTAGAGACTTGTGAGAAGGGGGATACACCCACTTTAATGTACCTGAGTTATAGTCAGGGACCTAATCTCATCAAACACCAGTAATAACAAAATTTCCCCCCATGCAAACCTAGACATGGGAATTTTATGCACCTTCTCCATGTTCTCCATTATTTTTTGGGAAAAATACAATGCCCAATTGTATTGTGTGCCTTGAACCACTTGATGAGCAATGTGTAAGTGGGTCATATCCACCTCCTTCCATTGATTGGTCCCTCTAACCTTAGTAGAGATGATCCATGCCACCACTCTAAGGGTGGGATCCTACAGGTTCTATATATGCATTACATGCCCCTATTTTTGGTACATGAGCATGGTTGCAGTTTACTAGATTTCTTCCATATCTACCAAGTCATCCAGAACATTCATTCCCAAGCACTAAAGTCCTATAACCTTGTTGATCCTTTCTATGGTTATTTTCATGTTTTGTCCCATGAAGTGGATGTAGTCTTCATGAATGCACGAGAGGGGAAACTGAACTACCTTAGTAGGATTACCAAAGTATGGTAGCTCAAATAGTTGGAATAGGCCAGCTCTATCTAGTTGGTTCTTGATTGAAAGGCCATAAACCACTTAATTTATAATATTAGTGGTATGGACTTGATAATAATTCTATAATTCCACCTCATTCCCTGATTGGTGGTGGTTGCAATCAAATATAGTTGTAGGTGATACCTTGGAGACCTAGTTTTCTGCACATAAGACCAATTTTGGGTATTACATCTCTTATATGTAAAGGGACTGAGGGGAGATGGTGGACTAGTCTATGATGAAGAGGCCTACACCTACTTTCCCATTTTCACCATCTTAGCTTCTTCCACGATCTCTCTTAGAATTCTCATGTGTTACACTTATTCTATTGTCTCTTCTTGGTCTTCTAAAGGCTCCTCTCTTATAGGGAACCATGCTGCTCTACTCACTTCTTCCTCTAGTATGGTTGGAAGATTATCTAGTCTCTTAGTCTTTTTATTTGATTGCATTACCCTCTGTGGCACTCGAAGGTCAACCCACAACCATCCCATGTTTACAAATGAATATATGGTGGTAGCACTTCCTTCAGCTCTTCAAGCTTCATGTTATAACAATGGTATACCTACAACCTATAACTTTAAAAATAATCACTCCTCACCAATCCAGACTAACAAACTCTCTTCTTGACTTGAAAACCCCCATCATATCTTTACCAATTCTGTAAACACTTTTGCTTTGCAAAGGGTTAAATTTAATTGCTCTAGTTCTTTGGTTCACGAAGAACTCCAAAATTATAGCAAGTTAAAGTGTAAAATGAGTTCATCTCATTTATTTATAGGTCCTCCAGGAAGTTTACATCATTAATTTCCTTCTATTCCTTGCCATCTCTAGCCATAAATGTGTATCTTTTAATGATTTTCATACTTCAAATCTTTCATCGAGCATTTAGTGTTTTAATAAACTTGTCCCATCATCCCACTCACACAATAATTATTATGAATAACCTTAACACATTAATGGTCCATTCCTTCTTTCACCTTTCTTAGAAGTGGATGATAATTGTGTCCCATCTTTTCAGAGTAGTGGAAGCCATTTGTCACCCAAATGGTAGGAACCTTTCAAATACTCTCAAAGTGCATTTAATAAATCACATGCCCTTAATCACTTACATACCATATATGACTCTATTTTAGAACTTATGTGACCACATGTTATGTCTTATTTTACATGCAAGATGCCTTACCCCACACTAAAAGGGTTCATGATCCTCCACAAAAGTACAAACACAAACTAAAATTACAATAAAGAATCATGCTCCTCAAGGGTAGCATTATTTTTATTGAAAGCAGTAAATCCTAGACTAATAGATTTAAGCCTTATTAATTACAAGATTTGAACTATATAGTATCACAATACGACAGAAACTAACTCCCATTAAAGCGTCTTAGGATAAATTATCAATCTATTTGCTTTAGCTGGCAAGCTCCAATAGGTTGAAAATTATAGACTATGAATGGTCCATCCTAGTGGATATGGATCTTTCCAGGGTGGTGCATGAATTTAGAGTCATAGAGTAGGACTTTCATGCCTAGAGAGAAGACTTTGTTCTTTATATGGCAATCATGCCATGCTTTCTATTTGCATTTTTCAATGTCTTTACTCTAGTGAGCAAGGAACTGAGCCTCATCTAGTTTTATCAATTCATCAAACCAAGATTTTAAATAGGTTTCATCATCGAGGTTTCCTATACATGCTATTCAGAGAGATGGGACTAGGAACTCCACTAGCATGACTGCTTCTTTTCCATATACTAGGTTGAATGGTTTACTTTTGTTGAGGTGCTTATATGTGGTTTGGTAGGCCCAAAGTATTGTAGATACTCTATCATCCTAGTCAGTTATACCAAAATTGACATTTTTTTTCAAAGTAGTTTTGAGGATCTTATTGAAGGCTTCAACTATTCCATTGGCCTGTGGGTGGTATGGTGTTGTCTTATGGTGTGCGATCATGAATTTAACCAATAAGATTCAGATTGTCTCATTCAAGAAGTGGGTTCCATGATCACTGGTGAAGTTTAACAGGCATCCAAATCATTTTATAATATTTTCCTAGATAAATCATATGATAGTTATTGTAGTATAATATTTTTTTGGTGTTGATTCAACCCAATGCATTAGGTAGTCTATTTCCATAATTATGTACCATGAGCCCATTCGTCATCCTGTTGGAGTAATGGGCCCTACAAAGTCAATATCCCACTTTTTGAATGGTTTTTGAGAAAGGATAGGGTGAAATGACATGGCATCTCTTTTATTAAATTTTCCCATATGCTGGCAAACATCACATTGCCTTACATATGATTTTACATCTTTAAATAAAGTCAGCCACCAGAGTCTAGCGAGCAATACCTTACGTACGATAGATTCTCTAGCATAATGTCCTCCAAAAATACCTTTGTGGACTTCTTATAATACCTCAAGGCACTCATATTACATCACACAATAGTATAGTACCTCATCATGTTCCATTTTGTATAGATCTCCTACTATCAGTTGATAAGGTGCAGTATAGACTACAAGTTGCTTTTTCTCCTATAAAGATATAGAGTCAGGTGTGGAGCCAATTTGAGGAATGTCATAATATCCTCTAGCTCTTTAGGTACCTAAGCAACTTGAAAATTTTGTACATCAGGAAGGTCATCTTTTATAGTATGTGGAGGTTCTCCATTTTTAATTTAGGACAAATGATTAGGTCCATAGTTGGCTTTCCTGGGCTTTACTATAATGGAGAACTAGAATTCTTGGAAGAGAATGATCCAATAACATATTCTTCCATGGAGAACTAGTTTGTTGAAAATATACTTTAAAGCCTCATGATTGGTGTATAATACAAATGGAGTGGCTAGAAGGTACTATCTAAATTTTTGTAGAGCATAAACCATAGATAAGGCTTCATGCTTGATGGTGGTATAGTTCCTTTCGGCTGATGTAAGATCCTACTAGAAAAATAGATTAGTTGGTCCAAGTTTCCTTCTCTTGGTTGTGTGAGTATTATACTGAATTATATCCTAGATGCATCAACATGGACATGAAAGGGTTTTATCCAATCTAGAAAATTGTAAGATAGGAGTTGTAACTAGTCTTTCCTTTAGTATTTCAAAAGCTATTTTATAGGAATTAGTCTAGATAAATTGTTCACTATAGTTTAATAAATCTTCCATGGGTGTGGCAATTTTGGCATAACCATGAATGAAATTCCTTTATTATCCCATGTTGTCTAAGAAAGTGTGTACCTCATGTTAAGTTTTAGGCACTGGCAATCAGAGAATAATGGAGACCTTGGCTAGGTCTTCTAAGAGCCCTTCTTTACAGATGATATGGCCAAGAAGTATACCAAAAGGTGTTGTGAACAAACATTTATTTAAATTCAAATAGGTTTTCAACACTTGATAGCACTCAAGCATGAGTTATAGATTGGTGTAGTGGTCCTTGACTAACCCATACATAGCCCGATCATCTAGGTATACATGAAGAAACTTATGAATAAAATCTTTGAAAGCCTTGACTGCTATCTAGGAAAACACTACCGGGGCATTTTTCAAACTAAAAGGCATGATGGTGTAGGCAAAATATCCCAATTTAGTAGTGAACGTAGTCTTGGATTGATCTTACACAGTGTTCTAGACCTGATGGTACCCCAAGAACCCATTCATGAAAGAGTATATTTCACAACCAACAACACCTTCTAGGATTTCCTCTGTGAAAGGTGTTGGGAAAGGGTCCATGACACAAGATGCATTTAAGATCCAATAATCCACATAGATTCATATCCACCCATCCTTTTTGATGCTTATTACCATAGGACTAACACATTCATATTTTGTGATGGGAGTAATTACTGTGGCGCATAACATGCTATCAATTTACTCTTTTACTCATGCCTAAAGGTTGGGGTTCATCCTTTATGGTCATTTTTTAATGGGGTGAATGCCATCGATCAAATTTATGTGCATTTTTCCTAGAGAAGGGTGGACTCCCTTTAGTTCATTGTAATTTCTTAAAAACACATCCTAATATTCCTTCAATAATTTGAAAATTTATGATATTTTTGTCTTGGTCCAGTAATTTTCAATTGTGGCCATTTTAGGCTCCTACTCCGTGCCAATGTTGTATTGAAAAATTTAAATGGGCCCATGATAGGGGTTATCTGAAGGAAAAATTATGTCCTAAATAATTTATGAGCCAGTACTTATAGGGACATCAAGTGGTTAGTCAAGGGTTCAAGCGAGGTAGACCCTTCATCTTCATCCACTTAGAAGATGAGTTTCTACTTTCCCAGATGGATCTCTTCATGACCTTATTCATTAATAACTATCGATGATGAAAGACTTGATTGTGTGGGGGGATTATTGAATAAATGTAAGGGTTCTTTAAGTTCTTGATGAATATGGCATAGGTGATCTTCGATGAAACTCAAATCTCCAATGATTGCTTTACACATGGTTTGAAGGGTAAGGTGCAAGTCCATCCTTGGTAAAGAATAAGAAAGTGCTGACATCATGTTTTCCTTAAGTATATACCAAAACCTTTTTCCCATATGCCATTCTTCATGAATGTACCAAGCCTGTGCTCAAGTGTGTAAAGTTATATAGAATGCATGAACCCAAAGGTACTCTGGTAAAAATGTTTCCTCAACTCACCATATTGTCTCACAAGCCTCAAGGTGAGGTTTAGGTACTTTTACACCACTATAATTGAGTGTGCGCCTGATCTTCTTATTGTGGTGAAATTTATAATGTAGATAAACTCGCACTTGATCCTAATATAAAAGGCACTCTTTGTGAGTATGCCACCATCTGGTAGTGATGCCATAAAAAATGTGGTCTATTGACCTCATCTATTCATTTTTAGTATCATAGTATTCTTTGAGGTGTTGGACAAAATCACGCACCTCTATTTATCCTTGGAACCATGGAGCTTCATCAAGTCTCGTGAATAGTTGTTCATCTAATGTTCCTCACATTACTAAGCCCATGAGGTGCACAAACTTGTGACATTTAGGGAGTTGGTGTGGGATGATTTTGCCTCTATTTGTGGTGCTACACAATATTTTAGTGAGGTCATAATCACCATGGGATTAAAAATTACAAGCATTACTTGTAGTATCTAAGATAGATTGGTTGTCCATCCAATGAAGAATAACATCTAACATTGTGTCATGTTGTTCATGTTGAGCAGTCACATATACAGATTATTGATGTCTTCATCAACACTTATAGGATCGATATAGGGTGGTCCTTGTGCTTGGTCTAAGGGTATTATTACACACTGATCAATATTCTCAAAGATAATGTATCAAATTTTAAAGCTCAAATCTACATGATTTTCATAGCACCATAGCCTTCCCAGTAAGGCAAGATAGTAATCAACTTCAGCCAATTCTAATACCTCAAATTTTGCTTTGAAAAGAACCCCAAGTATTTCAAAAGTGGCATTTTTAAGGAATCCAATAGGATGCGACTGAGTCTTATTCACCATGAACAAGATATGAGGAGAAGGATACAATGCTGGACTAGACATTTTACACCAAGCATCTTTAGTGAGAACATTTACTTCTACACCAATATCTACTAGAATATCTTGGATTACCCATCCGTTGATAGCAACATTAAGTAATATTTCTCCATCTTATAGGGAATTGAAACTAGGACTTTCCTATCATTGGGCATGATTTAAATAGTGATCTTCATTTTTCCAACTAAGATTAGAGTGGACTTCATTTGGTTGGAAAGCGTGATGTTTCATGTAAATTTTCACTTAAGTTATAAAGATAGAGAGAAAAGAAACTCAATACGGATTGTGGTAGGAATACCTATTTTTTTGTGCGTGCATTGAATCAAAAGATTATGAGAGATCCTCTTTGGCTTGGGATCAAGACCTGCAGATAAGAAAGCACGAAAGTGAACTTATTTATTAGATAAATAGTTGGGTGAATTGCCTAGTGGGAGTTGGACCCCAGAAATGAGAGCTTCCTTAAGGGTTGTCAATCCACCTATTTTAAATAAATTAAGTTATAAAATTGGAAGGAAGATACTTGAATTAATAACAAAAGACTACTGAAAATGAATATAAGAAAATCTTGTTAAAAAAAGAGACTATAAATGATCTAATTAGTGATAAACTAATTAGTACTAGTTCTAATGGTTTGGGGTATGGCTCAGAAAATTAGAAAGGGGCCTGTGAAAAAATAGGGACATACAAAAGTGAATTTGGTTGGGCATAAGAGGGTCAAATTAGATTTATAGTTTTTTGTGCCACATGTGACCATCACCGCTCATGTAACCATCACCGATCAAGATTAACCATCATTGGTTAGGTAACCATCATTGGTTGCCTATCAGTGAATCTGGAAGTGAAACTAGGGTTTGGGCTTGTTGATTAATGGGATACAAGTGGATTTTGGGAGATAGCTTAGGCTTGGAACAAAAACTTGGTAAAATAATACAAGAAAATAAATACTTATCTTACCAAAATTAGTTGATGGGTGGTTGATGCAAACTTGCCTATTGGTAGAACTTGGGTCAATTATGGTAGCATAATGGTACTTGGGAGTTTAGTGGAAGGTCGCTGGTAAGTAGGCTCCCTATGTTATGGTTGATAGCACTTGATAATGCGAATTGACTTGATTGACCTGTAAAAATATATTTTGGATACAAAGATCTCTTGATAATAATTATAGATGGTTTGACCTCTCAGGCCTCTCTCTCTTAAAGAAACAAGTAAGAGGTGGAAGTGGTTGTCTAAACTAGACTTGAAGAAGGCTTCTAAATATAAGTCATCCATGTAAAGGGCTCACAACCGGATTTAGACTACCATATTTAGAAAATCAAGGTAGTGGTTTGTATGTAAGTTGCATGTTGAATCTAGGCTATCCAACCTGACCATCATTAGTTAGGGTGATTGTCGCCGATCACCTTGATCATCGTCGGTTGAGGACTTGGGAATTAGATAAGTTAAAATGGGTGAAAATGTGAATTAATCTAGACAAGTGACTAACTTGACTCTGGATTAGGTAAGTAGGCTAGGCTAGGAAAGTTTAGGGGTATTTTCAACATTCAGAATCACAGGTGTGCACATTTTTGGTGTCTACATTTTACCCCTTTTTGTTATGCATCTTGTGTGAATGAGAAACAAAAAAAAATGGATATTGGCTCTAGATTTGCTTGGCCTGAGAGTAGGAAGAGGTGTTCCCCCCTCAAACTAGGAGATGGTGAGGAGAAATAGAGGTGGGTATGGGTTTGATAATAGGTAGATAGTAGGTCACAAGGTAGGTAAAAAAAAGAAGGGTTGGGTATGTGTGGCATAAACTTGCACAAAAAATGTGACAAAATGGTGTGATAGCTAAGATAGTAAAAAAGACTAAAAATTTTCAATGTGGGTAAAAAGTAAGGATCAGTGTTAAGGAAGAAAAGTGACAAGTGAATTATATGACCACCTATAGGAATGGAAGCTAGGAACACTCATAAATACAAGTCTCCTAAGTGATCTTTATGTATCCGATGGTTATCCTAGGCAATAAGTGGTCTCAGGGAAAACACAAATGGGTCAATTGTCATGAGTATTTGAGGTAGGAAGTGCTCTCATTGTGCATGAGGTGATGTAAAATACAAAAGGTCAATATGGTAATGTTGTCATTACGGTCAAGGGACTAGGCAAAAAAGTGTCACAAACTTGTACACCAAAGAGGCTAAAATAGACCAATAGTGAGGTGACAAGGTTGGTGGTCATGGCTAAGCTGACTCCATGTAATTAAATCATGTGGATGCTACCTACATAGCTATGTAGATGCAATATGCAACAAAACTTTATGTTAAATGTAGTTCTTCCCATGTGGGAAAGATATGGCTGAGCAACTAGGTTAGTTGTTGTCAGGTACTTAAGAAAGTAAGGTGAGGACCATAACTAGTGATGGTTAGGGGAATGCCCCAAGGGTTGACCAACACCGATCACCTTGATTGATGATGGTCAAGGTAAAACCCTAAAAGTTGTTAGGGTAAAAGTAAAAAGTGAATGTCATTTTCACGTATTTGACTTTTGTGTTTTTGCACTAGTGATTTGTTTATGATTTTTTCTTGTGGTGGGCTAAGGTTGTTGAGGTGGAAGTGAGCTAATGGTTTACTTTTCAAGCAAGGATAAAGAGAATGGAGGTAGGTTGAGGATGTGGTAGATCGATTGGGCAAGGCCTGTGACTATGACAATGCTCTCAGAATGAGGTACAAGTTGTTTTTTATTTTTAAAATTGATAGCTAGGTTTGGTTTGTGTTTTTGTAAAAAAGTAAGGGATTTTGCTATTTAGGCATTCTTCTTGAAAAATCCCTAGTTAGGGATTGGGTAAGATTGAAATGTGGGTAAATTAGGTTTAAGTAGGGTTTGATTCTAAAATGGTAGGTTAGGGGTGGTTTCTTTGAATAGATGTTAATGTTTATTAGGTCTTTTAGATAGGTTAGATGCTTGCATGGTTAAATTTAGGAGCTTTAGGGTTTGAGTCTCCACTACTAGGGTAGAGATAGTGGTCGATGATGGTTCAACTTGACCATCATTGGTCGACCCTAAGGGGATAACTGTCCCTAGGTGATTTTTGATGGTTAAGGAACTGTCGATTGTTGAGGGTATGGTCTTAGGCCTCTTGAAAGCTAGGTGTTGAAAGGTAGTTTTTATATTATGTTATTTAGCTAGAGGGGTAAATAGATGCATTTTTTGGAATGGGTTAGATTTTTAGGTGAGTGTGACATGTTTGCTTAGCTAGGGTAGGTAAGTAGCTAGGCTAGGGGGATATGGTAAGATGGAAATAGGGTAGGGTAAGGGTAGGTCAAAAGTTATTACTTAGTGTTAGGTGAAACACTAAAATATAGTGTTGAATGCTATGCTTGCAGGCTAGAGAGTAGATTAGGCTGAGAGATCAGGTTCTAGTTTTCTTTATCAAGGTTTAAGTTGCCATGACTATAGAGGAGTGGTGGCACATGGAGGATGTGGGCTTGGTTGTGATGTGACATTATCAACATCTACCATGAGATCCTATGATGATCATCATGATCATCGAGAGATGAGACTCTGTGATGAACACATTTTGGCTATCGACTAGAGAGATCACCATCCTACTAGAGGATGTGAATAGGATAATGCATCTATTAGTTCAAGGAGAGGCAATATATCAGATAGAGGGTGAGGAGGTAGATGACCTAATGGAGATGATCTATGGTGATGATCATACTCAAGCATGGTACCATGTAAGTGGTTTCAGCTACATCCCATTATACAAGATGGCTCCAGTAGATAGATGCCTGATTATGATGATGATGATGGCATTAAAGGCATTTGTGCTACCTAACTTAGTTGAAGGGTAATTTCCTATGGAATTATTAGGTGTGCTTTTTGCGATGTTATTAGGGAGGATTGTATTCATCTAGGCCCCAGTCCTATTAGTATAGATGTATTGGGAACTCTAGGGTTTCTAATACTATAGGTAGTACATGATTAGTATCAACTTTTTTCTTCACTACTAAGCTTTTAAGCATATTCTGGTACTTAGACCCCTTGGATTACTAGTAAGGGTTATTTGTTGATGGATTATATAGTGGGATTCCTAAGATGGAGGAGAGGTAGAGCTATGATAGGGGCAGGTGGAGGAGTGAGAGACACTGAGTAGTTTCAAGGGGAATTAGATGGCCTTGTAGTCAGGGATGTGATATGGAGGCCCTACATTAGGTGGCCATAGTGGGCAAGACTAGGATATCACACCTTAGGTCTATAGAGTTGGTAGTGGATATACGACTATAGGGAGGGTAAGGTTGAAATTATCCTATTTGATCATGTGTAGAGATAGTTTAAGCTTGTTCAAGGGATCTCACCTGATTTCCCCAAGTATAAGAGAGAGGAGGTAGAGTTTATGTTGCCTACACCCTGGCCATGAGAGGTTGTGCTTGATTTTGAAAAGTTACTAGTGAGGGCTCCTATCAATGATGCAAGCATTGATGATGATTATGTGGCTTAGTACCAAGGTAGGTATGCTATAAATTTTTTTGGATGGGGTGATGGGGGTCAGTAGCTCATAGATGTAGATCTAACCCAGGCACTGGCTCAGGGACATAGAGATGGATATGTAGCAATAACACTTGTTATAACATAGGGCAAGGTTATTGGTTTACAGGGATAGGTGGCTAATTTATAGGGATAAGTGGCCACATTACAGGAACAAGTGTAGGCATTACAGGGTCAACTCACCACTATTACAAGTGAGAAAGATATTCTTAGACAGAGGGATGGGATAGGTGCAACATTAGAAGGAGGGCCACTAGATATAATGCCTTGAGCATGGTATTGAGATACTATTATGGAGCTCAGATATTATGAGGTGATGGTATTAGACTAGTTTCCCCAGGCTATGAGGTATGTAGAGTACATAGTGAGCTTGGTTGATGGGCCATCGATAGCTACTCCAAGGTAGTGGGCTTCCATAGTTGGATAGGGAGGGGTACCAGGGGGACCACCCCTAGGTACAATTATAAGCATAGATGGGGCCAGTAGTAGTGATGCAGGCCCTTGATTATATTGAGATATATTATTTGGATGTATTATTTTGATACCGGCCTGCATGTTGATGTAGCAAGATATATATATTTTGAGAGAGAGAGAGTTGACACATTGTAACATGCATTTTTTTTAATTATTCAAATTATATGATGTATGACATTTGATGTTTTATATATGATGAATGACTATAGTTTATGTGATGTTCATGCTTTGTGATTTATGGTTATGGATGCTCATGGTTATTTGACTCAACAGTGTAGGTATGTGATGTTATGATTATGCTCATGGCCATGATTGGATATGTTATGGATGGATACATGATTTATTTATTGTTATATGGGTAAAATGGGAAATGGTATATACCGTGATAGTTTGTTTAGCTTATTTGGTTTATGCTATTGATGATGTAATGACATGCTCATGGGTTATGATGTGATTGATGTTCATGGTTTGCTATGATATGTTGACATTGTGTTTGACTCATTGATGAATATATGTTTCTGCTTCATGACATAGCTCATGATGTTTATGCTTTTGATGTGATGTTAATTATTCATGTTCATAGTGATAGGCTTACATAAACTAATAAAATATAAAAGAAAGAGCATGATGCCTTTTCATTGGTAATGATTGACACAAAACCTAAAATTGGATTGGCTTAGTGAAAATAATCCTTTTAGATGCTTTGCATTAGTAGGCTTAGGTTGATAGATAGGGATATTGAACACGTTGTGTCATGTAAGCTCATAGTCCCGTGCATATGATATGTGGAGGGAGAATGGGTGAAATTGGAACCATTAGTTATACTAGTATGCCTTTTCTATAGGTGTCCAAAGAGGTAGTATAAACAAGTTTATGTCCATATAGAAAGTGTAGACCAATTGATGTGGGAAGTCTAATAAGGAGAGCTGATTGTAGCTTTCCAATATTACTGCTATTATGAAAGCTGATTGCGGCTTTCAAAATTCTTTTGCTCATTCTTTTGATTTTACTTTTGTTATTTGTCTGAGGGTCAGGGAAGCTGATCGATGCAGGAAGCTTCTAAAAAATTACTATCTTTTGACTAATGCTCTATCCAACCCTCCTTCAGGGGAGTGGTCTAAGTTTATGTGGTTAGATTAAATGATTTTTATAGTTTTCCTTCAAGGGAGTAGTCCACCTTATGTTTTTTAATTTTAGAATGCATTTTCAATAGCTATCCTTTAAGGGATTAGTTTGTGAATGCTAAGGAGTGACCCATGGTTTATTTTTGATATTTGATATTGCTTTTATTTTTATTTGGTTTTAATCAACATAGACTTGCTTATACATGTTCAATGTATTGCCTTTATGAAAGTAAAACTAAGCTAACATGATGGTTCAGTAGGCAAAAAAGAGGTATAGGTGATAATGACCATAAGAATCGATCTCAAAGAGATGGGAAGTACTATGAGATTCATGCTATGGACAGAGACATGGTATCCATAATTCAAGATTAGGATATAATTGTGATAAATAACCACATGATTCATTTTTAGTCAGTTGCCCCTAAAAAGAGGGAAATGAATGTGGTTTTAAGGGATGAGCTAAAGTTAGACAAATTATGATCATGATCCCTATCTAACAATAAAAGGGGCACATATGCGAAGCATTGAGAGGCTTAGGGTTTGGTTTGACTTTGAGAGAGGACAAATGATAATCTCCTGATCCATACTTCTGGGTAATGATGTAGATTCCAAGCCAATTGAAGTCAAAATTTCCCCTTTTGATTTTTTCCATATTAGTAACATGTTGGTTTTCCTTAAAGATACTATCTCCAATGTTGAATTCTTGGAATTTCAAGTGTTTTTTATAGGATAATTTGATTCATTCTTGATAGACACAAAGATGGGAAAGAGTGGCCAAATGACGCTCATAAAGTAGATTAAGTTGAGCTAAATGTTCTTGATGGTAATCATCTTCTGAAACAAAGTCATGCAAAGATATGTAAAGAGAAGGTATTTAAACTTCAAGAGGTAGTATAGCATCATCCCCAAACATAAGAGAGAAATGTGTAGCACCTATAGGAGTTTAGATGCTAGTGAGATATGCTTATAAGGTGAAAGGGATGTGCAAGTGGCGATCCCAACCTGAGGCATTAACCATTTTGGTAAGCATGTTGTTAAGGGTTTTGTTAGAGGCTTCAGCTTGTCTATTTACTTGTGGATGATAAGGTGATGAAAAGCTAAGTTTAATACCAAATATGTCACAAAGGACTTGAACATTTTTATTTTTGAAATATTTTCCATTGTCTATGATGATCTTATGGGAAACACCAAAATGACAGATGATATGGTGGGTGATGAATTCAACAATGTTTTTAGCTTTTGTTAAGACAAAAGGGATAGCCTCTACCCATTTGGTAAAATATTTAGTTATGATAATGATAGAATGATGTCATTATGAAGAGTGGGGGTTGATTTCACCAATAAGGTCTAGACCCCATTGTGAGAAGGGCCAAAAATGTATAGACACATGAAGACTATTACTAGGTGCATGATGTAAATTAGCATGTTGTTGACACTTGACATATTTTTTCACATAATCGTAATAGTCTTGATTAAGGGTAGGCTAGTAATAACCCAAATGGAGGATGCATTTAGCCATATCAAGTCCACTAAATTGGCCCCCATAAATACCTTCATGTGTCTCTTTGATAGCGTGAGAGGCTTCTAGGCTATGAAGGCAATAGAATAGGAGGCCATCAAAACCATGTTTGTAGAGAATTCCTCCCATAATGGTATAATGGGAGGTGCTCTAAATAACATTATTAGAGAGGCCAGAGGGAACTATGCCAAGGTGAAGGTAGGTGAAGCTTTGCTGGTACCAATGGTCAGGCAAATATTCCTCCATACTAAAGATGGTTAGAATGTTTGATTTGGTGTAAGAAGGTTTGGTGAGGTGATGAAAAATGATGGATAGTTTAGAGTCTGAGGGTGTTGATGGGATTTGAGAGGCAAGAGAAGCCATGGTATCAACAAACTTATTGGTAGATTGAGGGGTGGTTTGTATATGGTAGTGTTTAAATGAGGCTAAGAGTTCGATGATGAGTTATCTATATAGTTGCATCATTTCATTATTACACTAGTAAATGTTATTGACTTGGTTGGCCACAAGTTGGGAGTCCCCAAAGATATTGATTGTTATGACTCCTAAGGCTAGGGTAGTTTGGATACCTATTACTAGGGCTTCGTACTTGGCCACATTATTGGTACATTCAAATTCAAGCTTAAATGATAGAGGAAGTGGTTCACCGATAGGGGGATAAGGATGATACAGGCTCCCCCCAAGCTGACATTTAGAACCATTTAAAAAAATTATTACCTGATTGGTAAAATCTACTTGAGATAGGCTTGTGATAGATTCATTTGGAAATTCAAGAGGGAAAGGTTAAATGTTTGCTAGGGGTGCCTCAGCTAGTTGGTCAACAATTACTTGCCCCTTGATCAATTTATGTTGGAGGACCTCAAGGTCAAACTTAGCTAAAAGCATGAGCCACTTAGCCATATGTTAGTTTTGGTATGGTTTGGAGGGCATGTATTTGAGGGGGTTGATATTGGTTATGACAAAAGTTTTATGGTTAAGAAGGTAGTGGCAAAGTTTGGTGGCCACAAAGACTAGGGCCAAAAATAGTTTCTTGATATATGTGTATCGAGTCTCGTATTTGATAAGTGTGTGGCTAATACAATAGACAAATTTTTCTTTGTGTTGTTCATCTCAATGGGAAAACATCACCCCTAGGGAGTGGTCTATGGTAGAGAAATAGAGGTAGAAAGGTTGGCAATCCTTAGGAGGTGTAAGGATAGGTAGAGGTAGAAGGTGTTCTTTGAGTGCATCAAAGGCCTTTTAACAATTGATATTCCACTTGAAAGAGATGTCATTTCTCAAGAGGTTGTGGAAGGGATGACACTTATCAGAGAGCTAGGAGATGAAGTGATGAATAGATTGAAGTTTTCACTACAAGCTGTAGAGTAATTTAAAATTGGTTGGGGGTAGCATCTCAAGGATGGCTTTGATTTTGGTTGCATCAACTTTCATTCCTCAAAGGGAAATTATTAATCCAAAAAGTTATCCTGATAAGACCCCAAAAATACATTTCTTAGGATTGAGGTGGATGTGATAATGGTTAAGTCACTCAAAGATAATCTTGAAAATGGCTAAATGGTTTTTGTGAAGCTTGGATTTCTTGAGAAGGTCATCTACATAATCTTCAATGATTATATGGATAAGGTCATGGAAAATATAGGTCATGGCATGTTGGTAGGTTACACTAGCATTCTTAAGACTGAAGGGCATGACTTTGTAATAGAAAGTCCCCCATGGGGTAATAAAGGTAGTTTTGTACTGATTTTTAGGGGCAATCAAGATCTGATTATAACTTGAGAATCTATCCATGAGAGATAACATCTTATGGCCTTCTGTAAGATCAATGAGTTGGTTAATGCTAGGTAGAGGAAAGTCATCCTTTGGGTAGGTGAGATTAAGGTCACAAAAGTCCACACAGATATGTAGTCCCCCTATGGATTTAGTGATAGGTATGATATTTGAAACCCATTATGGATAATTGATGGGTTGAATAAAGTTGATGAAAAGGAGGTGTTGAAGCCCTTCTTTGAAAAAGAGAGCTATACAAGGGTGTCTTTGGAAAAGTTTCTATTTGATAGGTTTGGCATCATGATTAGTTACAATGTTGTGGGTGGTGATGGTTGGGTCAATACCAGACATTTTGGCATATGACCAGGTGAATGCAATACTATGGTCTTAGAGGAAGGTATAGAAGTTTTGTAGTTCCTCAGGAGTGAGATTTTGGCCAAGTTTGATGATATGAGGGTCATTCAGAGTGCCTATGTCAGTGTTTATGGTAGATTCATTCAACATGGTTGAGGTTTTTAGAGGTAAAAATTCATAGACATTGAATAATGTTAATGGTAGGAGAGTCATCTCCCATGAGTTTAGGGTGGGCCAAATGGATGGAAATGGATGCCCCTTCCTTTTGATAAGTCAAGGGGCTGAGGGTAATCATATTGAAGAAAAAAAATTAGGTGGGATGATGTCCTCATCCTCATCCATAAGTGGAGGGGGTGTTTGTGAGGAGGGCGTTTCTTCTTCAATAATGGTGGGGGTAGTTTGTTTGGATTTCTTATTATTGGGTAAAATGAAGCTAAGGACATTATTCTCATGAGGATTTTAGGTCTCAATTGAGGTCAATATGTGTAGGTCATGCTCATATCATCCTAAACCGAATCCCTTCTAGGCACACCTGGGAAGGTATAGTTTGGCAAAGTCTAGGTTGTCCAAATAAGAGAAGGTGAAGGTGAAAGGATGAGGTGGAGAGGGAGTGATGGCAGTGTTAATGGGTTTTTAAATTCCCCCATAGATAAAGTGGGTTTGATAGCTCAAAGGCCCCTAAGGGGTAATGGTTCTAATGTTGGGGTCATAACCCAGTTGGTGGTTGAGTTTCCCATACTCTTGGGGAGTAAAGAGGGCGTGAAGGGTGAGAAAATGGTATTATCCAAGGGTAAAGTGTTGGAATGTAGGTTATAAAGGGTCAGTGGTGGGTATCTGGTCTATGGGGATAAACGAGCTAGTAGAGGCCTCATTAGAAGGGGGAGAAGTAATGGCTTCAACTTCTGTGGGTGAGGGCTTGATAGTGGTTGTTTGCAGTGCTTTGGATGGAGGTAGAATAATGTCATTAGGTTTATAGGTCATATTTCATACTATAAAAGGGCTAGGGTCAACTTGTATTATAACAACTTGACCTTCATGTTCAAACTTGACACAATGATGGAGGGTCAAAGGTATACATCCCATAGCCCAAATCCAAGGTCTCTTGAGTAAAACATTGTAGTAGAATTCACCTTCGACTACATAGAATATTTTGAGGAGCATGTGAGGTCCTAGTTGAATGTGGAGGACAATGATTGCCAAGGTAGTATTCATAGTTTCATTAAAAGATCTAAAGATGACTAACATTTTGGACATGACATTATTCGATAACTTGAGTTGCTCATAGGCATGGGAAGAGATGATCTTGATACTAGCTCCCCCATCGATCATAACCCATTTAATGTGGGTCTGGTTGATGTGGGATATAATAAAAATAGGGGGATCTAGGTTTTAAGGTGGATAAAATGTATCTTTGAGTCCTTTAAGGTGACAAAGGTGAAGAGTTAGAGAGCATTGATGAATGCCTCTATAAGCTAGGAGTCTCTTGGTCTAACCTCAATGGATTACATAACCTTGATCATGGCTTGATGATGGTGAGGTGAGGTGGAAATGAGCTCATAGAGGCTCATTTTAGCAGGGGTTTGGTGGAGTTGTTTAAGGATGACTCTCCTGATGGATTCAGAGGGGTTAGCTTAGGATAGTGAGTTTGAGCTTAGGTGTAAGTGTGGAGGTTTGGGTCTGGTTTGGTATAGGGTGAGTTGGTGGGTATGTCCATGGAATGGATGCTTTGGCCTTCCCTTTATCCTTTTGTTATGATCATGTGCCCACATTAATGGTATGGATAAAGGGGGAAGGTATGATGGGGGGTTGGGTAGATTATCCGTCACTCTGAAGTGAGAGTGGGGGATTAAGAATGAGTTGGTGGTCGGTTATTGGGTATAATGGTGGAGGAATTTATGGAAGGTAATTTACCAAGAGATCATCCTCATCATAGAGTTGGTGGATAATGGCCTAGAGAGCTTTGTAATTCTTTGTGTCATGCCCAGGTGCCCTGTGATAGGAGAAAATTTGATGGTCATTGTACCAAGTTAGCTTCAAACTAAGAGGATCAAAAGGTATGATGGGAGGTAATGTGAGGCATGAGGTCTGCACTAACCTTTGAAGAATGGTTATATAGGATTTTTCCAACGGTAAGCAAGGTTTTGGGCTCATGGTTTTGTTTGGTAATATGGGTGTATGGGTGGTAATAGGTTGGGTGAGATATGGCTTGGGTAAGGTGGTTCAAGTGGATGGTCTTGGATTATGTATGTTGGTATTTGAGGTGGTGAAATTTGGTGGTCTGATTGGTTGTGATCTGGGAAGGACTAGTACAGCGACTAATAAATGTGTTAGTGTAATCAACGGTAATAGGAAACATATGTTGAAAGGGTATTGGATTTTAAGCAAAGTGGAAGGGTGAGGCCCTAATATAAAAGGAAAGGTAGATGAAGGTAGAGGCTTAGTCATGTGTCCTTTCAATGCTTTTATCTTCTTGGTTGATGTGGGTCAAGATTTGGGTATAGGCTTGGGTGAAGTTAAGTATATTTTCAAGGATGGGTGAACCAAACTCTGAGTAGGGAAAGCACAAAGAGTTTTGAAAGGTTTGGTGGTGAGGTGGTGGCTTTTTTGGTTAATTGATAAGTTGAGGGGTTGTTAGAGGTCCAGATTAGTTTAAGAGGTGGTGGAGAGATGATGGATTGATTGGTTAGAGGCATGCTAGAAGGTTCAAGTGTGTTAATGGAGGGAAGCCCTAACTATTTCCAGAAAGTGGTTTGATCCATGTCTGGTTTTAAGGCAAATTCCAATTTTTGTCCTAATGTGGAAAAAGGCTTGTGTACTAGTCCTTCTCCATGGGTAGTGGATGAAATAGATATGCTTGTAGGTTAGGAAGGATGGTTGTTAGGTTGATTGATTTATTGAGGTGAGGAAGGTAGGGTTGGGATAGATAGCTCTTCCATTAGATGTGCTAGTGGAACCACTTCTCCTCTATGGATAATGTCCATAGGTGTGGCAGTTTGTTGGATTGTTGGTGGAGGTAGTGAATCTAGAATATTTATTTGTCCAGATGTGCTAGTTGAGGTAGTATGTGGTGATTCTAAGTCTCTTATGAGGGTAGCTAGGTAGAAAGGAGCCTTTTTGGTTTGGGTATCCAAAGGAGGGTAAAGTGACTCCATTACTTTGGCAAGCAAAGTGGGGGAGGAATGGGTAGATTGATTGATCGGGTCCTCATGGGTAGGTGTATCATGAACCATGATGACCATGTGGGCATTATGAGAGCATTTATCTATGTTTTCTCAATTTTGATAGGGTCATGGTTATGAAAAGGTTTCTTGAATATTTCAAGAGCTTGATTTTGAGGGGTATTGGGATTATCCAACATGAGTTTCCCTTTATCGATAAGACTCTAGATAATATTCTTGAAAGTATTACATTAGCTGACATCATGTCCAGTTACCTGATGAAAACACATAGGTCATTCTCTTTGTACCAAGTAGGTGCTAGATGAGAAAAATCAAATTTTTGGGGAGGTTTAAAAGGTGGAAGTTGTATAAGGTTAACTTTTAGCAGCTTTTCCAAAATTGAGGTGTAAGATTCTCCAAGTGGAGTGAATTATTTTTGGTTGCTTCAGTTTGGGTTCCTTGTATTTGGATTGGAGGTAATGGGAGAATTTTTTTGGTTGACATTGTGTGGAGGGGTGGTTTTAAGGATGATGGAATTCACAGTTACCCTAGTATTGGTTCTGGAATTGGCTTGGTTGTCAAGTTTGGAGGAAGAGGTTTCGTTAGTCTTGAAGGTAGATTTTTTGTTCTATAACTTCAATTTACCCTCATCTATGGCATAGTTTCCTAGATTACATGCCATGGTAAAAGCATCATCAAAAGTTCTGAAGCTTTAGACATGCAATGTAGAGGTTATATGTTTGGTACAAGCTTGAGCAAAGAGTTATATAAGCTTAGGTTGAGGTAGAGAGAATGAAAGCTGATTAATCAAGATTCTCTAATAGGCAACAAAATCAGTAATGGACTCATCATTGAATTACTTGATAGAATAGAGGTCTGTGATAGAGACCTTCTTGGAAATGTTAATGGAAAAATGATCCAAAAATACTTGTGCTAGTTGGGTGAAAGAGAAGATGGAATGCTTGGTAAGGGCACTATAATAGTCAAGTGCTAGACCAAATAAAGACATGGGGAAGGTTCAAAGGAGAAGGGCATCATCATAAGTAATATTATAGCATGCATCTCTAAAATCCCTAAGATATTGTTGGGGGTCTTCTTTTCTTTGAAATTTGGTAAATTTTGGAACCTCCCATTAAGGAGGGTAAGGTCTGATAGGAACCAAAGGATGAATAGGCTCATTATAGATTTGATCATAGGATAGGATGTTATGCACTCCTAAAATGGATGACTCAAGGTTGGTCATCTTATCCATGAGAATTTTCATTAGGTCAGTTTGAGGTGTTACACCAAAAGGATTGTAAGGCTGATATTGTGGTTGAGGTTGGGTAACATATGGGTAATTATTTGGTGGTTGAGAGGCTGCCACATATTGGAATGTAGATGTTGGAGGTTGGGTAGGGTAGGTGGATGATGGTGGTTGGGTAGTGGGTACATACCCTTATGGGTTGGGGATGTATGCTAGATTACGTGAAGTGGCTACCTATTGAGGGGTTGCTATGGATTGGGTGTGCATGGTTGTTGAGTTGGTAGAAGAGGGGAGGTAGTGACCTTTGTGCTAGTAAGTGGTGAAGTGGAAGGGATAGGTAATGCTAAGCTCAGTAAAGGGATGTTAACCCATAGGATGGGGTTGACAAAGGGAAGGTTGGTAGTGATAATTTTAGGAGCTCAGACTATAAATGGGGTATGGTGTGTTAATGTTTGGTTCATTTCTAAGGTAGAGGAATCATTGGTAGGAGATGAAGGGGTAGGGGCAGTAATTGGTTGAAGAGGTTGATTTTTGGCCAAAATATCCAAAAGTTCAATAGACA
This sequence comes from Torreya grandis, assembly GCA_037957365.1. NCBI lineage: Eukaryota > Viridiplantae > Streptophyta > Pinopsida > Cupressales > Taxaceae > Torreya > Torreya grandis. Next base: position 5,403,185 of record JARHVA010000310.1, read on the forward strand.
AAGGTGTTTGGGTAATAAAATGTTGAATAATGACCACTATTATAGGGTCATTCTTTATAAGGTGGGATGACATACCATAAGGAGGATCTTGGGAGTGAATGGGAGTCAGTGGATGATAAGGCGAGGTGTGGAGATAGTACTAGATGTAAATCAGGTTATTGTCCAAAAAGATGGTGAAGTATGTATCTCCTTAGGGAAATACCTCAGGAAAGGTGGGGCTTCTTGAAGGATAAGGTGAGTTTTCTACCTCAAAGACATACTCCATAGGTGAAGAGATAAAATAAAGTTGGTCTAATGATGGGTTTTATTATGCTAAGTCTCTACGTTTCTGACATGTGAGAACCATACAAAAAGTGTAAGAGAATACAAAATAATAGACTCAATGCTTAAACAACAAGAAGAGAAATAAAATAGTAAAGGCAATCAAAAAACACACTAGAAAGTACATTTAAGCTTGAAGTTAGTTTTAAGATCACTTTTGGCTTATGCCTTAGTTTTGAAGAATCATGTGACTCAAAAGTGGCTTATAAATCAAGTACTATAGAAGTAGTCTATGGTTGGTGTCAGGTTGTTTAAGTGCTCAAAAGAGTCTATATTGGAATCAATACATGGCTTGGTATTGGGGTCTACCCCCTCACTTCACAGTCCCATAGAGATAAGGGTGTTGGGTGCTTATCTAATATTTATTGATATCCAGTATTTATACTTAACCAGAGAGCTGAGTTGGTTCTCCTCTTAGTAATGAACTCCAAGTAGGATTGTCGAGAATGGGTAAGGTGACCATTAGGTGATGAAATCCCAATTGGGCCTTGTCTCAAATTATTTTGATGTTTGATTAATTGTGTGGTTTGGATAGTGTGTACAAAAAGAGTGGTGCTATGATAAGATTACTATGCTTTAATTCAAAGTGAACTAATGTTAAAATCAAGAAAATGGATGTAGTAGGTTTTAAGCCTAAAAGAGATTATAGTTTCAATTATGAGCATAGAAAGAGAGAAAAACATACAGATGCAAATAAAATGTGAGTAAAGACTCTAGGTCCCATCAAGCGTGTCAGAATGTTTCATGTAAATTTTCACTTAAGTTATAAAGAAAGAGAGAAAAGAAAATCATTACAGATTGTGGTAGGAATACCTATTTGTTTATGTGCACATTGAATCAGAAGATTGTGAGAGATCCTCTTTGGCTTAGGAGGAAGACCTGTAGATAAGAAAGCACTAAAGTGAACTTATTTGTTAGATATATAGTTGGGTGGATTTCCTAGTGGGAGTTAGACCCCAAAAGTGAGAGTTTTATTAAGGGTTGTCAATCCACTTGTTTTAAAAAATTAAGTTGATAAAAATAGAAGGAAGATACTTGTATCAATAACAAAATATTAATAAAAATGAATACAAGAAAAGCTTGTTTAGAAAATAGACTAGAAATGATCTAATTAGTGATAAACTAATTAGTACTAGTGCTAACGGGTTGGGGTATGGCTTATAAAATTACATAGGGGACTGTGAATAGACAAGGACATTGAAAAGTGAATTTAATTGGGTGTAAGAGGGTCAAATTAACTTGCTAGTTTTTGGTGCCTTAGGTGACCGTCGTCAGTTATGCAACCATAACTAGTTAAGGGTAACCATCACTGGTCAGGTAAACATCACTAGTTACCTATCAGTGAATATGGAAGTGAAATTGGGGTTTGGGCTTGTTGATTGACAGGATCTAGGAAGTGGATTTTGGGAGATATCTTAGGCTTGGAATGAAAACCTAGTAAAAGAATACAAGAAAATGAATACTTGTCTTACCAAAAATTAGTTGATGAGTGGTTGATGCAGACTTGCCTTTAGGTAGATCTTGGTTCGATTTTGGTAGCTAAATGATAGTTTAGAAAGCAGGGTTTTAAACCATGCATCATACTCCCACACACTTTCAGTAAGTCTATGCTTTATGTCTTTCAATGATGCTATACTTTATTGCTCAATACCAAATTTATATGAATCAATTATATTTAAAATATTCTCTTCCTTCATTGAATTATGTTAGACACTAAAGGAAAGAGAGGTTAAACTAATTTCAATGGGAAAACTTAAGTACACAAGTATCTCAGAAATAACTACCAAGAGTAACAACAAAGTCCCATACAAAGTCAAGGTCAATGATAGCAAGAATTAGAATCAACCAATAGTTAATGTGGCTTTTGAGCCCCCTCAACATGTGGTTTTATCAACATATCCTAGGTGAACCATTACGAATCTACCAGTTTCTCTAGTTAGTGTTTTACAATAGCTATTAGAATGTAACATCATATCTCTTCCTCCTATTTAGGAAGTTGAACCAACAAAGCCTCTTGTAAGGAGATATGATTAGCATGAATTTTGTGAGTTTCATAGGGCACCAGGCCATACAAAAAAATAGATACATCAGTTTGAGACACAAGATACAAGATTTGATAGATGACAATCATATTGATCTTGGCACTTCAATTGAGCCTCCTCAAGCAAAGAAAACATAGGATAAAACATTGAAAATATTCTCTAATCTTTTTCCATAGCATTCCAAACAAGAGACAGGAGATCAATCAGGTGTTCACCATGCATATCATGCACATCCCCCACTAGATACATACAAGGCACCTTTAGTTGAGACACATCCTTTGAGAAACATGATTGGTGTATATAATTCTAGAGTTCCAGCTAGACCTTCCATTTCCTTCTCAGAGTAGGAGATCATCGAGGATGATTCAGATTATCATGCACTCTTTATCAAATCTTACATTCAAAATCATCCTATTCATAATGATCTCGTAGATAATGGATCTAGTCTAAACATGTGCACTATGACATTATTATAGTATTTGGGATATTCAGAGCAAGATATTACCCTAATGGACATAGTTATCAGTGGATTCAGTGGGCACATATAGATTTCATTGGGTGAGATTGTAATTTCTTTATAGGTTGGTCCAACACACATGGCCACACCATTCACTATTGTTCCCACTGTAGGATTTTTTGATAGGTTACTTGGTTGACCATAGATTCAAAAACTTTGAGCAGTACCTTCTAGAGTTCACAGATGTGTGCAATTAATTCATGATAAATAGGTTATTACAATTGGGAAAGTTACATATGAGTTACCACTCCCCACTTCAGAACCATCCTCTATAGTATACTCACCAGTTTTAGTTCCACCATCAGTTCCAATTTTAACACTACTTATAGTTCCTCCTCTAGTTCTGATTATGACACAATTGAGGCATCCATCATCACCATAATGAGTTCATACACCTCCATAGATTCAAGATTATAGACAACTTCCAGCTATAATTTTCACATCCAGAGTAGTGTCATTGAGATCTCATGTATTTACTCATAGAACACATGTTCATAGAGCTTATCCTGCTACCAGATGGGTCCCTAAGAGTCGTACAGTTTCATCCACTTCTTAGAGTCATAGGATAACCCCACACATGGTTTTACTTCAGATATTTTAGATCATTTACAACATATACAACTTTTAGAGCCATAATCTCATCATTTTCATCATGCTTCATGGTCACGCACGATCCCTCTCCTTGATACAAGACACCATGATAGGGAGTCTCCCATGAGACTCATCAGTTAGTATCATCCTTTCATAACTCATCCTATGCTTGATTGTACATAGCTCAAATATTTCAAAATACCAAAAACAATAAAAAATTTCAAAATACAAAAACATTCAAATAATTCAAAAATACCAAAAATATTTTGATTATATGCATCATCTATGCTTTACATTTCTACTATCATGCTAGATGTATATTTTGTTTTTCTACGCTATTTTTTGTCAATTTATCTACAGTACCATGCTTCACTTGATCTTCTTTGAGTGTGTGCAATGACATCCAACTCCTTGATTGCTTCACTCTACCCATTGAGGGGGCATCCTACTTCTAAATTTGAGACACATCGATATACATACCCACTGGGGGCATCTTCTACATGACTAACCATCCATGCTATGTCATTCCTACACCATATACTCTAGTTATCATATTGATGCAAATTATTCACTAGGTTACACAGATTACTCTATCGACACTCCCTAACATATAACACTTGTGTATTTCTTAGTATATACCAAGTATTTTACTAACATGTCTTGCATACATTCACTTCTTGCTTTGATTAGTTATATGCATTTGTACTTCTAATTTTTTACATGATTTCTTTTCTTACTTAGAGTAGTTTGATGTGATTTGATTTCTCAGTTCCTGTTTGTCTCCTATATGTGCCTTAGGACATTTGCCAATGGATTTTGCTTCTACTCATGTTTGTGCCTTAGGACATTTGCCAATGTCCTTTGCCTGTACTCTTCCATGTGACTTTGGTTTTCACACTAATATTGCTTATTTCAATTGTATGTGTATGTGGCATTTGAACATGTCTTGTATGCTCGCTTTCCAATTTGAGTGACATGTGCCCATGTACCTTACTTTCTTGGCCCCTTGACCACTCTTTTATGCTTCTTGCTTCTTGTCTTGTGTGCTTGTTGCTTGTGTTCTTCTCATTATTTGCAATGCCATGATCCACATCATGCATTATCTTGCTTTCTTGGATGACATGATTAACATCATGCTCCATCCCTCTAACTAAAAACTAACCAGTCTTCCATTTCTAGTTAAGTATATTGTAAATACTATTACATTGTTATATCTATCTATGCATATCCCTGTTGATCTAACAATCTCTTAATAAAAACCATGTTATATCTTAAGATATCTTGTCAATTATCAATGCTATATCATGTATCTTTGCAACATAATACACTTTTAGGGATATTTTTTATGAGGGAAATCATTGAAGGGTATTCAAACCTATCCTTAGAAGAGGGAGAAACAAATAGGGATTTTATCACAGAGATCAGATCTCTTAACGATCAAAAAATTAGTTTTTAGAACACCCAGAATAACAACCAGACAAAATAGACTAGGAAAATAGTCAAGAAAACATAACAGTTACTAGATTTGGCCCTAGAAAATAATGCCTAACTTGAACAATGTTAGTGCCACTAGTGTCCACTTTTGGCATTCTTATCCAAACAACAAAAAAATCAAACTTTTTAAAAGTAGGCAAAAAATTAGGTTCAACTACAATTTTGCATAGCCAAAATAGTTTAAAATCAACAATTTATAGTACACTTTCACTTAAAGAATCTAGATATAGGGGGTATTATGCACGGCATGATGTATCTCACTTCTATTTTTATATATGGCAGTTAGAATAACTTCTAGATTAGAATCTATATTCTAGACACCAAAGATTAGGGGAAATGTGCGCGACACATTTATTTTCTTTTCTTTCTGAGTTCATTATTACCCAGGTATTCTTAGTAGTTGTATGCCTTAATCCATCTGTAGGTGGTTGGAATAATTTTGGAATGACTTTCATACAAGCCTGTCTTCTGAATTCCTGAGTTCTCGAGTGGATTCCATATAAGCCTAGTGCACTAGTTTCAGAATGGATAAGAGTGGCCTAGTTTCTAGCATACATTCGGCTATCCATGCCAACATTGTTACATCATAGTACATTCATGGGATTTAAGAGCCATTTCATATGACACACATTCCATACTAGTATCAGTTCATTGCTTCACTTCATGGGGTAGTGATGGAGCAAAAGGACTAACTAGCCTTTGTATTCTTGAGACATCTATTCATAAGGATTGGACACACAGTCCAAACATCGATAAATACACATGGGATCACCTATATTCACTTAATAGGAGATAATGGAGCTAAAGGACTAGCCTTTTCATTCTTGAGCCACTCTCAAGGAATTGAGCACTCATCTCCATTTGTGATATTACTCTTGGTTCAACATCATTCAACACATACCCAACACATCTAACATTACTCAAAAACACAACAAGTTTTGTATTGGTTCACATACTTGGTGAGGTGTATTTGTTCCCTTCTCTTCCTCTCTCTCTTACCCATCTTTGTACATTATTATTTTAGATATAGCGTATCTAGTAAGAACTGATCTACTCTTTGTTTTCTCTTATATATTTACACTTCAAAACATGCTATTTTTATGCACACCTAGCACCACACAGCTTCATGAGCTTCACCCTTGTAGGTAAGTTTAGTTACACTTTCTATTTTTCCTTTATCCTAGTATTTTAATTTGTTGCATCACTAGAATAAAAGGTGGGGGAAATGTAGTCATATAAAATGCAAAAAATGGTAACTTGAGCATGGCTAATGACACCCAACCCATAGGTCCCTTTTTCTTACTCTCCTAACCCTCTTAGGCTTATTTTCATTGATTCCCAGTCATTCTTAGCCTTCTAGACTTGGTTCTAGCTCACCCAAATTGCTCTTTCTAAGACAAATCCATCCCCTTGGGTCCCATCTACCTAGAACAATAGCACCACACTTGGACTATAACATTAGTGCCACTCCTATCTTATTTCGATGCTCCTATCCAAGTGCAATTTTGGCCCCAATAGTCAATTCCTTTTGGTTCCCCAACCTTATTCTTGTCGACCTAATGCGAGCAAATTCAATCCATGACCAATAGATCCCTATAAAATTCCATTCAAAGATCATTTGGAAAGGGTTGGAAATTATCACTAAGCAAGCAAGAATACAAGATATACTACTCAAACAATCTTCCCTATTCTCTGCATACATTCAACCAATACATTTACAAGCTCATTAAAATCCTTAAACCAGTCCCTAGCCATCTCAAGTACATCTAGTGTAGCATTTTACATCTTCATACACACTATTTCACAAAGCACATCAAGTGGGAGAACTACATATGGCTTGATCCCTCTTCGGAGTATTGGTATGTAGGCAACATGCCCACACAAGGGGTGTGGATCCACGTCTAATGAATCTTACACACACTAACCCCCCCTCTTTCTTGAAATTGGTCAAAGCACAATGGAAGATAGGATTTGAAGAGAAAATATGCTCTGCAAGGAGATCTACAGACTTCTAGCTTCTGAAACTTCATGGATAGGGTCACACAGACCTAGCGAATAAAACCCAAAAATCTCAGATCCTCAGGACAATAGTGGCAGAGGTGGACTAAAACACTAGTGCTACTCCTATCTACTTTTGATGCTTCTATCCAATCACAAAATGAAGGTCAGATCTTAGTTTATGATAGTATCCCAGTCCTACATAGTGAATTTTAGCCTCTATCTTAGTCAAATTAGTTAGTTTCCAGCTAAGTCTTGTTTTCTTTCCTTTATTTACTATTTTTAGAAATATTTTAATTGCAATCAAATTTCACAAATAATTAGTTTAATAATTGCATATTTATTTATTTATTTTACTACTCAGACCCTTTAACTAAATTAGGAATAATACACTAATATTCCCAAAATTATTAAATAAAAAAATTTAGAAAAAAATTTGGATGGAAAAATATTATGCCCAAACTTGTGGGTCTAAAAGAATTTTATTATATAAAAAAAATACAAAAGGGTGCCTAAATGACATTAACCCTTTAGAATGGTAAGGGGATAAACTTTAACATATTTCAGCAAAATCCATTCCTAGAACTATGTGATTTATTTAGACACTCCATGATCCTCAAGTTTTTTTAATCTTACTATCCTAGCTTTCTGTGTTGTCATTGCTCTTAAGTGTAATTCAAAAAGCTTAGTCTTCTTCCATTGTTGATCCTTTTTCAGGCTTGTTTCCATCAAGAAACTGATACTTTGTTAACATTTTCAACATGCTTTCATAAAACTATATCAAAGAAACTAGTGCTTTGAAATTGTCTTCTAACATGTTCATACAAATCTGTTCCTCCAACCCAACCCCTACAATCCATTTTTCATGAAATGATCATTAAAATAAAAAAATAAGTGAATATTCAAAAAACAAAACATAAGCACAAATTCAAACAACTAAAGATAGAATACAACCTTATTATAAACATTTTTGCTACACAGTCCTATATGGATATTTTGTAGAAAGTTGTGTGTCACTCAATTCTTTGATTACATAGAAACTCTAAATAAATTTAATAAAAATCAAATCGGTAATGTAACCTTCCTTTATACAAGGAGAGGAAAATGATACCTGGATTAACTTTAAAGAGTTATACGGGACCAAAATAACCACTAGATATCCTCTACCATGACTAAATGGGATTATTTTTGGTAAGTCATGATCACAATTTCTTCTCGTAAGTGTTACAATTGAAAGGAAAGGAGGAAGAGTGAGCATTAGCATTTGTAAAATGAGACATAATGACTTGTCATAGTGGAACAAACTTTAAACTAATGTTGCCTCACTTACATGAGATATCCATTGAAATTTGAGATGAAATGACTGACAGAAGTAAGAAATACAAATTTCACTTTTTACAACAACAAAATTTCAAAATCCCCATGAAATTCTCTTGCTTAAAGGAATTCCAATGATTCTTACAAGAAAACTATGCAGTGCCTCCAACTCAGCACTATACTACTAAATACAAAACAAGTTTATGTCATTTCATAGTAACTTCCCTTCCTACATAAATCCCACTTTCCATATCCAACAATATACACTATAAATAAAATTCAAGAGTTTGTAAAAACTCTCGCATTGATTTTAAACACCAACACACATTTCAAAGACATTTACATTTCTCAACCAGATGGGAGAGATTATAATATAATAACCTTGCTCTCTGTAAGCCCATTTCATATTATGGGCACATAGGATTGACTAACAAAACTCTTTAGACATTGAATAATTGCATACCTAACTTAAAAAAATCCCTCATGAAATGAATGACTATAGAAAAGAATGAGAAATAAGACAACCTGCTAAATTAGATCAAGTCCACACAAGTCTAGTAAAAACCCAAAGATAATAATGCATATACCCTCATCCATTGTATGAGACTAAATGATGAAGACAAACTTGATTGTAAATCCAAATGTTGTTGAAGCTGCAAGGAAGACCATGTAGAAACAAGAGTAGATGGAAAAAGTGTTTGTTGTAATTGTCTCAAGAGATTCACCATACAAGCAATAGTCTACTTTGTTTCAAGGTCCTTTCCAACACATAAAACTTAAAAATTCACATACATAATTTATTTAGTCCATCAATCATAACTAGTTGTATGCATTAAAGAAGAACAAGGTCCATTATAAACAAATAATTAAGACAAGTTTTAGGAAATGTAGATTTTCAATTGGCATCCATTGCCTAAGGAGTTTATACAAAGAAAAAATACAAGATAAGGAGGAAATAATCCATAGTGCATGCTCTACAAGGGAAAGAAAACACTCCATATGTATAATAACCCATTTTTTAATGTGCAATCATGATAGAAACCAAACATGTGCAAGCAAGTGTACACATGCTTGACTTCCAAGACCCCACTAAGAATGGACTTTTTAAGTTCACATCTTTCTTGTTATTTGAGCTTAAAATTGTATCTATTTCAAATATGAAAAACATATAACTTGTCACTATAATTTGAAATAGGTATAAAACCTCATCAATGAACAAACGTTTCAATATTCCATTCTACGATGAGCATTGACAGCTTTAGGATCGACATTTATGGATTGACTATAGCCTAATTACTATGATCCCAAATAATATACTTATATTTATCCATTGGGGATATTGATTAAATATCTTGTGCCAATCGAGAGTGATTGATACAAGATCATTACTAACCAATAACATAAAAACCTAGTATATTGTTATCACCTTTATACCTTTTGAAACTAAAAGGAGATACTTTGTTATTGATTTGTTTGAAAGTTAGGAAAAGATATTTCAAGCCCTTGGGATGGGACAAACTATAGGAAGGACACTCGCCTACTATCCCTTTTCTAAACCAAAATAAAAAATGATGACAAGGATGGCATGCATTCAATCTTGAAGATGTATTAACCTAATAAGTGAAAATTAGGTTATAAGAATATAGATTAATTAGAATTGGTTTTATAACTATGTGTACACTAATACACAAATCTAAATAATTAAGACTGTTTGATATATTCATGAAATTGGCTACTCTAATTTCCATTCATTACCTTTATGTAGATACATGTTTAGATAATTTATAAACATAGGAATCAAAATTTTTAATGCATGCAATTGCATGTTCATATTATTTAATTGGAAATTAAGTTTTCCTTTAAATAAACATGAAAGAAAAAACAAAAAATTTAAATAAAACTTCCTCACTTGATCAAAGACTTCTTCTTCCTGCTCATTCTCCTCTTGAAGTATTTCCCCTTCCTCTGCACTGAAGTCCTTTGCTTTAGTCCTCTCTATCTGTTCCCTCTTTCTAGTTGCATTGGTTGTTATAACTTACTTGATTTCATCCACTATTGACTTTACTTGTCCTTGATCAAGAAAGACAACTGATATATGTATAAAGTAACAATCAAACTTTTATAATCATTGGGATCCAAGCACATACAATGTTAATAATTAGAATATCCATGATAGCCAATACTCTCTATTAAAAAAAATAACATTTAAAATTTAATTAGGAGATAAAATCAATAAAAGGACTCAAAACTTGAAACATCTAGATAATAGTTGAATCAACTTGTTATAATTGATAGAACTTATTTGATACCCAATCCAAGACATTTAGATATAACTACATATTACCAATGTAATATATATCAAGAGAAATCATATACAAGTAGTATCCATAGCATCAAACCAAAAATATATTTATCTTAATCATGCAAAGTTAGCATGCATGCACACACACAAACTATTGTGTTGTTTCAAGCATAACCAAAATCTAGAAGTCGATACAAATCTCCAAATGAATGCATTTTATAAAAACTAAAGATCTAAATGTTCTAATTTCATACATGTATATAAAAATACAAAGCTCACGTGTATGCATTTAGTCAATGCATCTAGCAGGCTTGAACAAATTTAAGTTTTAGGTTCCTGCAAAATTATAGGAGACAGTAAATCCCATCATTAAAAGATATTGCCTGACACCAAAGAATTGCAACTCAATAGAACAGTTACAATAATACAATGATCTAAAAAATGCAACACTGACTAGGAATGTCTAAATGACTTTATGCAAAGATTCAACCAAGGCACGTATAATGTAAACTGACAATTGCTTAATATAGGTTTGATCCCTTCCTTGAGCTTGTACCTTCTCCACAGCCTATTTGGTAGCTTGTAATAGCTCTAGCATTGCTAAATATAAATGTAGGCAAGAGTAATATCAAAACCTAAAACATAGATATGTAGAGTCATGTTAAATCAAGAAAAATAAAACACTTAGTACCTAAAACAATGACATTGTCAACTTCCTTGTGGAAATAAAATTTTAGAAGAGGAACCAATGTTGGTGCAACCTATACTTAACAGAGTATATCATAAATATGTGTCTTACAGAAAAAAGACTCCCTTGATGCTTAAAAAATTGACATGAATTGATCAACTGACCTTATCAATCTGAGGAAAGCATCCCTCTTTTAATTCATTAGCATAATAACATAGCATGTTACAAGTTGTTGCCTTCTCCTCCAAAACACTCGTCTTGATACCAATATTTTTTATCTCCCAATGTAATAGTCTCCGCACTAATCATAACTATAAAGAGAAAAAATATATTAATGGAATTTCACATGGACTTATAGAGACATAACAGGGGGAAAAATGTGTAACATTTTATCAACATGAAAGGGCTATAGTATTAAGTAAAACCCCTCATATTCCAATAGTAACTAAACATATGAACAAACAAAATAACGATTATGTTAAACATGATTATGGTGTGCATCATAACTACCATTTGATGATGTCATTATTTGTATGTCTATAAGTGCATCAATAATATGGTATGTAGGAATGAAAATTAGAATATATTAGTTTGTCACTATTTTTTTAAGTAGTGCATTATGATCCGATTTCCCTCAAACTGTATTATATGCCACATCTCTAGCACAATTCCTTGTAATATGACCAACAATAATGTAACATTTAACATATATATTTTAATGGCACACAAATTCAATTCTCTATAAGGAATGTAGATATAATTTTATTGCATGCATGTGTACACCTATAACACATATTGTTATTGTAGTTGTTTGTATTACATTTTTTATTACCATAGTTTACCACATTTTTTTAATGTTAGTGAATACAAATCTATGGATTCTACATCTCTAGGGATGTATATGTCATCAATTAACCAAGAATATAGAAAAAAACACTTGTAATGCAAGGAACACTTTCAGTGAGTTGTGGCCATGTCAGAACAATCCCATCTACAACGGGTGCTTTGAAAATTAGCTTACTGGCCTATCCATAATACGAAATCTAAACTTTGAATAGATTGGAAGAGATGGGCAAGGACACATAAATTTTCATAATGAGAACTTTTTGCAAGAGGCAGAATATAATTTTTTAGATAAAATACACAATTTTCATCACTTTTGAGTAATGAGTAATTTTCATAATGAGGAATGGATGCATTAAGTTGGAATTGTCAATTTAGGTGAATTTCTCACCTTCCTGGATGTATTAGTAAACCATTATTGTGTAAATTCTCCAAATAAACAAAAATTTCATCAACCACTAAGGATTTGTTCATCAAGATCGAGATGTTGTCAATGGTACATTTTAACCAATTGTTATTGATTTTTATGCAATAGTTATGTTGTCTTAATGATTTATCATATATTTTTGGCAAACATATTTATATATAAGCCTTGCTCATGTGAACTCAGACAATGTAGAAGTTTTTAAGATTTTTTTTGTTTTTGTGGGATTTGACTTTTTAGTCAACTCAAGGTGACCTCTACGAGTAGTCATTACACTAACAACATTTTTCCTTAAGTATATTGGTAATAATTATAAGGCAAGGGGACCCACTTAGCACACAAACACCTTCAAGCATTTTTTAGTAGGGGGAAGAACAATAAATGTAATATGTTGCTATGGGATTTTCACGCTCTAACCTCTTTTCTTATTGGCATATGTTAGTTGATGGTAACATCTTATTATTATGATCTAATTTAAATTAAACTGCACCCCCATCACATTCCCCAACTACATTCCCTCAACCTAACTCAACCTTACTCTCATAATGATAAAACATAACAAAAGATACCTGTTTACCATAGCTCATAATAAATGATCTCTCTTCTTACTATACATCTGGTCTTTTTTGTCCTTGAATGTTGTAATTATGGTGCATTCTAACACAATGTAGTGCCAGTATTGTCTTTGTCCTTTGGCCTTTCCTGTAAATCTATTGTTGGATGGACTAATTTCATGCAGTCATCCCTCATTGTACTTATGTTGTTCACATATATAAAGTTTTATCTTTTTTTAATTTAAAAAAATAAACATAACAAAAGAAATATTAACCTCATTTTCACCCCTCTTTGGTATCTTGGTGTAGATTTACATTTACAACCAATTGATCAATTCTTCAAATGTGCTGGACTAAGGTGAACACGAATGCTTCAAATGAAGGTGCTGCCCCTCCCCATCCTGCTAGTGTTATCTCTCATTTTTGAATATATCAAGCTATTAAGGTGGGCTCTGCACTTGGACGCTGAAGACTATGCTTTTGTATTCTACTAAAGATGGTATCTAAGTATGAATAAAAAAGTATGTTTGAGATTCAGATGTATAAGAGTTGTTAGGTTACAAGAGCACTATTAATTTTTTAATATGATGGGTTGTTTTGACAAGATAGTTTTTCCCCAACCATCTCGTCTGGTTCTGTACACTTATGTTTGATATTGTTGGGTTGTACACCATCATGCAACATTAATGAAGAATTATCTATTCCATATTCCTTGTGTGCTATTTTTTAGTGTGCTATGTTATGTTTCTGTACTAATACCTATATGCACATCCCAAAAGGTAATAGGCAGAACTTTAACGAGAGAAGAAAATGTTATATCTTCCCTAGGCATAATGAAACCAAAAAAGATTATATGAATTGATAAAGAGGATGAATGGTGTCAATGTCATAACACAATTCAACTTCTAACAAAAGAGCAACCAAGCATATTGAATAAAACACTTCAATACAAAATGAGATGTTAGATTATTTGAGCACTCTAACATGGGACAATAATGCCCTTGAAGATATGGAAATTGTAGTAAATCCTGAAGTGAAAATGTTTCAAGAATGGAAGAGGGAATACACAGTCTAAGATGATAACTCAAACAAATAATTATGCACTCATAGATCAATTTTTGAATGCAATAGGGGTTTCAAGTTTTTAGAAGGTAGAGGAATGAAGTGGAGAGCTATAGTGGATGAAGAAAACAAAGATATTCATGAGAACGATACTTGGACCTCAACAAAATTATCTTTAGTAAAGGAATCCATTATGCGTAGATGGGTCTACACAAAATATGAATCAATTGGGGTAGTTGACAAGAACAAAGTCAAATTAGAAGCCAAAAGCTATAAACAAAAAGAAGGCATAGATTATAACCATGTTTTCAAACCTCTGGCCAAAATGATCACCATAAATTTTTTTCTTGCTTTAGCCACCTATTATAAGTGGAAGGTCCACCAATTAAATGTCAAAAATTCTTTCCTTAATGAAAATATGATTAGTTAAGTATATATAAAGCAGCCACATGGTTACAATAAAAGTTTTTCAAAAATTCTGAAAAATTGTGTGTTCAATGCCCACACCAAGCATATTGAAATGCACTATTACATATAAGGGGGTCACAACCTATTATTGTGAACCTACTCATTAATGATGCCTTGTGTCTCGATTCCCCAGTTGTTACATAAATAACAAGTATCCACCATACATTTAGATATGTATCATATACACATATAGTGGCTTATTGTAAAACACAGTGAAAGGAGTTAATGAAATTGGTAGATTAATTCTGTGTAATAGATTTGTGTCCTTATTTGACCATGTGCTTGTACCAAATTCTACAATATTTTCATTAAAAAAAAACTCATGAAAACCTCGGTTATTAAAAGGGACTATGTGAGAGCTGCTTCTTTATCCCACAAATGTAACAAATGACAAAGACAACAAAGATCCCTGCCACAATTAAAAGTGTATTCTACAATGATATAGTATATGTACGTGGATTTGCATTTTGTGCTGCAAGCATGCCAACTATTTTTATTTTTGTGTGCACACATCCAACAAAGAGAGTGTGCATTTGAAAGAAAGGAGTAAATAAATCCGTGTGTTTTCTTTTTCAAAACAATACAACACCGAGTAAAGTCTTTTGAAAAGCATAAATCAGCTATCTATGCAACAAAGGTAACACCAAAATAACAATAGGTGCAATAATCACTTTCATATATCGAGAGCTAATTTCAGTTAGGGACTCTTTGACAATGCTCTTGATCTATTATGACTTGTGATTAAAGTATATATTATACTAATATAAAGCAATATTTTTTTGGATTGATACAATGGGGAGTTTAAGGGGGTCCCCCACTCATAAAAAAGCGAAAAAGATCAGTCAATTCGGACAATGGAAATTTTTGCCAGGGTGGCACATAAAACAACACCCTCCTATACGATTCAGTTGTAATAGGCGGAAAACTGTTAATAAAAGTTTGACATTACATTGAAGAAGCTTTGATATTGCATTGCAGGAGCTATTTACTTCACTTATCAAAATGAGAAGTGAGATAAGAGAATGTCAACAGAAATTGTCTTCTGCTAGTATCTATCCTCCCTACAAACTCAGTGTCCCAACCAGCTTTTCATCAAAGGAACTCCGTCTAAGGGAAGCACCAAAATTGACAGTGTTAAGCTTACCTTTATAAAGCGGGGTCCTCGGGTCACAAAGCTGTTCACTCCAGTTCTTGCATCTTACCTAATGATTTTATAGGTATTTCTTGCTATCGATTCAAGCTTCCCTGACCCAAAATCCTTGGAATTTTGTGGAAATCCGAGTACAAACATATGTAAATATCTATTGCTTCAATCCCTGGGCCATAGAGTGAGCAGTAGCTCACTTAGAGATTATCAAAATAACCAGAATACAGCTCAGTCATGCCTCTTTAAGCTGACATAAAAGAAGATAAGCCATTTTGTAGCTCTTCCGACACTAGTACAAGACATTTAATGCCTTCAACATCTCATAAATAACACTCTTTATATTTTATATTTTACATTATTCTAGACTGTTTTAGCTGCTTGTATAAGCATAGAATTCTCTAAAATACTGAATAGTGAGTTACAGTTGTAAAATAGAACATTCCAGAACTAGTTGGAAATTTAGATGTGATTGTATATTAATTGCAATGGGTTGTAAGTAGACATATAAAACAATGCAGCAAAACAGGGGAGCCGGAAAAAAAAATGAAGAACAAAATATTATATGCAGGAGTCTTGAGTAATAAAATTATGTTTTATTTTGTATGTGTGAAAGCTCTGTTTTTTTTTGATCTCATTTCCATTGAAACAACATTTGTATGATTCAATATAGCAATAACGTGATGGCCTGATTGCAGCTGGATTCAGATCAAGAATAAGATGTATCCTCAACTTCAAATCAATAATACGAGATTCAAGATCTATACAAATCTCAGGGTTATATTCTCAGTGGCAGTCTTGGGAATGTGTCATATGAACAGTTCCTTGAAGTTACTCAAATCAAGCAGAATAAGTTAATTATTAGGTGGAATGACATGTATGCTCATATAAAACCCCAAGAACATAAGAACAGGGTATAGAAAACCATACTAGGCAAATGTAATGATCATGTAAATCGTCAACACTAATACCGCAAAATTTATAAAAAGCTGAGCACATAGCCTCATGTGGAAATTCCTGCTGAAGGCAGTCTTGTAATTATGCCTTGGCAACCATGCCCTGATCTATCTGCAAAGAAGGCATATGCAGACAAAATATTTGATTCCGGTGGGCATTGGTTTGAGTAGTAAGCAAGCAATATATACTCCATACGGTGAAAACTGTGAGATTGAAAACATGCAGCATGGACCACAAACAAGTTCTCCATCAAACACATTGCTCTAAAATACAAGGTGGCACCTATTCGCTGACACAAGTCATGTCTCTGTGGTTTACCCTTAACCACACAATCATTGATGAAATAAGTTTCAAGGGTCTACTACTATGATGTGTTTAAGCCAGCTGCTTCTGTTTTAAGCTTTTCTTAGATGTATTAGATATTGAAATAAATTGGTTTCTTTATAAAATTAATATGCAGTTACTTCAACATACCTCTTGTCCAAAACATTAACAGTTCCGATAAGGAGCATGCAATTTTCCATTTCATAAATAAGTAACCTGAACCTCCAATATTATCTACTGCAAGCACCTCATTGATCAACAGGCACTGGAGCAACATTTACCATGTAACACAGATTCACAAGACAAGTTTCTTTTATGATATTATTTATAAACAACGTATTCCAACTCAACATTCATGTTTCCTCTGTTCTATTAACCAGATGACAAATGGCCATTCTTTGACACAGCTAAAATTTTCATATCGGGGGCAACGTATTCTCCATATATGCTTCTATCTCATCCTCCAGTAAAGACTTAAAAAAGCTCTGCCTCTGAGTTCTTGAAAGTTATATATACATTCATGAAGAATAATAGCGTTAAAAATGAATTTAGAGTTAAAACTTTCAATGGTACCTGTTACAGATCCAGTAAGGGTTAATGCCTTTCTCTTCTGAGAAATGAGGGCACATCCAGTTTTTATTTTGTCTCACCTCCTCAATATCTGTCATCACCTAGTCTCTCAGGATGTATGCTTTGATATACCAAGTACCTTAAAAGACACTTGAAAAAAAAAACATATAAGAATATGATGCATACTGTTTCTATCACACCTTCCCCGTAACGGAATTTCAATCAGGCTCGACAAAATACACCCGTACTTGAATGGCATACCGAGCAATCTGTTTTGCCTGCATTATTGACACCATGAATTTCATTGATATTCTTTTTAATTAAGGGACGAATTGTAATATTTACCGCATATCAGGTAACTCTAGAACTTAATTATGTATAAGAAGATACCAAGATGCGTGCGCTTTCAGGGTAAATGGGAAATTCAAGAGTTCCTTAAAGCCAAAAGTAAAAAATAGAGAGAGAAGCTGGCCATCAGACCACACACGAAAGAGAAAGCTACTACCTATATCATCATCAGTCTGGAGACGATTACTCTCTTGGATAAAATCGGGAGATAAAATCATCCCTACGAATTTTAGGATAATTTTTAATGATATTTTGGGGTTTTTATTAAAATTGCTGAATTCTGAAAAATTTCATTGGAATTCGATGAATCGCGTGTGACTTAGGGTTTAATCGCACACTATAACGGAAGTTCCCTTACTATTCTAATTCAATATGACGAGTCAATACAGGTGTAGCAAGTGCAGACTGCAAGAACAGGGTTTTAGAAAATGCAGACTTACACAGGAAACTAAACCTATAAAATGTGAATATTAGTAAGCAAAGACACAGATTTGACAGGAAATTCAAATAAGTAGTCAATTCGGTAATGAAAAAAAAAATAACATTCTATTTAAAAAGAAAAAAACAAAAAAACAAAAAAGAGATTGAGAGGGGGAAATTAGAGAGGAAATTATAATTTAGAAACAAAATTATAATTTAGAAACTAATTTTTTCTCAAAACAACCCTTCCTCCACGCCAACAGTGAGCAAACTGGGAAAGAAGGTAACGACGATTATCTCAACAAAAAGAACCGAATGTGCTGCCCTATAGTTGTAGGCGCAGGTCCTTCTGATCTAGCCGCCGCTGCTTGCCTGAAAGAAAAAGGCGTTTCCAGATTTGAGATAATCGTCGTTAGCTTCTTTCCCAGTTTGCTCTGATAAAATACTAACACTAACAGTCGCCGCCATGGCAACTATGTAGGAGAAAAGAAATGCTGAAGAAGACAATAACATCAACGTTGGAAGGAGATCACAATTTGTGATCTTCTAAGTCGTTGGAGAGTAGTGGGACTGCGCAGGTGTTGGATATATATATAACCTGTCAAAAGTGGTGAAGAACGGAAAAGAGAGCAAATGGAGTTTTAAAATTAAAAACAATAGGGTGGCGATTTTGTTTTCTCAGGACTTTCTGTACAGCTGTACAGATTGTTTAGAGCTATAGGGCTAGGCCTACAGGAGCCACACAAAGTGAGAACGCCTGTTAGGGTTTTGTTTAACCTCAGATTTGCTTCGTGCCGCGTGGCAGCGGGACCGTTAGTACTGCACTGCTGGCGTGGAGGAAGGGAAAATGGTGCCATGGGTCGATAGTGGCTGCTGGCCGGCCTCCTCTCTCGTCGACTTCGTTTACCGGTTACGGTTAATTTCAAGGCCCTTTTTAGTTTAATAAATCCCGAAAGTAATATGCAGTCTTCGCTGAAGGGATAGGGCTGGCAGCCAGCATATGGTAAATTTGATGGTCTGGTCTGGTCTGGTCTGCTCTGCTCTGCCCGTCAGTTTTTTTAATATATAAATGTCCGCTTGTCGATTCAACAATCACCACTCAACCAAATACCGTGCAGCATCAATATATGTCTATAGTCATTAATTTGCTTTCCATAGTGCCGTCCTACGTTTGAAAAAATGATGAGTTTGTGAAGCTTCTTAAGATGTGAATCGAATCGAAAAGGTTGAGGCATTCCAATCACCACTATTTATGACGGTCAATTAAGACATTAATTAGACTTTTATCTTTAATTAAAATTTTGTTTTTAATTATTTTATTTTCTTAAATTTTTATTTTAAAAAAATGATTTTTTGTTTCGAGGTAAAAATTAAGTTTTAAAAAAAAAAAAAAAAAAACATTAGTGCTTTTTTTAAAGGGTAGAGAGAATAATCACAGATAAAAGGTAAAGGTTTACTAATTGTTAAATATAATTGTAATTTGATAATGTGTGACATGTAGAAAATAATGTGCAGAAGTCAAGTTGTAAAGTCATGCAATTCCCAATACTGCACTTAGAGCTCTCTGAATATTCAGTGCTGTGTTCTTCAGTTTTAAAAATTCCCATCTTATTTTTAGTGTCCTCTTTGTTGAAATTCGTAATTTCTTCCATATCTATATTTAGTAATTTTGTTAGTTGTATCTTCTTAAAATAGTAAATATGTTTTATCACAATTTGTTAAAGTCTTTACAAGTGATTTAGATAAGTAGAGTAATTAGGGTTGGACTAAGAAATAAGTAATTAGATCAAACGAGGTGGCAAAAGTGAGCCTTTTGGCTACAAGGAAGGTCAAATTAACAAGTAAAGTCTTGGTAGATATTTTTCTAGTTTAACATATAAATCTAGATTTAAGCATCTGCAATTCTAAACTTGTAAATAATTAAAACTTTTCATTGATTTTACTTAGCCAATCTTACACTGAATTATTTCCTTAATCTCTGTCCCTATAGAATATACTATAATCCTTCATACTCTTTTATATATATATATACTTCATAGGAATATGGAATAACTTTTCTTTGATTTCAAAAGGCTTTGTTCTATTTTATTGTTTATCAATATATTTAAATTTGTTGTAGATATATTCTGGTTATTTTATTTTCATATTTTAATATGTTGCAAATATTTTAATGACCTATGAGTGCATTTTTTTGATACATCATTTTATCCCTTTGAACCTCTCTATATCACTATGAATTCTAGAAGCCTTTGGACCATGGATACTTTGTTTCTACTCATCCCTCTCACCATAGAATCATTAAAAGAAAGTATTTTAATATGAGCTAATATATCATATTAGAGCCATATCATGTCAATAATTTATGGTGAGAGGGATTCTACTTAATCATTGATCTTAGTCTTGGATAATTTGTAGGTGACAATAAAACTTTTATGTAGTTTTAAATAAAATTATCCCAAATGAAATTCGGTAAATTAAATCTATATTAAGTCATAATGTTAATAATAATAACTATTATCATTATGGAGAGTGATATTTTCAGTCCCACATGGGAACAATGTTTAAACATATTTGTTTTCTGTTTATGACAAGCGATTGGGATGTGCACGTTTTGAGAGAGGCAAGTAGTATATATTGTAGTTATGGCCATGTTCTGGTTCCAATTGTAACCTCGAGTTTCATTAGGTAATTCATTGGTCAATAAGTTTTTTTTGAGATAAACCAATTTGAACCACAAACAAACTCTTTAGTATTATGTTTTCATTTTTTAATATTATTATGTTGTTTTACAACATGGAATTATTGGTTTCTTGTAAAAAAACTCTATTTTATCATTATTATGTTAGTCTCTTTTCTGAAATCTCTACCAGGTTTGTTTCAGAAAATAAAGGCTTCTAAAATTCATTTTAATAATTTAGGGGAAAAATTATATGTTAGCTTTTGCATTTTGGTGAAGCCCCTTTTTTGTAGTATTTTTATTGGTGTTCATAAGAATGAGATTTTTTTTGTTAATTATTTGGATGACTACACGAGTTTTTCATGGTCTTTTGTGCCTACCGAAGACATAACTAACCTAGGAATATAATTTTTGAATAATTTTTTGTTTTATAAAATTAAAAAAAATATATCATTTTTAAAAACAAATTACCATATATACATGCGTATGTATGTATGCATGTATGTGTGCATATATACACATATGCATATATACATATGTGTATATACATACATATACAAGGTCCACCATTTAAAACCTTTCTTAAGGAAATTTCTACCCTTGATTAATTGAAAAAAAGAATAAATATATCCTTGAATTAATATAAAATATCATAATTCTTATAAATAACTCATTGTTTGTGGTAATAAACAAATATTTCACAAGAACAGTTTGCCAGTGTACAAAACCATTAAAAATACAAATTATCCACAAATAAAAATAATAATGTCTTCCAAGCTAAGCATTATATATGGCAAGTACATCCATGTGGGATATATATATATATATATATATATATATATATATATATATATATATATATATATATATATCCATTAAATCTTATTGATTTAGATGATGTTGTGTTGAGCCGAGTGATTGGAAATATATTAAGTTAAATTGAAGTAGGCTTGAGAAATACATTGAGCTAATATAGTGCATAGTCCTTTAAGTTTATTAGAAATAATTTATTCAAATGTTTGTCATTAGAAGCTTAATCAAGGGATGCCATATAAAAGGATCACATATGTTGCTCATAATCACCCTTGCCATCATAAAATGTGAACTTGGATGTAGTAAAACATGTTGAAAAAGGGTACAAATATGTCACAAGTGCAAGAGGGTTATGCAATACATCTTGTGAATCAATAGAATGGGAAGATTTCATATAATTTTGCTCAATATTAGTAACCTTAACTTCCAATTTTTTTATAATTCATTCAAAATTTTGCATATTTTGACCACTAAGGTTTGAAGTTTAAGAAGTCACCAAAGGGTATTGAAATGCTTATGTTGAAATAGGCATTGAAATTGGTAATTGGTTTGAAGTGTTAATGATTCCCATGCAAGATGTAGTAATAAGTGTATTGGTTTTGGGGAACAATGGTTTCAACGCATAACCCTTATCCCCACTAGATGTAATATGTAGGGTTGTGTTCAAGAGGAGACATATAAGAATATGGGGATGTCCCATAAATCTAATAACATGATTAATATATGCACATGGTTGTTCATCAATGTTTTTAGCTTTTTGAGTTTTTAGTATAGTATGTAGGATCTTGTGGAGATATTTAGGAGTTGCATGAATGTGCTCTGAAAATAATACAATAGATTTAACTTATTCTTTGTCAACTTGGTCATTTTCATTATCCTCATGATCAAATATATATTTTATAATAATTTTTTCATTATTGTCTCATTATCATTATTTTCACTCTCATTATTAGGAGAATTTGACATGGTATTTGTTTAACACATTTTATGTGGTCCAAGGGGTAGGTCAAGATATTAAATAGGAACACCACCTAATATATGACTACGCCTAGGTTGCTTGTAATGAATAGAAAAAAAATGAGTAAAAATATTAAGTAAATACATTAGGAGGCTTAAAACTATAGTGAAAGCTAGGATTTGCATGTAAATATCTTTAATGGTCATAAGGTTGTGGGTTCAATTCATGTCGAGTTCACCAAATGTTTAACCCTTTTTAGAATTCAAGGTTAGGAGGAATGGGATATGCAAAAGTGGATTAAACTATTACTAAAAGTGGGTCAATCAAATAATTTAGTTTATGATATTTAAATTCAATTTTGAATTATGAAAAATGGTAAATATGGAAAGTATAATGCTAAACAATATTTTGATTACGTAATCACGAAGAATAAAAAATACTTAACTTATGCAACATTTGATGCATAGACAAATATGATATTTACATGTGTAGAAATAGGCTGTCTAATGTGCAAAAAATAGTCATTAACTTCTAGAAATATTCTCTATGGATACCTTGACACTTGCATTGAACTGTGGCACTTGCATCGATGTTACTATATGAATCCTAACACAACCATCCTTTACATAATGTTCACTATATAAAGACACAACCACTTAGGTCTTTATGAATTTTATATCACCTTTTATTTTATATATATAGACCTTGCAGATAGGCTTTGTATCACTATTTATATTTCAAACCCTAGCTCTCCACCTTAAGTTAGGTTACCTTACCTAAAATGGTTTATAGGGCTCATGGTGTTGAGCTGACATCAAATTCCCCTCTATCAATAAGCATTTCCTACATAACTAATACTCCAAGGAGGGCCTTAGCCTTATGTAGTTCTCCCATATGTGTTAGTATGTGTGTGAATAATAGTGTAGTATGTTATATGTGAGTGTATGTACTAATATAGCTTGTAACTTAAAAAATATGTCTCATGGGTTATATTTTGAGTGATTCAAATCTATAATATGACTGCTCCTATGATTAATATGCAAATAGGGATGAATTGGTCAGAATAGCGTAGTTGTGCACTTTAAAATTTAGTAGTATTTATAAGCTTGAGATGTGATTCTCTGATGCCCAAATGAATTGGATTTGAATTATATTTATATTAGTTCTTTTAAAATTATCCTCACAAAAGGGTTAATGACATTCTTAAGCTGACCACTCACATCAAAATATTTTCAAATTTGAGTTTTTTGGGGTAAGAATAGTTGTATTGGAATAGGGATAGCAACATCAATGTTAATATCTTATTATAGACACACCTATCCATGAAGGAATAAATTTATTGAGGTTATGTAAATGATAGGGAAGGATATATATTATATTTTATATGTTTTATGGTTACAAGTGATTTAGATGACACATATATGCACGCACGCATGCACCTACGCATGTGTGCACGTGCACACACACACACACACACACATGTATGGATGAACACACACACACACACACACACACACACACACACACACACACACAGAGCCACCCACCCACACCTATCCACATATATATACATATATACATGCATGCATGCAAACATACATACACACCTACATATACATACATACATACATATATACATACATACATACATACATATATACATACATAAATACATACATACGTAAATTTTAAAATGTGTTATAGTATTTTAGGGATATAAGATATACTTTTAGTAAGTTTCCTATTGAATTCAAGTAAATAATAGTTTTAAAAATTAGAGATCTATCACATGATTTGATGCTTTGAATTTTTTAAAAACTATCTCTTTTGTTTTGATTCTATGTTGCATACACATAATATTTTTCATTTTCATCACTAATTAACACTCTCTCTTACAGGAATATGTCAATTTTCATTCTCTCTAAGTGCATATATTGAAGGGTATATTGGGAAAGGTGTGGGGAGACCATTGGTGCTTCACAAAATTGTTATTATCATTCCTAATATTAATCTTGCTTCCTTAGAGTGTCTATCTATTTACTTCCTATGATGTCTCTCTAAAATCGTAAAACCTTGAAATATGACAAAGTCTAAAATATTGAGATCTTGAAATGAAACTAAGTCTGAAATTTAGTAGGACCCTTCAAAACCAATAATTTGAATTATAACTCATAGATGTTTGAAACAACTCTCAAATATCCTAAAAGTATAGGAAACTATATATCTATGTTTAAATTTTAACTTATACTTAAATGTTTATTTTATAGGAAAAGTGGATTTTTATTAGTTAGGGGCTATTGAAAAGGGATGTTGGTTATGTCATCAAGGCATGGAAGGTGTTGAAAGAAATACTATATATAAAATAAACATTTAAGTATAAGAAGTTATAAGTTTATATCTAAATTCTAACTTATACAAGTATATATTAATTTTTATATATATATATATATATATATATATATATATATATATATATATATATATATATATATATATATATATAATTTATTTCTAACACCTTTCATGCCTTGATCCACTAACAAACCTCCTTTTTCAATAGCTCCTATATAAGAAAAAAGCCACTTTTCCTATAAAATAAATGTTTAAGTATAAGTTCATATTATGTCCATAGCCCCTGTATAAATTCTCTTTGTTACAGAATAATTTTTTTATTTGAAAAAAATCAAATAAACATTTTAAAATAAACTCTTATTCATATTTTGTCCCTTTTGAACAATTAGTAAGACATTTATTTCAATCTTTTGGTATTACCATTGTTCCTTCTTTGTGATATTACTAGGATTAAACATTAGTTAAGGTATGGGTTACGTTAAAAATTAGGTGTCATTACTCAACTTTTAAAAGTTAATACAACATATAGCAATGGAAAATAAAATTTATAAGATTCAATTTGTTGGATCATTTATGACTCAAGGGAAACCGAGCATAAGAATATAGGGGCAAACCCCATCAAATAATAGTGGACCATGGAAGGGTGTTCACCAAGTTTAATAAATAAGATGGATTAATAGTAAATATAACATCATTTTCTACAAAGATAGCAGAAAGATTGATCGTTTTAGTAAATATAATATAATTTCATCTTGAGTTTGAATTTTAACTACTAATAGAAACCTCTTATTTCAAATGAATGTAAGTGAAAGATAAGAAATGATTACATAGAAAGGAATGATTTTGTTGTGTGTGTGTGTGTGTGTGTGTGTATCATATTTTCCATACAATTTACCTTTTAAAAAAATTTCCCCTTATATTTGAGGTTCACAATATAAAACCTATCCTATGAAAGTTGTTAGCTTGGTGCCTATTAATTAAGTAGCAATTAAATTTTGAACTTTTCGGTAAAAAATAAAATAAAATAAAGTATTTATGATAACATATTTGTGAAAAGATTAATAATAAATAACATGTGTTATGGTAGGAATATGACTGCAAATTAACTCCAAGCAACTCCATAAAAGAAAAAGAAAAAAAATTAACTCCTGAAGAGAAGAAAAATTGACATTGGATTAAAGAAAAAAATATAAGAAATCTATATTTGAATTAAGAAAAAATATCACAATATTTGTAAATAAATAATTGTTTGTGTTGATAAAAAATGTTTCACAAGAATATTTTACTCATATATAAAGCTATTACAAATACAAATTATTCACAAGAAAAAATAAACTTGTCTTTCAAATTAAGTGTTAAAGGTGTCAAGTATATCCATATTGTTATTTTAGATATATATCGGTTAAAACTTATCGATGTAAATGATGTTGTGTTAACTTGAATTTATAATTGTGATTTCAAGTCAAATCTGATAACTTATATTAATGTGATATGTTTTTAAATAGATGTAAAATAATTATTCTATATATATATATATATAAATATAATAAACAATACAAACAATACATTTATTTGTTTGTTAAAACATTTATTAATACCCTTTGCACCTATGCATTATACTTGTGTAAATATACTATTAGTTTACATTCCTTTTTATTATATGCCTCCACCCTTTGTTTCTACACAATTTCATTTACCTATTCAACCTTATTCACTAGTGGTTACTTTACTAGTTTACTTTTCTTAATTTGAGATATTTTGGATCCAATTTTTAGCTATGCATGAAACCCATATTTTAACCATATTTGGCCTTAATTCAGCCTTTCCTTTTTTATGTGCCTCTTCATATCATTCCATTCCTCATAATAGATGGATATATTATTTCCTCTAATGCATATTTTCTTCTTTTGGATTTATACATACTTTGAAACCATCACATAATTGGATGATATAGTTTGATGTTCACTCCTCACTATTAAATATGAATATATCATCCTTAATTTTGTTTCCTCATTTTTTGTTTTTTAGTCATATCAAAGAGATTGATTTATTAATCATTTCATTCTACTCCTTCATCATAGGTTGAACCATGGTTTTTATCTAAGGGAATCACAACTTTTTTATACTTGTTCAAAAAACTCAGGCAATGTTGTTCAAAGTGCATATCCACTTGATTATAATAATAATATGGTATTATAAGAAACAAAAAATAGTTATCATCTTAAGTCATCTTAATCACTTCAAAATTTGTTGAGATTATAACTCTCGCAATTTCTACCTCTATGCCATACAAGTCACAAATTGGTCTTGAATTTGTTTTTTAAGACCAAATAGCACATTATATAAGGGTTTCAATAATGGATTCCCCATATCCCTCCATGCCTCCTTAGTCTATATGTTTATTTATGCCCTTGTATAAATCAATATTTTTTTCATTTCATAGTATTGATATTCATATTAATGATCAACTATTGATCATAAGTGGTATTATTTGACACATATTTATCTTCATATTTATTATAAAATTATTTCTCTTCCCCCATACTTTGTTAAATCTAAGTATTTAATATAGGGATGACTCCTTCAGTCTTTAAAAGTGATAAGTTTTTTAAAGCTCCTTCATTTCTTAAGGTTGAGGTCCTCTTCTCAAGATTTCCTTTACTTTTTTGCTTTTTTCTTTCTCAATTTGAATTTCCCGATGTAATTTTTTTATCATTTATTATGCTTCTATCAACATTATATTTATAAAAATATATCAAGATAGTTATATTTTAGCTCTTCTTTTTCATTTTTTACTCTTTCCTTCTATGGATTTCTTGTCTCTCCATCTCTTGTCTCAAATACACATTTTTGTATGTTTACTCTAGAGCCAAACTAATATATTTTTATCCCAACTCTTTTCCTTGTTTTATATTCTATCCAATCCTAAAAATTTATTTTATTGGTATTTTTGTAATATATTTTAGAACAAATATATGCAATATTTTATCTTATGTTACCCTCTCTAATGTACACTATTTGTAAATTTCAAAAAATCTCTTTAGTAATATTCAACTTTTCCACACTTGAGTTAATTTAACTAGTCATGCTCCCCATTACATCCAACCAATTACATTTGTTTACCTTCATTTATTAAATACCTCTTGGTTCTAGTTATAACCACCTCTTTTGTTATAATTAAATATACCCTAATTATATTATCTCAAATTAGTGGTAGCTTATCTCAATCCTGTATCTCTAGCTTCATAATTTTTCATCAATGACTGCATATGTGTGTATCACACATGTTCACATCACATATTTTATAATAATAAGTGATATTTATTTATTTCATGTGTTATAACCAAAAAAATAGTCATATGTTTCATAGTCTCATTTACATGCTTCATAAGATAAAGTCACTACTTGTACCATTTTCTTTAAAAAAATAATTTTAGTATGGTCAGTTGTCTCACAATTAATACACCAAAATGTTCTTGGTGTTTCATGCACACTATTTATGAAAAAAGTGTATAACTAAATTTCCATATTTGAAATATATTGTTAAAAAAATGGGCTTATCCATATGTTAACGTTTCTTATGATTTAATCCTTGTTGCAACATCTATTGCCTTGTGCACATTGGGAAAATTATTCATTACTAGTTATTTATAAGAGCTCACAATAACCCTCCTATAAATAATTACACATCTTGAAATGGATGTATTTCTTAAGAAAACTTAGAGAGTAATGTATTAAATTACACATCATATGTGTATCCTCTCAACAACATCTTAATTTATCTTCTTAAGTGTAGATTTTTTAAAAATCAAACTTTGGTATACAAAACACATATAATAAATAAACATTTTTTTGATCAAATCTACTAAAATATGATTAGGATCAAATTTATGATAACAAACATGGGCATGATATAACAAAGTTATGGAAAACAAATTGTTGTTATTCTTGGGATAAGGTACTCATTTAACCCTCTAGGTCATATTAGATTTTTTTATAAGCTTAGTTACATATTCAACCCCTCTATACTCTAGTAGCTTCATCAACATCTTATAGAATATTTTAATCTTACGTGATTTATATTGTAGTGAATCCATACTAATTTAAAACATAGTTCCCAAGTTGATCCTCTATAAGTTCCCCCTCTACCAATGTTTATCAAATTGATGCCTCCCTGCATGGTACCTCCCTACATGATAATAATAGGATTAACTACTAGAATGGTGTTGCTTAGTTATATAATTTGACTACCTCTAAGTCCTTTAGTAGTTATTCCATTAAATATTTTGGTACTCATATTATGTACTAATACTATTTATTGTATGCTAAATTCTTGTGTTTTATCTAGCTTCTCAAAAAAAATTTACTCCACTACTAGTTTTCTAGAATATTTCCATTGATACCTTCTCATTCCCACTACCACATGTTCACTTTCTTCTTAAAATTATAAATGCACATGGGATTTTTCTCTTAATGAGTTTGAGTCCTCTTCAATACTTATGCATTCCACCTCACCATCATCTTGTGCACATATATATCAAGCACACCTCAACCTAGTATTTCATATGTTAAAGTAGGTTATTTACCTTAGCTCATGTTCTCTAAGTGTTTTACTTAGTTAAAAATTATTTATTTATTTCCACCCACTTAGGTGTGGATATTAAATGTTTTTATATTTAGGTATAGTGGGTTTCTATCCCTAGGTTATCTCTTAGCTTGATCTTACAACTATGATTGATCTTCCTTGCCTATATATACAAAACATTTTCATTGTACTTACATGAAGTTTTCTAGAGATATATTATATGATATTGGTATTTGTTCTACATATTAGTTTTCAATTCTATGCTTTTAGACTCTCTTTGTGATGTTTTATTATTAACACCTAAGATCTTTTTGGCTTGGAACACTTTTTTTTTCATTCTTTTCATGGTATCAGAGCAATATGTGTTACAAACATCCATTTGTGAGTTTTCTGAAAAAATTGTAACTAGATGAAAAATAGACAATGCCATTAGATTCAGAAGATGTCAAAGTGCTAGGATTAGTTATAAACATGACCTAGTTATATGACATACATTTTTTACCATTTTGGAGGGTTTTAAGGCATTTTTTTAGATTTCATGCATATCTGTACCATCTGATGGTAGAAGAGAATACTCTTTTTTAGTTTTTGCCTTTTAAAAAAAGAACACATTGGGTATTTTTTGGTTTGGGATCAAGCCATATTTGTTTTTCTAGATCTGAGCTTTTGTGTGCAAGTTTGGAATTTTTGGCATGTTATGTAAGTTTGGCATTTTGGCATGCTAATTGCTTGGGGGTTGGACTATACGTAATTTTGGGGCATGAAATACGTATTAATTATATCCATGTCTGATTTCACCTATGGTTCCATTGGACTATACCTATAGTGATAAATTGTACCTACTTTACTATTATATCACTATACCCATGTTTGACAATAGATGTGGTTGTAACTCTGATGATTGTACCTGCGACTTGCATCTATGTTCTTTTTATGTTATCCCCTTGGTCACATGATATGGTCACATGGGGATTTAATTTTTTATTCCTACTAGGGGTGGTTTAGGTACCAAGTTCATTTGTTTTAAAATTTCTCTAAGAATTGAAAAAAAAAATCCAAGAATTTTAATTTTGTGTATTTTAATTTGACCCATTTATGATGATAAATTTTTAATAACTATAACCTTTGATCAAGAACTCAAAAGTGAGTGTTTTTTTTTCAAAAGTGTATGTTTTTTGTTCCCAATTTATTTATGTCATTTATCTTATAAAACACACTCAATTATAAAGTGCAAAATTTGGGGGGCCTAATAAAATAGTTTTTTTTGGGGTTTATCTCAATGCTGATTTGAGCACCCTTTTTGATTTCTCTTGCTCTTTCATGTTTTCAGAATGGATTGTTTTTATGTATTAGATTAGTGTGGGCCATTAACAACACATAATTATGACACATGGATGTCAATAATGGAAATAATCATTAAACACAAAGGATAATGGGCCTTAATGACTAAAACACAACTAGCGTTCACTAGAGAATATAAGAAATTTTAACACCAATGAAAATTTGATGAGTATATGTGTTTGATAGTAAATTATGTAAGTGATATTATTTTATTTCAATTGAAAATATGTGACTTTCCTTTCAAAATTGGGTCAAAATTGAAGGGTTTAATTGGTAAGGTGGATCACATGAGAACCATGTAACTTGAAGTAGAGATCACTTCTCTTAATCATGAAAATTTTCCATCCATTATAGACTATCTTGATAAGTTCAAGCACTTCTTGAAACAATTTAATAGGAATGGAAGAGATAATAAATATGAATACTATGTTTACCTAATTCTATCCAAGTTGAATGGTCCATTCTCAATATTTGCTTCTACCTTTTTCTTTAGCATCGATGCTTTAGGTGCCACATTAAAGATGACTAATTTAGAGTTGTTTTGTGAAATACTTACTAGGGAAGAATCAAAATTGTCTAACATTGAATCTTCCACCTATCAAAAGGCATTAGTAACATATAAACCTAAGGGAAAGGGAAAATAAAAAATTAAACCTAAAACCACTCCTCCATCTCAAAGTTACACTAAACCTAAAGACAATAACACTAAACTTAATGAGTCTTCTAAATCCAAAAATAAGTCTATCTTTTCATGCTCCTTTTGTTGGGTGACTGGTCATGTGTAAACCAGGTGATAGAAGAGAATACAAGCCTTAAAGGTTGTAGTCATAAAACACAAGATATCCATCTCTACCCCACGTCCTTATAATGAACATGGAAAAGTACTGCATGTTTTTAGGATATCTTAGTCACCTATTACAGATATTTGGGTTATAGATTTTGGTGCTTCTCACAATATAAATTCTTCTAAGGAGTCTTTTATATCTATTAGTTTGAGTTATACTTTGAAAATTAAGGTTGGATATTATTCATTTATTTTTGCTAAGGGAAAAGGTGACATACAAATTTATGGTGGTTGAATCAATGATGCACTATATATTCCTGACATCACTATAAATTTGTTTTTTATTTATATAATTTGTCATTCTTGTTAGGGCAAGATAATGACTTTCACACCAAAATGGGATGAAATTAAAACATTGTTGGATCCTAATTCACTTGTTGCAAAAGGTGTTTATGATCATAGTTCTAGACTATGCCACTTTGAGGTTTTGATAACACTTCTTATATGGGTATGTGTTTGGTTTCTCATGTTGATTATGAATTCAAACTTTGGCATGAGAGATTTGAAAATCTTAATTATAGATATTTGAAGGAGTTGAGAACTCATGGTATGGCTGATGTAATTCCTAGAGCTTCTTATCTTGATGGAGTTTTCCCTATCTGTGTATTAGGTAAACAACACTAAGATATGTTTCCTAGGGATATGCCCAAGAGATGTTCTTCACC
This sequence comes from Torreya grandis, assembly GCA_037957365.1. Lineage (NCBI taxonomy): Eukaryota > Viridiplantae > Streptophyta > Pinopsida > Cupressales > Taxaceae > Torreya > Torreya grandis. The sequence continues at coordinate 5,435,804 of JARHVA010000310.1, forward strand.
AAATGAGCTTGTGTACAATGACTTGATGGTTTTTTTACTCATTTAATGAAGCTAAGTATGTACTTATATTTAAGAATAATTTAACAAGGATTACTTGGGTTTATTTTATCAAGTACAAGAGTGAATTTTTTCTCACTTCAAAGTCTTCAAGGCTTTGGTTGAGAATCAATATTCTAGTTGTATAAAGAAGCTTTGCATTGATAATGGGGGGAGTACTTTAGCAAAGAGTTTTTTGATTTTTTGGTAACTCATGGCATTATTCATCAACATTATATTCCTCATAATCCAGAAAATAATGGCCTATCAAAAAGGAAGAATTGAACTTTAAAGGATATGGCTAACTTCACGATTCATTCTGAGGATTTACCTCCTATATACTAGGAAAAAGTAGTTTATTATGCAAACTACTTTAAAATTTGCACACCACATAAAGAAATTGAGAATTTGAGTCTAGAGGAGGCTTGGTCTAGAACTAATCCTGATGCCTCATTTTTTTGAGTTTTTGGGAGCCATGCTTGAGATTTTATACCAAAGAAGAAAAGGAAATCCTTGGATAAGAAGAGAAAACCCTATATCTTTTTAGGGTATTATGAGGACATGAGAGCTTATCAAATTTTGGATCCTGATGCTCATGTTGTTATTTTTATAGCATATATTCAATTTGGGAGTGCTTCTCTTCTCATGATTCTTCATATTTTTCCATGTCTTCTTATTGTTGCCATCTATTGATGATTCTTCACTTCATCTTGAGGGTCCATTATTTGAGGTGCCAATTCATAATGCCACTGAGGAGGTTATGGATGTAGACTTAGATGAGGCTCTTGTTCCAACTATGCCCAAATGATCTGATATATAATTTATGAGGTGACACCTTTCATACATTATCTTCCACCCACTAGACATCATCATGCACATTCTATATGTTTTAGACTTTTGTGTCAGGTTTTTTTTGGTATCACAGTATTTTTCATAGGATCATGGGATATAAGAGTGGGATGATGTGATGATAGAAAAGTATTATTATTTGATGAAAAATTATACTTGGGATCTCATCTCTCTTTTAAGGAAATAAAGTTGGTTATATGTAAGTGGATTTACCAAACTAAATATGTATTTGATGTGTCCATCAGTAAGTATAAGGCTCATCTTATTGAAAAGGGTTTATCACAAGTCAAAAGTATTAGTTAATCTAATACTTTTAACCCTATTGCCAAGATGGATTATGTGCACCTTATCCTTTCTCTTGTTGCATCATAGGGTTGGCCAGTATACCAGATCGATGTAAAGAGTGCCTTATTACATCAATATTTGTAGGAGGAAATCTACATGGAGAAATGTACTCAGTTTATTCATGATTATTCTCTTATTTATATACTCTGAAGATATCTCTATGTTCTTAAACAAGCCCCTCAAACCTGTTATGAGAATGCCATGTAGTTTGATATGATAGATCTTGGTGTTTTGCACTTTTTCCTTGGTTTGTAGATTATTCAGTCAGATTGAAGGATTCATTTAAGTTAATAAAAGTACACCCATTATCTTTTTCACCATTTTGGTATTGCTGATTGTAAGCCAAGTCCCTCTCCTTTCCAGTCTCGAGTCACTCTTAATTCCACATACTCCACTCCTCTTTGTGATCTTACATTGTATAGGAAGTTGGTTGGAAGTCTCGTGTACTTAACCTATAATTGCCATGATATTTTATTTATAGTTTGAATTGTATCTTAGTTTCAATATTCTTTTCATGATAGTCACTGAAAGGTTGATAAAAGGATTTATTAATATTTTTAGGGCACCTCCCACTTTAGATTACACTACACTAGAATTTATACTCAGTTGGTTGGCTATACTAATTTAGATTCGGTAAGTTCTATTGATGATAGGCATTCTGCTTATGACTACCTTTTTTATCTTGATTATTCTCCAATTATTTAGGCATGCAAGTAGTAGGTTATTGCACTCCTATATAGGTAGAGTATAGGGTAGTATTCATAGTGAATCAATAGGTTCTTTGGCTCTGATGTATATTTATAGAGTTTGGATTCACACATGATTCACCTACTATAATTTAGTGTGATGACCAAAGTACAATTCACATTTCCTACAACCTAGTTCAACAACAAAAGACTAAGCATATTGATATTTGCATGCACTTATTTGATCATCACATTCAGGATGGATTTATTGACTTAGATTAAATTTTGACTTAGAAATAGGTTGATGACATATTTATGAAGCCTTTGGCATCATTTTATTACCTTGAGTTACATAGCATACTCGGGGTTTTGAAAATTATCCTTGGCGGGTGTTGGTGAGGACATCTTCCTTCTTCATTTCCTCATGGATGTATTTTACACGAGTATTTAATAAAGCCTTGTTGTCAAGATTCATACTATGGACATGCCACTTTATTTTTGGCACTTGGTTTCACTTTAGGAGCGTGTTAGAGTAGGTTAATTACCTTAGCCCATGTTCCATAGGTGATTTACTTAGTCAAGCATTATTTTTTCCCACCCACTTAGGTATGGATATTAAATGTTTTTCTATTTAATATAATGGATTTTTTATCCCTAGGTTATATCTTAGCATGATATTATGGATATCATTGGTCTTCCTTACCTATATATGCAAGGCACTTTCATTGTACTTACACAAAGCTTTCTAGAGATATATTATATGCTATTTCTCTTTGTTTTGCACATCAATTTTCAATTCTATGATTTTGAATTCTCTTTATGATGTTTTATTATTAACACCTGAGATCTTTGTATCTTGAAAAACTTTTTTTCATTCTTTCACCCTAAACTAAGGCTATTTACATTTCGTAGATTTTCACTATTGTAGTATTCCCTCTCTAGATTGACTTTCAAAAACTAATAGTGAAAGGCAAACTAGAGGTAGTTTTTTGTGTTAAAAGGGGTTTCTCAAAAAAAAAATGATCCATGTGGGAATTTTGAAGACTAATTCTATGTGGAAAATCCTATAATTTTTTTATGTCAGTCATAGAGAAAATGCACCATTTTTATTTTCTCATTGAGACAAAAACTTTAACCAATATTTCAATTTTTCAAAAAAAATCACATGTAGTCCTGAACACTCTTCAATAAAATCTCCCTATAGGTAGATTGTATCATTGTTATTTTATCATTAAAATGATAGTTTTTATGTTTAATTTCAAAAAAAAAAATTACGTACAAAAAAAATTAAGTTATTTTTACTCAAGTTTCTATGCTAGTAATGGTAAACATAAAGATAACCCTCTCAAGTTATAACTACTTTAGCTAGAAAGGATACATTAGTGATGGTATCCTTATCAAGGGGATCTATCAAATTGTAATGAATGAAGATGATGCACCTTTAGATTTTTCCAAATTAAAAAAATGGCAAAAATGTTATGATGAAGCTATAGGCATCAATTTTATACAAAATTTAGATTAGGGAAAATAGATATAATCTAATTTAGATAAAAAAACTAAGTAAAAATAGATTATAGATAAAATATGCATTCATTCATTTATTTTATTATTTGATATGGTAAATGCTTTTGATCAAAGTAGTGAACTGGATCTAGGGAACAATAAGGGGCCTAGTCCCCATAACAACCAAGACATAAAAAGACACAAAATAACCACAAAGTACAAAGGTTAGATAAAAATCAAAGATAGGTGATGTAACTTCTACTGAAGTGGGAAAAAATACAAATCTATAGATATCCTAACAGACCATGATAGAAGATTTACCAAAATAAAATAAATAAGAGTAATAGAGAATATAGAGGAAACCCAATCAAGGGCAAAGTCCTTAACTGCATGCTTGGGCTTATCTTCTCTCACACCTTGAGAGAAGGTCTCTCACTATCTATTGAGAGTCATTATGCACCAAGTCTTCCAATCCAATATTAGTAATTATACCTTAGATTTATTCCCTTATTCTTTATAGTGGTGTCAACATTAGCTTTGAGTTTACCAAGCCATAAAGCAGGGATACGACAATCAAATCAAGAGTAAATGAATGGAGGGATGGAAAGGGAGGAGGGTCAAGTAGTAAATGGGTAGCATGTGAACTAAGAGTAAGTGGATCCTTGGGTATGGGGTGTGAAGGAGTAGAGGTTGAATCATAGTAAAAAAATTCATGATTTCACCACCTAAAATCTTAGCATGGAAATCACTCTTTCTTCCTCCAAATATGTTGAGATAGAGAAGAGGGTGATGAATAAACTAGTAAAGAACATGATGCCACTTGTGCCCAAGGAGATTGCACCGAAAAAATGAAATGAGAGGCATTAAAATTTGAGGTATTGAGTCCACTTTCCCCTTGAAAAATATAAACATACCAAATTAAAAAGGGGCTTGAAAATGTCAATGATAGTGCAAATTCTCACAAATTTGTTATCTAGTTGATTCCTATCTAATTTCAAAAAATATCCCACTTTATCGACCATTTACATGAAAAGCTCATCCTTAAAAAATGTAGGTGGAAATTGGTATAATATGATCTAAAGGGGTGATTAATAAATATTCACTTCTATTGGGTCAAAGAATGGAGACCACATACACAAAAAATCCTAGAGTTGCAGAAGAACCACAACCCAGAAGATAGAAAAATTCTATATCTAAAGGCTTCTAAAAAAGAACAAGAAAGAATTTGAAGTTGATCCAAGAGAAGGAAGGGGGATTCAAATCCATCCAATAATAATGTGCCCAAAGAGAGAGATCCTTAGCATATGGGTGAGAACCCACACTTTGATAAATAAAGATTTACTTCCCATATTAGCCTCCAAATTTGTAAATCATGAATCAAGGATATATAGGATAGGGGCATCAATATAGAAGCTAATCGGAGCATCCCAAAGATGATAGGAATAGAGTGGATTAAATGGTGAAATAGAGGCCATAAGGGGGAGATTCCCATTAGGAGGTGAGTCAAGAAAGGGAGGGGGAGTAGGTCAAGGAGATGAACTAAAGAGTATGAGGTAGAAGGGGGAAGGTCTTGGAATAAATTGTCATAGTCATGGAGTGGATTATTGATGTTCCTACAATTAATGAAGACCCATATAAACTAAGTTTTAGGAGAAACAGAGATGCTAGGAGGGGGAAACACCACCACCATAGTGTAAGAAGGAGCATAAGAAGAATAAGGGAAGAGGGATTTACCATCATAAACCACCACTAGGATAGGGAAAGAGAAATCCACTAGAGTCAAGGAGGAGATATTAGGACCATCAATAGTCTACATGCTTCCAAGGATATCCACCAAAGCATTAGTGGATCCAATAATAAAACCATTAGCATTAGACAAAAAACATACGTAGACTAGAATTCCTATCTAGTTGTAAGCTAGAATATACCTTTAAATTGAAGGGGAGGATCTTGTGCAAAGTGCTTGGGGGGAAATCTAGGATCTAATTATAATAGTCATTCTCCTCCATAAATGTATTAAAATCAAAGTCAGAGAGAGGGGAGTGGATACCATCTGTTAGGCAAATATTATGATAGGTGTAAGCCAATGATTTCAATTTGAATTTATGTTTCCCTCTCTGACCTCTATTTCATGGGGGGGATAAAGTGAATGTAAATATCGATCTCAGACATGTTAAAATATTTGCATATTGTTTAATGATATTAATATATTATTATTTATTTTTAGTATGGAAATAATTAGGGTTTTAATCAAAAGAAATAAAGTAAAATGAGAACTTATTTGTAATTTGAATGAATACCTTTAGATGATTATGAATTGATAGTGATATTGACTAACATGCCTCCTAATCTATAAGTTTTGATAATTTTAATAATTTAGACATGACCAGATCATTTGGATAATAGCATTTTGCACCTTCGTCTAGATAGAGTAGGATTGTCTAAGTTGACTATGAAATAGACATACATATTAGAAAACTATGTGAACTAACCTGTAGATGTGTCTTTACCTATTAGGATCATGCGATCATATACCACAACCTATATTTTTCCTTCTTATCTTCTAAAAATCCTTGCAAGTATTATACATGAAACCAAATGGTAATAATATCAAAAATGGGGGACTATGGGTAAGGGGAATAGTCAAGCTAGCCTTAGAAATCCCTCTATAACTTAGTGTTGCCTACATAGTCCTAAAAGGGACCTCAGGATAATGTAGTTATCCCTCTACTATGTGTGTTTGACTATACCATATGTAATGTGAATCTAAATTATATTTGCCTATGCCTTTATCTTGGTATAAGCATGCAATATATATGTACAATGTAAACTTAAGATATACAAAAATGTAAGTCTAAGCTTGTTATATCATGATTTTATCTAGGTATGCCTTTTGCTAGGTAGATAAGTGTTAAATTTAAAATGCCTCTTAGAACCCTTTAAATATAAGATTACCAAATTTAACTCTCAAAAACACATTAGTGCCCTTAACCAACTCAAAAAGGAATAAAATGGTCATAAAAGAGATGCAAAATGAGACATGACTTGGAAAAATTATTGAAAAGTGTGATGGGATAATACCACTCTTTTAGGACAATCACATAATGTGTGATTTTTAGAAGGATTATTTTTGTTTAAAAGCGAGGATATAATAATAAATAAGAGAATAAGGACTAGGGATCCCTATGACTCAGATAAAAATTCAAATGAAATAATAATGTAATGAGAACATTAGTGTAAGAGATCAAAGGAAAAGACATAGGACTAAAATTAAGATGCACCAATGGAGTCTTAATTCAACATTAAGAACCTATAAATAAAAAGTATCAAAAATATATATTACATGTGTTTGTTTGACCAAATTTGGGTGTCTACATTTACACCCCTTTTACTCTAGTAATGTAATGAAATGAAAGTACTATAGTTAAAGGAATAAATTAATAAATGAGCTTGCATGTGTCACGTGCTCTTATTTGTAAGTGGATATTACCATGGGTCCAATATAATCAACCCATAGAGATAAATGATGGTCTATGATCTTGTTCTCTTTTGGGACAAAGAATTGAAAAAGAATTCATGTGATGCCTACGGAGATGAACTCTTGATGTGGAGTTCATGTGATGAATCTGAGTAAATCACTATAGTATGAAGACCCAAGATATGTTTTCCACCAAATATTTATTGGTTATATATGTGTCTATAAGTCAACAAATTAAAAATTTATCCCAAAAAATTAAATATATTAGGTGCTAGTTTAAATACTAGTGAAAAAAATTGAATCGACCACTTCAAATGACTATTATGATTCATTCTTGTGAAAAACTAGTAAGATGCCAAGTGTAAACTGGTTTATATATAATTTTTAACTGAATATATTGTATACAATGTAGATAATGACATATATTTCCATTCCTTCTATGTAATCTAGTGCAAAATTTGAGAGATGAGACCATGTGTCACGCACATCCTTAATATGGTAATTAAACGTACTAAGTCATACAATCTAAGTAAGAAATATAAATTATGAGCAATAGTTTTGTATTTATTTAGACATGTGTTGTGCCCATTCCACATCGTTATCATAATTTGTGACAAAAATGAGTCATTTTATGTCAAATGCAAACATATTCCATGCACATAACCTGTTCCTTGTGATTTTTGACAAATAATGTTTGATCTTATCTGAGAAAATATTGTAGTAAACTATGATATTCTATAATAATATAAAATAATTATTTCTAAATTTTTTTGGACAAACCCAGTCTATTTGGATAATAGTGCATCTGCCTTACTATATTTAGTGTGCAGACCTATTTAAGTATAACAAACCTTTGAAAATTTTGAAATCAACTAAGCATTTTTTGAGTAAGTGTGTCAATATTTCAAAACCCTATGTCATATTGTGAAAAATTATGTAGAAACTAAATATAATTAGTAATGTATCATGTATAGTCTGAGTAAAATTATAATATACTGATCCAAACCTATATAAATTGAAGCATTATGAACCACAAACTAAAAATGTTTTGATCAATCTAATGTATAATCTAAGAAAAATCTAACATGTAGTGAGCGTGTATTGTATCAATTTTCCCTTGTGTATTTTTTTTTTGTATAAATAACACTTATTTATGCCCCCATTTTGGTGAGAGGAATGAAACTAGTGTGAATAGATCAAACCAAAATTGAAAGTTGAGGTATCTTGAGTTATGATCTTATTTTATAATTTTATAATGTTTATTATAAATTTTTGTGTGAGTGATAGATTGAATTTAGATTAAGATTTTATATAGGTTCCCATAGAAATGGAATAATTTCTATGGAAAAACAAAATATGCATTATCAAGGCAATAGAAAGGTAGGAAAGCGATTTAAACCTTGGAAATAAGGAAGGTGATGTGACTATCTTCCTCATGGAAGAAATAATGTTTGAAAAGGATCTATGGATTATAAGATGTTAGTTTTTCAATGTGTAAATCCATGGATTTGATAATGTGTTGGGCCCTAAATCCATCTAAGTTTAGGATCTGCACTAACACAATAGACACTTGGGCATGAGGCAATCACTTCTTATGATTGTTATTTTGCCATCTTATGACACTACCTGGTGGGAAGCTAACCAAACCTTATTGACTCAAGAATTATCAATAAATGGGCACATGAGATAATCATTGCTCAATAGAAGTAGATTAGTGGAGCTGACAAAATGATTGCATCTAATGCTAGTTCAACAACCGACATGCTTTATTCACCATGGCAATAAGATGTTCCTAAGTGCTATAAACCCATGTTTAATCCAGTTAGCAAGAGAGGCAGGTTGGAATAACAAAGCTCTAAAGGATTGTTTAAATCTTATAGTTGCCATTTATCTTAAGTTTTAACTTGGACACCCTTGGGGCTCTCGATTGTATTGCCCAAGATTTCCTATGAGACACTGGGCCTTTAGCCACTTTAAGATAGTAGTTACTTATTTTTAATAAATGAATACTATGTATTTGAATTTTGTTTAATAATCAATGGTATTGCATCTAATGAGTGCTAGTTTGGTTTATATGGTTGTGATTATAGGAATAGAATGAAAATGGTTTGCATAATGTTTTAAAAAATTAAATGCTTAGATTTATACTATAGATATTAAGTTCTAGAAAGATTTTATCCCCACCCATTCATGGTGTTGCTATAGCTTATGCTGACATCATCACTCTATATTGAAAATTTGTATAGGAAAGACCCCGTGCCTTGTGATGATACTTGTGCCAAAGTGTGAGCCTAAGCCTAAGCCCTCAATATAAGTAATATCTTGACCCTCATACACCTAGATGATTCTAAGCTAAGTAAACCAAAGGATTGTACCCATAAAGCTATAGAACCACATCATATAGGCTTGCGCCTAATAGACAATCGATTCCCCTAGAGTGACTTGCACTAATGAACTTAACACTGCTATTACAAGAAGCATGTCCCTAGAAGATAGAGTTTCACCATGGCATAATTATCCCAACATGCCCCCCCCAACCTTTATTTATTATGTTTTAGGTGAGTGCATAAAGCTTGTGCCTTATGTGAAGTGATGTTGATGCAGTCGAGTGATAAATATTGAGCATTATAAGACTAGTCAAGGCATTCACAAGGTTGTAATGAGTTTAGATTTGACTTAAATAGTTAGATAAGAAATTGAAAAGGATGATGAATTAAGAACCCTAATTTTATATAACATTTTGGTTCTTTACTGGGACCCATGTTGAATTTTATTGCTGTAATGGTGTACTAGAATGATGATCCAACTCTCCCTTGAGAACATTGAGCATTGGGTAGAATAAGTGGAAGATAGCTTTGCACTGAGGCATCCAACTTATAGAGGGAAAAAACCAAGGAAGTGGGTCTAAAACCATCTATATGATGCTCTATATGAAGTTTTATTTTTCAATCTACTTGAGTAGGTGTACAAATGGTTGGCTGCTTATACGACACATAAAAGTTGAAGCTATGAAAAATGATTTTAGTGGATGAAAGATTGCCTAGAAAGTCTCAGTAACTTAGATGCAATTTGGATTAGACCTTTAGATAAATGGTGGCAAAGGGTGATAAATAACTACGTTCTTCAATTCACAGTATCGATACACTCCTACCCTGAAGAAGAAAAATATCAATTCTTGCATGAACCTAGAGGCATGTTTGTAAGAAGGTTTGGCACTAAAATTAAGAATATAATGGTGGATTATGAATTTGAAACCATGATAATGGAAAGCTAAAGTACTCTTGCAATGATTAGTGTAACACGTAAGAAGGGGATGTATAGGTAAAGTGTAACAGAAAGGATGAGCAATTTGACACCTGAGAGCTTAGGAGACATGTTTATAACAAGAGGAGGCACTAGCTGATGGAAAATATGGAACTTGAAAGTGCCAAGAGAACCCATAGTGAGTAAAGAGGGCATCAGGAAGGATCCCTTGAGTTACAATAGCACCAAGAGGAGGGAAACATTGAAGACATATATTGAGCTCCATAATTAACTAGCAAAGAATGATTGGTGTCCTTGTAGGATTTCACCATTGGAGATACACTGGATGTACCTACTCCCTTAGAACTTATGGCATAAGCTCATGCACTGGATCCTTCATAGGGTGATAGAATATTGATATCTAAACCCATTGTCAACTTAGACTTTGACCATTTTATATGCTTGGACTAGAATTTTATGATTGAACAAGTTGTTCCTTATGAAGAGCTAAGTGAGGATACCTATAAACCTTGGGGTGTTAGCCTAAAAAGATAGAATGTAAGCACAATCATTCTAGCTCAGCTAATATCAGCTATTCAACCTGAGAAATAACCTAAAGAAAGTGGCTTGGTACCACTAGTCTATAGTACAACACAATATTCATACACAACACCAATAGTAATAATAAGACAAGCACCTAGCCTAATGGTTAGAAGCATTGGAGAACCACCATTAGGACAAGTAATTCAGCTATTGGCTGCTCTCCCACCTAAGATTTATAATGAGATATCCATGCATCTACCTAAGTATCAAGGTGTAGAGAATGCCACAAAACACATGCTCAAGTGTGAGTTATAATAGTGTGCTTGGGGTATAACCTAGTCAAAGTGTAAAGTAACATAGTTCATGATAACTCTACTCGATCGCACCCATAATTGGTATAAGAAGTTTTATCCTAACTAGGATATGGTTGATTATGACACCCTAAAGGAAGCCTTATTAAAAGAGTTTGGTATACTTGAGTTTGAGCACCAAAGCATTTCTACATTCAAGAAGGTTAACCAAGGATTATTAAAGAGTGTGTGCCTGTACGATGCTAACTGAAGACTCTTCTTTCCAAGCTCCCTTATGATATTCACCCCTCCCAACATATGTAATGGTTCATTGGGGGATTTCTAGTACCATTCAAAAGGGCACTATCTATGAAGAAATTCACACACCCTTGATAAATGCTTGAATCTATGCTCAGAGATAAGGTAGTTGGGAAAATTGACATAAGAATTAGCCCTTTCATGGAGGCACATATTACATCTATAGAATCCCAACTAGAGAAGCTAACCACTAGTTCATTGCAAGATGATTGAAGTGGGTTATGGTATACTGACTGCAAGATGGAAGGCCATAATAAGAATAACTGACCTCAAAGGAATTTACGTACATTAATTCTTAACTATGAGGTTTGTAGTAAGGCACATGATGTTCACAACTACCCTTCATTTTAATATACTAGTCAGGTCAGCATAACCACCTATTGCAAATTATATGATGCCTATACTCATACCATAGTTTATTGCCACATAATCGATGAAATGTGCAAGAACATTGGGAGAGGCACACAATAGGCAATAACAGTAGTAGGAGGGTAAGGAGCCTAAGGAAATAAGGGATATGGCTAGTAGAATGTAGGATATGAGATGTAAAGATGCACCTAAGGGTGAGGTGGTGGACATGGTGGAGGAAGGTTCCCATCATGATCATGTTATAAGTGCGGTTTGACTGACCACTATCAGTGTAACTACCCTACACATCTTACATGTGGGTATTGTTGAGGAACACACAAGGTTGAGGAATGCCTTGGCTTGTACAAAAAATTGATCCAAGGTAGGTCCAACATAGACAAAGGCACATGGATGATAAATCATGAGCCTAAAGTAGATAAATAGACTCCAAAGGTACAACTAATCCATACAAATCTAATCAAAGTATAAACAACTAATCATAGTAGACTCACCACTCAACTGCCAGTTACACCACTACTAGAGTTACACCTAGAATATGGGGAGCCAAGCTGTACTAAGTGAATTATGTAGCTTTAACCCAAAGATGCACCTTATCTAGACCTTACATGCCAAAAATATGTATTGTAGTAGTCTATGAGTGTCATCTAGAACATGTAAATGGGAACTCTAATTAGCACAAGATCTAGAGGCACAAGCTACTACCTCTCATAAAAATTAGGATGTTCTTGAGGCTAAAGTATAATAACTAACAAATATCTTGCACCTCTTACAAACACAAGGGATGTTGCCTCTATTCAATAACTTATTTTTGGAACACATAGGGTAGCAGTCAAATGAGGTTGCTAAATTATACATGGAAAAGGTATGAGAGGTTACGCATACCCAAAATATGGAGTAAAACCAATAAATCCTTGTGAATTCCACCATCGATGGATGTTTCATCTATGAGGTCCTTTTTGACACAAGCACCAAAGTCAATATCTTGACCAAGAACACATGGGAGAAGATGGGTAGACCAGCCTTGAGGCCTTCTCCCCATGTACTCTTTATGGCCAATAAGACCCAAGTGAAATTGATCAAAATTTTGAAGGACATAATTATAGATATTATGGACACAAAATTCAGATTGACTTTGAGGTAACCGAGTTGGCTGAACAAGATAACTATCCAACACTTTTGGGAAGGCCATGGTGTTATACAAAAAATGTTAATATGTAATTCAAGAAGTGATATATGACCTTTGAAAATGGTAAGGAAAGGGTAGTGATTCCCCTCTCAAGTGACCAAGGGCCACCTTCTATAGAGAGTGTTGATCTTGAGGATGAGATCAACCATATATATAACATCTTGGTGTAAGGCATCAAGAATCTCAAACCCATTGATTACAGAGTGCTCTCTTGGGAAGATGGATAGTCAATCTTAAACACCTCTGATGTTACTTGTGATTGATGGGTCAAATAATATTATAAGTCCATTAGTTTTAGGTACTACTTGGTACGCGTAAAGGTGTTAAAACTTGTGAGGACTGGCTAGGTCCAGTTTGATCACACTTCAAAATGATGGGTCCCTTGCAATAAAAAGAAAAGAATGAAGGTACTCTACCTAAACAAGGGTAAAATTGTGGTGTTCCTAAAAATTTAAGGGATCAACCCAATGTAAAATTACGTTTGTGACCTCAAATCATTCATCCCCAAAGAGATAAATAGAATGGGTGTGCTAGTGTATACACTAGGAAGCACCACTGATCATTGGTGGGAAACACAAAAGTATACTTTTACAACTTGGAAAGATGTGAAAGTGGCCAATTTCACTAGATTCAGGAGAAGTAACAAGTATTTGGATATATTAGCATACTCTGGTGACTTTGATCCCATAGTGCATGTGCACTTATACAAAGAGACATGGAATGATTATGGTGCGACTGCCCCCAAAAAATTATGGGTGTATGTGAAATCTAAAGACATGGGTACGAGCATGGTATGTGGTTAATGAGATATGTCATGAAATAAATGATTGGGATGCCCTTAAGGAGAAGTTTGTGCACATCGTCTCCTTTTTTCACAAAAATTGGAGTTAATCGAGCCACTATAAGTAATTCTGAGGGCAATGTTTGAGGACACCACAATCCTCAAGGAGCACCTAAAAAACATGTTTGGGGAGAGAGGGATGACACTCCAAAATTTATTTGAGTACCAAATTCTTAACACTGACTAAAGTGAAGAAGAAGATGAAACTTGGAAGGAGGACTACTAGAAAACCTTGATAGGTGAATGGAATCTCGTGCACTAAATAGATGATAACGCTCCTGACAAAGATGACCCCACTCATCTTCACATAGAGATAACCGAGGGAACTTAGAAAGTCAAGGAATCACACCAGGCAAAGAATTAACCTTATCATGTATCACTAAAGACCATCAACATGGACATCCACGTAGAAGGAGAGCTAAAGATGGCTACTCTAGGTGCCTAGTGGTCTAACATAGAACTAGTACACATTGTAGATTTCCAAAATGAATTCCAAGATTTATTCCCTAGGAATTATCAAGATATGAAGGGCACCCAGCCATCCCTTGGGAAGATGAGTATAGAGTCAATTTACGATATAAGACCGGTCAATAAGCACCCATCTAGGATGAATCTCAAGCTCTACAACAAGGTTAAGATAGATATCGATGTAATGCTAGATGCATGAGTCATCTACCCTATGTAGGAGTCCAAGTGGGTAAGCCTAATGGTGATTAGCATCAAGAAGGATGGGGTCATTTGCATTTGTATTTATTATAGAATGTTAAATTTTACCTACATTACCAACCCCTTCTTGACATTATTCACCAATGAAGTCCTGGATGGCATCGTAGGCTGTGAAATCTACCTTCACTGATGGGTTTTATAAATACCATCAAGTCTAGATTGAGGAGGAGGATAAGATTAAAATAACCTTTACAACTGAATGGTGTTATTTTTATTATAATGTGATGCTTTTTGGACTCAAGAATGCACCAGCCATGTTCTCTAGAGTGGTGATCATCACACTTAAGGACTTCATCCATAAGTTACTCTAGGTATACATAGATGACTGGATGGTGTATGGCCTTGTGAAGGACTATTATAATAACTTATGCCTAATGTTTGAAATGTTTATAAAAATTTATATATCCTTAAACCTGAAGAAGTATGTCTTCATAACACCCTTTAGAACCTTGATCGGGCACATCATCTGTAAAGATAGTCTACTTATCAATCTTATAAAGATCACAATAATCATTCAACTCTAGAATCCTTCCACACAAAATGATGTTCACTCCTTTCTTGGCCATTGTGGATATTATACAAATTTCATAAGGAGCTATGCGAAGATTCTGGTGCTGCTAGAGGAACTCTTGTGCAAGGATGACCTATTATATTGAGGCAAAGTACAAGAACATGCCTTTAAATATTTGAATTTTAAGTTGGCTAGCCTACCTATTTTATAATTCCCTAACTGGACAACAACATTTCATGTCCATGTCAATGCTTCTAGCTCTACAATTGGTAAGATGGATCACCCCATCTCCTTCACAAGCAAAAAATTGACTTAAACAGAGTGGAATTATACAACAAATGAGCATGAGGTTATCTTCATGGTTTACACCCTACAAAAATTTAGATAATACTTGTTGTCAATCCCATTCATCTTCTTCACAGATCATGAGGTGCTTAAATACCTTGTGAATAATCCCATTCTCCATGAGCACATTTTTATATAGATAGCTCTATTTCAATAAATCTAGTTCTCAATTATCGGCAAGGGTGATGTAGTAACACCTATTGAGGATGATATACTGGATGCATAACTTTACAAAATCCAATGTGTCCCTAAGGACTTGGTAGAGATAATTGATTTCCTAACATCTGGATATGCACCAAAAACAATGACAACCAAATAAAATAAATACCTTGTATTCATGTTGCCCATTTTTAACTCACTAGCAGGGAAATGTACAAACTAGGTTGAGATGAAGTCCTATGCTGTGTGTCTTGGAGCATGAGAGGGACCCAATTTTACATGAGGCATATGAGGGGAGAGTAGGAAGCCATTATGCGAAAGATACAATGTGTAAGGTATTACAATAAATCTTGTGGTGGATAAGTCTATTTTAGGATGAAAAATATTATGCCAAAGCCTATGATATATACCAGTGTATAGGGAAGCCCAACCACTAAGACAAGACACCTCTCATCCCCATTCTTGCTTAGGCACCATTTGAGAAATGGGCCATTGATTTTGTTAGACCAATTACTCTCGTATCAAGGTGCACTAGAATGAGATACATTATATAGGCCAGTGACTATTTCACCAAGTGGGTTGAGGCCATCCTAACCTAAAATTACACATCCACCACAGTTGCAAGGTTCATATGGGAGAACATCATAAGTCACTATGGGTGCCCACTTAGCTTGACTAGCGATAGAGGTACATAATTCATTAATGAAACTATGTGGATCTTATTGATAGAATACATGGTGATGTACCATAAGACAACACCTTATCATCCCCAAGTGAATGACACAACTCAGGAATTCAACAAGATCCTAGGGACATGCCTCACGAAGATATGCAATGTTGGTCACAAATATTGGGATGATCAAGTGTCAGCAGTGCTATGGGCATATCACACAACCTATAAGCACCTAAACAAGTCTACACCATTTCAACTGGTGTTTTGTGCTGAGGTAATCATATTGATGGATTTCTTAGTGTCATCCTTATGTATCACATGAATTGGTTGATTAGATGACCAAGAATCATTGAATATAAGGTTGGAGGAATTGGAGTGCTTAGACAAAGTACATACCCAGGCAAAGTGGAGCCAATAAATAGAGAATGCATGCCAAAATCTTTGGCATGATAAGCATATCAAGCATAAATTACTCACTGAAGTAACATTAGTCTTGATTTATGACTCCAAGTACTTCAAACACCTAGGCAAGATGAAGATAAGGTGGATAGGCCCATATGTCATCCACACTATATTCGCTATTGGTGCATGCAATATATGCATGTTGTCAGGTGAGATTATCCCTAAGAATTTTAATGGTAACTAATTAAATCTTGATAGGTAATAGGATGGAACTAACACCATCAAACTCTAGCTCCCCTATCATGAGTTGGTGATATTATGTGACAAGAATAAGGTTTGGCGCAAGCCAAATTATCCTAAATGAATTGAGTTTTTTTTATGTTATTCTAGTGATGAGAAAATAAGTAGTGCCTTGAGGCCCATTAGTAAAAATCATTTGGCACCTTCATGCATAATTTCAGTCAGGTGAGTTGAGCACGGATACTTTCTAAGCACCTAAGGCTAGACACCTAAGTTATGGGTGCATGAAGTTTGCCATATTTAGACATGAGCTGAACCAAATATTCATGCACACGATTGATAAAGTGAGGCACTTTGAGGCCCACATGAAGATTGTTTTGACACTTCCATGCATAATACCAGTCAGGTGAGTCAAGCAAGGTTAATTCTTAGGAACCTACAATCAAACACCTAAGTCTTTGGGCACATGGAACTCACCAAAATTTGAAAATAGGAGTACTAAGTGATGAATAAATATGCACAAGAGGATCATGTGTATAATAAGAAAGAAAAGTACGCAAGATGATATGCATGTAGGACACCTAAAGATTTACATGCTGGAATACTAGTGTAAGGGATTTGTATAGAGTAGGAAAGTCCAAGTTGAGAAGAATAAAGCACAGGGAAATTGACCTGGATAGGAAAGTGCACTTGGAATGGAAGTGTAGTAGGAAGAGAAAATGGGACCATGGAGGTTGAATTGTGCACATGTGAGGCGCTACACCTAGGTTTTGATAAGGAAGGTGAAGGTCACTTCAAGTAAACAAAAGCATAGGAGAAACATCATCAGGTCAAGTTGGTATCCACCAAAAGTGAGGTGGGAAGTGATAATTTTAAATACACATCACTTCACCAAAATATCATTCAGATAATTAATTGAGGTGATGATAGAGGCATAAAAATACACATTAAATGTGTGCATGACAACAAATTTTCATGGGTTTTGGTGAATCCCAAAAATTCTAGGCACCACCACACCATCAAACACCTACAATTAATTTAGTAGCTAAATTAAGGGTATAAAATGATAGAAAGATAATTGGTTAAGGTTACAAACTTGAAATTAATCTAAACTTAGAGCATCATGTCAGAGCCAAACTAGTGAACTAGAGTAGAAGCAAAGAAGGCACGTGAAGTGGAGGAATAAGAAGAAGATAAAAGGATGAAGGTATACATCATCTAAGAAGAAGGAATAGGGGAAGAGCCTAGCATTATAGAAATTCATGAGGCTCTCCAAGGTAGCATTGTTACCATGCTTAGGGAAGTAGGAAAGCCATCAAGTGCCTCACCCTTAGAACCTAATACACAACCTCCATGAATTGAGGAGGAAAAAAGGTGCTGGTGGATGGAAATGGGCCTTAATAAGGACCATATAGAGGTGGTTTTGGAACTAGATCAGGAAAGAGAGTTCATGAAGGTAGCTGGCATGACCTAGGTAGAGATTAATAAGGCTGAGATCAAAGAAATAAAGGCAGAGGAGGAAAAGATATCCACAATAATAAAAAAGAGGAAGGCAAGGATAAATAAGGCCTAAGAGGTAAGGGCCAAGAGAGAAAAGGAAGAAAAGAGGGTTGTCACAAGTACATAACCCATAAGGGAAAAATTAGTAGGGGTGCCTACTGCCCCCATGAACACAATAGAAGAAGCCACACCATAGGGATGCCCAAGTAGTAAAAATATTCTTGGAGATAAAATAGATGATTTTGATGCCTTAACAGAACAAACATAGATCACAGAGGAAACCCAATAGGCACCAGAGGGTGTAGCTAGTGTCGATGAGGAAGAAGAAGTGGATGAGTCTGAAGAACCCCTACAGGAGAAAAGAGGAGAGACCTCAAAGGAGGGAAATAGAGAAATCATTATCACCGAAGAGGAAGAATAGATGGAGTTCATTGTCACTAAAGAAGAGGGTACCAACCCAAGCCTATGAGAAAAGGTACAAAAGGGGTAGACTGATGAGGACTATTATATGTTAGAATACATGTCCCCCAAAATGTCCATAACAAGGATGCACCATCAGTTGTATTTCATGTTTGATAGTTATATGGATGAGCCTCATTTTGAGGTGTTGTTGAAGGGCATCCTGGGCACAAATCAACCAAAAGAAGGGCATGATTCCCTTATAATAAACCCACACGTGCTGAACCTAATAAAGTTAGACAATGCACTTATCTTGTTGGCCTCTGAAGTAGTATGTAATAACATCATCATCAATGTTTAGGTGTCAAAGTAGAAAAATATTGTGCTTGAAATAGAGGAAGAGGTAAAGACCATGAAGCTCTAGTTGTAATAATTGGTGGAGTGCATCGAGGAAGTTAAGCCATCGTTCTTAGATGGCATTGACACTTCAAATTTTTTTAAGGTCAACAAGGTATGAATGCTAGTGGAGTAGATGCTCCCTAAATTGAAGGCCAGGTCGATGAAAAAAGAGGATGACCCTTGCACCACAGTAAAACATGAGCTAGCTACAAAGCTTAAAGAAGTAAAAGACCTTTTTGTGTAGCTTTAGGAGGGTGCAGATGTGGCTGATGCCATATTTTACAACTTTTACAACTAGGCATCAATCATAGACATGCACCTTAAAAAGGTGAAGGGGGAGAAGGATGAACTGATGGAAAACGTATACTCTGCTAGCAGGGCTGACCATGCATAGATTATGACACAAGTCAGTAACTTGATCACCCAAAAATATACCTAAGAATAAAACCTAGAATAACTCTTCCATGCTTTACAAATGAAGGTCTGTGATTAGGGAGTCATCCTAGATAGAGGGGTGATGAAGGCAAAATAAAGGTTAGAGGCATTTAGGAAGGATTTGGGTAACACGAATGTGCTTACACTCAGTACTACCTCCACAAAGATTGATAGTGCCATGGAAGAACTTAAGCTTTCCATCAAGGGCTTTAAGGACTTTAATGTAGAGCTAAAGGATAACATGTCAAAGTTTTGTGCTCCCAAAACATTGAAAGAATAGTCTGAAGGTGGAATAATAAGTTTGTATGGGGTAATGTTGGGCCCCAAATCTATCTAAGTTTAAGATCCATGCCAACATAATAGAAACTTGGATGTGAGGAAATCACTTGTTATGATTATTATTTTATCATCTTATGGTGTCAGATGGTAGGAGGCTAACCAACCACCTACTAACTCAAGCATAATTGTGAAGTAGGCACATAGTACAATCATGGCTCAATGGAAGCAAGGTAGTGAAGCCGATAGAATGATTGCATCTTGTGCTAGATTAACAACTGATGTGCGTCATTCATCATGGCACTAAGATGTTCCTAAGTGATATAAAGTTGGGGTTTAATCTAGTTAGCAAGAGAGGTGAGTTGGAATAGTGAAGATCTACAAGATTATTTCTAAATGTTATAATCACCATTTAGCTTAAGTTTTAGCATGGACACCCCTAGGGCTCCCGATTGTAGTGCCCAAGTTTGCCTGTGAGCCTTTGAGATTTTAGCATCTTTAAGATGAGTAGTTTCTCAAATTCAATAGATGAATACTATGTATTTGAACTCTATTTAATAATGAATGACATTATATCCAATGAGTGATAGTCTGGTTTACATGGTTGTGATTATAAGATTAGATTAAGAATGTTTTGCGTAATGTTTTGATAGAATAAATGCTTAGATTTATTTTATGAATATTGAGTTTCAACAAGCTTTTAGCTCCACTCATTCATGGCATTTCTATAGATTATGCTGATGTCAACACTCTATATTAGAAATTCTCTAAGTATAGGAAAGACCCTATGCCTCATGATGATACTTGTGCCAAAGTGTGAACCTAAGCTTAAGCCCTCCATGTAAGTACTCCATTGATCCTCCTATGCCTAGATGATGCTAAACTAAGGAAAGCAAAGGCTTGCACCCATGAAGCTATAAGACCACATCATATAGGCTTGTGCCTAATAGACAATCGATTCCCCCAGAACGGCTTGGGTTAATGAACTTACCACCACTGTTGCAATAACCAAGTCCTTAGAAGATAGAGTTACACCATAGCACAAATAGCCCAACATAGGCCCCAGTCCTTTCTCTACTGCACTTTGGGTAAGCGTATAAGGCTTGTGCCTTATGTGAAGTGATGCCATTGTAGTTGAACAATAAATGTTGAGCATCACAAAAATAGTCAAGGCTTGTACCAAGTTATAACGAGTTTATATCTAATTTGGACACCCAGATAAGTCCCTGACAAGGTTGATGAGTTAAGACACACAACATTTCTACAACATAATGTTTCCCCATACCATAATAGTATGGCATAGGTAGGAATATATATAAAATTTAAAAATTTCAATTCATTTAAAATTTTGAAATAGTGAAATTTGAGATATGAGTTGAAAATGTGCCTCAAAAGTGAGCTATTTCATGTAGTCAGTTTGATGTGGAGTATTTCATTTAGCCCGAGGAGGATGTGGGACTGGTTGAAAATATGCCTCAAAAGTGAGACATTTTAATATTTTATTTAGGTTAAATTTATTTACTTTATTTTGAATTTTATGTTTTTATATTTTGGGCACGACCCCATCCTCGACAAGTTAGTAGTGTTCATGCAAGACTTTGATGAAGGTTGAGGCATTCCAATTAAAAATGTTATTAGAGTTATATCACCAAAAAAACATCCAACGATGAGAGAGCCATCCTGTCGCCTCTCATTTCATCTCAAGTTTGAATTTTAGCTCCTAATAGAAACCTCTTGTTTCAAAATAATGTGAGTGCAAGATAAAAAATGATTACATAGAAATGAATGATTTTGTTGTATAATTATTTGTTTTTTTAAATACAAAAACTATCATATTTTTCATATAATTTACCTTTTTTTAAAAATTCCCCTTGTATTTGAGGTTCACAATATAAAACCTATTTGTATAAGAGTTGTTAGCTTGGTGTCTATTATTTAAGTAGTGATTAAATTTTAAACTTTTTGGTGAAAAATATAATAAAATAAAATGTTTATGATAACATATTTGAGAAAAAATTAATAATAAATTATATGTGTCATGGTAAGAATATGATTGCAAACTAACTCCAAGCAACTCTATAAAAGAAAAAAGAAAAAAACTAATACTCTTGAATAGAAGAAAAATTGATGTTGGATTAAATGAAAAAATAAAAGAAATCTATATTTGAACTAAGAAAAAATATCACAATATTTGTAAATAAATAATTGTTTATGTTAATAAAAAATGTTTCAAAATAATATTCTACCTATATACAAAGCTATTACAAATATAAATTATTCACAAGAAAAAATAAAATTGTCTTCTAAGTTAAATGTTAAAGTGGTAAGTATATTTATATTGGTATTTTGGATATATATTGATTAAAAATTATTGATGTAAATGATGTTATGTTAAGTTAAAAATTTAAATATGATTGCAAGTGAAATTTGATAACTTATATTAATATGATGTTATATTTTTGAATAGACATAAAATAATTATACTTTAAAAAAAGAGAGCAGTAGATATATTTTATATGATAAACACTATTTAAAATGTTATCAGTTGAAGAAGATAAAGATAGGCATTAATTTGAAGAAGACAAGGATAGATGGAACTCAAAAACAATAAGTTCATGCAAGATTTTGATGAAGGTTGAGGAATTCCAATTAAAAATGTTTTTAGAGTTATATCACAAAAAAAAATCCAATGATGAATACCTCATTAGGGCACCCTAGGTTCATGAATTTAGCAGGGAAAAGTATTTGAGATTCTAGTTTCAGTGTATGTTGTAGAGTTTCAGAGATCATTTGGGTATTTGCATTGTATTAGCACCAATGGATGTAAATCACTCCTGGTAGTTCCCATTAGCTTGTAAGTCATTTTTTTTGCATCTTTGCAATAAGTGTTATGATTATTGCAAGAGTCCCTGCTGTTTGAAAACCACCACCACACCACCCTCTTCTTATTACTATCAAACTGTCATATCCTATCCTACCCTACAAATAACACACCCTTGTTGCATATCATAAGTGTTGTTTGCCTATAAATGCATAAAATATTGCATACCTAACATGTGTTTGCATTTTGTGCTTTAAAGACCAAAATTGCAATCTTTTATTCAGCTCCTTGTTGTTGAAAATTCTTTATTATGAAGGTTGTAAGCACTTTTATATCTGTCTTCAATAGCTTGTATGTGATCTAGTGCATTCCGGGGTGACAACACTTCTTGGGTGAAGTGTGCAAGTTTGGTTGTGCCTTGGTCATATTTGTGTCTCTTTGTGCCGATAATCCCCATAGAGGTTGAATTGCATAATCTCTCCATGTGAGCAAGCGACCCCATAGGTGCTCTCACCTTGGTTCAAGCAAAGCTAGAAGATGCAGGGATCTGAACATACCCTCTGTCGGTACCTCTTAGTCATTTTCTCTATTTGGTCTATTCTAGATGCCAAACCTTTCCCTGACTACAACGACATACTAATAGGATTTTCATCTTTGTTTACCATTTTCTTCAAAGTGTGCAAGGCCAAGTGTAAGAAGTGTACAACTAGGAACCAACAAGACCATGGAAGGGTGTCCACCAAGTTTATTAAATATGATGACCTAATAATGATTTTCACTTTTTCAGTTCTCTTATTTATTGTAAAGGAAGCGGAAAGATGGATTGTCTTCGTAAATATGATATATATCATCTCAAGTTTGAATTTTAGCTTCTAATAGAAACCTCTTGTTTCAAAAGAATGTGATGGCAAGATAAGAAATGATTACATAGAAAAAGATTGATTTTTGCCTTGTGATTTTCATTCATAAAACAAATTCATCCCTCTCACGAATATCGCAGTTAGCTTTGCTTTGGTGGTTTAATATTTAAGTTTTGAAAGAAGCGTGTTTGTTGGAATTGTAAACTAATAAAATCCATGGCGTCCAGATCAGGGATATCTATTTTAGTTATTGTTTTTTCAATAGAGCAACATTTTATTTCTACTATAATTTTACAGTTACGATGCATGTATTTATGATGTTGAATTGCAGTTGGAGTGTGCTACGGAATGTTGGGGAACAATCTGCCAGGCCCGGGCGAGGTTGTAGATTTGTTGAAGCTGTACAACATCGGAAAAGTGAGGATATTCCAAGCACATCACGGAGCCCTGAAAGCCCTGGCGAACACGGGCATTGAAGTAATTGTGGTAGTGGGCAATGATGAGCTTCAAAAGATAGCAAGTGACCAGGCTGCAGCAAACGGTTGGGTCCACGACAACATTCGCCACAAACATCAAATACATTGCAGTGGGAACCGAGGTGTTGCATCATGGAAACGAGAAATACGTGCAATATCTTCTCCCTGCAATGCGAAACATTCAAACTGCAGTGGAAATGCTCATCTGCATAGCAATATAAAGGTCTCCACCACCCATGCCTCTTCTGTGTTGGGGAATTCTTACCCCTCACCCTTCTCAGGGAGACTTCCGTAACGATCTCAAGGACACGCTTCGTCCTCTGGTGAACTTCGTGGCAGAGAATGGGTCTTCATTCTTAGCAAACGTGTATCCCTATTTCAGCTATGTTGGCAATAATACAAAGGCTTTATATGCCTTTATGTTGGCAATAATACAAAGGCTTTCTATGCCTGTTCTTTCTGTAAATGAAACCTCCGTTACATAAGTCGATCCTAGGTGACCTTTCAGAAACTAGTAATGTAGATTATATACATGAGCATGATTCCATTTCCACCCGATGGTAATGTGTAGTACAGGCCAGTCCATTTATAGTAATGTTGAGTTTTCATCGGATATTAGGGGAAAAAAGGAAGCCTGAAGAGAGTCGATACGGATAAATTCAATAGTTATGTAATGTGTGGTACAGGCCAGTCCATTTATTTTCCCAGGTGGGTTATAGGCTACAGCAATAATACAAAGGCTTTCTATGCCTTTTTTCTCCTTAGTTAACAATAAAATCCCAGTCCTAAATGTCTGTCTTGAATTTCTTCTCATCAGAATCCCTTAATAGAGTAAGGAGAGAAATTTCATACAGGCTGTTTAATCTCTGAGTCTACTCTCAAAGAAGATATATCTGCATGCCTCATAATTATAATTCAAGGTTTTAGTTTATTTGATAAATGAAAATGTTTTTATTATAACAATGTGAATAGAAATAAGGTTAGTTGTTCATGATAATAAATTGCATTTTCTAGAATTAAATTTATATTATAGATAACATTTTGCATAATATTGTAGATTGAGTTTTTGTTTCATATAAAATATATTATGTAGATGTAGGGAAGAAGGTTATTCTCTTTACTATTTTTGAAAAAGAATTTATAAATTTTATTTAAGTATTTTTTTCAAATTTTGATTTCAAACTCTGATTGATGTAATTTGTATTTGTAAACTTTCATTCTATAGTCTAATTTTTTTCAACTGCATAAAATAGTTTAGAATAACAAGAATTTTAAGATGATTTTTTGTAATGTTAAAATTTATAATTCACTTTTGTTTTACAAGAAAAAATTTAAATGAGTTAAGGAATTTATTAAATCTAAATTTTATATATGATTTTCAATTTTGTGTTAAAAATAAAAGTAAAGCCTATCTTTCATGTTACACTAACCTCTTCCTTCAATTTAACTCCCAAAACCTAAAAGCAAAGAAAGTACCTACATTTGAAAAAAAAAAAAAAACCAAAAAAACAAACTACATTAAATGTCTCAATTCCATCTCACCTAATTACTATTATTTTTATTGCAAAATTAATTTTACAATTTCTTTGTCTTCATTTCTTTCCTCATACTCTCGTACATTATTTTAATTTTCTAATTTCTTTCACTTTAAATTCTTGTCTTATTTTCAGTGTCCTCTTTATTGTAATTCATAATTTATTTCATATTTATATTTAGTAATTTTGTTAGTTGTATCTTCTCAAAATAGTAAATATGTTTTATCACAATTTGGTAAAGTCCTTACAAGTGATATAGATAATTAGAGTAATTAGGGCTGGATTAAGAAATAAGTAAGCAGACTAGGTGAGGTGATAAATGTGAGTCTTTCGGCTACAAGGAAGGTCAAACAAAAGGTGGAGTTTTGGCAGATATTTTTCAAATATAAAAATATTAGTTTAACATATAAATCCATATTTAAGTATCTACGATTATAAACTTGTAAATAATTAAAACTTTTCATTGATTTTACTTAGCCAATCTTACACCGAGCCATTTCCTTAATCTCTCTCCCTATAAAATATACTATAATCCTTTGTAGTCTTATATGTATAATCATACACCTTATACGAACATGGAATAACATTCCATTAATTACAAAAGCTATTCTTCTATTTTATTGTTTATCAATATGTTTAAATTTGTTGTAGATGTACTTTGGTTATTTTTTTTTCATACTTTAATACGTTGCAAATGTTGTAATGACATGTGATTTTTTTTCCTTAAGTACATCATTTTCTCCCTTTCAACATCTCTATATCAATACGAATTCTAGAAGCCTTTGGACCATGGATACTCTACCTTTTGTTTCTACTCATCCCTCTCATCATAGAACCATTAAAATAAAATATTTTAATATGATCTAATATATTATATTAGAGCCATAATATTAGATTATTACTGGTGCAAAAGAACCCAAGGCTGAGCCAAGGTAAATAGGGAGTCTAGTTAATCATTGTGTTGGTTCCCAGTTGTACAACTCTCTAATTTGGCCTTGCACACTTGAAGGAAATGAAAATCAATGATGAGAAACCTGCTAGAATGTCGTAGCAGGAGGAGAGTTTGTCATCAAAAATAGAATAGACTAGAGAAAATCAATGAGAGGCACCTTTAGAGGGTATGGTTAACTCCCAGCTAGTTTTGGCTTTGCCTAAACCAAGGTGAGAGAATCTATGGAGTAGCTTACTCACATGGAGGGATTTTCCACTTCAATCTCCATGGGGATTCTTGGAACAAGGGGAAATATGACTTAAGCATAACCAAGTTTGCAAACTTCACCCATGAAGGGGTGTCACACAAAATGCATAAATGCTTTATGCCATACACAAGATACTAAAGACAGATGAAAGGATGATTGTAATCTTCATTTTTATAAAATATTCAACAATAAGGGTTAAATTGAAAATTGTAGTGCTAGGATTTAGATCACAAACTACAAACACATTTCAAACATGCAAGATATTATGCATCTACAAGGCAAATAACAATCATGGTATGCAAAGGGTGTGTTAAATGCAAGGTGGAATAAGGTAGGATAGTTTGTTAATTTTTTTAAAAAAGGGTGGTGTGCTGGTGGTTTTAAAATAATAGGGTTTATTTTAACATACATTACATCACCTATTACAAAGATGTAGGACAACTAAAATGCAATATATGGAAACTAAAGGATAAATTTGCATCCATTGGTCCCAATACAATGGAAATGCCCCAATGATCCCTGAAACCCTAAAACATACACTAAAATTAGAAACTTAAATACTTTCTCCCACTAAATCTATGAACCCAGGATGCCCTAATAAGGTATTTAACAAAATAATTCTAATCTTACATGCAAAAAGGGGTTTATAACCTAGATTTATGCCCAAGATGATAACCAGTAGTGAACACAAAGCTAGATATCCAATCAACACATAATTTATAATATCTCATTGCATTCCATGAATATGATACAATAAAGAACCACGTGTATTTTACATTAAATTTAAAGAAAATCTTATATACATCAATGTTTCAAAATGCTTCCATGGAAAAAGCATGATGGATTTGCTTCATGTTGAACAAGGGAGACATATAAAAATGCTCTTAGAGCTTGCTAATGGTCGTACAAGATGCAACTACCTTAGCAAGAGAGGTAAAACATACACACAACAATGATCCCTAAATTTGGAAGAGCCTATACTTGGAGAAGAATAAATACCAAAAATAACCAATAACCTTTGAATAGAAGACAAGCCTTCTATTTATACATTTTTCAAACCTTCAAATCTGGGAATGAGAGTTGTAACCTATAAAATTGCAAAACACCCCCTCAAGTTTTTCCAAGATGCTCCAAGCTGATAAAACACTTTACCACACTTCAAATCTTCATGTATTTGTTTGAAAAAATATTTCTTTAACTACCTCTTCAAGAAATGATGGATATTTGCAACAAAATTCTTGATTTCTTAGCTGGAAATGCTCCTTATACAAGATAGAAGAAGAATATTCATTTGAGGAGCTAAACAAATCATTTGTCTCTTATGTAACCACTTAGAGATGTCTTTTGACCACTCATTAACATGACTAGAACTACCTAGATAGTTTCCCTTCCTCTGATGCATGCCATGGAACAACTTGCTCTTGTAATGATTTCTTGGGAATATTATGGATCCATGGCTAGTTGAGTAATCTTTCCTTGAAGTGGCCCACTTGGATCTTAGAAACTTAAAATATCCTTATATGGAGGAACTTGGACAAGCAAAGCAAATGAAAATACAATAACCTAGCTTTATTTCACATTTTTTACTTTTTTGGCTCCAAACTTGCATTTTAACCTTTTGTAATTTGCACTTTTACTTTCCTCAACATTTACACTTACTTTTTTACAAATTAGGGTGTTTAGGCCTTGGAGACCTTTTACATCATTCCCACCAAAAGGCAAGTGAGACAATCTTTAAAAAGGGCCCAAAGCTTATAAAACCCCAAGGACTTACCATGTGTCCAACTTAGATGTTAGTTTAGACTCTTAGTGAATGTTTTACCTTTTTCACCATCCTTCTTGATACAAGGAAGGGTGCAAGATATTTATGATCCCTAAAAATACACTCATTATTTGTAAAAGGAAATAAAAAAGTCATTACCTTGTAAATTCGATGAATTTGATGTAGGAATTTTCACAGGATAAAGTCTTTGGATTCCCTTGAGATAACCATGAGTCTTTCATTAGCTCATCAGGGAATTCTTCATCTTAGTCACCGAAACACATTGAAGATACAACATGACAAGTTCATCCAGGGTCCCATAACTTTTTTCCTTGAATCACAAGGTAATAATTTAATTTATGTAAAGAGACCTAGATATATTTTTATCTTTTCATAGTGAATCTTTGAGCACACAAGATCTTCATTTTTGTCACTTTGTGCTTATGTGGTGCTTATTTGGCATCTATCTAACACTTTTGTGGTATTTTTCATAAATTCCTTCAAATTACTAGCCATTATTATTTAAAATTTGTCCTTTTGTTTCATGCCATTGGATCATTACCCATGGATCAACGTGGGCTATTGATCATGATCTGAGACCTTCCCTATTACTAGCCATCTATATATCAAGCCATGTGGTTATGCCACTTGGCATCTTCATAGGCTTTCTAAGATATATACTCTACATTAGCTGTATATTGAATGCATGTTTGCCATGTGTTGAGTAAGTGAGCTCTCAGAACTCTATTGAATAGTCATCGGTGATTTTTTGCTATTGGATCATCCAATATTGATGAAGCATGAGTTTTTGATCTTATGAGGTGCATGATATTTAGTAAGAGTATGGTAATATGAAGGAACTTAGGCTAAAATGCCTTAAGCTAAGTCTATTTCATGTTAATGAACATGCCTTAGACTTAGGCTAAAGCATTTTATGCTAAGTTTTAAAGAATAATATCAAATGACCCATCAAATGATATAAAACATGCCCCATTATCTAGGCAAAATATTCAAAGAGCTTGAATTTGATGGCCTTGTGAATGTCAATGATGGCCTCATGGATGTCAAATGACATTTGTAATACTGTCAAATTTAATCTCCTAAAGTTTTTAGTTTTGGTGGGATTAAAGCTAACAGTTATGTAGACATTAATGATGGCATCACAGACATTAAATGATAATCATGTAATCATCAATTTTAAGCTTGTCAAGTTCTTATATTCTATAGACCTCAAATTTAATTTGCTCCATCCAATTAAAAACTATGATCAAGTGAGATCCATTGATCATGATTTGAGTAGTTACATGTTGTTGGTTCATTTTGATGTGTGGGAACCTTTATTATCAAGCTTCAAATGTGGGAGCACCACATGGTGACCCCGTAGGGATTTTTGAGCTTTTAAATTTTTGTCATTATGTTCACTCAGTTGGATCCATTTTGGGTGAGTGGTTACGAACCATTGATCTTGATCTTCTACATGATTGGTCCTTTCAAATAATTAAAGCTAAAACCCTAAGTTTTAACCTAAGATCTTTTTTTATTAGAAATACAACAAGTCCTTGTGATAAAACTTAGGCTTAAGCTTATGTTTAATAATGGGGTCCACTTAACCTTTGTTGTTCTTGTGATTTTTGATATTTGGTTCCACTTAAGCATGGGCCATTGATCATAATATTTGTGATGCCATGGTATTAGTCTAAAGGGTGAAGGTATTAGGATCTTTGGGCTTCCTTCACTCCATCTGATCAAGGGGCATGATACAATGAGATCCATTGGATTTGCAAAGGCAAAAGTGCATAGGTTAGGACTCAGTATGAAATAAAGACTTAGGATAAAGTGATAAGGATAAGGTCTCATTTTTGTTGACAAACATGAATGGGGCCTTAAAATTAAAACTTTAGGCTAAAAGGGTAACAAAGGGGGCCATGTTATAAAAATTAAAAGGACCTTGCCAACACGAAAGTTATAATATGTTGGAAATATAAAGAACAAAAAATGGGGAAAATAGAGGGGAATAAACATAATTTTTAGGCTAAGGTTTGGTCATTTTAAGAGACACAACCAATCCTTAACATGAAAATTGGAACTTAAGTCTAAAATAAATTAGAAACATTCCTATCAAAAGTGTTCCTACTAATGTTTGAATTTGAATGAGGGGTTCAAGTTCGGGTTTGTTGAAAGCAGGGTTTCATTATATGACTCCAATAATTAGATTATTTAGATCAGAGGCTAGTAAAAACTTGAATGAAGATAAACAGTGGGGATATAAGCATGATCAGTTTATTAAATCTCCATGAAACCTAGAACTCATCACACAAGGGGTAACTATTAACAACATTAGGTAACCTTAAATCAAAACCAACATTAGGCCAACTTTATCAAAGTGGATGATCTTAAAGTTATAATAATGTTCAAAATAAGCCATGATTTTAATGTTAAGTTCAAATTATCTCAAGGGTCCCAATTCTCAAAAAATGGGGGTATGTTGACCTCAACATATGGTGATTTTTGAGGGAAACATAACAATATGTTAGAACTTAGAGGCTCTAGTTTGGAAAAGTGATTGGGTCACCTATTTTACTTGATCTATGCCATCACCAAGATTAGTTCATGGTTGAAATAAGATTTGCACATGTAGAATTAAGGTCAAACATTAAGACACAACCATGATGTGTGTGTGAATTTATTCCACTTACTATTTGCCATGGGACTCAGGGGACAAATTATAAGTTTCATCCCTTTAATCACTAAGATTGACTTAGAACATGTTTGGATATCTATTAAAGACCATGATGCTAGTTTAGGGAGGGCTTGGGCATTGCTCTGCTACCAGCCAATTATTTATATCCCTAACAAAGATACCTTTGGATCCACTCATGGCCTTGCTCCACTACTAGCTAGGTATCCATATCCCTAGTTGAGATTACCAGAATCACCTATACTTGAAAAACTTTTGATTTTGTATTGAATTCTTATTTTTGTATTTTTTATATCTTTTATACTTTTAGCAAGGTTGGGAACCAAAGTAGCCAGGTTGAAGGATTTGTTCAAGTGTTTGATCTTCAATTAATCACCTATGGCCATGACGTTTGTCCCAGGTAAGGATGTTTGTTAAGTGTAAATATGACTACGCCCTAATATCTCAAGCTTTAATTTCATATGTGAAACTCCTCTTAAAACCAAGTTTAGATCAAAATAATGTTCAAGTTCTCATAAAAAAATGAACCTATTCATCAGTCCTTGTTAATTCTTCTAAATCAAAACATCAAGCTCATGTTTCAAATCCATGGTCAACATGGGCATGAGGTGCATACTTACATTTATAAATAGGGAAAAAATTACTTGGTGTAGATTTGGGCTCCAATATAGACTCTTACTCAGGGATGTATACCCCCAGTAGGAACATAGAGAACATCATACTAGATGCCTATCCATTGGGACATGGAGTCACAAAGTTAACAATTTTTTAGTAAACACTCATGAAAGATCAAAAAAATAATAGAATACTAACAAAAACATATCAAGAAGATTTGAAAATGAGTACACAACAAAATACAAAAGGAAACTATATAAATAAGGCCCAAAACAAAGGGACAACAAAGAAATGAAATGTTAAATTAAAAAACACTATACAATATGGTACACAGATTATGGACTCAATCAAGGAAGTGCTTCAAATGCCTGCCACTGATTGGCAGTTCTAGTATCTCACCATCCAAGTCTCTCAAGAAGAAGGTATATTCCCCAATCTAATAGTCAATGAAATATGGACCCATCTATAAAGCATCAAACTTGTTATGCTTACCTTTCTCCTCATGCCTATTGTTGTAAAGTAGAACCAAATCACTTACTTGGAAATCTTTTGGAGTGACCTTTCTATCAAATATTTTCTTTAACTTGTCCTTGAATTTGAGGTGTCTTTCATGAGATTGTCTTCAAGTTTCATCAATCTCAATAATCTAGTTAACCCTAATTTCACAGTGGTTGATTTGCTCATCATCTTCTAGCTATCGCATTAGTTGATATGTTGGCAATTATAAATTCATAGGCAAAATTTCTTGAGATCCATAAACAATCTCAAAAAGGCTTTTTTTTGTAGCTCTCTTAGGCATAATCCTATCAACCCATAAGTCAAACTTTAGCTGTTCACCCCACCTCTTCTTATTTGCTTCCAAAGTTTATCTAATAATATTGAACAAGTTCTTATTACTTGATTTTAATTTCTTGTTCCCTTGAAGATTGTAGTTGGAAGCATGAGTTAGTTCAATCCCATAATATTTTCATAATTCCACCAAAGGTTTGGATTTGAAGCTCATGGCATTATCAACAATTATCTTAATAGGCACATCAAATCTACAAATAATCTGATTCAACACAAAATACATGACTACCTAGTGTGTTGATCTCTTTTTAGGGATTACTTTGACCCATTTGGTGAAGTAATCAGTCACAACAAGTATCCATCTATGCCCAACACTTTATGAATAAAAAATTTATCCAATTAAATCCATTCCCCATTATCTAATTGGGCCTTCAATCATCATAGGCTTCAGAAGAAAAGAACTTGAATATTTTATCCTCCTAGCCAAGCATTGACATTTCTCACACCTTCAAACTATCTGAATAACATCTTTAAATAATGATGGCCACCAGTTACCAACTCTCAAAATTTTATTATCTATAACTTTAGGTGCAAAGTGACCACCATAAACTCCACTATGGAAGTCTTCAATTAGGACAATAGTCTATTTTTATAACACACATCTTAGGAGAACCCCATCTGGATTTTTTTATGCAAGTCCATTTTTAGTCAAGAGGTATTTTTGGGAGACAAGTTTAAGAGTTTTCTTTTGATTCTTATCCAAGTCAGGGGGACAATTTGAAATTTTCAAGTAGTAAACAATATCCTTATATCATGTATATACAATAAACTAACTCAAGGAATCATCAACATTAAAAATATTAATGTTTAGATCAACAACTTGCAAATTAGTCTCAACCATAAGTTTGGATAGACCTGTCCCTCTTACTAACTTGGTGGTCTAGATATCCATGTCATACTTCTGTAACTTGTTAACCCACTTGCACTACTTGCTGGATACTTTGATATAAGTTAAAATTTCCTTCACCATGGTGTGCGAGACATAAACAATAATATTTGAACTCATAATATATGGCCTGAACATTATAACAACCTTGAAAAGAGTGAAAGTTTGTTTCTCCATAATAGTGTATCTTAGTTCAAGACCTTGTATATATTTGTTAAATAAATTTATGGGCTGCTCATGACCATCTTCATTATTTTGTAATAAGACATCAGTAATAGTATTGTATGATGCAAAAGAGAATACTTGAAATGGCCTTGTGTAATCAGGACTGACCAAATAGGAGTAGACTTCAAAGCTCCCTTGATGTCACTAAATTCTTACATGGACTTCTCCTACCATTTGATGGTTTGTTCCTTCTTAAACATGGAATTAATAGGAAGAGTGATCTCTATACAATTAGACACAAACCTCTTTACAAAGTTAATTTATCCAAAGAAAGATTGAATTTATTTCTTGGACTGTGGGATAGGCACTTTGTCAATGGCTTTGACCCTTTTGGGATCAATCATGACACCCTCTTTGGACACTATATGTACTAATAACTTGTAATTTTTCACTTCAAAGTGGCACTTCTTGGGATTAATTGAAATTCCAAACTCCCTGCAGTTGATCAACACCTTTTCTAGATGCTCCAAATACTCTTCTCTTATTTTGGATTACAAAGTGATATCATCCTGATATACAACAATAAACTCATTAATTACCACTACAAAGGCAATATCCATAACCCACTAGAATGTTACACCAACATTTATTAACATTAAAGACATTCACATATATACATACATGCCCCATAACATGGTTAACGCAATCTTGGACCTCTCAGATTCTTTCACCATAACCTAGTTATAACTTGAGAATCCATCCAATGTGGATAACATTTCTAAATTAGTGACACTTTTCAATAGGTTCTCCATATTGGGCAGGGGATAATTATATTATAAAGAAGCCTTGTTTAAATTTCAAAAGCCCACACACAAGCAGATATCACCAATCTTCTTCTATACGTGGACTATATTTACAATCCATGATGAATACATGATGGGATGAATGATACCATTATCCCTTAACTTATTTAACTCATCCCTCTTCTTGGTGGCTAAGATGGGATTAATTGGCCTATGTTTTTACCTAAAAGGTTTGCTATCAGGATACAATAGGATGGCATGCTGGATCAAGTCTCCCATATATGCTTTTAGCTCAGAATAAGACCATGCTAAGAAATCTTGGTGCTTCCTTAGTAGTTACATGTAAGCTTTCTTCTTAAATACATTTATGTGAGTACCCAACCAAACCTTCCTTGGGTTCTCATGATAACCCAAATTACACTCAATTACATCTTTTGAAATGAATGAGTCTCTTGACTTGATCCTATTAGCTCCATTAAAAGATGCCTCCAAATTGAGCAATCCTCCTAGGATAGTGTTTATCTTCAGATAAATGATGTCTTTCCTAAACAAGGTCTCCTTCCCATCATTGACCTCAACCATAGATTCCAAGTCTATGATTTGATCATGGAACTCAGCCTCATAGTTCAAAAACTTCTTAATTTTTTCATCATCATCAAAGACCTACCAATGATTAACATTATCTAAGATTAAAGGCCTAACAAGAACCTCCACCTGATACTGACAATGAGAGCTTGCATTTTCAATGTCAAATTGAGCACCTAGCCCTGCAAGTCTATCAACTTATTGGTTGAAACTTCTATCATGATAAAAATATTGAATGCATAAAAAAAATTCAATGTCCCAAACAACATTATGATACTATTTCAACCTTTTATTTTATTTGGCAAAAACCCTATGGACTTCCTTTTACTTAATAATCAAACACTTGATTCCATATTCATGAGTAATTTTTAGACCAAGCAAGAGTGCTTCATACTCAGTAGTATTCTTAGTGCACTAAAAAAAAAGATAAAAATAAAACATAAAACATTTATCATTGGGTGCAGAGAAGACAACCCCAACTCCATTTCTAAGATTAGAGCGAGCCCCATCAAAGCACATCTTTCAAATACATTTTCTTTATCAAGATCTACATCAAGAACAACAAGCTATTATCTAGTATCAACATTCCAAACAAAGTTGCCAAGGTCAACATTTGTGTTTAACACTTCATTAAGAGAATTATTCTCTTTAATCACATGTAACATCTTTGGCTCTCTATAAAGTCTAACCATCTTACCCTCTAAAGGAATGCTGGCATAGGAAAGGTCCATCTGTACACTTCCACCCATGCTGGTAGCCCATTTACATGATAACAACATCCCCCATTTAGGTGGGAAGTCCATAACTAACACGTCTATGTTCAAGTACTTTCCATGATGAACTACCAATTGTACCACTAGTCCCCTAGCTTTCCCAACAACTAGAAGCTCTCATGAGTCCATGGCATAACACTTACCAAAGGATTATGTGATATTCACTCCAATATCATTGAGGACACCCAAGGGCATCACATTATAATAAGCACTAGAATAAAACATACAGTTTTGAATAATTAGACCATTGATCAATAGAGTCATATAAAATGGATCCACATTTAGTTGACTCTCTACCAATGTCATCCCCAAATAGATCTCTAGTGTAGGTTCAAAAACCTCTTCTAATTATTCATATTCTTTAAGGGGTGCTTGGGGTAAATCAATTTCATTTAAAACTTACCTTTCACCAAATTCTAAATATTCAAAGGCCCTCTTCCTATGTTTAGGTATTCGCAATAACTCAACAAGTGGTACAATGATCTTTATTTGACTCAACACTTGAGCCATATCATACACACTATACAAAGGAAGATATGTGTTTGGTGGAAGGTTAATGACACTTTTATCTAGAATACAATCACCTAAAGTCTAAAAATGAGTAGAATAGGATGGTTTTACACCCTTAGCAATAGTCTTCAAGGGAAGATTTTGATTAAGCTCATTTACACCTTTAGGGATGCTAGACAATATGGGCATTCTATTAATTTTAGTAGGATCACCTCTAAGCTTAGCATCTTGGGTTATAGGTGCCATCTTGGACTACTTTATCTTTCTTTGATTCCTTTTTTTCATCCCCTACCTTTGGATTTGTAGCGATAGTGTCTTAAGGAACAACACCTAGTTACTTACTTCTTAAGTCATATTCATTCTTTTGTGTAGCTTCTGCATTAATTAACAAATGCTTGTCCTCAACTGATGGATTTCCCATAGGATATTTATTGATCATAATAGAACATACGAGATTAAAATCATGAACATGTAATTCATACGCTTGTGCCACATTAACATCACAAGCAAAGTCAAAATTTGGTACACTTTCCATTTTAACAACACTCTAAAACTGATCAAACATAGTATTAATTAATAATTCCATGGAGGTAGTAGATTCATATTGATGTATTTGATAATCAAACCTAAAAATCTCATAGTTAGATAATGCATATTTAGGTTCATCTGGTTATTCATCGACTTCTTTAGCAGTATCACATGGAGGTTGTGGAAGGAAGCATTTGCCACACCAATCAATGTCTAAATTAGAATTTATAACATTTACCTTGGCATTTAAAGGATAAATCACTTCATTTACAACCCCTCTATTCTGATTTCTATTCATTATTTCCTCACGTGCAGGCTTCTTCCCTCTATCATTATCTCTATTTGGAAAATCAGGACCCCTCTATGCTTGATTTTGATTTGGAGCCCTTTTGTAATTGGTAGACACCTGAGGGACCCCATTTTCAACTCTAGCCAACTTATATAACATTTTTTTAACAATAAAGGCCAAATTTTTGATAGTTTCTTCCAAGTTGGTTGTCTTCATGGGTTGTGTTTTTTTTAGATTGACTAGCTTCACATCAACCCACTTATTCAAGGGCTTTCCCATAGCCTTGATGTTATTCTCAATTTGGATGACCA
Source organism: Torreya grandis (assembly GCA_037957365.1). Classification (NCBI taxonomy): domain Eukaryota; kingdom Viridiplantae; phylum Streptophyta; class Pinopsida; order Cupressales; family Taxaceae; genus Torreya; species Torreya grandis. The sequence continues at coordinate 5,473,221 of JARHVA010000310.1, forward strand.
TATTGAATGCCAAATACTAGTTAGTGGGATCCTTTTCCCTTAATAAATATGCAACCTTCTTATCAAATACATCATGATACTTTATCAAGCACATTGTATCAGTGGGCCTGAGGTTTTTAGGCAATCGTATCATGGTCTTATTGAACCTCGTGTTAAATTCCTACACACACTCATTAGGATTTATTTTGATATTTTCAAATTGAGTTAAGAAAAACCTTAGATCAATCCTAGAACCATACTGCATACATCTTTGTACTCAACCTCATAATCTTCAATGATATTTTGAAAAGTGATTAGGTGTTGATCACTACTGACTGCATTATTCCCTTATAATTTTGGGAGGAATTTCCTAACTTCATTTGGGACCTCATTAGGATCGCCTTCCATCTCATCAAAGTTATAGCCCTGAATCTAGGAACATAGAATGTAGGACATTCATTCTCATCTTGGGCCCTATTCCTCATGATTAGTTCAATAGTAAGTTCAAGAACAAATGGCAGAGGGACATGAGGGGGTGATTGAGGTAGACTTGGTGGATCAAACTTGGGAAGGGATTCAGTTGGTTGAGATGGAGCTAGAAAATAAATGGGGCTATGTTTTTCAAGATTAGTAGAAGAGCTGTGATAATCCTCAACAATGGAGAGTTTAATAAAAAAATCAAGATTATCAGAATCTTGGTAGTCTAAAAAATATTTATCATTTGAAAATTTCCCTTCAACATGCCTCCAAACTTATCTCCCTCTTCTTTGGTGCAAGCTTAGGGGCGAGCCAAGCCTTTTGGATGAGTCACATTTAAAGGATGATCTCAATCCTTCCAAATTTTCAATCAAGAAAGAATACTCAAATATGAAATGGAGATATTCAAAATAGGTAATGATATTACTTGAAACCAAGTGATTAAATTGGAGTCACCACTATAACCATAATTCTAAAATATAACAGTTCATAAACTAGTTTTGATACATTTTGAAAACATACTTTGATAAGTTTAATGATGAGATAAAAGACACTAAAATTTGTAGAATTATGTTCAAATGGGAAAATACACCTTCCAACATGAAATAATAACAACTCTTTACAATAAATAAAGTAGAATTTAAATTTTAAAACCTAAAATCTTGGCACGTCCCCAAGTGGAGTATTACGACATTGATGGCTAAGATAGTCAAAATGGTACAATATGCAGAAAAATTTAAAATAAAAATAGCTCTCTGTAAGAGTCCCAAATAACATAGGATCCAAGACTCTTTTCTTTCCCTAAAAATGATGCCAGAAGAGTATTGGTTCCCAGTTGTACACCTCTTTAATTTGGCCTTGCACACTTTAAGGAAATAGAAAATAATGATGAGAAACCCACTAGAATGTCATTGTAGCCGAGGGAGGCTTTGGTATCAATAATGGACCAAACTAGAGAAAATGACTGAGAGACACCTAAAGAGGGTATGGTTAACTCTTTGTTACTTTTGGATCTACCTAAACCAAGGTGAGAGAACCTATGGGGTAGCTTCCTCACTTGGAGGTATTTTACACTTCAATCTCCATGAGGATTCTTGGCACAAGGGGGAAATATGACCAAAGCATAACCAAGTTTTCACACTTCACCCATGAAGGGGTGTCACATGAAATGCACAAATCATTTATGTCACACACAAGCTAATAAAGATAGATGAAAGGATGACTGCAATCTTCATTTTTATAAAATATTCAACAATAAGGGTTAAATGGAAAACTATATTTCTAGGATTTAGAGCATAAACTACAGAAACATTTCAAATATGCAAGATCCTATGCATCTGCAAGGAAAATAACACTCATGGTATGCAAAGGGTGTGTTAAATGTAGGGTGGAATAGGGTAGGATAGTTTTTTAGTTATAAAAAAGGAGGGTGGTGTGCTGGTGGTTTTCAAATAATAGGGTTTATTTTAACATATATGACATCACCTATTACAAAGATGAAGGAAAACTAAAATGCAAGCCATGGAAACTACAAGGATAAATTTGTATCCATTGGTGTCAATACAATGCAAATGCCCAAATGATCCCTGAAACCATAAAACATACACTGAAAATAAAATCTTAAATACTTTCTCCTACTAAATCTATAAACCTAGGGTGTCTTAATAAGGTATTCAACAAAATACTTCCAAACCTCTATGTAAAAAGGGGTTTATAACCCAAATTTATGCCCAATATGATAACCAATAGTGAACACAAAGATAGATATCCAATTATCATAGCATGTAAAATATCTCATTGCATTTCAATAACATGATATATTAAAGAACCATATGTATTTTTCATTAACTTGAAAGAAAATATTACATACATCAATGTTTCAAAATGCTGCCATGGGGACAAACATGATGGATTTGCTCCATGTTGGATAGGGGAGACATATATAAAATCTCTTATAACTTGCTAATGGCTGTACAAGATGAAACCACCTTAGAAAGAGAGGAAAAACACACACACAACAATGATCCTAAAATTTGGAAGATCCTATACTTGGAGAAGAACAAAGACCAACTACAACCAATAACCTTTGAATAGAAGACAAGCCTTCTATTTATACATTTTTCAAACCTTCAAATATAGGACTGAGAGTTATAACCTCCAAGAGTGCAAAACACCCCCTCAAGTTCTGCCAAGATGCTCCAGGCTGGAAAAAAATACTTTACCATGCCTGGAATCTTCATTTATTTGCCTAAAAAATGTTTTCTCTAATTGCCTCTTCAAGAAATGATGAATATTTGCAACAAAATTATTTATTTATTTGCTAGAAATGCCCCTTACATGAGTTAGAAGAAGAATATTCATTTGAGGAGATAACAAACCATTTGTCTTTTATGTAACTTCTTGGAGATGACCTTTGACCACTCATTAGCATGGCTAGAACTACTTGGACAACTTCCCTTCCTCTTATGCATGCCATGGAATAACCTATTATTGCAATGATTTCTTGGGAATATTCCAAATCCATTGTTGTTTGAGTAATCTTTCTTTGGAGTTGCCCACTTGGATCTTGCAAACTTGCAATATCCTTCCATGGAGGAACTTGGACAAGTAAAGAAAATAAAAATATAATAAATTTTACTTTCCTCAACCTTTACATTTGATTTTTTACAAATCCACGTGTTTGGGCCTTAGAGACATTTTGCACCTTTCCACCAAAAGGTAAGTGAGGCAATATTTAAAAAGGGCCCAGAGCTTATAAAACCTTTAGGACCCACCACGTGTCCAACTGAGATGTTTGCTCAGACTATCAACTAACCTTTTACCCTTTGCACCATCCTTCTTGATACAGGGAAGGGTAAAAGATCCTTCTGATCCCTGAAAATGCACTCATTACTTATAAAATGAAATGAATAATTCATTACCTTATAAATTTGATGAATTTGACCTAGGAATTTTCATGAGATAAAGTCTTATGAGTCCCCTAAAATAACCATGTGTCTTTCATTCAGCTCATCATATAATTCTTCACCTCAATCACAAAAACACATTGAAGATGCAACATGGAAAGTTCATCAAGGACCCCATAAATTTTATTCTTCGAGTACAAGGCAATAATTCAATTTATGTAAAGAGACCTGGATACATTTCTATCTTTTCATAATGAATCATCGAGCACACAAGATATTTATTTCTATTGCTTTGTGCTTACGTGTCACTTATTTGACATCTATCTGGCATTTTCACATCATTTTTCATAAATGCCTTCAAATCACTATCCTTTTTTATTTAAAATTTGTCCTTTTATTTTATGCCATTAGATCATTGCCCATGGATCAACATGAGCCATTGATTATAGTCCAGTACCTTACTTATTATTTGTCGTCTATGTATCAAGCCTTGTGGTTGCACCACTTGGCACCTTTATGAGATTTATGAGCTTTGTACTCTACATTAGTTGAATATTGAATGCATGTCTACCATGTGTGAATACCATGGGCTCTCAAAGATATAATGAATAGTCATCAATGATTTGATGTTGTTAGATCATCTGGTCTTGATGAAGCACCAGCTATTAATCCTGAGAGGTACATGAGATTTAATTAGAGTATGGTCATATAAAGGAACTTAGGATAAAATGCTTAATGTAAGTCTATTTCATGTTAATGAACATGTCATAAACTTAGGCTAAAGCATTTTAGGCTAAGTTTTAAATCATAATATCAAATGACCCATCGAATGATATAAAACATGCCCCACTGTCTAGGCAAAATATTTAAAGAGCTTAAATTTGATAGCCTTGAGGATGTCAATGATGGCCTTAATAACATCAAATGATGTTTTTGAGAAAATAAAATTTAAGATCATAAATTATTTAGTTTTGGTGGGCTTAAAGTTGACGGTCACAAAGATGTCAATGATGGCCTCGTGAATGTCAAATGATGGTCATGTGATCATCAATTTTAAGATCACCAAGTTCTTATATTCCATAGACCTCATATTCAATTCACTCCATTTGATTAAAATCCATGATGATGAAAGATCCATTGTTCATGATATGATAAGTTATACATCATTGGTTCAATTTAATGTGTAGGACCCTTTGTTATCAAGCTTCAAATGTAGGAGTGCCAAGTGGCAATCTCGTGGGGCTTCTTGGGATTTTGACTTTTTTTTATTGTATTCACTTTATTAGATCCATTTTGGGTGAGTGGCTATGAATTATTGATATTGATCTTGTACATGATTGGCCCCTTTGAATAATTAAAGTTAAAACCCTAAGTTTTAACCTAAGGTCTTATTGTATTAAAAATACAACAATGCCTTGCGATAAAACTTAGGATTAATCTTATGTTTAATAATAGGGCCCACTTAACCTTTGGTGTTCTTACACTGTCTGATCTTCAGTTTTGCTTAAGCATAGGCCATTGATCATAATATTTATGATGCCATGGGTTTGGTCTAAAGGGTAAAGGCTTTAGGATCTTTTGGCTTCCTTTGCTCTGTCCGATCAAGGGGCATGATGTAGCGAGATTTATTGGATCTGCAAAGGTAAAAGTGCATAAGTCAAGACTCAGTATGAAATAAGGACTTAGGCTAAATCATTAAGGCTATAGTCTCATTCATGTTGAAAAACATGAATAAGGCTTTAGAATTAAGACTTTAGGCTAAAAGGGTAACAAAGGGGGCCATGCTAGAAAAATTAAAAGGACCCTACCAATACGAAAGTTAGACTATGTTGGAAATATAAGGAACAAAAAAGGGGAAAATAAAGGGGCCTAAGCATAATTTTTAGGCTAAATTTTGGTCATGTTAAGAAACATGACCAAGATTTAACATGAGAATTATGGCTTAAATCTAAAATAAATTAGAAACATTCTTGCTAAAAGTGTTCCCGCCAATGTTTGAATTTGAATGAGGGGTTCAACTTAGGGTTTGATGAAAGGAGGGTTTCATTGCATGAATCCAACAATGAGATTATTTAGATCAAAGGCTAGTAAAATATTGAATGAAGATAAATAGTGAGGATATAAGCATGATCCATTTATAAAATCTCCATAAAACATGCAACTTATCACATGAAGTGTAACTATTAGCAACATTAGGTAACCTTAAATCAAAACCACAAACTAGTAGGCCAACTTTATCAAAGTGTATGATCTTCAAATTCTAATAATGTTCAAAACAATCCATTCTTTTAGTGTTAAATTCAAAGTATCTCAAGAGTCCCAATTCTAAAAAAATGGGGGTATGTTGACCTTAATAAATGGCAATTTTTTGGGGAAACATAGAAATATGTTAGAACTCAGAGGCTCTAGTTTGGACAAGTGATTGGGTCACATATTTTACTTGATTTATGCCATCACCAAGATTAGTTCATGGTTGAAACAAGATTTACACATGTAGAATTAGGGTCAAACATTAAGACATATCCATGTTGTGTGTGTGCTTTGATTCCACTTACTGTTTGCTATGGGACTCATGGGACAAATTTCAAGTTTCATGCCTTTAATCACTAAAATTAACTCAAAGCATGTTTGGATATCTATTAAGGACCATGATGCTAGTTTAGGGAGGGCTTGGGCATTGCTCTTGTACCAGCTAAGCATATATAGCCCCAAAGGAGATACCTTTGGCTCCACCAACTTTATTCCAAGTGTCTGGTTTCAACACACAAGGCCATAATATTTGCAATTAAACTTGTTCTTACTCTAGTAAGAAGGAATTCAAACTATTTCCAATAATTTCCATACCTTTATAAGGGAATAATTTATTGTATTATAAAAATCATGTTTAGACATTCTCTTCTACTTTCAATAAGATATGTTTATGTTTCTTAAAAAAGGTTTCCTCAAACAAAAGCATTTTAATTCTTCCTATCTAAATATGAAGATACTGAAGCTCCTTGCCAAGAGTTGCTTATATTTAAGCTTATTCATTTATTTTATCTATAAAGATATATAAATCAATGTTAGTTGCCTTATAATATTTTAATAATAAAAACATGATTATTCCATTAACATCGATTTTTTACTAATTCATCTCTTATGCAATTTCTAAGTCATCCAAATTGATTTATTGAACCCCATAAATTGGGGTTTTAATAGTCAAACAATTAATTTATAAAAAATAACACAATAAAATTGAGAGTTTTTGAAAAAAATGTTTTCTCCCTCCTAAAAATTGTGAATTATAAGCAATTTTTTTCCAAAAAAAATGTTTTGTAGGGGTCAATTGGATGCTTAGGGTTAGTGTTTTGATTTCTTCTTAGTATTCACATTTATTTATAATAATTTAAAATGACTCATTTGGTATTGGTTACCCAAGTTTCGATTCATAAATTTTGTGTTTACGTAAGTAGATCTCGGCTGCATTGGATTTTAATTATATATGATAAGGTTTGAATTGTTGTATCTAATTGGTTATTTTTCATGACAATTTTTAACTTTTCCTTTTTCAAGGATTAAGTTTTCCCTCCTTTTTAACTTCAAATACTTCTTCTCCCTAGAGTTTTGTGAATATTTTTAAATATTAAAGTAAACATTATACTATAGATCAATTAATTGAATTTGACAAGATTGATCAAGAATTTGATTATTTTGAAAATGATAATGAACTTGTTTATGGCATAATTAAATTTGACGTGTTGGACAATTTTGGATGCAATAATAATTTTAAAGGAAGTTGGATGAATGTATTTATGATTAAGAAATTTTAAATGTTGAAGTGTTTGAATGTAAATGTATTGTAGTTAGGGTGTCTTGTAGAATGTCTAAGAAAAAACTAATGTGTTTAAGGGAGATTGTAAATTTAATGAAGTGGCACAATATTATAAAAGTGAGGATATTCTAAGCACATGACATAGCCCTGAAATCCTTGGTGAATGTATAAATTGAAATAATTATGGGAGTAGGCAACAATGAACTTCAAAATATATTAGATGATAAGGATTCAATAAAAGAGTGTGCCAATGACAACATTCACCATTTATACCTTACCATAAACATAAAATATATTGTAGTATGAAATAAGGTGTTGCATTAAGGAGATAAAAAACATGTGCAATATATTATCTTTTGAAAGTGAAACATTCAAGTGACAATGAGAAAGGAAAATTTGCATTAAAATATAAAGGTCTCCATGACCCATGCATATATTGTGTTGGGGAAATATTATCCCACTTCTCAGGGAGGCTTTTGTGATGATATAAATAACACACTTTGTCCTTTGGTGAGATTATTAGTAAAGAATGGGTATCCATTCCTAGATAACATGTATCCATATTTTAAATATTTGGGAATATGGCCCAAATATCCTTAGCCTATCTATTGTTAAGATATGCATAACCAACACACACAAACTGGTGGGATTCACACTCTCCATGAATCACATAAATCATACCAAAAAGTATTGAATATAAAAAATTGAGATTGATTACCTGATTAAAATATAATTATTAATACATGTTTGTTATGCTCTGCGCATTATTTAAGTACTCTGAACCCAATGTCAATGATGGATGGTAGCATTAAAATAACTTGTTCGATGTCATTTTATTTTAATTTTTAATTTTAACTTTAAATTTGATGTCCATTTGACCATCACATAGAAGTTTTTAGCATAATAATCTTTAACGATATTTTCTCCTTATTTTAACATAACCATCCAATGTAGAAATGTTTAGAAAACATATTGGAAAAATAATAAAATCCCATTTATGTATATGATTTTGAGTTTTAGTTTAATATGTTATACAATATTTTTAGTAACTATATTTAAACCCCTAGTAAGTTAAGTCATGCATAGCTAGGGTAGACCAAATTTGTTGATCTTACAATCATTGGTCAGAAATCTAATAAATAATTAGCTTTAAACTTGCCTCTTTATTAAATGTCTAAAAGTGGATGGACAACTATAGTTCCATATTTAAGTCCTTAAGGATGATTATTATGTAGATATTGATAAATTCTTACCATAAAATGAGAAGATAACTTATTTTCTCTAGAATATGTCTAGATAATGCCCTATAGTTGACACTTCTCATTTGATCAATGACGAGAAATGTATTATATATAAAAATATTTGTCCAATTCTATAGCACCCACAAGTGCTACTCCGAAAACCCATTACAAATATTTTATTTTAATTAGTTCATTCTATGGTTATAAAAAATGCATTCAACCCATTACTTATCAGTATGTTCACCAAGATTCATTCATTCTTGCAATAACTAATATTAAATTTAATATGCATTATTAATATTCTTGGATTAATATGGATGATCCCCCAAATTATACATGGTTTAACTAAATTCATTTCTAGGTTCTGATCATTGGACCTGTAGGTTATGGGCCCACAAAATACTATACCACCAAGGTTGTGCCATCATCAAGTAGTCAGTTGCATTACTTTTACCCAAGATAATACTTAAAAAAATGAAATATAAAAATATACTCATAGCTAATTTTTATGGCTATATGTCTTCCTCAAGACAATCCTTCATATAACATAACAACCATTCCAATGGCTCTATCAAAGCACAAAATTAAGTCAATTTAAAAATATAAGTGCCCAGGCTAAAACATGAAGCATAAGGTTTATTTCCATTAATAAAATAGGATTAAAAATTTCATCTAAAATAATATGAAGGAAAATAAAATTTGTGTGTTGATTTATAACTTATTTGTGTGCCTTGACGGTTGATGGGCAAGATGGCCATCAAACATAACTCAATGAATCTTCAACTATTGTGGCTAACTAATTTATCAACCTTGATGATATTGGTGACACCATGTATTATTTTCAAGGTGTTCTATGCTATGTGGCATCTTTTTTTGAGCTCATAGATTTGTTCAAGCCTTCAAACATGAGTTATGCCCCTCTCTTATGAATACATGCCATGATGACACATGGCATCTTCTCGCAAGCTCATGGGGACATAAATATCAAGTAACACCTCTTTTTATTTTAAATTGTGATGAACCACTTAGGATAAGTGATCCCTAAAGGTGCATCCACATGGCAACACATGAATTAATCGAAGGATCGTAGATTACTTAAACAAAAATCCTCAAAATAAATTAATGAGTCCATGACTAAATACATGCTTGGCAAGTGGCATTCTTAGATTGCTTGAAATTCCCATAATTTTTAGACTCCATTCAAACCATATTGTGGTTTGTGAGTTCATACAATTATGAAACATTGAATGGAGAGGTAAAGTATAGGACATGTTGGTTCCCAATTGTACACCTCTTTTTCTTGGCATTACACACTTGAGAAAATGACAAACAAAGATGAAAAACCTGTTGATATGTCATTATAGCTAGGGAAGTGTTTGGCATCAAGCATAGACCAAATCTAGAAAATGTTTAGGAGACTTTAATAGAGGGTATGGTCAGCTCCCTACTACTTTTGGCTCTGCCTAAACCAAGGTGAGAGGACCTATGGGGTAGCTTTCTCACATAGAGGGATTCTCAAATTCAAACTAGATGGAGATTTTTGGTACACAAATGTAGGTTTGACTAGGGAATAACCAAAGTTGGACACTCCATCTAGGAAGGGTTGTCACACAGAATTCACTAATGCACTTAGTCTAACACAACCTACTGAAGACAAATGGGTATGTGATTGTAACCTTCATTCTAAATAATTTTAAACAATAGGGATTGAATGGAAGACTGCAATGTTGGGCTTCATAGCAAAAAATACATATAAATTTTATATAGGCAATGTTTATGCATCTGCATGTAAATAACACTTAACATATGCACAAGGGGTATTATTTGTAGGGTAGGATAGGGTAGGATAATTAGATAGTTTTAAAAAAGAGTGGTCTATTGGTGATTTTTAAATAGTAGGGATTATTTCAACATTCATGACATTATTCCTTTGCAAAGAATATAAAAAATCATATGCAAGCTGATGGGAACTACCAAGAGTGATTTGCATTTATTGGTGCCAATGAAATGCAAATACCCAAATCATTCTAAAACCCTAGAATATACACTACAATTAGAATCTCATATACTTTTTCTTATTAAATTCACAAACCCTAGGTTCCCTAAAGAGTTATTCAACAACATATTTTCAAATTAAACTATAGAAAGGGTTTATAATCTAGATCTATGCTCAAAATGATAACCAATAGTAAGCATTGAACTAAATATCCAATCAAAAATATTTTCAAAACATATTATTGCACTTCATCAAAAGGAAAGAGTAAAAACCACAAATATTCTCGTTAACTTTGTAAATAAACCTTACATACATCATTTTTCTAGAATGTTGCCATGGGGAAAAGCACGATGAGTTTGGTATTTTGATAAGGGAGACATAAACATGCTCTCAAATCTTGTTAATGGATGTAAAATTGTATCCACCTTAGAAAGGGAGATAATACATACACACATCAATGGATCCCAATTTTTTAAAAATATCCTAGACTTAAAGTCAACACTTTTTACTAATTTTACAATCTAGGAATGTGGGTAGTAATTTGTAATATTAAAAAATTATAGTCAACACTCAAAGATCCAACAAGATGCTCCTAGCTGGAAAATACTCCTTGCTACACCTGGAATCTTCATCCTTTTGCAAGAAAAATCATTACTGTAACTACCTCTACAAGTAATGAGGAAGATTTTCAAGCAAACCTTTGATTTCTTGGCTATAAATCCATATTACTTGAGTTCGAATGAAAATATTTTTTTGGATGACAAACAAACCCTTTTTCCTCTTGTGTAATTGCTTGGAGATGCCTTTGACCACTCATTTAAAAATATAGAATCTTCTTGGATAACTATCCTTTCTTCTATACACGCCAAAGAACAACCCTAACTTATAATGATGGTTTTTGAACACCCCAAATGTATGGCCATTTGAAAAATCTTCTTTGGAATAGCCCACTTTAAACTTATAGACCTGTAATATTTATGAATTAGATGCATGAGTCCTTGCCACCATGCTATGAAACATTGACCTCCCCATCTCACCAGTTGTAGGCATGCATCCCTATTTTACCAGTTATTTACTTGTACCTATTATCCTTTTGAATTTCTCACTCATTTATTTTCTCTTATATCCATGGGATCCAAAGATGGACATGCAAATTGCAATTTAGCAGGATTGAAAAATTGCTTTTGGGCTCATGTTCTTCGTCAACCTTATTTTGACTTATTTCTATGAGATCTATAATTGTAGAAACAACTTGCAACTTGTCTTATTGATAATTTCACTTTAACTTCCCTTTTTTATCATGCTTTGCATTTCTAGGTCTGAAACTTTAATAACAACTTTAAATTTGGTAATTACAAAACTGACCTTGTATTCTTGAGGAAATTCTCTTGTGGACTTTGAACTCCATAAATACAATTTGCATTTTGACCCCTAAACCCATAAAAAATGTTTATGATGTAAATTATAATTTTGTCCTCGATCAACCTAAAGTCAATGTGAATATATCCACTGACTACCATGCATTTTATTTGTAGCCACACATCTTCCCAAGCCTAAACAAATTTGAAATATTGTTTTACTCCATGGTTATCCACATAGCAAGGATTTGATGTCATGGGTTTTAAGGGTTTTAAAATATGCTATGTTTATTTAACTATTATGTTCAATTGATGGGTTGTGTTTTGATCATTTTTCTTAAACAATACAACACAAAATATTGGTGCAAATTTGAACACCAACATTGGCTCTCACTCAGGGATGTACACCCCTTGTGGTTGTGTAAAGAACCCTAAAAAATAAGACCAAGTGCCAATCCATTGGGACACAGAGTCAACACTTTAGCAACTCATAGAAAATAACCATGGAATCTCAAAAAAAATGAGGCAGATCAACAAAAATAGATCAGGAAGATCTAAAAATGAACCCATGAAAAAAATTGATGAAAGGGATTATATAATCAAGGCCCAAAGTAGAGGGGTAATAAAGCAATGAAATAATAAATCTATATGCTATACAATACTATACACATTCATGGGCTTAGTCGAGGAAATGTTTCATATATTTACCATTAACTAGTGGCTTCAGTATCTCATCATCCCTTAGTCTTTTTAACTTTTCTAGCAATTTGGTGACCAAGATGAAGTTAATCAATCTCTACACTTGCCTAATGTTATTTCTACTAGGATGTGATAGAATGAAATTTTAAAATAAATCCTTTCTATATGTTTTCAAATCCAAATACTACCAAGCTAAATAATCTTGGTACCTCTTTAGTAGTTGTAAAAAATCTTGTTTCTCAGCTTCAATCAGGTGAGTACCAAGCAAGAGTTCCTCATTATCCACAATGTCATTCATGTAATTAAAGTACTACTTGAAATAAAACTAAAAATATTAATCCTTTGGGGCATAAAAGATAACCCCAGCTCCATATAATGACATTTTCCAAACAACACCTTTGATGTCAATCCCAACACTAAGAATAGTTGGTTGCTCAACAACATCCACATTCCCAACAAAGTTACCCAATTCCACATCCATGTATAACACTTCATTTAGAGCACACTTTGGATCTTTAATTACATCATGATTGGGTAATTCATATGCTTGTGTCATATTAACATCATAAGTAAATTTTAGATTTGGGACACTTACCTTCTTGACCACACTCTAAAATTGATCAACAGTAGTAGCAAGACCCGTGGAGGTAGAAAAATTGCTTTGGGAGACTTGATAATCAACCATCAAAATCTCATCATCATACAATGTAGATAGAGGTTCATCCACATCTTCATCAGTTGGCTTAATGGTATCATATGGGGCATGTGGTTAGAAGCATTTATCACACCATCCAATGTCTAATCATAGTTTATAACATTTACTTTGGTAATCAATAAATCAAGCACTTCCTTCCTAACCCATCTATTCTAATTTATATCATCATATGCAGGACTCTTGCCTCTATCAGTGTCTCAATTATGAAAATTAGGCCTACCTAATGCTTGATTTAGAGTTTTAGCTCTTTCTTGACTTGAAAAACCCATGAGGTAGTCCCTTCTCAGCTCTAGCCAGCTTGTAGGACATCTCTTTGACAGTTGAGGTTAAAGTCTTAACAGTCTCCTCAAGGTTGGCATTCTTAGTGGATTACATTTTTTTGGATTAACCAACTTGACATCAGCCCACTTGTTCAAGGGGTTTCCCACAGCCTTTATGTAGTCAATAACAATATAACCATGTCCAAACCAACACCCTTTAACACATTTTTCTCTATTGTCAGCACTTTTGATAAAATTCCCATTGATGATCATGCTATTTTTAGGGTATAATATGCATATCACTTCACTTGCATCAAATAAATATGTAAAATTTGATGACATATCCTCATTTAGCAGCCATTCATTATGAAAACCTTTTCCATAGATATACAGAGGCAATCCCCTTGCGTGCAAAGTTATCTCTCCAGTATTCCGTGACCATAATTTCCCATCCTTGCAGTTGGCCCACTTATGTTTCTACATAACATCCTACAGAACCTTTTCATGTTCAATAGGAAGACTGCCTTGTTCAACCCATTCTCCCAAGCCTTCTATATAAAAAGGAAAAAAAATATTTTTAAGACATTTCAACAAGGAGCCAATCATGATCTAATCTATGCACATATTGAAGGGTAGTTATAAATTCTTGAAGAAGAACAAACTTGGGATCTATTATAAAAATAATGTTTGAATTATATGCATGAGCCCTTTCCACCAAGTTGTGGAACATTGGCGTCCCCATTTGAGTAGTTGTAGGCATGCGCACTTATTTTAACTCCTACTTAATTTTACTTATTATCCTTTTGAATTTCTTGCTCATTTATTTTCTCTTTTGTTTATGGGATTTGGATATGCACATGCAAATTACAATTTAGTAGTTTTGCAAAATTGCTTTTGGGTTCCCATTTTTTGCCAATCTTCCTTTACCTTCTTTTCATTGGATCATTAATTGTAAAAATAATTTGAAACTTGTCTTATTGATTATTGCACTTAAACTTCCCTTTTCTACCTTGCTTTGCATTTGGGGATCCATAACTTTAATAACAATTTCTAATTTGGCTACAAAATAGACCTTGTATTTTTGAGGAAATTATCCCATTGACTTTGACCTCCCCAAATGCAATTTGCATTTTGACCCCCAAACCTCTGGTGGAACTTTATGGTGTGAATTGTAATTTTTCCCTAGGTCAACCTGTAATCAATTATAATATCTCTGCCAACTACCATGTATTTTATTTGTAGCCAAGAATCTCCCCAAGCCTAAACAAAACTCAAACATTGTTTTAATCCATGGTTATCCTCATGGTAAATATATGATGGCATGGGGTTGAGGGTTTTAAAACATGCCACATTTATTTAAAAATTATGCTCACTTGCTAGGCTAGGTTTTGATCATTTTCGATAAAAAATACAACACAAACTCTTGGTGAAAATCTAAGCACTAACACTAGCTCTAGCCTAGGAATGTATACCCCTTGTGGGTGTGCAAAAAAACCTATAAAATAAAACTAGGTTCCAGTCCATTAGGCCATGGAGTCAACACTTTAGCAACTTATAGCAAATACCCATGAAAGGTCAACAAAATGAAGTAGATTGATAGAAATATATCACGTAGATCTGAAAATGAACACATGACAAAAAATGATTAAAAGGACTATACAAGTAATGCCCAAAGTATAGGGGAAACAAAGTAATGAAACAAAAAAACTATACACTCTACACTATACAATATTGTAAACATTCACGAGCTCAATCAAGGAAATATTTAAGATATTTTTGATTAATTGGTAGGGCTAATATCTCATCATCCCTTAGTCTTTTTAACTTTTCTAGCAACTTGGTGACTAAGATGAAATTAATCAATCTATGCACTTGTCTAAAGGTATTATTTCTAGGTCGTGATAGGATGACATGTTGAAACAAATCCTTTCTGTATATTTTTAAATCCATATAAGACAAAGCCAAATAATCTTGGTACCTTTTCAACATCTATAAATAATCTTATTTTTTAGATGCAATTAGGTGAGTACCAAGTAAGAGTTCCTCCTTATCCACATTGTCATTCATTTACTTGAATTACTGCTTGAAAGAAAATTGAATATATTCATCCTCAAGGGAATAAAATATAACCCCTTCTCCATCTAATGACATTTTACAAATAACACCTTTGTTGTCAATCCCAACATTAATAATAGATCATTACTCAATAACATCCATATTCTTAATGAAGTTACCCAGTTCCACATCTATTTACAACACTTCATTTAAAACACACTTCAGATCTTCAATTAAATCATGATTGGGCAAATCACATACTTATGTCATATTAAAATCACAAGCTACTTTAAGATTTATAACACTTACCTTCTTGATCATCCTCTAAAACTGATCAACAGTAGTAACACTCAGGAATTCTGTGGAGGCAAAAAACTTACTTTGGGAGACTTGATAATCAACCATCAAAGTCTCATCATCAAATAATACAGACTCAGGTTCATCTGCATCTTCATCAATTGGTTTAGTTGTGTCAAATGGTGTATATGGAAGGAAAAATTTATCACACCAATCAATTTCTAAATCACAATTTACAACATTTACATTGGCATTCAATCAATTAGACACTTCATTCTCACTCCTCTATTTTGATTTCTATCATCATATGGAGGCCTCTTCCCTCTATCAGTATCTCTATTATGGAAATTAGGTCTTCCCATTACTTGATTAAGATTTTGAGCTCTTTCCTAACTTGTAGAGCCATGAGGAAATCTCTTCTCAACTCTAGCCAGCTTGTAGGACATCACCTTGATAGTTTCAACGTTGGCATTCCTAATGGACTATATATTTTTTAGATTAACCAACTTTACATCATCCCACTTGTTCAAAGGATTTACCATATCCTTTCTATTATTCTCAATGTAGATGGCCATATTGAATGCCAACCATAGGTTTGTAAGAGCCTTGCTCGTCAAGTAATAATTAACCTTCTTATCAAAGGCATCACAATATTTAATCATGCACACTATTTCACTAGGCCTAATGTTTTTGGGAAGTTGCATCATTATTTGATTGAACCATGTATTAAATTCTGACATGCACTCATTGGGTTTATTTTTGATGTTTTCAAACTCATCCAAGACAAACCAATGATCAATCCTATCACTATACTAAATCTTAAAAACATTCTTCAATTCTTCCCATGGTTCAATGCATCCACAGGGAAGGGAATTGAACCACTCATGAGCATCTTCTTCCAACATGTGCATAAAAAACTTAATGTAGAAATATTCATTCTTAACCTCATAATACTCAATGATAATGTGGAAAGCTTTCAAGTTCTAATCACCACTCACTACATTATTCCCTTGAAAATTTAGAAGTCAGTTCCTTACTTCATTTTGTATTTCACTAGGATAACCCTCCATGTCACCAAAATTTATAGGTCTGAATATGAGAATGTAGAATGTAGGTCTTTCATTTTCATCTTTATCCCTATGTCTCATGATTAGTTTAGTGGTGGGTTAAATAAAAAATGGCAAAGGGTTGTGAGGGGGTGAGTGAGGTGGACTTAGTGGGTCAAACTTAAGAGGAGATTCAACTGGTTGAGAAGGAACTGAATAATAAATGGGGCTATAAGTTTCATAATTACTAAGAAAACTATCATAATCTTTAATAATGGTAAGTTCAATAAAAATTTCAAGATTATCAGAATCTTGATATCCTAAACACTCTTTAGTAGCTGAGCTTTACCCTTAAATCAAGCCCCAAACTTGTCTCCTTCATTTTCGATGCAAACATAGGGGTGAGGCAAGTTGTTTTGATGAGTCACCTTTGAAGGATGATCTCAATCCTTCTAGATTTACAAGCAAGAAAACACTCAAAGATGAAACTTAACAAATATATCCAAAATAGGCACTGATCTTTATTTGAAACGAGATGATGTTTTAGAGTTGCCACTAAAAGCCAACTTTTAGAATATAATAGTTTACAAACTTGCAGTGATACATACTAAAACCATACCTTGCTGAAATTAGTGATGATGCATGAAAGCAAAGAAAATGAAAATTTTAGACTCATGTTCAAAATGGAAAACCACCTCAAATCATGACAAATTTATAGCTCTTTGCAACAAACATAATATACGTCAATGTTTTCAAGTCTCTCAATTCATGACACGTCCCTAGTGGAGTGTTGTTGCATTGACGACCAAGATAGTCAAATTAACAAACAATAACCTCAAATTTCAAACCATGAGATAATATGAATAAACTTTGTCTAAAATTACAGTTGAGATTACTTGCATAAAATATTCCAATGCAAATAACTTGGTAGAACCTGAATTGTTACATCTCTCTGCAAGAGTCCTTAACAACATGGGTGATAAGAATTATCCTTGGTAATGGCATCAAAAGAGTGTTGGTTCCCAGTTGTACATTTATTTTTCTCATCCTTGCACACTTGAGAAAATGTCAAACAAAGATGAAAAACTTGTAGATATATCATTATAGCTAGGGAAGGGTTTGGCATCAAGAATGGACCAAACATAGAAAATGACTAGGAGGCACTGATAGAGGGTATCATCAGCTCCTTGATACTTCTAGATTTGCCTAAACCAAAGTGAGAGGACCTATGGGGTAGCTTGTTCACATGGAGGGATTATGCAAGTCAATGTCCATGGGGATTTTGTTAGGACTTGTTCCAAAGTCTTAACTTAGCTTAGGATTTTGGTAAGTTTATGTTAAATAATAAATGTAAATGGGACATGCTTTTTTTTTATAAAAACACCATAAATAAATTAACTTAGTTTTATTTGATTATTTTTGTATTTTGTGTTAAATAATTAGAACTACCTTTCGGGTGGAATTCCCGTGGGAGTGGTTAATAGGTTAGTTGGTTTTTACCAATATGTGGTGAAAGCCTCTAAATATATATTTTTCAATGCAAAAGGGTTAATGGCATATTGACACCCTTTCTATATACTTATTTTATTTTGATTAATAAAATACTTGTGGACCCACCTTAGTGGACACAAGATTTACCTTAGGTGATTTTATTTAGTTAAATCTATTGAAGTGTTATCAGAAGCATGTTAACTTTGTAAATTCTTGAAAAATGCAAGGTAAAAGAGAACATAGTGATCTTGGGAAGAAGATATGAAATAATTTATGTGATTGGATAAAGAAGGCTCACATGAAATTGATTTTGACAAATATAAGGTATGACCCTTATTAATATACTTTGAAGTTAATATTTAAAAAATTATTCAAATATAAAAAAATTTAATTTTTTTTTAAATCCTATGATTGGAGGAATTTGAGAATTAAAATACATTGAGAAATTAATTTTTTATGGCTGGTCTAAGAAGCAACAAAATTAAATTTTCATCCTCCATTTTTTGAAGCTTGATTCTCCGTATTAAAGCCTAGAAGTTTATTGTTTAATTATAATTTTTAAAAATATGCCCAATAATCCATTTGTATAGATTTATAATCTTAGAAAAAACCTTTAACAAAGTGATATGGCCTCCATGAGTTTGTATATAAAAAAAATCTAGATAAATCTTTATCAATTTTTAGCTTTTTTATGCCAAAAATTTGATCCAAAATTATCCTAAAATCTTTTAAATCAAATTTCTAAGTTGTATGGCTTGTTTTTAAATTTTTAAAACTCTCATAGTGTATAAAAATTTCATCCATCTTTTATTTTTCAAAAAAATCATTTTCGTTAGTTTAAATTTACTCAAAATTGCTTTAAAACTCCATTATTTAGCCCTATATGGATTTGTAAGGTCTGATACATCAAGAAAAGAGTTCCATGAATTATTTTTTGAAGCCATGGTATCCTTGGCTATAGCATGACATGGAATATAGCTAAAAAATAATATTTTTCATTTTTCAAAGTTTGATAAAAGATTTTATGGTTTGAAGGGTCCAAGAACTAAAGAGCTTCATGAATGAATTGAGTTTTACTTGGAAAAGTAATTTATTTTTATTTTCCAAAGAAAAAAAATCAGCTTTAAAAATGAATTTCTCATTATATGTCTTGTAACACTCATAGAGTAATTGGAAAGCATGATTTTGTAAAAGAACCCTTTGAAGTTGGAGGTTTAGTGTTCAAATATTTATTTTGGTGAATTTTTATATTTGGGTGTTTACTTTTTGGAAGAATATTCCATTTTTTAAGAATATTTTACATGTGTTTAATATTTTAAAGAGCATCAATCATGTGAAAGAATGAAATTTAATGAGAGAATAATAATAGTTGTGTGTTTCATTGGTGAAATAAGGGTGTAATTGGTGAAATAAGAGTGAAATTAGTGAAATAAGGGTATAATTAGTGAAATAAAAGTGTAATTTGTTTAAATATTTTATTTTTGGTGAGGTTAAGTGTAAAACCCATCAAAAATATCTTTCTTTTGCTCTATGTGGAGGTTAAGAGAAAAACTCCGTAGAAGCATTATTTGGTGCAAAATGTTAATGTGAGTGTTTTTATTTAATTTTTCACACTTAATTTAATTTCAAGATGCCAAAAATTCAAAATTTACTTTTATATGGTGAATATTAATGATTTTTAATTATTCTGATTGGAAACATTTGATAGAAGCTTCATTAGTTTTTAATGAGCTATGGGATATTGTAAAGAATGAATATTCTACATTGCCTATAAAACAAGTCAAACTTGATGTTTTTAATCTACATGATTTTAAGGCCCTAGATTTAATCAAATATTGTTTTACTCAAGATAATTACATGCATATTGAAAATTATCTCCATAGTTACACTACATGAAAAACCTTATTTGATTTATATGATAAGAAACATAAGAATAAGAAGGTAGACATTCATATGCAATTGTTTAATTTATCATTAGAGGAAGATGGGGATATGGGAGAAAACATGCCTAAGTTTAATAATATTACTATTGAGTATGCTAAGGCTAGGTTTATAAAAATAGATGACGATCTTATAGTTACTGTTGTATTGAAAGGACTACTTGAGTCTTATAGAAACTTTGTAGAAATATTGCATTTATTTGACAAGATCACAGACATCACTTTTGATAAATTGGATAAGTTAATTATTCAACATGACCTCTCTCTACCTAAAAAATCCAAAAAAATTGAGGAAGCCCATGTTTTAGAGTCTAAACCTAGTTCATCTTCTTCTGGTCAACAAAACAATAGAGGGAACAATTATAGAGGGGGTCAAGGTTATAGAGGAGGAAGATATCAAAATTGAGGTAGAGGTTATTCAAATCAACAACAATCTAGCCATTCTCATTCAAATGAGATGAGTGATAGAGGACATCATCAAAACTCTATATAGAGGTAGAGGTAGATCAGACATTTAGTGTTATAGATGTAGAAAATTTGGTCACATTGCCTCTCAGTGTAGGATTCCTTTTAACAAAATTTAGAGGCCAAAAAAAGTGACTAAGTCTAACTCTGCTCGATATATAGATCATGACTATGATGAGCCTAGAAATGTTTCTCATGAATCTTCATTCACTATTTTAGGGCACATTCATTATATGGAATATGAGGCTAGAGATGCGCTCAAATATGTATGGTTTTTAGATACAAGAGCACACAAACACATGATGTTTAGGTGAGACTTCTTTTGTACTTTCAAAGAAGTTTCTCTCTTTCTAGTTGCCTTGATAGATAAGTATTTGGATACTTCACAAGGTCTTGGGTCAATTCAGATTCTCCTTCCTAATGGATCAATCAAATACTTAGAGAATGTTGGGTATGTTCTCACATTGCAAAAACATCTTCTTTCCTTAGTAACTATTCAAAAGAAAGGTTATCAAATTGTGCTTGAAAATGGAATCATTTATATCAATTCAATAAAGGATGGATACAAAACCATGTTTATGGGATATGAGGATGGAAATTTGGTTAGATTACATTGTAAAGTGCTTCTCCCCATAATGGAACTTACGATAGTTGTTAAAATAGGTACAGGTACTATGTCTACATAGTGGTTGTGGCATATTCGCTATGGACATTGAATGTTAAATATTTAGTGGACTTGCAGAGACATGGTATGGTGAGTGGGTTACTCACTTTTTACAAAGATAATATTCTTTATGGATCATTTGTTTTGCACAAATAAAATCACGAAAAATTTCCTAAGAATTCTTTATGGAGATCTAACAGATGTTTGCAGTTAGTTCATAGTGATGTATGTGATATGAAAAAGTCATCCATTGGAGGGTGTATATATTTTGTATTATTTATTGATGATTTTTTTAGGATGACTTAGGTGTTTTTCATGAAAAACAAATTAGAAGTTTTCACTGAGTTTGTTGATTGGTTATACTTAGTTGAAAAAGAAATAGGGTCACACTTAGCCACTCTTCATTCAAACAATGGTGGTGAGTATATTTTGAATTGATTTTTGGATTATTATCAGGAACATGGAATTCATCAATAATATAGTAATGCTTACACTCCATAAAAAATAGAGTATTTGAACGAATGAACAGAACTTTAGAGGGCACAATAAGAGATATTGTGCACTATAAATAGCTCGATGATAAGTTTTGGGCCGAAGCCTTTGGTACTATAGTGTATTTAATAAATAGGTCCCCTATAACTATACTTTTGGGACAAAATCCATATGAGGCTTGGTATAGGTTTAAACCAAAAGTTAAAAACTTAAAAGTTTTTGGATGCCTTTGTTTTGCATTAGTTTCCACTGAACATAGAACTAAGTTGGAACCACGAAATTAAAAATGCATCTTTCTTGGATATTCAGAAAATAAAAAGGGGTATTGTTTGCTTGCATAAGATATAGGAAAAATCATAGTGAGTCAAGTTATAATATTTGATGAATTTGGTACTATGAACACTGTAGAGATTGATTCTCAATTTGACAGGTTAGAGAGGAAAATTGTAAAATGTGATAAGGGATTGAATAATGAGGCCAATTCTCTAAGGTTTTGGTATGAGACTAATATCCCTTCACTTTCCTCTCCTTCATCTACTAGTTCACAAGTTGATGATTTAGAAAATGCTAAAAATTCTCTAAGTCTTCCTTTGAATGGTGCACATGATGAAAGTTTTGGTGTTCTTGATTTGAATAAGTGTCCGAAATGGGCTCAAAGTACTTTTTTTGACTTGAAACTAGATGAAGTTAATTTAACAGGTCCCAAGATTTCTCATAAATAGGTGAAATGTGCAATGGTTGTTACTACTTCCACTGAGCCATCTACTTTTGAGGAGGCCCCTACTGAACATGTTTGGCAATATGCAATGCAAAGTGAGTATGATGCAATACTTAACAATAATACTTGGGTTTAATATGAACCTCCTCCACATGTTTAACCCATAAGATGCAAATGGGTTTATAGGACTAAGTATAAATTAGATGGCTCCATTGATAAACATAAGGTATTGACTATGTGCAAGGATATGTGTAACAATAAGGTATTGACTATGAGGAAACATTTGCACCAACTGCCAAATGACACACTATTTGTATGGTACTTGCCTTAGCTACATTGAATGATTGTAAAGTACATCAGATGGATGTTAAAAGTGCTTTTTTGAATGGTGATTTACAGGAAGAAGTATACATGAAACAACCTCAATGTTTAGAGAAAGTGGGTGCAAAACATAGTGTGTAAATTGATAAAAGCTTTGCATGGGCTCAAATAGGCATCTAGGGCTTTGTATGAAAAAATGGATTCATACTTGAAGACAATTGGATTTCAACATAGTGAATCCGATGATAGTCGCTATTTTTGAGTGCAAGGTAAGAAATTGGTGATTCTTGTTCTCTATGTTGATGACTTGTTTATCATAGGAAATGATGAAAACCATAACAAGTCTATGAAAAAAGAATTAAAAGATGGATTTGAGATGACAGATCTTGGACTTCTTCACTACTATCTTAGCATAGAAGTAAATAAAAAAGAGTATAATATTTTCATTTCACGAACTACGTATATTTATAAGTTATTAAATAGGTTTGGCATGAGTGACTGTAAACCTACCCTCACTCCCATGAAAAGTAACTTGAAATTGTCTAAGGATGAGAGCAGTACTTTTTTTATGACACCAAATATAGATAATTAGTAGGAGGTCTGATATATTTGATGACTATCAGGCCTAATATATCATTTTTAGTTGGAATTTTGTTTAAGTTTATGCATGAGCCTAGAGAAATACATTGGAATGAAATAAAAAGAGTACTTTGTTACCTTCAAGGAACAAAAACATATGGTCTTGAGTACTGCCGCAACAAGAAATTCAAACTTGTTGGATATTATGATGTAGATTTTGGTGGATATGTAGATGACAGAGTATCCACAATAAGATACACTATGCATATGGGTTCAGTTGCCATTTTTTGGTGTTGTAAGAAGCAAGATACAATGGAAAATTCATCAGTAGAATTAGAGTACATTACAACATAGGATGCTTCCAAAAAAATTGTTTACTTACAACACATTCTTGAAGATCTTCAGGTTTCTTAGATTGCTCCTACATAGTTATACATTGATAATCAGAGTGCAATAAAGATGTCAAAAAATCTAGTATTTCATGTCAAAACAAAATATATGAATGTCAAATATCATTATCTGCGAACGCTGGTGGTAAAAAAAACTTGATCCTATATATTGCCCAGCTACTGATCAGACAATTGACATTTTCACAAAACCCCTTGACAGAATCAAATTTCAAAAATTTAGAAAAATACTTTGCATGTGTCCAAAGAACTGACTTTAGAACATGGAGGGGATTTTTAGGACTTGTTCCAAAGTCTTAACTTAGCTTAGGATTTTGGTAAGTTTATTAAAAAAAAAAAAAATGTAAATGGGGCGTGCTTATTTTTATAAAGACACCCCCATAAATAAATTAACTTAATTTTATTTGGTTAGTTTATATTTTGTGTTAAATAATCAGAACTACCTTTTGGGTG
The DNA here is from genome assembly GCA_037957365.1 of Torreya grandis. Taxonomy (NCBI): domain Eukaryota; kingdom Viridiplantae; phylum Streptophyta; class Pinopsida; order Cupressales; family Taxaceae; genus Torreya; species Torreya grandis. The sequence goes on from JARHVA010000310.1 coordinate 5,497,591, forward strand.
AAATTCCAATGGGAGTTTGTTAAGAGGTTAGTTGGTTTTTATAAGTATGTGGTGAAAACCTTTAAATATATATTTTTCAATGTAAAAAGGTTAACAATATATTGGCACCCTTTCTATGTAAATTATTTTATTTTTATTAATAAAATACTTGTGGACCTGTCTCAGTGGCCATAAGATTTACCTTAGGTGATTTTGTTTGGTTAAATCTATTGGAGTGCTATCATATTTTTCACACATAAATGTAGGTCTAACCAAGGCATAAAAAAAGTTGTACACTCCACCTAGGAAGGGTTGTCACATAGATTGCACAAATGTACTAAGTCAAACACAAGCTACTGAAGATAGATGGGTATGTTATTACAACCTTCATTTTCAAAAATCATGGATCCTTTCAACATTCATGACATCAGTTATTGAAAAGATGTATAAAAACTCAGATGCAAGGTGATGGGAAATACCAAGAGAGATTTACATTTATTTGTGCCAATGAAATGTAAAACCTAGACAACTAAGGGCCAATGTCGGAGAGGATTATAAAAGGAGACGAGGGCACACATGTTTTAAGGTAGAAGATGTGATATACATGTTACAACTTATAACATACCCTCATTATGATTAAGAATATAATATATAGTAAGTCTCTAGTTATTATCTAGATGTAGGGAAGAAAGCCATTCTTTTCACTTTCCTTGAATTTTTTCTCAGAAATCCTATTTGGGTATTTTCTCAAATTTTGATTTGAAACCCTGATTGATGTAGTTTTTTTTTTAAACTTTCACTCTATAGCCTATTTTTTCTCAACTATAGAAAATAACTTAGAACAACAAGAATTCAAGGATGATAATTTTTTGTATTGTAAAAATTTACAATTCATTGATTTTTTAAGAGACAAATTCCAAATGAGTTGGGGAATCTCTAAAATCTCAACCTTATGTAAGATTTTCAATTTTTTGTTAGAAGTTATTGTATTATATTTTCTATAGGATATGTTGACATTACTTTTGGTTCTTCATCAGTCCTATGTAATACCTAATTAATATTCTATTGTTCTTAAAGTTATAGCTTTGAATTGAAATTGTTTTAATGGATCTATCTTTTCTACACAGTGAAATTTATCTTAACTCCATTGGCTTGATCTAGATGATATTCAACATAGTGGGTATTTTACAATACTGAATATAAATTATAACAGATTATAATCCATTAATATAATAAAGAGATAAATTTAATACAATCTTCTTAATCTTTTAGTCTACTCTCAAAGAAGATACATCTACATGCCTCATAATTCAACCTTCTAGTTTGTTTGATAAATGGAACATATTTTTTTATTATAACAATATGAATAGAAATAAGGTTAAATGTGAATAGAAATAAGGTTACTTGTTCATGATGACAAATTGTATGAAATATCAAATTCTAAAACTAAATGTATATTATAGATATCACTTCACATAATATTGTAGATTAAGTTCAGAAGAAATGTAGATTGAGTTCTCATTTCATATAAAGTATGCTTGGATTATTATACATACATACATACATACATACATATATATATATATATATATACATATGTATATATATATATATATATATACATATATATATATATATATATATATATATATATACATATATATATATATATATATATACATATATATATATATATACATATATATATATATATATACATATATACACACACACACACACACACACACACACACACACACACACACACACACACACACACACACACACACACATATATATATACATACATATATATATATATATATATATATATATATATATATATATATATATATATATATATATATATATATATATATATATATATATACATACATATATATATATATACATATATATATATATATATATATATATATACATATATATATATATATATATATATATATACATATACATATATATACATATATATACATATATGGTTTAATGATGATGATGATGTTATTGTTTAGATTATTTATTTTATATAAGTGTGTGTATCTTGTTGTACACTCTTTCATTATTAGTAAGTCTTATGTAGGTAATATTATAATCGATTACCATAACTATTAATTTGTATTGTCAAATGTGTCCCAAATATCAGTAAAATAATTTTTCATGTTCTTAGGTTTCAATATTAATTTTCTAATATATATGTTATATAAAAATCCATTTCATCTCTTTTCCTATTTGTTGAACTCAAGTGGCGTGACTTTTTTATTAGGGGACTGGGGTAGGAAGGGGGAGCATAAATTCACTATTTATGGGATTTGAATATATATATTTTCTTCCTTAAATTATTTTTAATTTTAAGTTCTTGGAATGATGAGCTAAATTTGATAGTCATATGACTATATTTTTTCTATTTTATACTCTCACTAAATATATGTAAATCAAAAGATCATCATCATCATCATCATCATCATCATCATCATCATCATCATCATCATCATCATCCATGATTTTTTTTTCTCGATCATTGTTTGTTTCAGTAATAAGTCTCCTTGTAACCATGTTTAGATCCAACATGGGTCTAAGCCTTGAAGCTCAAAAATTTTCAATTATTTATGGCTATGAAATTAATTTCTTTAAGAATTTATTTGCTTCATCAATTTTTTTGGTCAGTCAGGCTAATTTTGTAGACCCGATTCACCCAAAGTCATTAATTTTTGAATTTTAGTGCAAACCCATTATGCCCACTTTCTATCAGGGAGTGAATTTTCAAATGTATGATAAAAAACCTAGATCTAGGGTATCAAATAGAAGTCCTAATCATAGGGATAAAAAATCAAATTCTATGCATAAGATTTAATGTGAGATGACATAAAAAGAGCTAGAGACACATTTGTTACCTCAATAAAAGTCTATAGTGCACCCACACCCTAACCATGAGTAAGAGCAAGAATAATAATTGGGGCCTTGAACTACAATAAAAAAAGAGACTTAGAAATATCTAGACCACCAAGAGCAAGTATCGATGAGGATTTAGGAAGGAGATGGGGGGACACATGTTTTGAGGTGGAGGATGTGATGGGCATGTTACGAACTATAACATGTTCTCATTCTAATGATGGCTAGTAGCAAAGGGATATGCTCAGAAAGAGGGCATTGACTATGAAAAAACCTTTACACCCACCGCAAAGATCAAGACCATCAAAGTTGTTTGTGCACTCATAACTCAAAATAGATGGTGAATTCAGCAGATGGATGTCAAAAGTGATTTTCTTAATGGTGATTTGAAGGAAGAAGTATAAATGACACAAACAAAAGGATTTTTTGATGAAAAACATCCTAAAAAGGTATGTCATCTCATCAAATCACTTTATGGATTGAAACAAGATCCTAGTGTATGGTACACTAAAATAGATGATCATCTTTTACAGTATGGTTTTACTCATAGCCCCTTAGATTCTAACTTATACATAAGGAAGGTAGGAAGAAATATAGTCATTCTTGTTCTATATGTGGATGCTCTTGTGATCACTAGAAGTTCAGAAGATCAGGTTGATATTGTGAATAATGATCTCAAAAGATCCTTTGACATGACTGATTTGGGGATATTGCATTACTATCTTGGCTTGGAGATATGGCAAAAATAGAATCACATTTTTATCTCCTAGATCAAATATGCTAAGACACTCCTCTAAAAGTACAAAATGTTAGATTCTAAGCCACTTTCAACACTGATGGAGAAAGGCTTATAACTTTCTTGATTCCAGGACTCACCTCAAGTAGATGCAACTCTATACAGATAACTCATTCAGAGTCTCATCTACTTGACTTACACCAGACTAGATATATGTTTTGCTATGAGTTATCTCTCCAGATTTATGTATGAACTAAATAAATGTCACTGGGTTGTAGCAAAGCATGTTTTAAGATATGTCAGAGGTACACTTGAGTATGGTCTAGAGTACAAGAAAAATACACAATTCTTCTTACAGGGGATATATAGACTCGAACTATGCCAAATCTATAAATGACAGAAATTCAACATCAGGATACATATTTCATCTTGGATCTATACCTATCATGGATTAGTAAGAAGCAAACAGTTGTTGATCTTTCGTCCATTGAAGTAGAATATCATGTCACACATGGAGCTATGTGCAAAGCAATAAGGTTACATTGCATACTAGCAGATATGGCCTATGAAGAAAAGAAGCCACCCATCATTCACTGCGATAATCAAGGTGTGTTAAAATTAGGGAAGGCACTAAGTCTAGAGCTTCAACATCTAAATTTGCTAATCCCTAATCTACCTCCATTTTAAAAAAAAAATAAATGGTGATGGTATATATTCATTTTAGAATACAAATATAATGAGATTGGATAGTGTGGAAATTAATGAAAAATAATTATTCACATCAAAATCAATTGTATCATTATCATCAAATCTAATAAAATTGAACAACATAAAAGTTAATAAAATTATACATTTGAAAATTAACGATATACATTTTCATTTGTCTTTCTTTCATAATCTATATCTATTCTTTATGCAATAGAAATGCCTTTAAATTATTTAAACAATACTTTTTTTCTCTCTTTTCTGTTTTTCCCAACACTTTTAAATTATTCTGATTTTCCCTTGATTAATCATCTTTTTTGAAAAACACTTTTTACTTTCGAAAAAAATTATCATATAAAAATGATTCTAAGCAGATGCGTTTAAAAGACTTATCATATACCTCTGGATGCCGTAGATTTTTTACTAACGTATATTTTGCTTATTACTCCAGCAAACTGAAATGTTTAGTAAACATAATGGAAAAATAATAAAATCCCATTTATATATACGACCTGGAGTTTCAGTTCAATATGATCAGCAATGCAATTTCTTCAAAGGGATGTAATGTTTATAAATGAAAATAACAATGCATCTATGGATGGTTATAGTTTCAAAATCAGCCTAACCCACGTAAGCTGTACGCGGAGGCCGGATGGCTGTCACAGTTTCTAAATAATTAAACCTTAAATTGCATTTAGTCAATAAAATAAATGTGGATATCTCCACAGGAAGCTAATGTTTATTTTTATCTTTTTTAGCCAATAGGATGTCAAAGCGTGGCTATAATCTAAAAACATAGATATAAAATGAATGGAACACTCGGCCCAGATAAATAGAAAAGTTTGACCTGCAATTACAATTAGAAATTGCAATAATTTCCAGCCTCGAGCACATACTTCGGAAAATTATTTTATTCTTGCTTGTGGACAATTTTTATTTCAAATGACTTTGCATATTGATATATCATACTTAGAGAGACATTTTTATTAACAGAAACAACGACCTATTTGTGACAAGGATAAGAGAACACTGAAAATAAGACAGGAATTTAAAGTGAAAGGAATTGGAAAATTAAAACAATATATGAGGGTATGAGGAAAGAAATGAAGAGTTAGGTAAAAGTAAAATTGTAATAAAGTGAGTAGTTAGGTAAAGATGGAATAGAGACAAGTAATGTAGTTTTTTCTTTTTCTTTTTTTTTGAATGTAGGTATTATGTTTGCTCTTTCTTTCAAAGTCATATTGGAGGAAGAGGTTCGAGTAGGTTTCCTAGTTAATTCTAAAAGCAAAACCCATAACTTATACTAAATTATTGTAGATGTTTGAATTCTTTATTAACAAGTATGAATTTATTAGGCTTAAATAACTACAACTACATTCTTTTGTATCTTTCAAACACCAAAATCACAAGATTTTCATGTAGCTCACAAATAAAGATAGATTTTGAAAATTTATACAACTAAGATGAGCATTTTATGGTAGAATAAAAATCCTATCAGCATTAGATGCCTTGCATCATGAATTTTGTCTAATCAATTATAGTTTATATTCAAGATTGGAAAAGACACACTGTGTCAAATATCAACAAGATCAAGCTAGAGGAGTTGATATATATTTCACAGTATAGCAAAAATAGATCCATTAAAATCATTTCAATCTAAATCTCTAAATTATTGTTAAAATATCCCATAACAAATACAATACAATAACTTCTTTAAAAAACAAAAAAATATTTACATAAAGTTTAGATGTAATAGATTCCCCAAATCATTTAAAATTTGTCTTGTAAAACAACACCTAATTATAAATATTGACATTAAAAAAATCATCATCATGGAAGTATTGTTGTTCAAAGCTATTTTATGTAGTTGAAAAAAAAAAGGCTATAGAGTGAAAGTTTAAATACATAAATTACACCAATCAAGGATTCAAATCAAAATTTGGTAAAATGCAAAACTAATATTTCTAAGAAAGAATTCTAGGAAAATAAAGAGAATGATTTTCTTCCCTACATATAGAAAATAAATAGAGATTACTACAGATTACCTTATTTATTAGAATGAGAACATGTTATAGGTCGTAACATGTCCATCATGTCTTCCACCTCAAAACATGTGTCCCCCCATCTCCTTCCTAAATCCTCATCGACACTTACTCTTGGTGGTCTAGACATTTCTAAGTCTCTTTTTTTATTGTAGTTCAAAGCCCTGATTATTGTTCTTGCTCTTACTCATGGTTAGGGTGTGGGTGCACTATAGAATTTTATTGAGGTTACAAATGTGTCTTTAGCTCTTTTTATGTCATCTCACATTAAATCCTATGCATATAATTTGATTTTGTATCCCTATGATTATGGCTTCTATTTGATACCCTAGATCTAGGGTTTTTATCATACATTTGAAAATTCACTCCCTGATAGAAAGTGGGCATAATGGGTTTGCACTAAAATTCGAAAATTAATGACTTTGGGTGAATTGGGTCTACAAAATTAGCCTGATTGACCAAAAAAATTGGTGAAGCAAATAAATTCTTGAAGAAATTAATTTCATATCCATAAATAATTGAAAATTTTGGAGCTTCAAGGTTTAGACCCATGTTGGATCTAAACATGGTTATAGGGAGAGTTATTACTGAAACAAACAATAATTGAGAAAAAAAAGCATGGATAATAATAATAATAATAATAATAATAATAATAATAATAATAATAATAATAATAATAATAATAATAATAATAATAATAATCTTTTGATTTACATATATTTAGTGAGAGTACAAAATAGAAAAAATATAGTAATATGACTATCAAATTTAGCTCATCATTCCAAAAAATTAGAATTAAAAATAATTTAAGGAAGAAAATATATATATTCAAATCCCATAAATAGTGAATTTGTGCTCCCCCTTCCTACCCCAGTCCCCTAATAAAAAGTCACACCACTTGAGTTCAACAAATAGAGAAAGAAATGAAATGGATTTTTTTATAACATATATATTATAAAAGTAATATTGAAACCTAAGAACATGAAAATTATTTTACTGATATTAGGGACACATTTGACAATACAAATTAATAGTTATAGTAATTGATTATAATATTACCTACATACGATTTACTAATAATGAAAGAGTGTGCAACAAGATACACACACTTATATAAAATAAATAATCTAAATAACATCGTCGTCATCATCATCATCATCATCATCATCATCATCATCATCATCATCATCATCATCATCATCAAACCATACTTATATATATCTATATGTATGTATGTATGTATGTAAATAAAATAATCCAAGCATACTTTATATGAAATGAGAACTCAATCTACATTTCTTCTAAACTCAATCTACAATATTATGTGAAGTGTTATCTATAATATATATTTAGTTTTAGAATTTGATATTTCATACAATTTGTCATCATAAACAACTAACCTTATTTCTATTCACATTTAACCTTATTTCTATTCATATTTTTATAATAAAAAATATGTTCCATTTATCAAACAAACTAAAAGCTTGAATTATGAGGCATGTATTTGTATCTTTTTTGAGAGTAGACTAACAGATTAAGAATCTTGTATTAAATTTATCTCTTTATTATATTAATGGATTATAATCTGTTATAATTTATATTCAGTATTGTATAATACCCACAATGTTGAATATCATCTAGATCAAGCGAGTGGAGTTAAGATAAATTTCACTGTGTAGAAAAGATAGATCCATTAAAATCATTTCAATTCAAATATATAACTTTAAGATCCAAAGTAATGTCAACATATCCTATAAAAAATATAATACAATAGCTTCTAACAAAAAATTGAAAATCTTAAATAAGGTTCAGATTTAATAGATTCCCCAACTCATTTGGAATTTGTCTCTTAAAAAATAAATGAATTATAAATTTTGACAATACAAAAAATCATCATCCTTGAATTCTTGTTGTTCTAAGTTTTTCTCTATAGATGAGAAAAAATAGGCTATAGAGTGAAAGTTTAAAACAAAAATTACATCAATCAGGGTTTCAAATCAAAATTTGAGAAAATACCCAAATAGGATTTCTGAGAAAAAATTAAAGGAAAGTGAAGAGAATGGATTTCTTCCCTACATCTAGATAATAAGTAGAGACTTAATATATATTTCCTTCTTAATCATAATGAGGGTATGTTATAAGTTGTAACATGTACATCACGTCTTGTACCTCAAAACATGTGTGTCCCCATCTCCTTCTATAATCCTCACCGACATTGGCCCTTAGTTGTCTATGTTTTCTTAAGTCTCTATATTTTGTTTGTAGTTTAAGGCCATGGTTTTTTCTCATGCTCTTACTCATGTCAGGGTATTGGTGGACTATATATTCTAATTGAGGCTCTAACTGTGGCTTGAGTTCCCTTTCTGTCACCACACTTTAAAATCTTTGCATATATTTTTCTATTATAGCATTATGATTAGGGATTCTATTTGAAACCTTAGAGCAAGGTTTTTCATTATGCATTCAAAATTCACTCCCTAACACAAAGTAGGCATAATAGGTCTGTAATATTAGTAAAAGTAGAGTAAGGATTAGGAAAAAATTTTTGGGATGATAATAATAATAATAATAATAATAATAATAATAATAATAATAATAATAATAATAATAATAAATATTTGGAATATTTTGATTTTTTTAAAATAGTGAGAGCACAAAATAAAAACAACATAGTCATATGACTATCAAATTTAGACCATCATTTTAGCAGTTTAACATTATAAATGATTTATGGAAGAACACACACACACACACACACACACACACACACACACACACACACACACACACACACACACACACACACACACACACACACACACACACACACACACACACACACACACACACACACGTGTGTGTGTGTAAAATAGTAAATTCCCCTAAAAAAAAGTCATGTCACTTGTGTTCAATGATTAAAAAAAATAAAATATAATTTTTGATTTTTTTTTATAACATATATATTTGTAAAATTAATATCGAAACTTAAGAATATGAAAAATTATTTTACTTATATTGAGTTTACATTTTCCAATGTAAATTAAGTGTGTGTGCGTGTGTATACATATATGTATACGTATGTATATGTATACATATATACATGTGTGTGTGTGTGTGTGTGTGTGTGTGTGTGTGTGTGTGTGTGTGTGTGTGTGTGTGTGTGTGTGTGTGTGTGTGTGTGTGTGTGTGTGTGTGTGTGTGTGTGTGTGTGTGTGTGTGTGTGTGTGTGTGTGTGTGTGTGTGTGTGTGTAAAATAGTAAATTCCCCTCCAAAAAAATAGTCATGTCACTTGTGTTCAACGATTAAAAAAAATAAAATATAATTTTTAATAATTATTTTATAACAAATATATTTGTAAAATTAATATCGAAACTTAAGAATATGAAAAATTATTTTACTTATATTGATTTTACATTTTCCAATTTAAATTAATGGTTGTAGTTGATTATAATATTACCCACACAAGACATACTAATAAAGATTGAATGTACTACAAGATTATATATATATATATATATATATATATATATATAAAATCCAAGCATACTTTATATGAAAAGATAACTCAATCTATAGTATTACACAAAGTGTTATCCAGAATATACATTAATTATAGAATATACAATTTGTCATCATGAACAACTAACCTTATTAGTCCGTGCCAAGGTAGGAGATTATAGGAATCATTTCTTGATTACCTACATAGTTCCTAGTCAATCAAAGAGCTTGAAATACATATCACAATAATATTACAAATTTCTGGCTAAGGTGTGGGACATATATATTGGCATATTCCTTTGGGCCTTATTTGAGAATATTTTTTAGAAATTAACGTAGTTACATGGTGGCCATTATGGATTGTAGTGATTTTCGGGTCGTTGGCACTAGCTATATATAATTATATATGAATTTGATGGATTTTTCAGTTGGCAAGGTTAAAAATGCAAGGCACAATAACCTTAAAAATTTATATGTTGTGTACATATTCTTCCAACTCCCATAGGTTGTTTAAAGTTTTATGGGTTCTTGAGTGGATCAAATGTTTCCATGTGGTAACATCCTAGGCACATAGGAGTCTGAACATAGCCTAGCTACCCTAAGCCCTAGGTTTCTAGAATGCTACCATGTGGTGGTGTCCCAAGATCCTAAGGATCTCTATGCTATGGAGTCCTTTAATGCTATCATGCCCAAGTGTCTGAGATGCTCCCACATGGTAGTCTCTCAAGTATCCATGAGTCAGGGCATAGTCAAGCTATGTAGGACATGAGTTCTTGTATTATTACCATGTGGCAACATCCCAGATTGGGGGTCACCATGCAATCGAGTCCTCCAAGCAGTTGAGTGCTTGAGATGCTACCATGTGGTAACATCTTAGACACTTGACCTAATGGATATTCAATGAGTAATGTAAAGCCCCAAAATGCTTGAGGCCCTAGGATCACACCACTTGACACCATCATGGTAACCTAATGGCCCAAGAATGAATGAATAGTGAAAAAGTTTCCTACCCTTAAGAGCCCTAAATTGCACCATGTTGCATCATCTTGGGAACCTAAAATCATGGAGTGATGGTAGTATTATCCTAAACCCAAAGAATTAATGATAAATTTTTATTCCCCTAAACCACATGATTTCATCATGTGGTACCATCCCAAGAAATTGAAGCTCAGATGGATTGGTGTCCCTGGACCATGTGGTGATGATGATAAAATATTGGAGAATAAAACTAATGGACTAGAAGGTAGATGGGCAAGACTACTTTCAAACATAACTCAAGGGTTTTTCAACTATCATGGTTGATTAAGTTATCAACTTTCATGATCGGGTGACACTATGTATCCTTTCCAAGGTGTTCAATGCTATGTGGACCCATACTGCAAGTTCACAAATTTGTTCAATCCTTTAAACATGATTTTATTCCCTCCCTTATGAATATGGACCATGAAGACACATGGCATATTTTCATAAGATTTTAAGGGCATAGATATCTAGTAATTCCTCTCTATATTTGAAACTACAATGTTGTGATTATGAGACACATGGCTCAGGGTGGAAGTCTCTCCCCTTTAGATTGAACATGAATACATGGTCAACCTATGTGGTGACTCGCAATTACCTTGTAATTCCCATGGACTACCTTACTACCAGGGCTAAATAAAAATCATGAATATTATGAATTAATGATAATTTGCTAAGTGGTGACATGTTATTGACTCAAAGGTCCATAGGCACATAATTTTCATTGCCAAAACTACTTTGGCTTAAAGTTGTGAGTCTATGACATTCTACCACATGGCATTGGTGAAAGGTTTGCACCACTTAGGCTAAGTGATCCCCAAATTTCCATCCACATGGCATCACATAAGTTAATCATAGGATATTAGATTACTTAAACAAAAATCATCGAAATAAATTAGTGAGGCCATGTTAAATACATGCTTGGAAAGTGACAAGCTCAAATTGCTTCATAATATTGTAATCCTCAGAATCTATGCCAACCATCTTATGGCAAGGGTGAGTGCAAAGAATTTTGACATATGGCATAGAGATTTTAAGTCTATTTCATGCCTTAGAATTTTTTTTAAAGGTTATGCCACAATGCAATGATGATGCATGGTATACCTTATTGATTGCACAACTAAGTAGTATGATGCAAAAATACACCAAGTGAAAAACTGTGAACACCAAACTAAAATTGGACAAGTAAAAAAATATATATAAATAACACAATGTTAACTTTGACATCAAATGACTAAGAAAATTATGCAAGGCTGAAACCATGAGATCATGCTGGGAACATAAAACAAAAATATTAGATAAGCAATAAGCAGTGACTATGTCTGATCTCATACATCCAATGCAAATGAGAGTGAGGATTATTAATTAAGACAAAGTTAAAAACTTCTCCAAAGACTATGTCTAAAGATAATAAAGCATGCCAATTATTCAATCCTTATGACTCAACCTAAATGTGTGCATCCATAGCTAATAAATATTACAATGCTAATTTTGATGTTAAATGTCTAATTCCAACA